>BRKX01000016.1:47242500-48475000 GCA_026008535.1 Perilla frutescens
AATATTTTAATGTGTTAATATATAGTTCAAAGTTACTATAATTGATACTAATGAAATATTTATCATATATATGTTAACTATGCTTATCCTAATTGAGATGAAATAAACTTTTATAGTAATATAATTAATGTGGAATAAACCCTTATAACAGTATAAGTAAAGCATGCTAACAAAATATTTATCACATGTTTACGAAACATTTGTCATATACTAACAAAATATTTTGAATTTGAATAAGTATGAAAAATGAATATTTTATATTTTTTCTAATGAACATATGTTTTCACCAATCGAATTACATATTATATCTAATTAAAACGAAATAAAAGAAATTACAAAATCAATGTTGAATTGTAATAGCAGTCAGATTTGGACAATTTGAAAAAGAAAAGTATTATATATGCATTTCAAATTAATAAAATTAGAAGTACATATATATGAAATAAAAGGAAATAGAAAATCGTTGTTGAATTGTAATAGTAGTCAGAATTGGACAATTTGAAAAACATAATTACGGAGTAATATATTTTCATCGGCGCTTCAATTCCTTGCAGGACTTTGTCATGGTCTGCCAAAAATAATGATGATTCGATTTTGGGGTGCTTTTCGTGCTTCACACGGACCCATTCTCTCAGTCAGACGCACCTACTTTCTTTCGGGATTTTTTTTCCTTTCAGAAATTATATATTTTAAAATTAAAATGATTTAATTTCATTAATTTTTATCCGTTAATTTGCAAAATGCGCACTCACCTCACCTTATCGCATGAGTTCATACACTGTATTTGATAATTATTTTTTTGAAATAAATATATACTCTAAAATGAAATTAATGAACTCAAAAGTCAAAGTGAATTAATTAATTTTTTTCAAAATAAATATATATACTCACTAAAGCTAGTGCACTGCGCTTGACAATTAATTTTTTTCAAATTAAATATAAGCTCTAATTGAGATTAATAAATCATAAATCAACAACAAAAAACCTAAAAAATCTAAAAAACTTAAAAAACCCTAAATATTAATTACTTAAATTCCAAAAATTAATTGTGATGCAACACTACAAAAAAGCGCTTTCTAGCGATGGATACAACTCCGTCATTTGTAGTGATGGATCCACGATGGATAGTCTGTTGCTATTTCTTTCAGGAAATTAAATATGGCGGGATTGGTTTGCGCATTAAATTTATAAAGGACTTACGACGATTTTTGTTGTCGTCGGGTTTGACAATGGATAATTTCTGTCGCTAGTTTTTTCTATTTTAATATATGATTAATTAAATTAGTTAACGATGAACCAATGTCTTTCATTAGTGTTTTACAACAGAGATATAACATATATTATGTCGTTAATGGTAATGATGGATTAATCTGTTGCTAGTCCGTTGCTAAAAAATTTAATTTATTGGATATCAATCCACCTTCATTTCTTCTCCGCCAGAACCCTAGCCGCTCGAAATTAGACGCTCCCGCCGCGATTCTCTCTTTCTAACGAAACCATTGTTGAAAACTCTCTCTCCCGCCACCACGAACCCCCCACTGCCCTATCTTCTCTCTCTCTTTTTTCCCTCTCCCTCTTCCTCTCCTCTCCCTCTTTTCACCACCACCCATGCGTCTGTCGTACCTCAGACGACTCTCACCGTTGTAGACGAGCCACCGCCACCACAGAAGTGACCCGTTGCGCCTCCCTCGCCACTGTAGACGAGCTACCGCAGATCCCCCGATGTCTGAGATAATCCCCTATCGTCGCAGATTCCCCCACTGCCAGAGACGCCGTCCTGCTGCCGATAAGTTCTTTCTTTCTCTCCCTCTCTCTGCAGCTCTGTGTGTGTGTGTTCATTCTCGGTTGATTCAGGGCTTATGTGTGTGTGTGTTCGCAGCTGTTTGTGTGCATGTGTTCGTGGTTGTGAGTATATGTTGGTCCCGGACGAGTTGCATTTCAGTTTAGAGAGGGGGTGAATAAACTGAATTCAAAAACTTGAAAGATGTATATGGAAAAACTTAAAGGGCCCTTGACTCGTTTTAACGAAGTTGTTTTGTCTATTTTCAGTTTAACTTAAGATAACGTAAGTTGTGTAAGTTTGTGTGCAAATTTAAAAAGTAAGCAAATTGAGAGAATGAAAGCAATACAACACACAATCAATTTTATAGAGGTTCGAAGCCTTAAAACATCTACGTCCTCTCTTCCTTCCACAAAAGGAATAAATCCACTATATAATCTGAGTTCACTTGACAAATTATACAATAAATAGAAATTAGCTAAACCTGGTAACAATGAGTTTCTTTACAGAGTTATCTCAGTTGGGTCGACGGCTCACACTTGTAATCTCCAACAGTTAGCAATTGCGGAGACAGTCACTTTAGCGGTGGCCCACACTTAATTGGAGAGTTAGGTGCTATTGTCGTCTTTTCAAGGTTTTAGATCTCTTTCGATCTTCAAGATAGTTGATCTTGAACTGAGGTTATCAACTGATTGAGCTCTTGGATTGAGCGAGCGTTAATACTTTGTCGTACTTTGTTGAGGAGAGCTTCAGCTAGACTGTGGCTGTAGGTTGAGTGTACTTCATGGAAGTATATCACTTTTCTCCTCAGTTGGACTTTTGAGTGTTGTAGTTTGCCTTATCAAACTTTTGCTGAGTAGAATCCCTATTTGGATTTTAAGCAGGATCTCTTTTAACTTGAGATTTGAAAGTCTAAGCGAGCAAAAGTTTGATCGAGAGAGTTTTAGAGCACTGAAGTCATCAAAAGTTATCTGTCTCGTAGTTATACTCTTCTTATATAGAGGAGTATAATTTGTCCGTTGGTTGTGGCTGGCCTCACTGGGATCCACAAACTTATTAGCGTAGATAGCCGTTTATAGCCGTTGCTTCAAGGTTGACTTGGGGTGCATTAAATCAGTTGTTTGTGCATATAGTGGCCTCAGATTCAAGCTCAGCTGTTCAGTTCAGTTAATAGCTCAGTTTGGCTTTTGAGAGTCATTTATCTCTTCATTGCACGAACGGGTCTTCAGTTTGACTGATTCAGCCATCAATTTGGTTGACTTGGCCTTCTGTTCGGTTGAATTAGCCTTCAGTTTGATTGACTTGGCTATCAGTTCATTTGATTTGGCCATCAGTTCGGTTGACTTGGCCATCCATCTGATCTTCAAACTGAGTTTGATTGTCGTCCCTTTTGTGAATTAAGCACTGGTGTGGGCTTAGCTTCATCAGCTTAATGGGGGCTCAGATATCATTTTTATCCTACTGGGTGAGCTTGACATTCAGTTTTGTCTCGAGTGTTTTGATAAATCATCTGGAACATTTTGACATCTCATCAAAACTTGGTCATTTGATTATTTTGCCTAACAATTTTCCTCCTTTTGATGATGTCAAAACCTGAGAGTAAGATGATGGAAAAACACGATTGAGAAGTAGTGGCCAGATTACCACAAACTTTGTAGTAAACTTTTTGATAAAAAAATTACAAACTACAAAAGTTTTATATTAATGTTCTCAGCGTCCGGTCCTTCATGTTTCCTTCATCATCTCCTTCTTTCATCAACTCCTTCTTTTTTTGCTCGATTCTTCTTGGTCACATGCTTCACCCTAAAATTGATTCCATATTCCTTTGTTCTTTCCATCATTAATATATTCTTCCCCCTTTTTGGCATCATCCAAAAAGGGAAGCAGTTCAAGCTCAGAATAAAGAAGTGGAATGCTTAGCGTTAATGTGAACGTGGTGGCCAGAGCATCCTAGTAATATGGCAGGGCGGGAGGTACAGATTCTGGTTGTATCCACAAGTTTGACCCTCTAGTTTCTACTAGATATAACATGGTCACTTCATAAATGTGAAATCTCCAGAGAAGGCACTGGAGATACCTTCGGATATTGTTAAATGGAGCGGGGTTGATGTCCTCAAACAACCCAAAGAATGTATTAAGTTGTTGTTGGAGTGTTCTAGCAAACTTAACTTCAATGACATCTTGATGGTGTGACTGATGGTATGTCGACGGAGCGGGAGTGGGCAGCTGTGTGCTTGTTTGACCGGGATGATTGCTTTTATCCACCAGTTTCTTCCCCATTTCTTGATGGATTTTGGTAGTGGTCATGGTAGTGGAGCTTAAATTCGAAGTTCTTTTCTTGTACATAGTCATGAGTCGATCTCTCCGACATAGAGTTTCTCCAATGAGGAGATTGACACCGATTTGATCTTCTATGATATAACTTAGTTAGTTTATGAAGCCAACTAAATCCGAGAAGGTGCCTATGTAACGATCAATTCTTGCTCGAACAACTTGTTCTTGGAGTTGACGGAGAAAGAAAGAAGCCCGGTCTGCATTGCAACCATAGTAAAGAGTAGCCATGAGCTGGGCATTTTCTTCGTTGAAGGCCGGCTGTTCAATGTTGATGTTGAGTGTTGGGGTTTTTTTGAATTAAACCACCGCAAGATCATTTGGATGTTCATTAATCCCATGTTCATACAAATCATAAGTTTATGTTCATGCATGTTTATTCACGTCAAGCACAAAGCCATGTAAAACGAATCTAATAAAGTGGAAAACATAGATTCGGATATCTTACAATTGTCAGACGGTCTGTGGAAAAGATTACAAATCTAATCTTGCTGTTGAATGAAGATGAAACAGGCATCCCTTTTCTCTCCTGAATCGGCCACCATAGTATTCTACTTCGAGATCTTTTATTGTATTCCCGGACTGAGTATCAGATACATAGTGGGCTGTATACTATTGATAGGGTTGTGAAATCTATGGATATCTTGAGAGACAAAAGAGGGGGTGAATTATATGATGATATTTTCGTCCCCCTCCCTATGATTAAATAGGGAGGTGGCTGAAAATTCACTTCCCAACCCTACTGGGTTTGGGCCTCTTTCTCAAGTTCAATATCCAGTCCACTAACAGTCTATTTGGGCCACAACAGGGATCTAGAAAAATATTAAATTGGCCCACTAATTTATTTAATTTCTAATATCCAATAAACTTAGGATATAATTAAATAAATTAAGTTTTACTTTTATTCCACTAAAGAAGTAAAACTGACCTACCAATTTAATATATATTTGCGAATATGCTTTCTCGTTTAGTCCAGCCATTCCCCGTGTTTAAGATATAATGTTCATTAATTAATTATGTTAGCCTCTAACAGCTATAATTAATTAACATCTAAAACCTTGAGTAGTACCACACAAGCTTTATCATGTACGGAATAAATTCCACCTGCAGGGTTTCAACATGAACTTGTGTTTCCTTAAGAGAACATCATCAACCTGGCGTACTAGGACACGGTGCTCATGCATACTGCACGGCACATCATGCATGCACTATTATTACCCAAGATATCAAGTTTATTGATCTAGGAAAAGATCTCACCCATTGATAAATCAAAGCAATAAACAACGCACACATATGCTCGCTAATATCACATGAGTTCAGAACCCAAACTCTATGGATTTTTATTCTTTCACTAACTGGGTCAGAGACAGAGAATAGTATCCTATCGTGATCCTCCTCAATACACTAACAAGTGTACTAGAATAATCAGTTAGCCAAGATAAACTAACTCATCAGATTATTCTACGGTGTACCGATGGTGTGTTCAGGACCATCTAAGCTGTGAGCTCTTTAATACAATACAAGGTTCTAATGATATGATCTTACCGTGTGACTCCCCACACCATATCATCTACAACGTAAGTATATAGAACATTGCATAGAACAATTATATAAGTGACTGCAATAACTTTAATTCTATATCATCATATCATCAGAAAAGTATACAAAGACAAGTCTTCCAGTATACAAAACTAACAATCTCCCACTTATACTTGAAGCATGTCTTTTCAAGCATAACAACTCTCCAATCTAAACTATAAACTCAAATTTCGCCACCAGGTCTGCATCTCACTCCCATTTTCTCCACGTGACTTTCAAAGGTCTTAGCCGGCAGGCTCTTCATGAATGAATCAGCTAGGTTGTCCTCCAATACAATCTTGACCACTGCCACATCTCTTCTCTTAATGATTTTTGCATATAAGATGGTACTTTTTCTCTATGTGTTTACTTGCCTTGTGGGTTCTAGGTTCCTTCGAATTTGCCACTGCACCAGAGTTATCACAGTATATCGTGATAGTCTTAGGCAAATTAGGAACCATACTCAAGCCCAATAGGAAACCGCGGAGCCAGACAGCTTCTTTGACAGCCTCAGAGACAGCTACATACTCGGCTTCCATGGTCGAATCAACAATGCATTTCTGCTTTATGCTCCTCCATACAACGGCTCCGTCTCCTAATGTAAACACATAGCGCAAGCTAGATTTACTCTGATCTTGGTCGGATTGAAAATCTGACTTCGTATAACCTAAAGGCACCAGACTATCAGAGCGGTATATCAACATGTAATCTCGAGTCCTTTTAAGGTACTTGGGAATGTTTTTGACCGCAGTCTAGTGACCTTATCCAGGGTTAGCCTGATATCTGCTTACCATCCCGACTGCATAGCATATATCAGGCCCAGTGCATAGCATGACATACATCAAGCTTCCCACAGCCGAAGCATATGATACTTTCTTCATTTCCTCTATCTCAGACTATGTTTGGGGACACATTTCCTTGGATAGATGAATTCCATGTCTGTAAGGTATAAAACATTTCTTGGAATCTTGTATGCCAAATCTAGCTATCACTGTATCGATATAAGTCACCTAGGACAGACATAACATCCTTTTCTGGTGATCTCGAATGATTTTGATGCCAAGGACATGTCCGGCTTTACCCAGATCCTTCATATCAAACTGCTTGGACAACCACACCCTAATGTTTGACAACGCCTTCTTATTATTTCTAATAAGCAAGATGTCGTCAACATAAAGTACGAGGAATACCACCACGTTTTTGTCACATTTCTTGTACACACAACTCTCATCCGAACTTTGCACGAATCCATATGATTGGATAACCTCGTCAAACCGGATGTTCCAACATCTTGAAGCCTGCTTAAGTCCATAAATGGATCTCTTAAGTTTGCACACTAGGTGCTCTTGGCCCTTAGCAATGAATCTCTCTGGTTGCTTCATGTGGATGTTTTCTTCAAGACATCCATTTAGGAAAGCTGTCTTGACATCCATTTTCCAAATCTCATAATCCAAATGAGCAGCAATTGACAAAAGAATCCGGATAGACTTAAGCATGGCTACCGGTGAAAAGGTTTCCTCATAATCGATCCCTTTTTTCTGAGTGTACCCTTTTACCACCAATCTTACCTTGAAGGTTTTAACCTTCCCATCAGGTCCTCTCTTGTGCTTGTAGGCCCACTTATAGCCAATGAGTTTTACCTCATCTAGTGGTTCTACGAGTTCCCAGACTTGATTGCGATCCATAGATCCAATCTTAGATTCCATTGCAGTTTTCCAAGAATCTGCATCTTTATCTTGAATTGCCTCGTCATGGGTCCTGGAATCCAATTCATTTAGTCCTTCTAGGAAATCTGAAGCCTCTCCCAGACCAATGAATCTATCAGGTTGGTGTATAACTTTCCCATTACGACAAGGCAGTTCCCGTACTTCCGTGACACGTAGTGTAGTGTCTGGTGGTACCTCGTCTTGTACCACTAGTATAGGATTTGATCCTTCCCCTATTAACTCCTCAATGATGATTTGACTCCTTGGTTTGTGGTTTATGACATAGTCTTTCTCTAAGAATCGAGCATTGGTGCTAATAATGATCTTCTGATCCTTAGGATTATAAAATAAACCACCTTTTGTTCCTCTAGGATATCTAATAAATAGCCTTACATCAGTATGAGGAGCCAGCTTATCAGCTTCCTTATCCAACACGTGGGCATGACTGATAAGTCCATTTATTTTGTGTTTTTATGGGCATTTTGTTCGTTATAAATGTCCTTTTTAGTGTGTTTTGAGTAAAAAAGAACCAGGATGAGGTCATAGGGCATTGTCGAGGTTGAATTTGGTGAAAGGGGCATTTTATGCCCACTTATTCAAGCAAAATCAAAGCTAAATATTCAGTCAGAGGCACATGAGACTTCTTTCATCTCTCATCCTATATTCGGGTAGTGGAATGGGCATATCAGAGATGGATGAGGCTGACTGCATGATGTCGTGCCCACTTTGCTTGTGCAGAGTCAACAAAAAGTCTAGAATGGGTCAGTTGCGGAAAACCCATAATTCAATTGGAGGAGAGAGACAAGAAAGATAGCTGCATTATCCGAAGAAGAGTTGGAGGTGGACTGGACTCTTAGAGGTGCTGCAATAAAGAGATAAGTCCAATCCCTAAAAAATAGGGATTCAGTCAACTTATGCTTATCCAGTCATATCGGAGAGGGCATGCCGGTTCCGGAAATCCAGTGAAGACCCCAGTTTGTTGGGGGGAAAACTACTTTAATTTCTGGAAACATAAGTTTGGATAGTTAGAAACACTGCTATAATTTCTATTTTTCCTGCATTTTATTTTCTCGTACGCTGCATTGCAGCAAAATCAATTCCAATAGGCCTTAATCATTTGGACGTAGGAGTATGTTCATAAACTCAACGTTTATGTTGAGTATTTTCTTATTAAATTCAGTAAGTTCCCTTTATAATTACGTCTTTTATTTCTGCTATTTTAATTATGTCTAGCATGCTTGGCTAGACTCTTAATTACGGTGTTTGAACAATAAATCTGGACTCGTGAGGCCAAAATAGGCATAGTAATGCATGATAGGTTTCTGTTGATTCTTATGCCTTGTTCTACGTGAGTGTGTGCCTGAAATGCCCAATGTGGCTGATCACTCATTAGGTAAAGAGGGCACACCACTATTAATTGAATTGACGAATCGTGACTGTGTGTTGGTTCATATAGTAATAAGGGAATCAATGAGTTATTGTGGGCACACGAGGAATCGGTAAACATAACAGATCTGGGTTCATCTAGGGCACACTGCTGTCTGTTCACTTACATCTCTTTGGGGAACCGGAGGGTGGGTGACTGATTAGGGATTTAATTGATGAGGAATCACTTTTAACTCTATAATGAAAGGATGAATGAGGAGACGCAGAGAGAAATCCGGTCTCCATAACTAGATGATTTATCATGTATGAAAATCGTTGTGCCCATAAGCGAGCTGATATATATTTAAACCAAATTCAAGTTCAAATGCCAGAACGTTTTTGATATCTTTTTTACTTTCTTTTGCAGATTTAATTTACAGTAGTGACAACAAAACTAAAACCCCCTTTTATGATTGGTTACTTGAAGGTGGAATCACAACAACTCTATATGGGATCGACCGGTACTCATTAGCTGCTACGCTCGCTATGAGCACATGAGTTATAAATTATTTTTAAGCGCGAAATGACCGCGCGTCAAAATTAGCACCGTTGCCGGAGAGCTAGTTTCTAGTGATTTTATCTTCCACATTGGTGAGCCTGGAAGTTGATGCCCAGGGGCTCTTCAAAGGAGACTCTATTGTACGATCTGAAGATAGAGAAGACTTTGAGAAAAAATAGGGCAGCAGCGAAGAGGGCACACCAAGCCGCAAGCAGACCTCGTGGGCCCACATCACCACCAGAAGATCAAAAAGATCAAGGAGACAAAGGGCACGAGGAGGAAGGACAGTTTGAGAACGGCCACAAGATCAACATGGTCGCAGCAAATGGAAATGCCGCAAATGGTAATGCGAATGATAACAGGACTCTAAGGCAGTTGGTCTTCCCGACCAACATGAATCTGCACCCGATGGGCATTACACTCCCAGCTATGACTCAAAACTGGGATATTCATGCAGACTTTATCCAGATCTTGCCAAAGTTCCATGGAATGCTCAGAGAGGATCCACAAAGACACTTGCAAGATTTTGAGATGGTTTGCCAGACTCAACCACCCGACCATGGATGAGTGGAGTATGTGCGGTTGGTCTCATTCCCTTTTACCCTTCAGCATGGGGCACGAGACTGGCTGTACACACTGCTAACTAGCGCTGTGACCACATGGAGACAACTTCAACAAAAGTTTTTGGAGAAATATTTCCCAGTATCCAGAGTGCAAGAAATAAGAAGAAGGATAGAGATTCTGAAGATGGGAACTAACGAAAGTTTCTATGACTACTAGGAAAGATTCCAGACGATGCTGGTGAAATGTCCACAACAACAGATCACTGAACATGCTTTGATTCAGTATTTTGTCGGATGATTGAGATCACACGAGAGGACGATCGTGAATGCCTCGTGTGGAGGATCTATTTTGAAGAAATAGCCTGTTGAAGTATTCATAATTCTCACTGAAATGGCTGAGGACAACCGAGACTTCGGTGGAGAGGGCATTCGAGTTGTAAGTAAATCGGAAAGGGCACTGGATCAGGACAACAAGATTGATAGATTGTGTGACAAAATTGAAAAGATCTTGTTCAGTCTGAACATGGCGAAGAAGCCCAGACCATGTGGAGTATGCAAAAGTGTATCTCATTTCATCGATGAGTGCCCTACTCTACAAGACGAAGTGGAAGAAGTGAACGCTATAGGCGGCCAGAATGGGCATTCTAGAAGATATGATCCCTATTCCCAGACTTATAATCCTGGCTGTAGAGACCATGAAAATTTCAGGTGGAGAAAGCCAGAGGATGGGCATCCTGCTTGCCCATTATCGCCGCCAGAAGAGAAAAGAAAGCAAAGGCTGGAAGATCTTGTGTTTACCATGGCTGAGGAGAATGAGAAACTTAAGCAAGAGACTCGAGGTGGTCTCTCATACATGAGCAAGCAAATCAATCAGTTGGCTCAAGCCATGCACAAGATGGAGGAGAAAAATGGAAAGTTGCCTTCCCAGGTTGAGAATCCGAGAGAGCAGGTGAATGCAGTAGCTCTAAGGAGTGGAAAAAAGCTCCCGCAGATGGTCATACCAGTGGAAGAGAAGGACGATGTGCCCTTAGAAGAAGAAATGGAAAAAATTCCCACAGAGGACGAGGCACATGAAGCTGAACAGGAGGATACTGTGCTCATCCCAGAAGTAAAGCAACCGACCAAAGTGCCCATTCTAGTAAAACGGAAACCTCCATTTCCAGGAAGATTGACACAAAATGGAAGAGAAGGGAAAACAAGGGAGATGCTAAAAGTATTCAGCAAAGTGGAGATCAACATTCCACTGATTGAGATAATCAAACAAGTACCGCGGTATGCCCAATTTCTGAAGGAGCTTTGTACCAGAAAGGTGTGATTCAATGATGATGGAAGGTTCTTAGTTGGGGAGAATGTATCGGCTGTGATACAGAGAAAATTACCTAAGAAGTGTGATGATCCAGGGATGTTCATAATTCCTTGTATCATAGGAGACAAGAAAGTGGAGAAGGCCATGCTGGATTTGGGGGAATCAATCAACGTAATGCCCCTGTCGGTGTTTAATGAATTGAAGATTGGACCTCTGAAGAAGACCCGTGTGGTTATTCAGTTAGCTGACCGATCGAATGTGTATCCAGAAGGCCTCATTGAAGATGTACTGGTCAAGGTAGATGAGCTTATCTTCCCAGCAGATTTTTATGTGCTTGATATGGGCACATCGATGTCAAAATCTTCAGTGTTGTTGCTAGGAAGGCCTTTTATAAAGACAGCTCGGACCAAGATTGATGTGGATAAGGGCACACTGACGTGTGAGTTTGATGGGGAGACAGCGATGTTCAACACATTTAAAGCATTAAAACACCCCCAAATATAAAAAATTGCAGTTTTGTGAATACCTTCCGTCACCCGATTCGATCTACCCTATCCATGGTAAGCAATAGAGATTCATTAGAATGGGCATTGTGGGTTGGACTGACTGAATAGGATGCCCTAGATGAAGATAATGACATCGAGGAAGGAATTATGATGCCGTACTCATTGGAAGAAATGCCGTACGACTGTGTAGATTATGGTGTGCCCATTCGGAGAAATAACGATAAGCTGATGCCTTCTATTATCAAAGCGCCTACGCTGGAACTGAAGGCATTACCATGGCATTTGAAGTATGCCTATTTGGAGGGATAATGAGACCCTCCCTGTAATCATAAGTGTAGGGTTGAATCAAGCTGATGAGGACCGCCTTTTGAGATTGTTGAGACTATACAAGAAGGCACTCAGATAGACTTTGGCAGACATAAAGGGCATTAGCCCAGCGGTTTGCATGTACAAAATTTTGTTGGAGGATGATACAAAGCCCGTTCATGATCCATAAAGAAAGCTCAATCCAGTGATGAAGGATGTGGTGATAAAGGAGATTATTAAGCTACTAGACCAGGGCATTATATACCCTATTTCAGATAGCAAGTGGGTCAGTCTAATCCATGTTGTGCCCAAGAAGTCAGGCATTCAAGTTGTGAAAAATGAGAAGGGAGAGCTTGTGCCCACACGGCTGCAAACTGGCTGGAGAGTTTGCATTGACTACCAGAAGCTAAACACGATCACGTGGAATGATCATTTCTCACTTCCGTTCATTGACCAGATGCTGGAGAGACTCGCAGGAAACAAGTTCTTTTGTTTCTTGGATGGATACTCAGGATACATGCAAATTGCAGTGAGTCAAGAGGACCAGGAGAAAACAACATTCACGTGCCTATTTGATACATTTGCCTATCGCAGAATGCCCTTTGGCCTCTGCAATGCTCCTAGCACATTTCATCGATGTATGATGAGCATATTCTCTGATTTGCTCGAGAACTGCATTGAAGTATTCATGGACGACTTCACGGTGTATGGAAGTTTCTTTGATGGATGCTTAGACAATCTAGAGAAGGTGTTTCAGCGATGTGTGGATAAATGCCTAGTACTGAACTATGAAAAATGCCATTTTATGATCAGAGAGGGCATTGTACTAGGCCATGTGATTTCCGAGAGGGGCATTGAGGTCGATAAAGCCAAAGTGGACATAATAGAAAAATTACCATATCCAACTTCTGTGAAACAAGTGAGAGGATTTCTGGGGCACGCTGGATTTCACAGGAGGTTTATAAAAGATTTTGCAAAAATTACCCAGCCTATTACTTACTTATTGCAACAAGATGTCCCCTTTGAATTCGATGAAGAGTGTAAGAAAGCATTTAATTTTTTGAAGAAGCAACTGGTTACAGCACCAGTTATCCAACCATTAGATTGGGGAATGCCCTTTGAGATTATGTGTGACGCCAGTGGGTACGCTGTGGGCACTATACTGGGTCAGAAGAAAGGAAAAGAAAGCCATGTAATTTACTATGCCTCCAAAACTCTGAATGGGGCACAGTGTAATTACACTACTATTGAAAATGAACTACTGACAGTAGTGTTTGCATTCGAGAAGTTTTTTTTATCTCTTGAGAGCAAAAAACATTTTTTACACAGATCATGGTGCCCTGAGGCACTTGATGGCCAAGAAGGAAACAAAGCCGAGACTAATTAGATGGATCCTGCTCTTGCAGGAGTTTGATGTCGAGATAAAGGATAAGAGTGGGGCATAGAACTTGGTAGCTGATCATCTGAGCCAAGCGCTGAATGAAAAAGGTGATGAAATGCCCATTACGGATCATTTCCCTGATGAGCACTTGTACTCAGCATGGGGCACACTAGAGCCCTAGTATGCAGATATAGTGAATTTTTTGGTGTCAGGAGAGTTGTCAATTGGGTACTCAAGGTACCAAAAGAATAAACTGAGGCATAAGAGCAAGTTCTATGTCTGGGATAGGCCTATTCTATGGAGGAGCTGTGTTGATCAAATTGTAAGAAGATGTGTCCCAGACTATGAAATTGAGGAGATTTTGAAGCATTGTCACAATAATGCTTGCGGAGGGCTTTTCAGACCGAACCGAACAGCGAGAAGAGTTCTGGACTGTGGGTTTTTTTAGCCCATAATTTTCAAGGATGGATACGATGTTTGCAAAAGGTGTGATCAATGTCAGAGGGTCGGGAACATATCAAGAAGGAATGAAATGCCCATGATGCCCATCATGCCAGTGGAAATTTTCGATGTTTGGGGAATGGATTTCATGGGACCCCTAGCAAACTCTAAGGGGAACCATTACATCATTCTGGCAGTTGATTATGTGTCCAAGTGGGTGGAGGCAAAGGCTACTCCTACCAATGATGTAAGGGTGGTAGCCACATTTCTGAAATCCCATATTTTTAGCCGGTTTGGTGTGCCCAGGTCCATCATCAGTGATCAAGGGAGTCATTTTTGCAACCAAACAATGGAGAGGATATTGAAGAAGTATGGGGTGAATCATAAAGTTACAACAGCTTATCATCCACAAGGGAATGGCCAAGCTGAAATCTCAAATCGAGAAATTAAAGCCATCCTTGGAAAGGTAGTGAATCCAAGTCGGAAGGACTAGAGTGTCCATTTGGATGATGCCCTGTGGGCATACAGGACTGCATTCAAGACTCCATTGGGATGTACCCATACCGGATGCTATTTGGGAAGTGTTGTCATCTAACAATAGAGCTTAAGCACAAGGGAATGGATTGGGGAATGGATTTCATGGGACCCCTAGCAAACTCTAAGGGGAACCATTACATCATTCTGGCAGTTGATTATATGTCCAAGTGGGTGGAGGCAAAGGCTACTCCTACCAATGATGTAAGAGTGGTAGCCATATTTCTGAAATCCCATATTTTTAGCCGGTTTGGTGTGCCCAGGTCCATCATCAGTGATCAAGGGAGTCATTTTTACAACCAAACAATGGAGAGGATATTGAAAAAGTATGGGGTGAATCATAAAGTTACAACAGCTTATCATCCACAAGGGAATGGCCAAGCTGAAATCTCAAATCGAGAAATTAAAGCCATCCTTGGAAAGGTAGTGAATCCAAGTCGGAAGGACTAGAGTGTCCATTTGGATGATGCCCTGTGGGCATACAAGACTGCATTCAAGACTCCATTGGGATGTACCCATACCGGATGCTATTTGGGAAGTGTTGTCATCTAACAATAGAGCTTAAGCACAAGGCGCGATAGACACTTCAGAAGCTGAACATGGATAAGGATGCAGCCGGGCATTTTAGAAAATTTCATATTCAGGAGCTGGAAGAAATGAGAATGGAAGCCTATGATAATGTTGTACTTTATAAGAAAAAGATGAAGAGGCTTCATGATCAAGTGATTAGAAGAAAGAGATTTTTCCCAGGACAACAAGTGCTTTTATACCATTCAAGGTTCAAATTGATGGGAGGAAGTCTGAGGACCAAGTGGGTTGGTCTTGAAGTCTATGCAGAATGCCCTAATGGGGCAGTTGAGCTTAAAAATCCTGAAACTGGAGAGCAATTCAAAGTAAATGGCCATCGTCTTAAACCATACCTAGGGCATTCTGATCGGGATGCTAGAGTAATCTGGCTTGGGGAGTCCATTTACACCTGAGCAGGGATTTTGTCGTGCCCATGACAATGAATAGGGCGCTACTAGGAGGCAACCCAGGTTTTAATTGTTGTAATTCATTTTTTTAATTAAATAAAGTTTCCAGTTAATTAAACTAGATTAGGGGCAATTTTACGCTTGTTTTTGGATAAGTATGTGATATGCAGGTTATGATAAGGAGAGAGAAGCAAGAGATAAAGATAAATCCTGGAAAAATAGTGATTCTGAAGCGGGGCAGTTTGAAGAGATAAAGTTTGTTCCGATTTTTCAGGGGATAAGGCTTATCCATTGATGTGGGCATGCTTATTCAAATAAATCCTTTGGAATTCAAAGAGTCATGGTCACATCAGGAACAGTAACACACTTTAATAAAAAGCCAACCCCATAAAATCTAAACTCTCACTTTTATTCTTTTCGGAAAAAAATTGAAGTTTCTTTCTTCTCCCTCCCAAAACCCTACAACATCTCTTTGCAAATCTTAAGCCTCAAAATGGTGAACATATGCGGGAAAAAGATAGTGCCAAAGGCTGGAGCCAAGGGTAGGTCGGAGTTCGACACCCCAGTCACCTCTACAGAGCCCACCCCAGCTAAGGTGGTAAAGAAAAAGGCTGTAAAGCCTAAGGAAAAAGTTGCACCTGCCACGGCCACCTCGAGCAAATCAGTAAAGGAAACCTCACCGGAAAAGGAGCCTATAGTCGAACCAAGCTCTGCTACGCCATCACAAGAAGAACATGCTGAGGAGGACACCAATTTTTGGGAAACATAGGAAGAAGAAGAAGTGGCCATGGAGCCCACACAAGAGCTTGAAAAAGTAGCTCCTAAAAAGGTAAAAAAGCTGGCTAGGGTTCCGACGCCTCCGCCGTCTGAAGAAATCGTTGAAGAGGAGGATGAGAATGTTGAAGAAGAGGGCGACGATGAAGCTTTAGATGATTTTGTGAACGAGTTGGATGAAGTAGAAGAACAACCCACAGGGGAGCAAGTCCAAGAAGGAGGACCTGTCGAGATCAAGAAACGGGCACTCGAGAAGGCGAAAGGAAAAAGAAAAGTTGGAGAGCCCATTCTGGAAAACCAACCGAACAGCCAGCCGATTCCCAGCAAGATGAAACCGAGGAGGAGGTTTCAGAATACCCAGAGCAGCAGCAGCAACAGAGCGAGCCGTCCCAAGTGCAAACGCTCGAGGTGAACCCTCAGAGGACTCACCACCCAAGCAGAGGGTGGGAAAAGCGTGGCCATGAAAGCAGGGGCCAAGTTAGCTGGAGAGCCCCCCTCAAAGAAAATAAAAGCTATAGAGGGCACACTACACCCTGAACCTAAAAAGGGCAGAGGGATAGGGAGCCTCACTTTGAGTAAGCCAGAAAGTGGCCCGCCATCAGTCCGGGACATTATAAATTCGAAGGGAGTCCATGTTGAGTCACTTGCAGCTCTTGGGATAGAGCAAGAGGTAAGGGAATTCTTTGCTACAATAGGTTGGGAGTTTTTCTTGGATATGGAATGTGTTATTTTTCCTGCACTCTCGCATGAGTTTGTTATAGCCTGAAAATAAAAGTTGTGAATAAGCCTGCTACGTGTACTAGGGTTATAAATTTTAAAATTCTGGGTAAAAATTTCTCTATGTCTGCTGATGATCTAAACATGATGTTGGGCATCGTATCATACTTGGGCCTTCAGGAGGAGGAGTATGAAGATGCCGTCACGGTTGTGCCCGACTCTGCTGAGGGAGTTGAGGTAAAATGGGTGGAAATTGGGGATGGCTCCACTTATCAGAGTGGAGCCTCAAAAGGGTATTGTTTGAATAATCATGCCTTGAGGTTTTGCCATAGGGTTTTGGCGTATAGTTTCTTTGGTAGAAAGGATAGCTCTAATTCCATAGCAAGTCAGGAGCTATTCATTTTGTGGTGCATGGTGAAGAAAATTAAAATTAATTTTGGCTTTGTGGCCATTGCACATTTTAGGGAAATAAAAATGCACCCTAAACATAGAATCTCGTGTGTCCAGTTGATCACCCAAATTGCTGTTAGGTCTAGGTTGCTGGATTTGAGCACCACTGACTTAATTTTCCTGCCCATGGAATTCTTTGATATTGCTTGTTTAAAAAGGATGCAAGATGTGGTTGACGATGAGGATGACAAGCCTGTTTTCTTTGTACCAAGGGCAGACCCCTCAAGCATGTTTCTTGTCACTGCAGGTACATCGAAGAAGCCACCAGTGGGGAGGGCACAGTAAGGAGAGCACCAGATCATGGTAATGATGAAGAGATTTGAAGCGATGGAAAATACCCAAGTCCAAGCTAATGAAAAATTGACCCGCATGGAGGCCGCCCTAAAGGCCTATTTCAGACACGTTGGGTTCTCTCACCCAAGGCCCTCATCTGATTGAATCCTAGTTCTGGTCTTTTCGTAGATTAGTTTTTTGTTTTTTCTATTTTTATTTTTTGTGTGTCGCCCTTGTTCACCCATTTTGCCTACTGCAAAGTGTGTGGGTGGCGGCATTTCTATTTGTCTTTTAATGTCTTTTGTTGAGTTTGTTTTAACACTTTGCAAAATGCAAAGTGTGTAGGTGGCTAGTTAATTTCTGGAAACATAAGTTCGGATAGTCAGAAACACTGCTACAATTTCTATTTTTCCTGCATTTTATTTTCTCATACGCTGCATTGCAGCAAAAATAATTCCAATAGGCCTTAAGCCTTTGGAAGTAGGAGTATGTTCATAAACTCAACGTTTATGTTGAGTTTTTTTGCTTATTAAATTCAGTAAGTTCTCTTTATAATTATGTCTTTTATTTCTGCTATTTTAATTATGTCTAGCATGCTTGGCTAGACTCTTAATTCTGGTGTTTGAACAACAAAAATGGTTTGAATATAAATCTGGACTCGTGAGGCCAAAATGGTCATAGTAATGCATGATAGGTTTCTGTTGATTCTTGTGCCTTGTTCCACGTGAGTGTGTGTCTAAAATGCCCAATGTGGCTAATCACTCATTAGGTAAAGAGGGCACATCACTATTAATTGAATTGACGAATCGTGACTGTGTGTTGGTTCATATAGTAATAAGGGAATCAATGGGTTGTTGTGGGCACACAAGGAATCGGTAAACACAACAGATCAGGGTTCATCTAGGGCACACTGTTTTCTATTCACTTACATCTCTTTGGGGAACCGAGGGGTGCGTGACTGATTAGGGATGTAATTGATGAGGAATTGCTTTTAAGTCTATAATGAAAGGATGAATGAGGAGACGTAGGGAGGAATCCAGTCTCCATAACTAGTTGATTTATCATGTATGGAAATCGTTGTGCCCATGAGCGAGCTGATATATATTTAAACCAAATTCAAATTCAAATGCCAGAACCTTTGTTATTTGATATCTTTTTTACTTTCTTTTGCAGATTTAATTTCCAGTAGTGACAACAAAACCAAAACCCCCTTTTATGATTTGTTAGTTGAAGGTGGAATCACAACAACTCTCTGTCGGATTGACCCGTACTGATTAGCTAGCTACGCTCGTTGTGGCCATAGGAGTTATAAATTATTTTTAAGCGCAAAACGACCACGTGTCAAGGACTATCCCAAATCCGAATATGGTTCAAACTGGGCTTTCATCCAGTCCATAATTCTGTGGGTGTAGAAGGAACTGATTTTGATGAAACCAAGTTAAGAATTTAGACTGCTGTTTCTATGGCATATCCCCAGAATGAAATAGGCAACTCAGAATAACTCATCATCGATCTAACCATCTCTAACAATGTTCTATTCCTTCTCTCCACCATGCCATTCTGCTATGGCGTTCCTGGCGCAGTCAACTGGGATGTAATCCCATGCTCTGCCAAGTAATCCCTAAATTCACTCGAGAGGTACTCGCCACCGTGATCAGAATGCAGTAACTTGATACTTCTTCCTGTTCGATTCTCCGCTTCAGCCTTAAACTCTTTGAATTTCTCAAATCATTCAAACTTGCGGCGTAACAGGTAGATATAGCCGTATCTAGAGTAATCATCAATCAAAGTGATGAAATACTCGAACCCTCCTCGAGCTTGAACTGACATAGGGCCACATAGGTCAGAATGAATCAAATCTAACACCACTTCAGATCGATTTCCTTTTGACTGGAGAGGGCGCTTGGTCATCTTACCCTCTATACATGATTCACACAAAGGAAATGATTCCAGTACCAAAGAAGACAATGGTCCATCATTTACAAGCCTTTGTATCCTCTTAAGGTTGATGTGACCGAGCCTTAGATACCAAAGATAGGTTTGATTCAAGTTTGAAGGTTCTTTTCGTTTGTTAGGGTTTATGATCGATGTATTCAACAGTTGTCTTTGTGTAGTGTTTTCAATTAGTTTAAGAAAGTATAAGTGTCCATCCAATATGCCAGAACAGATAAAATGTTTACCACTAAAAATAACTACTTTGTTATCAAAAGAAACAGAATATCCATCCATAATCAATCTAGAAACTGAAACCAAGTTTCGCCTAAAACTAGGCACATAAAGACAATCTTTCAAAATCAAAGTTCTATCACTACTGAAAAGGTAAAAACAATGTCTCCTACTACAACAGCCGCCACTCTCGTAGCATTGCCCATGTAGATGGTGATCTCATTCTCACTCAACTGTCTTTTTACCAGGAACCCCTACAAAGACATGCAAACATAATCAGTAGCTCCAGTATCTACTACCCATGACTGGGTCGAACAAGTTACTAAACATGTTTCTACAACTAGAGTGTGAGATATACCTCTCTTCTTCTTGTTAGGGCACACCGCCTTCCAGTGACCTGGTAGGCCGCACTTGAAGCACTTAGTTTTCGACTTGAACTCCTTAGGAGGAATCTTCGCCTTTGGCTTCTTCACTTTAGGCGCCATATCTGCAGCCTTCTTGGGTACGTATCTCTTCTTCATTTTAACACCAGAAAAAAGATGCCCCTCTCTCGGCATTGTGGGGGCCTCAGGATTGTTCTTTTGAAGTAATTTAGCCGCCTGAAGGTCCATGAACAGTTCAGACAAGGTAACATCTTTCTTGATTATATTGAAGTTCAACCTGAACTGCTCAAACTTCGAGGACAGAGTATGAAGAACGATGTCAATCTGTGATTCAGCATCCAGTTCTCCACCCAAGGTCTCGATCTCAGCCAGATACCCCATCATCGTGAGAACGTGACCCTAACAGGTGTGGAGTCAGTCATTTTCGCGTCCATCAGTTTCTTCATGGCCAAATGGCGTGCTGAGCGGTTCTGATAAACAAAAAGCTCCTTAAGGTTGAGCATGACATCATAAGCAGTCTTCATAGTCTGATGCTGATGTTGCAACACATTCGATATAGAAGCCAGAATATAGCAGCGCGCTATCTCAGCAGACTTGACCCACTTATCATATGCGGCCCTTTGGGCTTCATCAGAACCCTCATCTTGCTTGTCAGCACATACTTCTTCAAGTACAAACTTGTGTCCCTTAGCAACTAGGACGTGGTTAAGATTATGAATCCAGTCATTATAGTTTTCACCGACAAGTTTGTTTTCTTTGAGGTTTGATGACATATTGGAAAGTGCCATTGATGATATAGAATAACTGAAATTAAAACATGCAGTACAGTCACAAAACTTTAGGATAAATAGTATATAATCGAAAACCTCATAAAGAATTATATACTTTTCCACCGACACTTTAAAAATGTTTTTTATAAGCCACGATCATGTGGACGTTTATAAAATTCATTTTTAAATAGGTTATTAAACCTTTAATTTGCCTCCAATTGAATTTCCTTACAACAAGTAAATTAATAACCGGATAATAACACGGTCATGTAATCATCCAACTGATAAGCCACGATCGTGTGGACGTTTATCAATAAATTACATCTAAGTGTGAACACCATTATCTTCGCACCAAGATCACTATTTCAAATTTAACTGCTCCAGATGGAGGGGTCAGTTAGTTCTAATAGTGTTCTACAGCTATCAATTTAGGAGATTTAATTTCTAGAGAAATCTGTGATATGACACATCCAATATGGAGGAAGACCGATGTCAACGCGCATGCCCATCACTTCTCAATTAAATCAGATTTAAAGGAGTCTGTATGAGATTTCTACATACTTTGGTATGAATCTCTCCCACTTAGTTATTTATGCTTGAGGTTTCATTTTATCCCATTTAACAACATGCAATCACCACATAAAATGATAAACATTCATTGCATGCTTCAAACAACATAATAAGCAACAGTAATTAAACCAACTATCATAACTTATATCTCATGTTGATTGATGAGATAAAACTGGAAAGACAGCTCCGGAATTAGGGCTTGGTCGCCGCCCCCTTCACCGCGCCTCGCCGAAACCCTAGCTCCAATTAGGGTTTCGGGAAGTGAATCGGTGAACCTTCCTTCTTGGTGCTGTACTTCTTTCCTCTTTTGAGTTGATCTCCGATCTTCATTTAATATAGACTATCTATTCCGAAAGGAAAAATCTAATATTTCTAGAATAAAAATACAACTCAAAAACTGGTCTAACAATTTTATTTCTATTACATTAAAACAACATAAAATAAAACCTGGACCTAATCCATGGATTTTTTCATGGATTAAAATTCACGTAGCTAAACCGGCACATGGCCAATCATTCATTCAACAATAAATAAACATTCATGACATAAAATAATTGAGCCATGATAGTTGGTAATCCTGCAAACAAACACAGTCTACAAATCCAACAATCATATTTATACGATACACATAAAATAACATATGATATCTATGCATGAATAATGAATTTCGAATATTACAATTAATTAAATTAATAAATTCAAAATTATCCACAAGATAAAAATTGAAAATTAAAATAATTATCCACCAATTTAAAAACTTGTGCTTTTCAAAAATTACCCAAAATAAATCTGAAAATTAATTAAAATTATCCACCAAATTTATTTAAAAATTTTGAACCACCCTAATTAAATAATATTTGGATATCTTGATATAAATTAAAAATCCAATCTAAATATTATACATGAGGATCGAAATTTTCAAAGAATAAAATCTAGAAATTTGATCCTCTTCAAACTCTTCCAAATTATATTCTAATTTAAATCCTTATCACTATTGGACTTTGATAATTATTTATCTATATAAAAAATTACCTTATCCAATTTTAAAACTTATAGATATCGAAATTTACCAAACAATAAATCTGAAAATTTAGTCCACTCCAAATATTCCATGATTTAAAATTCTATTTTCATATCTATTTGTATTAAAATTAGGTAAACCAAGATATACATCAAATAATATCAAATCTGTTAGGAAAAACTATCAAGGTTTTTTTTACAAGGGATTTTGATGAGATGTCATAATATGTCAAAATATGGAAAGAGCCTTAAAAGAACTGAAAAGAAATAAAGCAGAAAACTAAGGATGATCATATAAAGTCAACCTGTCAAAGCCAAAAGAGAAGATCAATTTATGTGAAAAGAAAAGAAAAGAAAGAGAATAATAGAGAGAAAAGGAAAATATATTGTAGCTTGCTAAAATAACTAGCAAGGCAAACTGGAAGTTGCAGGTACCAGCAAGAGAGAGTACAGTGAGGAACTGATGGACATATCAGTTCAAGGCCGATACCGGCTGAAGAGATGTTCCAGCTAAAGGGAACTGATGAACATACCAGTTCTAGGCCGATACCAGCTGAAGAGATGTTTTAGCTGAAGGGAACTGATGAACATACCAGTTCAAGGCCGACACTAGCTGAAGAGATATTCCAGCTGAAGGGAACTAATGAACATACCAGTTCAAGGCCGACACCAGCTGAAGAGATGTTACAGTTGAAGGAACTGATGCACATACCAGTTCTAGCCAATACCAGCTAAAGAGATGTTCCAACTGAAGAGAAGAACTGAATGATATGCTAATTCTAGGCCAACACCAGCTGAACAAATGTTTCAGCTGAAGAGAATTGAAAGACATACCAGTTCTAGCCCAACACCAGCTGAAGAGATGTTCCAGCTAAAGAGAACTGATCGACATACCAGTTCTAGGCCAATACCAGCTGAAGAGATGTTCCAGCTGAAGAGAAGAACTGAAGGATATGCCAGTTCTAGGCCAACACCAGCTGAAGAAATGTTCCAGCTGAAGAGAACTAAAGGACATACCAGTTCTAGCCGAACACCAGCTGAAGAGATGTTCCAGCTGAAGAGAACTGATGGACATACCAGTTCTAGCCCAAGACCAGCTGAAGAATGATGTTCTAGCTGAAGAGAATTGATGGACATACCAGTTCTAGCCCAAAACCAGCTGAAGAATGATGTTTCAGCTGAAGAGAACTGAAGGACATACCAGTTCTAGCCAAAGACCAGCTGAAGAATGATGTTCCAACTGAAGAAAAGAACTGAAGGACATGTCAGTGCAAGGTTAATCCCAACTGAAGAAATACCTGTTGAAGAACACAATAGAGTGAACAGATGAACATGCCAGTTCAAAGTGATACCAACTGAAGAATACTACTAGCCGAAGAGAGAACGATTCCAGTTGAAGAAAATACCAGCTGAAGAAATGTACCAGTCCAAGATTGAAGCTAAAGAAAATGCCAGCTCAGGATCAATTGAAGGAGCAAACCAACTGAAGAGAAGACCAAGGTACAAGCTGAAGAAAATACCAGCTGAAGAAATGTACCAGTCCAAGATCCAAGCTGAAGGAAATGCCAGCTCAGGATATTCCAGTTGAAGGAGCATACCAACTGAAGAGATGACCAAGGTACAAGCTGAAGGAATTTACCAGCTCAAAGTATATTAGCTGAAGAATGAAGTTCCAGCTGATGAAGTACCAGTTCGAAGGATACCAGCTGAAGACGCATCAGTTTTGAAGTCCAACTGATAAAGCGCCAGCAACCGAACTGAAGACCAGTCCATGAAAGTTCAAGCTGAAGGGACACAAGTCCAAAATACCAGCTGAAGAACACTAGTTCAAACTGCCAGCTGAAGCAATGAAAACTGGAGCTTAGAAGGTATCAAACCCTAGCCCAGAACTGTCAGCTGAAGAAAACCAAACTGAAGCTCAGAAGATATCAAACCTTAGCTCAGAACTGCCAGCTGAAGCAAAGCCAACTGGAACTCAGAAGGAATCAAGCCCAAGCCCATAACTGCCAGCTGAAGATGATCTCAACTGAAGCTTTCAAAACTGCCAAAAGACACGCAGAACTGACAGACAAGGAACTGAAGATTCCAACTGCCAGACAAAGCTCAGAACTGAAGATCAAGAGAGAAGTCGTAACTGAAACTTATTTTTCAGATAAGCCAAAGAAGATCTTGAAGTTAATGAAACCGAGATCTTGAAACAAAAGCTCGTCAGAAGAGCAAAGACAACTCAACGACCTTCTTAAATGAAAGCCTCTCAATAGGCTTTATCATTTATAATCATATACTGATCATCACCGGTCACCACTCACCCATCTTTAAAAGGTGAGCTACCCTAGAGAAGACCATGGGACTTTTGAGAATTTTGGAGAGCACTTTAGTTAAGACTTTCCGCGAAGACGTTCGCCAAAGCACTACAGCCTCATGCTAAAAAAACTCAGAAGAATCAAAAGTTCCAACTGATGAGAAGGAGGCTTAACGCTCATCGAGCTAGCTGTTGAAGATTTCCAGTTAGAGCTATTCTCTCAGTCACAGTGCTTTAGTGATCAACTACCCCAGCTCAGATGCCAACACGCAAAGGAGCACACCAATTGATACCAGTTTCAAGATTGTACTCTTGAAGATCGAGCGACATCTAAAATCATGTAAAGACAGGAAATAGCACCTTATCTCTCCAGCGAGCAGTTAGAGATCGCAAGTGTGAGCTGTCGACCTACCGGTTGAGGAGGCTGAGTTCGGTGGATCGCAACTTCCGGGACAGTACCAGCTGAAAAGGACTTCGTGACTCGTAAAGTTGCCGTTCGCCAGGTTCAGCAATTGTCTTCACTTTGTAACTGTAATAAACGAACTTTACACTTACATAGTGGATTGCCCTTCTCCGGAAGGAAGAGACGACGTAGAAGTTGAGCTTCAAACCTCTATAAATTACTCATGTGTGCTCTGCTTTATTTTTCAGTTCAGTTGAATGTTTTAAAACTGCACACATTAAGCACACAGCAGCACTCCGAGCTAGCAGATCATCTCAACTGATCTCCACAAAGCACGGATATTATTGCGAGTCAAAACGAGCCCTGAATATTCCGTATCTAAGTTCAGTTTTGGAATTAGTTTATTCACCCCCCTTTAAACTGATTCTGACTGCCCCGGGACCAACAAAATCTCATTCTAATACACATAATTTTCGTCCCTTATTAATAAATAAATCTGGAAATTTAATTTTCATCAAAATCTACTCCAAATTAATTTATTAAAACCGAAAATTAACCCTATATTTCATATTTAGAAATTTTGACATTAATCAAAAAACTATTCCAAATAATATAGATGGGTTTTAAAATTTCAAGAAATATAAATCTGGAAATTTTCATCCACTTCAAAAATTACCAAATTTAAAATTCTAATTTCAAACCTAATTAGATTAGAATTATGTAACTTTTGATATACACCAAAAATTGCCTATCCTTATTCTAATCACCAAATTTTAGAACCACATCCAAATTAAATCTGGAAATTTTGATCTTGATCAAAAATCCATCCAAATTTAATTCTAGGTACCGAAAATTCAAGACAAAAATTAGGGAATTTTAACGAAAAAATTGAACTCCAAATTTTAGAACACCATGAAGATTAAATCTGGAAATTTGAAGAACATCAAATATCAATCCAAATTAATATCAATGAGGATCGAAAATTCTATTCTCATCAAAACTAGGATTTTGAACCAAATAAAAAAATCCATCCAAGTTTTGAACAACGTAAAATCGACACAACACACATAATTAAAACTGAAAATTTAACAACAATAAATTTAATATCAAATTTAATTAAGTATGTCGAAAATAATCCTAGGATTAAAACTAGAACAGTGCCAAAACCCGCTCTGATACCAATTGTTGGGGTTTTTTCGAATTAAACCACCGCAGGATCATTTGGATGTTCATTAATCGCATATTCATACAAATCATAATTTTATATTCATGCATGTTTATTTACATCAAGCACAAAGCCATATAAAACAAATCTAATAAAGCGGAAAACATAGATTCGAATATCTTACAATTGTCAGACGGTATGTGGACAAGATTACAGATCTAATCTTGCTGTTGAATGAAGATGAAACAGGCGTCCCTTTTCTCTCCTAGATCTGCCACCACAGTATTCTACTCTGAGATCTTATGTTGTATTCTCGGACCGAGTATCAGATACAGGGTGGGCTATATACTACTGATAGGGTTGTGAAATCTATGGATATCTTGAGAGATAAAAGAGGGGCTGAATTAAATGATGATATTTTTATCCCCTCCCTATGATTAAATAGGGAGGTAGCCGAAAATTCACTTCCCAACCCTACTGGGTTTAGGACTCTTTCTCAAGTTCAATATCCAGTCCACTAACAGTGTATTTGGGCTACAACAGGGATCTAGAAAAATATTAAATTGGCTCAATAATTTATTTAATTTCTAATATCCAATAAACTTAGGATATAATTAAATAAATTAAGTTTTACTTTTATTCCACTAAAGAAGTAAAACTGAGCTACCAATTTAATACATATTTGCGAATATGCTTTCTCCTTTAGTCCAGCCATTCCCCGTGTTTAAGACATAATGTTCATTAATTAATTATGTTAGCCTCTAACAACTATGATTAATTAACATCTAAAACCTTGAGTAGTACCACACAAGCTTTATCATGTACGGAATACATTCCACCTGTAGGGCTTCAACATGAACTTGTGTTTCCTCAAGAGAACATCATCAACCTGGCGCACTAGGACACGGTGCTCATGCATACTGCACGACACATCATGCGTGCACTGTTATTACCCAAGATATCGAGTTTATTGATCTACGAAAAGATCTCACCCATTGATAAATCAAAGCAATAAACAACGCACACATATGCTCACCAATATCACATGAGTTCAGAACCCGAACTCTGTGGATCTTTATTCTCTCACTAACTGGGTCAGAGACAGAGAATATTATCCTATCGTGATCGTCCTCAATACACTAACAAGTGGAATAAGCAGTTAGCCAAGATAAACTAACTTATCAGATTATTCTACGGTGTACCAATGGTGTGTTCAGGACCATCTAAGCCATGAGCTCTTTAATACAATACAAGGTTCTAATGATATGATCTTACCGTGTGACTCCCCACACCATATCATCTACAATGTAAGTATATGGAACATTGCATAGAACAATTATATAAGATAAACTAAATACAAACAGTGACTGCAATAACTTTCATTCTATATCATCATATCGTCAGAAGTATACAAAGACAAGTCTTCTAGTATACAAAGCTAACATTGAGAATGTGGACCACACTGTCCAAAACTTGCATGAACTCAGCTCTTAAGCTGTGCTTGATTCAGTGAGTGAAGTCATTGTGATTGACATATGGAGCTCTTCACCGTAACCAAAGATTGTCTCGATATGGTAGATTGAGTGCGTCAACTGCTGCACCATCGGTTGGTAGATGAAGAAGTATTGTCATTGTGTCCTTGTTGGTGATAATGAGCTGATTTTGGACTGCAGAGATGATATTGTCACCAACATTGTTAGCGTTCAAGTAGTACTCAGCTATGTAGTCAGGTAGAAATTAGTGCGACATTGTCTTGAAATATGGTAGAAGATAGGTTGCCTCGAGACCATTGATAATGTAATTTCCTGCCTCCGTGGAAACGTATGGTTGTAATTCATCAGGAAACAAGAACTTATCCTTCTTCAGCTTATTAACAATGAGGTGACGATTCAACTCATGAAATTGGGGTCTCATCATTTTTGCAAGAAAATTTGTGAATGAGAAGGTTGTTTAGATTTTAGAGAAGCTGGATGAAAACTATATGAGCAAAATATAGGCACTTCTTCAGTTTCAACCTTGTAGTCTTTTCAACATTGTAGTCTTTTAGTTGATGCCTCATCTAGAGTATTTGTGCGCAACAACTGCATGTAGCAACATATTCAGCTTCAGTTGTGGAAGTGGCGACTGAATGTTGATTATTGCTAAACTAAGAGATCAGTTTGCTTCCAAGAATCTGACATGTTCCACTTGTACGTGTTCTGTCAATCTTGCATCCGCCAAAATCTGAGTAAGCTGTTAGACTTAAGCTATCATCTCTTGGATACCATAGCCTAAGATTTATGGTTTCTTTGAGATACTTTATGATCCTTTTAGCTGCTTACAAGTGGCTTTTTTTTTATTGGATCGGAACCGGGCACACGATGCAACCGAATAGGAGATGTCTGGTTGGCTGGCAGTCAGGTACAATAGCGAGCTCATGATTCCACGATAGTAAGTCTGGCTAACTGATTCTCCTTCTTCATCAAGAGTTAACTGAATTGATGTGTTCATTGGAATCTTGAGAGTTTTTCCTTTGTCAGTTCCAAACTTTTTGACTAATTTCTTGGTGTATTTGGATTGACTGATGAAGATTGCATCACTCAGTTGCTTTACTTGGAGTCCTAGAAAGAATGTCATTTCTCCCATCATGCTCATCTCGAATTCGCTTTGCATCAGTTGAGTGAATCTTGTGCATAGATCTTTACTTTTGGATCCAAATATGATGTCATCAACATAGATTTGAACCATTAATATCTCAGTTGACCGCTCTATTTGAAATAGAGTCCTATCAATAGTCCCTTTTTGAAATTTATTCTTCAATAAGAATGTCGTGAGAGTTTTACACCAGGCTCGAAGTGCTTGTTTTAATCTATAGAGAACCTTCTTCAACTTGTAGACTTGATCTCCAATTTCAAAACCTGGAGGTTGCTCGACATACACATCTTTTTTTAGCATTCCTTGAAGAAATACACTCTTGACATCTATTTGGTAGACTGTGAAGTTGAAATGAGCTGCATAGGCTAGGAATAGTCTGATTGCCTCTACTCTTGCAACTGGTGCAAACATTTTATCAAAGTCAATCACTTCACTTTGACAATATCCCTTGCTACCAATCTTGCTTTATTCCTTGTGATCACGCCTTGTTCATCCATCTTATTACAAAAGACCCATTTTGTACCAATTACCTTTTAGGTTTTCGGTCTATCAATAAGAAACAATACATCATTTCTTGTGAACTGGTTCAGTTCTTCTTGCATTGCCATGATCTAGTCTAAATCTTCTATAGTTTTCTTGACATTTGCCGGTTCAGTTTGAGAAATGAAGTATATGAACAGTGCACGTTCAGTTGAGCTTCTGGTATGTACACGACTTTTTAGATCACCCATGATCTTGTCAGTTGGATAGCTTCGGAGCCATTTGGTTAAGCTATCTTCTAGTGTCTCTTTAGCTGGTTCATTGTTGTTAACGCCATCAGTTGTCTTTTCTTTAATTGGATCAGTTTCTTCACCAATTTTTCTCCTGTTTCAATTGTGGGGTTAATGGTCTCAGCATAGTTTGTGTCCTCATTGACCAAGTTGGTTTCAGTTGGCCTAGCATCAGTTCCATTACTTTCCTCAAGTGAATTTTCAAACCGCTCTGTAACTATATGGTCAACATAGTCCTGCGAGTTCTCAGTTTCACTAAGCTGTATCTGAACTGATGTATCAATGATATCTTTGTTCCTGTACTCATTAGCGAACTCATCAAATACCACATGACATGTTATTTTCACAACAAGGGTTCATTTATTGAACACTCTATAAGCTTGAGAATGAGAGATTTATATCCAAGAAATATTCCCTCATCAGCTTTGGCACTGAAAGTTTTCAGTTGAGTCTTGCCATTTTTGTGAATATAACATTTACAACTAAAAATTTTGAAGTAAGAGATAGAAGGCTTACAACCTTTATATAATCCATAAGGGTTTTTGTCATGCAAACTGACAGTTGCACTTCGGTTTTGAGTATGGCAAGCCGTGTTGACTACTTCAGCCCAGTAGTTTTTAGCTATGTTAGCATTATCAATCATTGCTCGAGTTGCTTCCTTGAGTGTTTGGTTTTATCTTTTCGCTACACCATTTTATTGAGGAGTTCTTGCAGCTCAGTGTTTGTGAGTTATTCCAAGCTCACTGTAGAAGTTGATCACTTCCTTGTTGATGAATTCAGTTCCATTACTGACCGAATTCTTTAAACTAAACTTCCTTTTTCAGTTTGTAATCTTCTGATCAGAGTTGACAACTTAACAGAAGTTTTATCTTTGCTCCACAAGAATTCCACCCAAGTGTATCTTGAAAAGTCATCAACTACTAGTAATGTGAATCTTTTACCTTTTGGACTTTGCGATTTGACTGGTCCAAACAAGTCCATGTGTAGTAGTTGAAAACATACAGTTGTTTCTGGAGGATGACTCTTATTTTAAATGAAGACTTCACATGCTTCCCTTTTTGGAATGGTCCACAAGTACCGATTTTCTTGTAGATTTCTTTGGGAAGTCCTTTAATTAGGCCCTTTTTGGCTAAGTCGTTGATGCTTTTGAAGTTGAGGTGATTTAGTCATCGATGCCATAGCCAGTTTGTTTCAGTTGTCCTTTGGATAGAAAATAAGCTTCTGAATAACCAGTTAACCAGTCAAGTACATACATATTTTCTCTTCTCACACCGGTTAGGAAAATTGCTCCGGTTGACTTGTCTTTTATATCGCAGGTGCTTGTGTTGAAGTCAACTGAGTAGCCGTTGTCATATAACTGACTGATGCTTAAAAGCTTGTGTTTCAGTCAAGCAACATGAGAAATTCCATTGACTATTACTTTCCCTTTGACCATAAATCCTTCTCCAATGGTTTGACTTTTGGAATTATCTCCAAATGTGACAAGTTGACCTTTGACTTCTTTGTTCAAGATCTTTTCGATCTCCAGTCATGTGTTTGGAACACCCCCTGGTTTGATACACATATCCTTGGTTTTCTTTCTAGATAGGATGCTCTTTTTCTGTAAAAATAATGATTAGTTTTAGGTGCCTGTTTCATATCGGGTCCTTATTGACTAAGTATTTTTTTAGAATCCATATTTATCTGACTTTTGGCTTTTCAACATTTAGAGATCCTTTAGACTTGGATCGATTGATCAGTTTTATTTTGTTTCCTGATTTCCTTCTCTGAGATGATTCGAGTGAATGGTACCTGCGGTGAGATTTAGTAGGATAAAATTGTTCAACCGATCCTTTTTGGTTTTGAGGTTTTTGAACTCTTCGGTCAGGCTAATGCCTTGTGTGTTTCCAGCTTGAAGAACTGAAGCCTCTTAGATTAATTCTTTGTTCATTCCTAGAGTTCAAGTAATCATCATATTGGATTCTAGGTTCAAATATATTTCTTTGGTTTCTCCTATGAGTACTCTGATGACCTCTATAGGTGTGTTGATTGGACCTTTCATGTTGAGTAGGGTAAACTTGAGATATGGAAAATGTATTTCCTCTTGATGTTTCAACTGACATGGGTTGAGTTGGTCTAATAAATCCCTTTAGGATACCCCTTTCATTACTATGCACAATATTCTTTCCTTTTTCTAGATCTGTGAACTTGTTATACTCTAGACCAGTACTTCCGGTTTCACTTCTTTAATGGCTTAAAATTTCATCTAGAGTTTGAGATCCCTTTTTGAACTTAACAGAGACTTCTTCTTTCTCAAGAATCTCCTTTTTAAGCTTCTGATTTTCAGTTTCTAAGTCAGCAACTTTCAGTCACTACCACAAAAATGCTCATACTCTACGGCTAAAACCCGTAGTCTTAAGGGATCTGCGACCGTAGAAAAAGGTGGTGTAGAGATAGAGTACCCACCTACTCTACGGTTTTTAACCGTAGTCTTAAGAGCAAATCGACTACAGTTATGACAGCATAGTCGTAAGACCAAAAATACCGTAGAGATAAGGCAATTAAGATTACAGATTACGCTTCGACCGTAGATATTTCACCCCATTTGGACCTGAAAACCACAGTAAAAGGTACCTTAAGACTACGGTTGTGTTTTACATCGTAATATTTTTCAATTTCTTAATACTACGGTTCACTACACCGTAGTGATTGTTTTTTTAAATCTGCGGTTTGTTTTGTAATGTCTACAAATTGTTTTTATCCTATCTAAGGTTTTGTTTTGTAATGTCTACAGATTTTTTTTGTTATCTCTATGATTAATTTATCTGTAGTCCATATATTTGCAAAAAAATAAAATAAAATTACAATAAATTGAATTCGTAAAAAATCAGAATAAAGCTAATACATATTCAATAATATTCAATACAATATCTAATATCAAATACAACATCCATAATATCCAATAGAATATCGTTAATATCCAATAAAACCCATCCATCACGAATATCCAAAATATAATCTAAACTCCAAAATATTCAATATTCAAAATACAAAAGATTGCAATCTGCTCACTTTGATTCCAAATGCCAACATCCTATATTTGTTCCAACACAAAATCTACCCACTCAAAACGAACTTCATCGATCTCCATCTGAGAATATGTCCGATTGTGAAACTATACAATATCACAATATCAGAAACATTTTGCTATATTAATATTACCATGTATCACAAATATCACAAACATCTTGCTTTATACATATTCAAATATCACAATATGAGTACGATCTTGCTACATACATCTTAATATATCACAAATATCACCAAAACAAAATAATCAAACATACCTTACACCAAAGCAAAAATCAAATAGATTCAGCCCCTACTTCTTTCACAACAAATCCAGCCCCTAGTTAGGTAGTATGCACAATTAACTCCAGCCCATTATGCTCTGTTGCTCCCAACTCTGATAATATTAAAAAATAATTACATTAAAATCAGATTATCACATTATAATTAAGTAAATAAATAAAAAACTAATTGAGTAATCAAATTATTGCTTAAAAATCCAAACATCCTTTAATGATAAAAGTAAAAATCCAAGTCATTGTTCAATTCACTTGCATTTGCAACAATGAACCAATCAACAGTGCTATATCATTTCCCAACCTTAAAATAAATCATGTATGGATTCCAGTACTACTGTTTTTTTATATTTCTGATTGTGTCCGAAACAGGTATAAAAAACATGCAGGTGAAAATACACTAAAAGATTAACCCACACTCCACACTACAATCAATAATCATATCTGCAGTCATTACACAAAAATAAAGGAAGGTATCGAATGTCAAAATTGATTCTCATAGAATAGCATTGGAGCAACTAATTTCAAATGAACTCACTATTCAAAGTTCAAACATTTTCCAATGGGTCTACTTCGAAAACTAAAATTTCATAGGCACATACAGTTCTCGTTTTCTGTACACTAATCTAAAACGCAAAATGGATCAAAATATAAGTGCCATCATTCGAATAAAATGAGTGTTCAAGGACTAAAACTAAGAACTGTTTTCTTTATTTCCATACAGATAAGGCATTTTTTACGTACACCCGATGCGTATAGATAGACATAAACCTAAAATAAAACACTGCATAAAACACGACATTTAGACAAAGATAGAATATTAATACTTTCTACATATATCCATATCCTGAGGGCAAGACATTAACCATATAAATGGACAAGGCAACATGCACAAGCAAATTGGGCTTAATAATAGAAAATATTGCACATAATTTAACCCATTCCATCATCAAACAATATTTCATTGGTTAAGCAGCCTCAGACTTCATATCAACATATTTACGAAATTGGGCTTCTATTCTTACTAATATACTTTATACATCAATTAACACAAAATCAGAGTTGAACTCATCATAGAACGCAAACTTCCAACATGAATGAAGTAAATTTTAGAAACATGAAGTTGATATTTCAATCAAACCTGAGCCATGAGCAGAGATGAAACCTAATCTGACACATGAGTTGGAATAAGACCCAGTGTGTTAAGCTATTCAGGTCCACTTTGTTGTCCTTGTAAGGCTCGAAGACTATAACGTAATGATATTTATTTCGCCCAACATAAGTTAATATTCTCTATTTGGTCAAAAAATGATGAACCAGTTGCTAAACAAACACAGTATTTGCAATTGTAACTCAGAGAATTCAAATCACTAATTATTCCAAATATCATCAAATATTATTAAAACAACTTAACATTTTTTTCATATTAATCAATTTTCCCACCTGCAACTAGATGCCGTATGAACAAAATCATAAGCACTCCATTCAAACAACACACCAAAAATAAATTATACTCCCCCAAAATACACACATACACAAAGTAGAATGTATTCAATCAAAAGTAACCATCAGCTCAAAATCAGGTCTACCGCCAACTCTGAAATTCAAACACTGCCCAACAACAAGCACAAGCAAATTATACGCCTCAAAGCATCATTCAATATATATATATATATCAAAAAATTAAAATCATAAGCAAATTGAACGAGAAAGTAAAGAAGAGATACCGAAATTTGGTGTCGTAGAAAATGTGAAAATCGGTGAGCTTCTGCAAGAAAAAATCTGGCTCTTAGTACTCGACTCAAAATCCCAATTTCTCCTCAAATGCACCATACGCACAGGTTCTCCTCAAAATCCCAATCGCAACTGGTAAACCCTAATTCATTTCTCTCTGCACTTGTCCAAGTTGATTTGCCCAAGCCCACACTATATTTGGCGATGATGTCAATCAGCTCAGTGTCAACTACCTAAGTCACCCTAACTGAGTCGGCGCGGCGAGTGAGAAAGTGATTTCCAGAGCTTGAAGAGAGTGAAGAAGAAGAAGAAGAAGGTGGCGGGTGGCCCAACGGGAGAGAAGAAGGAGAAGAGTGGGCAGCCCGCGGGAGAGAAGAAGGAGAAGACGTTGTGCGCGGGAGTTTTGACAAAAATTAGGGATTTCATGTTTTTACCTAAATTTTTAAGTTTTAATTTGATTTTATTTTTATTTTTAAAGATACATTATTACTACGAATTTAATAAAACTGTAGATATGGTATTTAAATTTTATATTTTATTTATTTTTCTTATTTATAAATATTATTACTACAGTTATGTGTGAAGACCGTAGACATTGTGATCTGTTGAAATCTCTACGGATAATATCCACTCCGTAGCCTTAACAATTGACACATGCCAATAGACTATGATTTTTATCTCACCGTAGTTATAAGGAGAAAATCGACGCTCATACCCTACAGAAACCTATATTACCGAAGTCGTGAGAAAAAAAAGCGCTCATACTCTACGGGACTCAAAAAAACCGTAGTGATTGAGTATCTTACTACGGTAATTTTGAAGAACCGTAGTCTTAATTATGTAGAGTATGAGCGTTTTTATGGTAGTGAGTTTCAGTTTCTCAAATTCTTCTAGTTGCAATTAAAGATAGCTCATTCTTTCATGATCAATGTTCAATTTTCTAACTTCATTTCTAATTTAATCATTTTCATCTCTCAATTTGACATGCATACATGATATTGAGGCTAACTGATTCTCTAAAAATATGAGCTTTTCATCCAGTTCCATATTAGAAATAGTTATTTCATTTATGTGATAGAAAGAGGTTTGAGATTCACCTGTTCTAACCTCATCTTCGTTGTCAGCCATGAGACAAAATAAAGAGGTTTGAGATTCTCTAAAAATATGAGCTTTGGAGATTCTTCAAGTTGAGGTGAAACTGATTGCTTCTCTCTGATTTTCTTCAGTTTCTCCAGTAGTTTGGTCACTGACTGAATTTGCTCATTTATGTCATCAGTCAGGTTTTTCTTTTTCTCAGTTACGTCTCTTTTCCGTTTAATTGAGGATCCATCTTGGTTTTCTTTGACTGGTGAGCTTCTTGGTCGAAAGTTGTTCGAAAGTTGTTCCTTCCACGAGTGTCTCGAAACTGGTTTCTCTCATCATAAAAGGCTGCATCCTGAACTGAGAAAGTTGAAGCTTTTTTCTTCCGGTTAAGGCTGTATTCATGGGCTTTGAGAGAACCGAATAGTTCTTTGGGAGTGATGATATTGAGATTTCTTGATTCTTTGGTGGCAATCACTTTCATATCCGTTCTTCTGTGAGATTGTCCAAGATCTTGGAGTTCATCTCGCACTTGGGATAACTTCTTCCCAAGTTGGTCATAGTTTCTTGCGGCTTCTCTCAGAATGATACAAGAAAGTCGATGCCCCTATCACTGAACGGGCGAAATCCTTCATGTTCCTTGCCGTGTTGGCATTATTGACACTTTTGACATTTTTTGCATGATTAGCATCCATTTTTGCAATTTAAGATTTGTCACTCGAAGAATAAGCGTAACTCAAACCTTCTTCTTCCCAATTAGGCACTTCTATCTGCCTTGTTCTGTGAATGTTATTGAAGACGGGGGGCTAATCTCTTGTTAAGAATCCGTTGACCTAGCATACACAAACACAAACATAAAGAGGATATCACACACAACTGTGGAAGAAAAGTATGAACACTAAACAAGAATATAAAAAATAAACACAGAAAATATAACACAAAAAATACGCTTAAAGCTTTCCCCAGTAATGGTGTTAGCAATTTGTTAGGTTCAGAAAGCACACACAATTTTTGAACCGACTCGCAAGAGGACGGGGTCAATGTAGGGCGGTGAGTCAACCCAAGTCATATTCTCAAGGAAAACTGAACAAGGTGAATATCCTTTTCGTGAAACACACATAAATCTAAATACAATCCTAAACATTCTAAATTAATAATTTGAAGGGTTTTGAACTAAGATCTACTTAATTAAAACAACACAATAATAAAAATGCAAGGGAATGTAAATAAAAATGATAATAAAATGGACATTAGGGTATAGATTCACTCCTCAGTTTTTCTCTAAACTCGATTCAAATTGACTTCGTTAATCTTAATCATACAATGAGCTCCACCAAAAAATGAATAACTTCAATAGCTTTCGTTTTAATCGATTAAACCACTAAGGCTAATTGTACAATTAAGATTAACAATTAGACATGAATTTTCGTTCAATCTAATATTGATAAAACCCTACTCGAGTACTAGAATCTTCTATCAATCTCATCTACTACCTAGCAATATCAAATATTGGCCAAATACTCAATATAATGGAAATTAATTCAATTAATGAGAATTTAACAATCACGAGAAAGGATCGAAAGCGATTCGATTATCTACCCTTAATGTGGAAAATTAGCCCATCATCATACAAAACACCTAACAAGAAGCATACATAATCTTCATCTCAAATATCCAAAGATAAATAGAATTTAAGCTTACACAAGTTCTTGATGATCATCTTGATGATGTTGCCGGAAGATCTCCAAAGATAGAAATGAGAAACTTGGGAGAAAATAGAGGGTTTCCTGCCCTATTACATGCCAAACTGATCGTGCTTTTGTGTGTGCAAACTGATCCCCTATCCGCTCCTAATGGAGGATGATAAAAAGGGGGCTTAAAAAGGGTGCTAAAAAAAGATCAGAAAAAGGATGATCCCCAAATTATCCTTAAACCGGAACATAGTAAACTCCACTCAGGGATCTTTGGCGAGTGGTGTCAGCTGGGTGTGCACAGAACACCTAAAACTGGCGCTAGTGGGGGTGCCAGCGGTCGCTGGCGTGGTGATGGGTGAAGGCCCAGGGCCAGTTGGAGACCAGCGCCGACTGAGCTCTCCTAGCCGAGAGGCACGCCCAACGGCGGCTGGTCTCAGTCCGTGCTCCAGCTCCGGTTTGATGCTTCAGTTTGAGGATCAATTTGCGGCTCAATTCAGCTCGCGGGCTCAATTCAGATGCTCAGTTTGAGGCTTCAGTTGGATGGTTCAGTTTGAGCCTTCAGTTCAGTTTGAGCATGGCAATTGAACTGATCCTGACTTCGAGTCCAAAGCCTGTCAAGTGCTCAATGAGGGTTGGGCGGTTCTTCCACCTTTTCTGTCATTAAATTACTGCTTTTGAAACTAAAGCTTAAAATCTACACAAATCTAGCATACCATATTGAGAGATCAAATGTGAAGATAATAATGGCAAAACAACACAAAAATAAAGGAAACACATACACTAATGAAAGATAATTCCTATGAGAAAACAACACATAAAAACACTAAAGAAACTCCCCCACACTTAGCTCTTTGCTTGTCCTCATGCAAACACAGTTATTCAAGATATATGAAGCAAGAAGGAGTGGCTCTTAAGTAGATCATGCATATTTAATTATTCCACACGACTTCAAACTAAGACAATCATAATTGTAGAAAATGAAGACAATTATCCAAAAAGGTATGTTGCTCATCCAATGAGAATAAGAAAAACAAATTAGTCTTAAAGCACAATGTGACAAATATCCTTTCAAACATTCTACACATTAGTTTCCTTAATTGATTATTCAAGTTTTAATTCGGGGGTGCAATCATAAGACATAATTCATTAGGTTAAATCATTGGACGGATCGCCGAGCTTTCTAACGTGATTTTCCATACTCTTTATGCAAAATTTCATTAAAAATGGTACACATGATAGGAGTAGAGTCCAGAATGCAACCCCATTTATTTTAGATAAAGACGTAGGAGGACGTGGATCGATATTCACAAGGTTTAAGCCTTAGGGAGAAAAATCCCAGTATCCTTGAATGGCTTTCCATGCTCATAGTCAATCAGATGAGCAGAGATCCTTATTATCCTTATTTTTTTATTTCATAATCAAGGTTAATGAATATAATGATTTAAAGAGAACAAATATCATATTTGCTAAGAGAGTTAAGCATGCCGATTAATTCTCAAGGAGAAGACCCCACAACACAAATCGTTAAATCATAGTCATTCACATGACAATTCTTATTCTAGAACAAAATAGGGCGAACAATTCCATGTAGCATGATTGACTCAAAAATAACCCCTTGAAGATTCATGTCTCAAATTACATAGTTCAACAAGTGGACAACACAAGGAGAGCTAAGTGCTTCAAAATAATCAAGACAAAACACAAAGTACAAAACATGATCAAAACATAATTCAAAAGAATAAGAACTTAAGAAACAAGGCATAAGTCCAAGACAACACATAAATCACAATTCATAAAAACATAAAAACGTAAGTCCATCCCCCCACACTTAAAATATGCATTGTCCTCAATGTGCGAAAAGGAAATACAATAAAATAAAAGAGAAAAGGAACATCACAGTTGGATGCAACCGGTAATGGGCTCGAGTTTCTACAAAAGAAAAAAACAAAATAGAAATGACAGAACGAACATAATAAAATGGAACTGGAAAATGTCCAACAACTCAAATGGAAAACAAAAAGAACATAAAAATGCAAAAACAACTTCACTGCTCCGGTGGCTGATAAAATAGTGGTGGAGAAGATGGGTACGGATAGGACAATGTCCAAGCATTCCAGCTCACCTCGACGTCGGATATCTGCAAATCCTGTTGGTCAAAGTGGTGATAGACCTCCTGCCTAAAATCCCCGAACTTTTGGCGGAATTCGCCCATTGTCATGTCATAATGTTGGCGGAATTGACCCAATTAAGTGTCATAGTGGTCACAAAATGACCGCAAGTCATCGTGAAACATTTGATACCCATCATAGGACATCATAGTGGGGTTAGGCTGTGGCTGAGTGATGTGACCAAGACAATGAATCTAAGTCAAATTGATACGCAAGTGAAAGACTTCTAAAGGACTCGAACAACGACATCAGAATGCAGGATTCAACCCGACTAACTAGACTAGATACTCGAACAAAATAAAGGACAAAAACTAGATTTTATGATTGATGAATTAGACTCGACAAATAAATAACCTAGGACACTTCGATTATGACACAAACTAGAATAAAATACAACACAAATAAAAGAGACAGAAGCTGAAGACAGACCAAGCGCAGAGGGCAAACAATCTGATACCCCGTTTGCCCCTACTGAGGTACAAGTTACACCTAAAAATTATATCCCTATTAATGCAGCTCCTTTCCCTTCCAGACTAGTAAGGCACAAGAAAGAGGAGGATGAGAAAGAGATCTTCGAGCTTTTCCAGAAAGTCGAGATCAACCTACCATTGATTGATGCTATCAAGCAAGTCTCGAGATACGCGAAGTTCTTGAAAGAACTATGCTCCAAGAAGATACGATATGGGAAAGATGCAAAGATCAAGGTTGGTGAGACTGTTTCAGCCGTTATTCAACGAAAATTACTTCAAAAATGTCGAGATCCAGGTATGCTTACCATCCCTTGCATCATTGGGAACAAAAAGGTAGAGAAAGTTATGCCAGATCTAGGTGCATCTATCAACGTTATGCCTTTCTCTGTTTACAAGGAATTACAGTTGGGTCCTATGAAAGATACTCGAGTCATCATTCTATTAGCTGATAGGTCCAACGCATACCCTAGAGGTGTAGTAGAGGATGTCTTAGTTAAGGTGAATGAGTTGATTTTTCCTATTGATTTCTACATCGTTGACATGGATGATGCATTGTCTACACATAGATGATTAATTTTGTTAGGTCGCTCATTCATGAAAACTGCACGAACTAAGATTGATGTAGACAAAGGAATGCTAAGTTTCGAATTTGATGGGGATATTGTTACATTTAATATATTCGAAGCTATGAAGCATGTGGAGGACCCAGAAGCTCTTTTTATGGTTGATACTATCGATTCCATTATTGATGATTTTATTGAGCATAATTTCAGGGATGACAAATTAGAGTAGGTACTCTTTAATGGAATGCCCAAACCCACGCCTGTCGATTCCCCGCCCCCCGCCCTAGTTACCCAACTGCCATCACCGGCTCCCGAATCATCTCGCAAAGGTTCCCGTGCCAAAGCCCCGAAGGCTCCCTCTAGCTCTGCCGTCGTCCGACCGTCTTTCCTACCACTTGATGAGGTACAGTGCCGCACCGCAGCCAACACTTACTATGTTCTCACCGGTGCGTACCTTTTTGATTGGGAGAATATTTCTATTCTAGCTGTTAATGATAGGATACGTGCTTTATTTGATGGCATTGGGTGGTCTCGTTTACTTGATGTTTCTACTCATCCCTTCCGACGGAAGTCGGGACATTTATTTTTGGTGAAAAAACGACGCACCAATGCTGAACCTATCAAATAATGATGCCCTACCAGGTCCTCATCTCTGACTGGATCCCCAAGAAAGGACGTGCTCACCTTTAGTCACTCAAGAAGAAAAGGAGATCCAAGGCGAAGTCAAGCAACACTACATCGAGCAACTTAACTGCCAATATCATTCCTTCAACAAATAAAAAGAATGGATGCTCAGTAGATTTCAAGATTTGCTCTGATCCAGATAAGCTTATTCCATTAATTAGAATCCCTCATTCAAACTATGGAGTTGATTACTTCAAGAGCACTTGCCCTCCCCTCCAGCTGACTGAAGAAAATATTTGCAGATTCTATAGTGGCGAATATGCAGTCAAATGTGCACAAAAGGAAGTGACTAATCTCCTTCACACTCACTTCACTTTCGTTGCAAAGCATGACCAACAGTTATTCAAATAGCTGCATCGGTACTTCTATTGGTTAAACTGCAGACACTCTATATCTATCCAATCACATTTCTTGCTACTGGCAACATGAAAAAACTTGGAGCATTAAATGGATAAGATCCTCAAATCCATTTCCTCCAACTATTGTGCAAGTTCAGTACATTATGAACCACAGACTTGCCAACAAGATTCCGACAGCTCCCATGCTAGCTGAGATGAAAGCCAACATGATACCTTAAGGAGTTACAGTCGCCCATCAATCAGCCAACTACCCAACTGGCTCCCACCGCTAAAAAGTAAACTTTGATAATCTATCAATTCAGTCAGCTGAGCCATCACGACGAGCTGAAACTGCAACTCAAAGGATAGAACCAAATCCATCACATACTTAAGTCGTGGCAACCCAGAAGAGTCAAGAGCATGATGATGAAGGAGAAAGTGATGATGAAGACATTGCCACATCACCAAGCCTTCTGTCAAAAAGCTATGTAACTCCCCTACTCAAGTTAAGCTCGAAGATAGCCCAACTGACTCTCAACATTGATCAATTCAGATCATCTCACAAAGGAATTTCACAGTTTATTAATCTGAAGCTGAAAAGCTCATCAGTTGCTCTTCAGCAACTCTACCAAACTATGAGAACTGTCAGGCCCGAACTGTCAAAGAACACAACTGGATCAGTTTCAAAAAGGAAGAGGTCAAATTGCTCAAATAGAAGCAGTGAAGCTAGTCCAGTTTGGCCACTCAAAAAGAGGAAACTGATTCAAGGTTAGCCAAGCAACTGACCAAATGAAATGATCAATTCAGTGTAGCTAAAACCTCAGTCAGTTCAATACAGTAACTGAAGAAGAGATCAAACTGACAACAGCTGCCTCATCAGTTCACTTCAAACTAATCAGTTGGCAGTATCCTAACTGGTTTAGAATAAGCTTTTCACTCACACTGTTCATCAAGCCTATTTTTGAATAATTATCGTTGTGATCATTAATTTCTCAATATTACATCCAACGGCTACAATTTGAAAATGCGTTCACTTATCACAAGTTGCTATTAAAGTTTCTGCACTAGTAATAAATTAGCAACTACAAAAGTAGAAAGGAGAGATGAATATATATGAGATAAAAATAGAAAAATGTGCAGAATATATTTTGCTATTTATGGCAACTACCCATTTTTGAAATTGATCACTTCTCAGCCGCTTGATCATAAAGCTATTTAACATGTGGACGACTAAGATGCATACAACATTTATTCAGTTGATTGTCCATCAAATCAGACAGCTGATCAGCTAGAAAGTAATCGAGTGCTCTGATATATGCATACAAAGCTGACTATATATGCGAAGGAGATGAAGGATCAAATCACTTTCAAAATCTCTATCTTCCTCCTTGCATATACTCGTCTTTATCAACACTCTTGCCATACAAATATCACCATCTCTCTCTACAAAAATGAAGCCTCCGTTTTATATGATGAATATCAAATTGCTCGTGGAAAAGTTAAAGAAGGACAAGTTTCTAGACCTAGAGCTTCTTTATGCTCGGTTAGGTCCAAAAAGATATCATAAGCTTATTCGTCTACTGAAGAACACTAGACTATTACCATTCTTGAAAATCATGTCTCCCAAGTGTCTACCCAACTATGTTGTAGAGTTTTATTAAAATGTAGAAATCATAGACGACAATATCATCTCCACCATTTACAACCACGTCATTATAGTGACCAAAGATACGGTGGAGACACTGTTCCTTCTTCCTAGCAAAGGACTTCAAGTCTATAATTTGGCTCTTCCTAATAAGTTCGAGCTGTGAAACACTTGGAAGCATCCACACATTCATCATCAAGACTTCTCACATCACTTGAAGGACAGCCTGTCTCCAGAGTTCATTTAACTCTTAGACATCTTTAGGTCATATTCTACACGGAAACTTTGAGACAGTTCAATTCTCTGATCTCAAAGCCCATTAATGGCTGCTTTACATTATGGGTGTAAAGCCGACTGGGCCTCCTTCATCCTTGCCCAACTGCGATGCAATGTTCACCGAGTTGAAGTTGATCACAAAACTGGCACTTTCCTTGAGAAAGTTGGATTTATAAATCACATCAGCCATATCATTCTCAATCAAATTGAGATGCGAATCCCAACTAGAGAAGTACTTAGAAGAAAGGACATACTCCCTACCATCTTCTCAAACAGGAAAAATAGCTACAAAGCTGGAAGTTCAAAGAAGAAGAAGCAGCTGGCAACAGAAACTGATGGCTCCAGATGAGAAAAAGAAGTCATTGCTTAAAGTTGTCAGTATCTACAAAGGGAAGCAATCGATGACTGAGAGTGAACCCCTCACTCAACTGAGCGATCAGTCACCTACTCCAGCTAGCTCACAACTCCTCTACTCAGTCCGAAAGGACTTTCTTGAAGTAGAATTCACTAAAACCCTAGATCACCAGCTGAAAAGCTGCTATGGTCTGATTGAGAACATCCTCATTATTTGAGAACTTGAAGATATATCTCCGATATCACCTCTAGAGATTTCAAGTGGATGAAATTACATTGCTTTATCTCATTAAGACATGCAGTGTATCCTTCTGGATAAATGAAGGATATTAGAGCAAGAACTGGATGAATCATTCATTCAGCACGCCGCCAACTCTCTCCGAGATAATGCATTCTATGATCAAGAGAATCTAATGTGCAGTTCCAACTGAGGCTCCTCTTCTAGACAATGAGCCATCCAACTCCTCCTCTACACCACTTCTTGAAGACATACCAGTCTCCACGATTAACTCTTCACCAATCTGGCATCCATAAACTTTAGAGATCAAGATCCCTTTTCTCTTCCTGATCTTGGTCATCTCATGCCAACAGAAAAAGCTTATACATGGTTGTCTTCACCTATGCCCAACCCTCTAGTTCTCCCAGCTTATGACAACAATTTGGTAACTATATTCTCTATCTTGCCAAGCTTAGCAATTCCACCATACGGTCTATACCAGTTCAATCTTTTGGATGATGCCAAAAAGGGGGAAGATGAAAGGTATAATGACGGAAATTTAACTTTTTGGGAGTAGATCCAAAGAGAAGTTCAGCTTCAGTGATAAGCTCAGTTTGAGGGGGAAGTTCAGCTTCAGAGGAAAGCTTGGAGCATTCATGATGTCAGAGAAAAAGAAGAATCAAGTAAGAAAGGAAAGAGTTGAAGAGCATCCGAAAAGGAAAGAGAAAGAGCTGAAGGAAGCTAAATATCAAGAACTTATATTTTTTGGTTATGCTATTTGCTCTGATACCAAAACATTTGGTGCTTAAATTTCCATAATATTTAATCTTATATTTCTTTAATATGCTCTTAGTTTATGCTCTAATATTATGGTTTCATGATTGCTCTAAATTCAAGTTTAAGCTGAAGTTTAAGCACACACAATTGCTCTGATATCATGTTTAAACTGAAGCTTAAGTGACTCAAGTACTTTGCTTTTATGCTCTGATACCAAGCTTAAACTAAACTTTCATGATACCAAGCTCTAGTTTAGTACCAAGCATGATCGCTCTGATATCATATTTAATCTGAAGCTTAAGTGATTCAAGTAAGAAAGTCTTTATGCTCTGATACCAAGCTTAAACTGAACTTCCATGATACTAAGCTTTAAGGCTTTGATACCAAGTTTGGTAATACATTCTCTGATATCAAGTTCAGTAATGCGCTAATACCAAGTTAGTATAGTATTGCTCTGGTAACAAGTTTAGAACTCTGATAGAACTCCAAATTATCTTGATATTCTGTATCAATTGTTTAGTTTTTCCATCATCATTGACAAGTTTTGACATCATCTAAACGGGGGAAATTGTTAGAAAAAACTATCAAGAAAATCCCTAAAATGGTTTTGATGAAATATCAAAACATGTCGAAACATTTTCTAAAAAATTGCAGGAGTTCCAAGCTGTGAGTCTAAAGTTGACCGAAAAGTGGCTTGAAAAAGAATTCAGTTGAAGCAAAAGTCAACTAAACTAGAGCATGGTTAACCCAGCTGAAAGGATGCATCAACTAGTTAGAAAATGACCCAACTGAGGGTTGAAGTACAAAAGTCGAATCAGCTTCAATCAAACTGACAGCCGAGTCAGTTGAGCCAGAAGAGAAGTTAATCTGATTGAAGAAACTGACAACAAGTCAGTCAAACTGAAGACTGGAAGCATCCAACTGATGGTCAAAATCAAATATCAGCTGAACTGAAGCCTAGAGTCAAACCAACTGCTAACGGGCAGAACTGAAGTCAGCTAGCTTAAAGCTCAAGATCAACTGTTGACCAGGTTCAAAAATAAGACCAGTCAAGCTGACTAACTATCCAAGAATTTGTGATCAGTTGAACTGGCAAGTAAGCTTACAATAAGGCCAGTTGAACTGACCAGATAGCTAACAGTTGTGATCAGTCGAACTGGCAAAGGAGATCAGGAGAACAACCAACTGAAGCTATAGCCGAATTTAGCTGCTAAGCTCAGAACTACCAACTGGAGCTCAGAACTGGCAACTGGAGCTCAGAACTGGCAACTGGAGCTCAAAACTGCCAAACTGGAGTATAGAACTGCTAACTGGAGAATCCTGCAGTTAATACTCAACCAAAGATCTTGAAGTTCATGATCAAAAGAAAATCTTGGAGTAAATGCTCAATAGAGATAGATTGGCTAAGTAACGGATATTTCAACAAGCTTCAATGGCTACAAAGATTAACTACCATTGATAAACCAACAGAATTAATGATCAATGAAACTCAACGGTCATAAGATCACTTCTCTATATAAGAAGAGTGAATCTCATTTTCAAATGACTTTCGACTCTCATGTTTATGCTCTATACTTTCGCATATACTCACAACTAAGCTTTATTTTTCTCCCCCCCTCCCACAGCTCAAATTCAAGAATTGTCTCAAAGTTGCTAAAGTCCCAACTAAGAAGAAGAACTTAAAGATTCAAGCATTCAGCTAGTTGTTGAAAATCCAGCCAGAGCAATCTTCTCAAGTTCAAGCTATACACTGACCAACTACTCAGCTCAACTCAAGGAGCACATCAGTTGATACCCATTTCAAGACTAACATCTTGAAGATCGAAAGAGATCTAAAATCTTGTAAAGACGGCAATAGCACCTACCTCTCTAGCGAGCAGTTAGGGACTGCAAGTGTGAGTCGTCGAAACCGACTAATGAGACCGTGGCTCTATGAGAACTACCGTCTCTAGGATAGCAACAGTTGAAAAGGCGGTCGTGACTCTACTAGAATTGCCGTTTCTAGATTCAACCTGTCTTCACTTATAGTTGTAATAAAGAAACTTTACCATTGCATAGTGAATTACCCTTTTCAATAAGGAAGAGATGACATAGAAGTTTCGGCTTCGAATCTCTATAAACTAGATTATGTGTTGTACTTACTGTCTTACTTGCATATCTTTACAACTGCACACAAAGATCACACAAGCTGTACTCAGAAGTCAATTGATTTTATCTAACTGACAAAGTGCATAGATAAGTTTCTAACGCGAGTCAAGGGTCTTGATTATATTCCGTATTTAAGTTAAAAGTTTTTGAATCAGTTTATTCACGCCCTCTAAACTGATATCGACTCGCTCAGAACCAACAACATCACTCTTCAACGTTCGTGTACTTTTCAGTGAATGCGTTGTAGATAGATACTTCTCACAGGGGTGTGCAGTTTCACAGTCTTTAGTATTTCACCGATTAAACCCTTTGAGAATAGAAGGCAAGTTGGAGAGTGTCATGATGATATAGAATAACAAAAAAGCAAAACATGCAGTACAGTCGCACCCTCTAGGATAACAAACATATAATTGAAATCCTCAAAAATGAATTATATGTATATCCACTAACATTTTAAAAATGTTTCTTTTAAGTCACGATAGTGTGGACATTTATACAATTCATTTTTAAACAGACTATTAGCCTTTAATTTACCTCCAGTCAAGTTTCCTTTTGATAAGTAAATTAATAGTCGGTAATATTCCTGGTTATTAATAAATTACACCTAAGTGTGAACACCATTATTTTCACCCCAAGGAATACTCGTTCGAATAGATTGCTCCCGATGAAGAAGTTAGTTTATTCTAACAATGTCCTACAGTTATCTATTAAGAAGTTTAATTTCTAGAGAATCCAGTGATATGACACATCCAATATGGAAGAAGACCTATTGTCAATGTGCATGCTCATCACTTCTCAATGAAACTAGATTAATGTAGACCATTTGAGATTTGTACATACTTTGGTATAAATCTCTCTCACTTAATTATTTATACTTGAGAATTTCATTTTATCCCATCAGCATGCAAGATCATCTCATGAAATGATAAACATCCATGGCATGCAAAACATACAAGATAATAAGTAAAATTATTTAAACCAACTATCGTGGCATATTTCTCATGTTGCATTCATGAGATGAACTTGGAAAATGAGCTCCGGAAATCTGGCTATCATCCGCGTGTTCCCCAAAGCATCTTGCCGAAAACCCATCTCCTCTAAGGTTTCGTGACATGTTTGGGATGTCATTCTTCCTTGATTGGGGCTGCTTCATTTTCCATCTTTGAGTCAATTTTCTGTTCTTATTCTATATTAAATATCTATTCCAAAAGAAAAATCCTAATATATCTAGAATAATAAAGGAATTAAAAATACAACTCAATACTTGATGATTTAAGAAAATCATCACTAAGATCTAACAATTTATTCTTTCTATTACATTAAAACAACATAATAAAATAAATTGCTTAGACCTAATCCATGGATTTTCTCATGGATAAAAAATCAATATAAAATTAAATCATTATATAACAAATAATTTGGATGTCATGATAGTTGGTACCACCTGCAAATAAAATCATCTACAGATACAACTACCAAAATTAAATGTTAAACATAAAATATCACATGATACTCATACATGTTACAATTTTTAAAAATTGCAATTTAATTAAATTAAATAATTTCAAAATTTGTACTAAGATTGAATTTGAAAATTAATTATAATTTTCTACCAAATTAAATCTCATAATTCCCGAAAATGCTTAAAGATTAAATTTGAAAATTAATTAAAATTATCCACCAAATTAGATCTTAAAATCGAAAATTACCTTAGGTATTAAATTTGGAAATTTTCAAATTAATTAAAAATTCCTCCAAATTTAAAACCTGAATTTTCAGGCTTCCATAATTAATTAAACTTGAAAATTTTGATAATTATCAAAAATCTATTCCACTTTAATATACCATATATTTTGAAAATTTCAAGAATTAAAATTTGGAAATTTTGATCCACTTCAAACACTTTCCAAATTTAAAATTCTATTTTGAAATCTAATAGGATTAAAATTTGGTAACTTTTGATATACATTAATAATTACTTTCTCCAATTAAAATTCTTCATATTTCGAAATCCCCTTAGATTTAGATATAGAAATTTTGATAATAATCAAAAATCTATTCCAAACGAAACCTAAATTTTTGAAAATAATAGAAAAAAATTAGGGAATTTTTTAGAACCCTAATTTTCAAAAAACATGAACCAAATATTCATCAAATATTATTCAAAATCTTTTTTCATGCGATCGAAATTACCCGAAGAACATAAAATTGGATTTTTCAAATTCTATCAAATATTCCTCCAATTTTAAAATAGCATGCTCAAAAATTTATATCAAATCAAATCTGAAAATTTAAGAAAATAAATTCATCTACAAATTCAAAAATAACTTTCAAACAATACCTAGAATTAATTCTAGAACAGTGCCAATTCCGACTCTATTACCAATTATTAGGATTTTTTCAAATTGTACCCCCACAGGATCTAACCGGATGCTCATTACTTCTACAACTTGTAAATCATATTTTATGTGTGATTCTAATTATTACATATGTTGAATTGGCATGCAGGCAAATCGATTCTAATAGAGCGGAAAAGATAGAATCGATAAAGCACTTCCATCGCGTAGGAGGGTTGCAAACGAGATTAAAGGTTTAATCTTGTTGTTGGAGAAGCTACACACGAACAACACCTCCTCTCCAAGTATTCGAACTCCTCCAAGCTTGATATTCCACTCTTTCATCTTCTACTATATTCCCGAACCTTTTTTAGATGCAGGGTAGGCTGCAGATTACTACACTGTATGGGAAACCTAGGGAATGAAGAGGGGATAATATTATGATGCTAAATTTTGTGCCCCTCCACCCTCTAGTTAATAGAGAGGGGGACAAAAATTATGTCCTCCAAAACCCTAATGGATTTGGGCTTCTCCACTTGTTCCATTGCCTAGTCCACTTAGGTCTTATTTGAGCTACAACAGGGATCTAGAAGAATATTAAATTGGCCTACTAATTTATTTAATTTCTAATATCCCTAACATGAAAATAAATAAATAAATTAAGTATTATTTTTATTCTACTAAAGAAATGATACTGACCTGCAAATTTAATACATATTTACGCATATGATTTCTCATTTCGTTCAGCCATTCCCCATATTTAAGATATAATGTCCATTAATTAATTAATATCTTGCTCCGAGAGTAGTACCGCACAACTTTTGTATCATGTAAGAATAAATTAATATTCTTCCTGCAAAGGCTTCCCATGATCTTTATGCTTCCTCAGGGGGCATCATCAACCTAGTGCACCAGGACATAGTGGCCATATATAATGCACGACCCATCATATATGTAAATATCATTGCCCAAAATATCGAGGTCGTTGATCCTATCAAAGAATCTCATACTTATTGATAAATTAAAGCAGTCGACACAATGTATATATGTCCATCAATATATATAAGTTAAGAAACCTAACTCTGTGGATCTTTATTCACTCACTTAAGGTCATAATAGATAATTGTATCGTATCGTGATCTTCCTCAATACACAAGCCTAGCTAGTCAAAATAAACTAATTATCAGATTATTCTATAGTGTTCCGGTGGTGGGTTCAAGACCATCAAAGTTGTGGGTCTCTTAATACAATGTAAGAAATCTGATAGTATTATCTTTACCGTGTGTTCACCCACACCATATCATCTATAATGCAAGTATATAGAACATGAAAATAAATAATAATAATTAAATCCACACAGTGACTGCAATAATTATTCAATCTATACCATTTTAATATTATTTAATGTATACAAAGACAAGTTTTCCAGTACAAAAATCAACAAGCCTACCTTCACCACCACTGCCAACACCATCAACTTAAAAACATTTAAAAAGATTTGGGTGTGAGTATTAATGTACTCAGCGGATGAAGAGTTTTATATAGCATTTGATAACTCATTTTAGCAAACATATCCATTCATCTCAAAGCACAAAACAGAATGTTTAAAAGATAAAATTGATTCTGTATGACCAAAACATCTTTTTATTCTGGAGCACTCTCTCTTACCTAACATTACTTCCAACTTAAATCATATAACTAGCTGTAGATCTTCTTACTAGACCATCTAGTGTATCATTTATCATATGTTAGTGTCATTGTGTAGCACTAAGTTTGTTTTGGCAATTTATGTTCGATGAAGTATTCGAGGAGATGTGCTTGAAGTAAATATGTTGATACTTCTATGCAAACTAACGAACAGTTGGTGAAATATTTACTTTCATGTTCCAGATACATTCTCGAACAGTGTTATTTATGGCAGTTTCCATAATAAGTTGATCTTGTGCGGACGAGTTTGGGAAGCCAAGATCTGATTACTTGACTGCCCCTTTTTGGAGTAGACGACATGCTGATTTAGAGCCTCAATATCATAGAAGGTATCTACACCAATATAGAAAGAATCACAAATCCTAAATCACTTACCTTGTTGATGAAGATTGAAGATCAAGTCAACAAAAGAAACGTGAAGTATAAGAAGGTCGATTCATTCAACAATTAGTGGTTCGCCCCCAACATTATTTGATTCTCTAAATTGAGTGTTTGAGAGCCGTTAGTTTGTGATTCATTGTAATAGCTAGAAGTTATTCCCTAAACTGTTCAACGTGATAGTTTAGCATTAAGTCTTTTTGAGTGAAACACGTGAGGGATTTTGTTAATCTAATTGTATGCAATCTCAGGAGAGGTTGTAAGTTGAATTTATGGGTAGCTAGAGGAAGTCTAGTGTCACGGTTGTGAGGGAATCTCATAACTTTCATTCAACAAAAGAATTCATGAAGAAGAACGAGCGACATAAGGAGGGAGTCCTGTATGTGTAAGTTCCTCTATATACTTCATGACGGAGTAGTGAACGAATCTTTAAGTTTAGGCAAAGTCCTCCCAAAGTAGGTTGATTAACTGAACGAGTTTACAAATCACGTGCATTATTTTACTGCATTTTATTTATTGTTCTTGCTTCTATTTCCTGCCATATTTAAGAACACTTGCATGCAGTACCATTAAAACTGTAATACCCCAAAATTTTATTATCTAAATTTAATTAGGAATATATATATATATACATATATATAGTTGGATATCCAAAAAAAATTTTGGTATTAAAAATATATATATATATATATATATAGCATAAGCTAACCATAAGAATAATATAGAGAAGAAAACGGACCCTTCTAGGTCACATTTTTAGGTAATGTGTACCCATTGAGTGAATTAGAAATACCCTTAGAACATTTTCGTATTTAATTTAGAACCATAGATATGCACTTAATTTGATTAAATAGAATTTATTTACTAAGTATAATAGATTTATTGTGACAAATATATATATATATATATATATATATATATATATATATATATTGTATGTATGCATATCATTTATATATATATATATATATAATAATAATAATAATAAAATATATATATATATTATTACGTATATATAAGTATATGTAAAATGGTAATCTATATATATACACATATAGTCTATATAATGGTATTGATTAGTACTTAATATAATATATATATATATATATCTTACATACCCTATCTACGTGCCATGTGTTAATAGAAGTGATATATGTGTCTTTATAATAGAATAGGTAGATTGTGACTCTTAATTGTTTTAAATTAAAATATTAAAAGTGATATGCTAGTGCTTTAATTAAACTTGTATTTCATTAAAACTTCAATCTCCCAAATCAACATTTCAGCATAAGTTTCGTTCACAGCAACTAGGGTTCATTCAATTTTCATCTCCAAGGTATATATATATTTACGCAGATTTCAATTGATGGATTATTATGGCACATAACTCATGAATATATTAATCATATCATATAATTTGGCGGTGAGAAGTTTCTTTTCTTTTTTTTAATTAATTAATGGTTAATTTTATATATGAATTATAATAACAAATTAATTTGTGTTCTATAAGTTTTATATGTTGTTGAGAATAGTTATTTAATATGTAACCTTAATTGATTAATTTAAGAGTACATAGCAAGACTAACCTAATTTTCAAAAGTCCCTGACCTGGAAATTTTACATGTTTCATATTTATGACTAATTATTAGTTCTATTCATTATACAGTTATAGTCAATTTATAGGATAATCATATGTGGTGTAAATTTTTAATTAATTTTGTCATGCTTTAGTAATTTTAAATTGGCCATATTAAATAATGATATTAACTGGAAAAATTAATATAACATAGTAACATAAGCTTAACTTAAAAATAAGTTAGGGATTAAGTTTAATAGGAATTCTTTAGTTAAACTAAGCGAAGCTTGGTTATTGTAGGCTCGGAAGAAGTAAAAGAACCTGAGCTAGACCAGTCTTGAATCTGAAAGCTTATCTGTGTTACAGATTTTTATCCAGGTGGGCTACTATATATTTGCAACTTGTATCTTTCGAGTTATTAAGCTCTGCTTTGTTAAAATTTCATATGTGACTATCTGTGTTAAATATTTACGTGCTACTGTATGTTGTCGGAGTCTCATATACCAGCGCTGTGTCAATGTGAGTAGCTACAGTATGCATGCTTTATTTGTCCTGCCCTACTCCTTGTCGGTGAGACAAAAATGAAACACTTATGGGTTATACTCATTGGGTATACTTGGCCATACTCAACTTTACGCGTGGTGATGTAGTACGGGTTGCGGGCAGTGACTGGTTACCCTCTTAAGCGCTTCACGATAAAATATTCTGAGTCTTCACGATAAAATTATTCTGAGTCTTCTGTTGAGATTTTATTAATCAGGTTACCCCTTTCTTTCCCGCTTCTTAATTTCAACCCCCGTGGCGTCTATTTCCACGGTCTTTTGGGACCGGGGCGCTACAGAGTGGTATCAGAGCAGGTCTTGCAACTCTGCAAACCTGTTGGATCAACTTATTTTATTTCTCTTTTTCATTAAATTCCTGTGTGATATTATAAAAGTCCTCAGCTCGTCACTTATGCAACAGCTAAAAGGTACGCATGTTTTTATGCGGTTTTTAGATTTTAAAAGTTTACATTAATTGGTGAAATGTTAAGTTGTTGGAAATGAAAGATTGTGATTTTCCATATTGGCGGGAATGCCTTGAAAGATTAAGTCTTACACTGATTACCTACTGGTTTTGAGAATGAAATATGCCTGTGGGCGTACAGAATTTTGTGTTAAACCATGCTGATTCTATTGTATACGTGTGAGGAATTTATTTATCTATGATTTGGGCATACTTATGAATGATTGACATATGTTGGTTGCACACATTGATAGTTGATTTATATTTGATGTTTGTGCTCTAGATGAGTATTTTGACTTGGAGTTTGAGAACTTAAGATGAATTTAGCCTGTAGTTGTTGAACTTAGGCTAAACTTGTAAGAATTTATGAAAATGGTTGAACGTAGACTGATTGAGAAATTATGCTAAGTAGATGGCAGGGTGGCAGGTGAGACCTCGAAAGAGGTGTCGTACTCGTGTGACGATGGATGAGCGGATAGAGAGGTTTCGTGCATGTATTAGTAGACCAGGGGAGGATGTGCCAGAGTTCACCGCACGTTTTGTGACTTTATGGATGACTGTCTCGGGTATCGGTGGTATTACAGAGGTAGAGGCTACGGCGAGATATATTATTGGACTACCTCAAGCCTGGAGACCATGGGCTGCAAGAGTTGCTGATATTTTCTCAGAGAGATCTCCGCCTACTTTTGCAGAGAAAGTCTATTTCTCGAGATTCTTCACGTATGTGCTACGAATTTGGGCAGATAGACGATGTGTGGATCCACAATTACCCGTAGTGGAGGAGGATATGGATATGTTTAGAGTACCATTTACATCGGTCTTACCAGCAGAGAAGACGATCGAGATGGATCGTTCAGCACCATCCGCACCACAGTCGCCACTTATCACGGTAGCATCGCATGATGATGAGGCCGGTCCATCTGGGACCCAGTTAGAGCCCATCGCAGAGGAGGACCCAGAGGAGGACCCGGAGGAGAATCCTGATGAGGAGCCGATGGAAGTAACTGATGGATCTACGACGCTCCACTTTCGACGTGATTTCGATGCGGAGGGGCGTCCGGGGCACTGGTATATTCCGTCATCTCCATAGATATATGTATAGTTGTAGTAGTTTGAGTAGTTTAGTATATACTGACGCTGACATTTTGTTGTATCATTAGCTCAGTAGCTTTTGTTAGTCGGAAACGTTGTCATTCCTATAAGACCATTCCGACATGAGGCATTTGGTAGTTAGCCTCTTTTTGACTTAGTGGACTAGACGGTATATTATATTTTTGATGTATAGATGATGTATGTGTGGTACTCCACTCTTTTATATAAAAGTTCTGTTTCAGGATATCTTTTAGATTTATATATATATTGTGTATATATTTTTGAAAGGCTTGCATATATACATTTCATTTCCTTTACGAGATGTATAGTTATTATTTTTATTTTCTTTTCGAATCTTTACGCAAGTGTTGATCGATTGGAAATTTGACTAGTTGCAGAATGCCAAGAGGAAGACCAAGAAATGTGAACTTGGCGGTACCGAAAGTACCGAATATTCCGCAAGGTCAGGGACCACAAATTGAAATGGAGTTCAGACGCCACAATCCCCCAACTTTCAATGGAGAAGAGGATCCACTCACAGCCGAACGTTGGGTTCGAGCACTTGAAAAGATATTTGGGTTTTTGCATTGTGGTAATAAAGAAATGGTGGCCTGTGCTTTGTATCAACTTGTGGATGATGCGGATTTCTGGTGGGAGTCCGTTCGAAGGACAATATCTGATGCAGATTGGGAAGTGTTCACCTGGGATAACTTTAAGATGATCTTATATCAAAAGTACATACCGGCTCATTATCAGCATCAGAAGGCTAATGAGTTCTGGAATCTCAAACAGGGAAGCAAATCAGTCGCAGAATATGATTTGCAGTTTAATAGGTTATCTCGATATGCACCACAGACCGTAGACACAGAAGCAAAGAGGATTGAAAATTTTCGCATGGGTTTGAAGCCGGAAATAGGCACTGCACTGATCGAAAAGGATGAAGCAAACTATGGTCAAATACTGAGTTGGGCACTTAGTATTGAGGCAATGCAAGGAACATCAAAGGCTTCACCATCTCAACCAGTAGCTGGGGATCAGAAGGGCAAACGGAAGTGGGATGGACCACAACGAAGTTATCAAGGGAAGAATTTTCAGCATAACTATCAAGGAGGAAGGAACTTTGGACCAAGGCCTGTGAATGTTGCGCCAAAATCTCAGGGCTATCAAGGGAATTCACCGTTGTGTGCAACTTGTAACAGATATCACTTTGGACCATGTGTCCAATGCTATCGATGTGGTCGACAGGGGCATTATGCTAATAAATGCCAACAGAATTCTGGAGCACAAGAACAGCAGCAGAGGCCACAATTCAGACAGGACATGAGAAATACGAGACCACAAGGTGGAGGAGGTCGAGGGAATAACAACAACAATAGAAGTAATCTCAGACCTCAGCAAAATCATCAAGGTCCTCGTGCACCACAACAAGCCAGAGCGTATGCTCTCAACCAGCAAGAGGCAGCTGGAAACCCTGGAAATTTGGCAGGTATGATTAGTTTGTGTGATATACCTGTGCTTGCTTTATTTGATACTGGAGCTTCACATTCCTTTATATCTAGAGATGTATGTAAACATCTCAATCTAGAGCTAGAATTAGCAAGAGAAGCTTTAGCAGTAAGCATTCCTTCAGGACGAACACTTTTAGCTAATTGTGTTTGTAAAAACTTAGACTGTGTAGTAGGTGAAAATAATTTCACAACTGGTCTCTATGCTCTTGAGATGCGAGACTTTGACATTATATTTGGGATGGATTGGCTAACAAAAGAGAGTGCAACAATACACTGCCACGAGAGAGAGATAATATTTCAGAAGCTAGGCGAAGAAGAAGTGAAGTTTTATGGAGCAAAAATGGGAAATATAATTCCCATCATTTCAGCATTAAAGGCTGTAAAGTTGTTACAAAAAGGAGACTGTCAGGCGTTTCTAGTAAACCTTATAAGCAAGAAAGAAGAAGGTTTAACAGTGGGTCAGGTACCAGTGGTACGAGAATATGAAGATGTATTTCCAAATGATTTGCCAGGTCTGTCGCCAGACAGACAAGTAGAGTTCACCATAGACCTAGAACCGGGAGTAGCACCGGTATCCAAAGCCCCATATCGTTTAGCACCGAATGAGTTACAAGAGTTAAATGTGAAACTAGAGGGATTATTGGAATTAGGTTTTATAAGACCTAGTGTATCACCTTGGGGAGCACCAATTCTATTCGTTAAAAAAAAAGATGGTACTATGAGGATGTGCATTGATTATCGGGAGTTAAACAAGTTGACAGTGAAGAACAAGTATCCACTTCCGAGGATAGATGATCTCTTCGATCAATTATCAGGTGCAAAAATCTTTTCCAAGATTGATCTACGATCTGGGTATCATCAAGTTAAGGTAAGAAAAGATGACATACCCAAGACTGCATTTCGAACAAGATATGGCAACTATGAGTTTCTAGTGTTGCCTTTTGGGTTAACAAATGCACCTGCAGTCTTTATGGATTTAATGAATCGAGTTTTCCATGAATATTTGGATAAGTTTGTGTTGGTCTTTATTGACGACATACTGATCTACTCGAGAAATGAAGAAGAACACGAGAAACACTTGAGACTAGTGTTAGAAACACTAAGGAGAGAAATGTTATATGCCAAATTCAGCAAGTGTGAATTTTGGCTAAATGAAGTAATGTTTCTCGGACACATTGTGTCAGCAGAGGGGATCAAGGTGGATCCTACAAAGGTTGAGACAGTGAAGAAATGGAAATCACCAACCAACATTCATGAGATAAGAAGTTTCCTCGGTTTAGTAGGATATTACCGGAAGTTCATTAAAGATTTTTCAAAGATAGCAAGGCCAATGACACAACTTTTGAGGAAGAAGGTCAAGTTTGAGTGGACTGATGCATGTGAACAGAGTTTCAAGGAACTAAAGACAAGATTAACAACTGCACCAGTCTTAACTTTGCCAGAAGGAGTAGAAGGATTCGTAATATACACTGACGTATCTAAATTGGGTTTAGGATGCGTACTGATGCAAAATGGGAAGGTAGTAGCATATGCTTCACGACAATTAAGACCTCATGAACTGAACTACCCAACCCACGATTTGGAGCTTGCCGCCGTCATACATGCACTCAAAATTTGGAGACATTATCTTTATGGGGTGAAATGTGAGATTTACACTGACCATAAAAGTTTGAAGTATATCTTCGAACAGAAAGAGCTTAATATGAGGCAGAGAAGATGGTTAGAGTTAGTGAAACATTATGACTGCATGATACACTACCATCCCGGGAAAGCAAATGTAGTAGCTGACGCATTGAGTAGAAAGAAACAAAGAGTGATGGGATGTCTGCTCACAAATAAGGAGGAACTTATGAGAGAAATAGAAAAGATGAAAATAGAGTTGGTGTTTGCACCAAGCTCTATAGCAAGTGTGATAGCCGCAGTGGTAGCCAATCAAAACAACAACGGAATTAAGCAAATTAGCGCAAATTTATGTGAAGGAGATTGTTCGACTACATGGAATTCCAGTTTCTATCACGTCAGATCGTGATACTCGCTTCACATCAAGGTTTTGGAAGAGTCTTCAAGAAGCAATGGGAACGAAACTGAACTTCAGCACTGCTTTTCATCCTCAAACAGATGGTCAATCAGAAAGGACGATACAAATTCTAGAGGACATGCTACGAGGAGTTGTGTTGGACGGAAACACAAGTTGGGAAGACGTTTTACCTTTGGTGGAGTTCGCTTATAACAACAACTACCAATCAACTATAAAAATGGCACCATATGAAGCCTTGTATGGTCGCAAATGCAGATCGCCCTTATACTGGGATGAAGTTGGAGAAAGAAAAATTTTGGGTCCAGAGATCATGCAAACCACTGTCAAGATGATCGACCAAATTCGAGCAAGAATGAAAGAAGCACAAGACAGACAGAAAGCTTATGCAGACAAGCGCAAAACAGACTTACAATTTCAAGTTGGTGAAAAAGTTTTCTTGAAGGTATCTCCAACACGAGGTGTTATGAGATTCGGAAAACAAGGCAAACTGAGACCAAGATTTATTGGTCCATTCGAGATACTAGAAAGAATTGGTGAGGTTGCTTACCGATTAGCTCTTCCGCCAGACCTGTCACAAGTTCACGATGTGTATCACATTTCAATGCTCAGGAAATACGTGTTTGACCCAGAACACGTTGTCAAAGAAAGTGAGTTGGTTTTACGTTCCGATATGACGTACGAGGAAAAACCTCACGAAATTCTTGATAGAAAAGTTCAAGTCCTAAGAAACAAGCAAATTTCATTGTTGCTTGTACAATGGAATCATCATGATCGAACTGAAGCAACGTGGGAACTAGAAAGCAAAATGAGACAGCAATATCCTGAATTATTCGAAGGTACGTGAATTTCGGGATGAAATTCTTTTAAAGAGGGAGGAGTGTAATACCCCAAAATTTTATTATCTAAATTTAATTAGGAATATATATATGTATATATACATATATATAGTTGGATATCCAAAAAAAATTTTGGTATTAAAAATATATATATATAGCATAAGCTAACCATAAGAATAATATAGGGAAGAAAACGGACCCTTCTAGGTCACATTTTTAGGTAATGTGTACCCATTGAGTGAATTAGAAATACCCTTAGAACATTTTCGTATTTAATTTAGAACCATAGATATGCACTTAATTTGATTAAATAGAATTTATTTACTAAGTATAATAGATTTATTGTGACAAATATATATATATATATATATATATTGTATGTATGCATATCATTTATATATATATATATAATAATAATAATAATAATAAAATATATATATATATTATTACGTATATATAAGTATATGTAAAATGGTAATCTATATATATACACATATAGTCTATATAATGGTATTGATTAGTACTTAATATAATATATATATATATATATATATCTTACATACCCTATCTACGTGCCATGTGTTAATAGAAGTGATATATGTGTCTTTATAATAGAATAGGTAGATTGTGACTCTTAATTGTTTTAAATTAAAATATTAAAAGTGATATGCTAGTGCTTTAATTAAACTTGTATTTCATTAAAACTTCAATCTCCCAAATCAACATTTCAGCATAAGTTTCGTTCACAGCAACTAGGGTTCATTCAATTTTCATCTCCAAGGTATATATATATTTACGCAGATTTCAATTGATGGATTATTATGGCACATAACTCATGAATATATTAATCATATCATATAATTTGGCGGTGAGAAGTTTCTTTTCTTTTTTTTAATTAATTAATGGTTAATTTTATATATGAATTATAATAACAAATTAATTTGTGTTCTATAAGTTTTATATGTTGTTGAGAATAGTTATTTAATATGTAACCTTAATTGATTAATTTAAGAGTACATAGCAAGACTAACCTAATTTTCAAAAGTCCCTGACCTGGAAATTTTACATGTTTCATATTTATGACTAATTATTAGTTCTATTCATTATACAGTTATAGTCAATTTATAGGATAATCATATGTGGTGTAAATTTTTAATTAATTTTGTCATGCTTTAGTAATTTTAAATTGGCCATATTAAATAATGATATTAACTGGAAAAATTAATATAACATAGTAACATAAGCTTAACTTAAAAATAAGTTAGGGATTAAGTTTAATAGGAATTCTTTAGTTAAACTAAGCGAAGCTTGGTTATTGTAGGCTCGGAAGAAGTAAAAGAACCTGAGCTAGACCAGTCTTGAATCTGAAAGCTTATCTGTGTTACAGATTTTTATCCAGGTGGGCTACTATATATTTGCAACTTGTATCTTTCGAGTTATTAAGCTCTGCTTTGTTAAAATTGCATATGTGACTATCTGTGTTAAATATTTACGTGCTACTGTATGTTGTCGGAGTCTCATATACCAGCGCTGTGTCAATGTGAGTAGCTACAGTATGCATGCTTTATTTGTCCTGCCCTACTCCTTGTCGGTGAGACAAAAATGAAACACTTATGGGTTATACTCATTGGGTATACTTGGCCATACTCAACTTTACGCGTGGTGATGTAGTACGGGTTGCGGGCAGTGACTGGTTAACCTCTTAAGCGCTTCACGATAAAATATTTTAGTGAACTTAGGTTGCTTTAAATTTTAAAACCTCCTAAGTTTCACTACCTACATGAACACAGATAGATTACTTTAATAAAATGATTTGCATAACTCGAATTGTAAAAACTTGCCCACTGAGTGCACTAGTACTCAGCCCAAATATTTTCAAATATTTTTCAGGTCAGTAGGCTGGCGCGTGGAGGTGACGATGCTGAGAGATGGGCTTTTGTTATTTACTTATTTTCCCATTGTCTCTTTTTGTTAAGTATTCGGTTGATAATTAAGTCTCCGCGCTTGTAATATCCTTTTGTTAAACACTAAGAGCTCTGATCTTGGTGTTATGAATATGTATATATTATTATACAGTATGTTTGATTATTCTGAGTCTTCTGTTGAGATTTTATTAATCAGGTTACCCCCTTTCTTTCCCGCTTCTTAATTCCAACCCCCGTGGCGTCTATTTCCACGGTCTTTTGGGACTGGGGCGCTATAAAAACACACTTAGCACGAATTGTGGTTTTTCAATTGGTATCAGAGCGGGTCACCAGTTACACAAGTGTGATCTTGGGTTTATTAATCCGTATTTTATGTTTATTTTTCCGAGATGGACACGATGAAAGATGGAGCGTCGACAGTGCGACCCCCGCTCCTTGATGGCAATAATTATACCTACTAGAAGGCCAGGATAGCTACGTTCATTCGCTCCATTGATGAACTTTCTTGGAAGATGGTGACTGATGGCTGGAATCCTCTCACAACGAAAGATGATAAAGGGAAAATTATTAAGAAGTCGGAGGAAGAACGGGACATTAATGACTACTAGATCATGGGATTGAATGCCAAGGCCATGAATGTTATCTTTACGGCTGTTGACATGAATGTCTTTAAACTTATCTCCACATGTGATAAAGCTAAGGATACGTGAGACATTCTACAGACCACTTATGAAGGGACAAGTAGTGTTCATGTCTCATGAATGCAGTTACTCACCACCAGATTCGAGAATCTGAGGATGGATGAAGCAGAAAAGTTCTTCGTTCTCTGCCCAAAAGATTCGCTTATAAAGTCACAGCCATTGAAGAAGCCAAAGATGTGAGCAAGATGAAGCTGCAAGGAACTAATGGAGTCCTTAGGAACCTTTGAAATGGGCCTGACAGAAGAAGAAACTGTGCAGAAGAAAAGCATTACTTTTCAGGCAGGTTCTAGTACTAATGTTCCTAGCGATGTTCCTCACAAAGCCGACCTAGCAGAGTCAATTGCTCTGTTATCTAAAAACTTTTCCAAGTTTGTGAAACATTTTGAGAGGTCCTCTCAAAATAATCCTGGCAAGAACGGATTCTCTCAACCTCGAAGAACCAAGGATGAAGATTCCAATGAAGAAAAATATAAAGAGGTGAAGTGTAGAGAATCTGGTGGTTTTGGTCATTACCAGGCTGAGTGTGCTAACACTCTAAAAATAAAGAACAAGTCGTACAGTTCTACCTTAAGTGATAACAATGATCCTGATAAAAGTAGAAGTGATGAAGAATGTGTAAGCAATCATATTGCTCTCATGACACATTCTGTCAAGGAGTTTGTGCCTATATTTGTTCCCATCAACGAGGTGGAGAAAACATCAAAATGCAATGATGATAAAGAATTTACTGAAGAATCAGCTATGGAGGCATATAAAAAGCTGCATTCTAGTTGGATCATGGTAGTTAAAGTCAATGAAGACCTGCTTAAAGAAAACTCCAAGCTCACTAACGAGAGAGATGATCTCTCCATCAGACTTAAGGAACTGCAAGATGAATTGTTGCAGTCCAGGAACGGTACTCAAGCACAGAGTGGTGAACTTCAGCATTTGAAGAAGCTTGTTAAAATGATGAACTCTGGATCATCTCAGCTGGATGAAATACTCTCCAAAGGAAAGAGCCCTCAGGATCATACTGGGCTTGCTTACAATGGCAGTCAAACCTATGACAGGTTCTATCACGGAAAAACATCTGGAACAAAAGATTCGACAGTTCCAGAATCAAAAGCTGAATCAAAGACCTTTTTTAATGAAAAGGTACCACGTCCGAAGAAATCCACCAGAAGGACATTCCCTATTTGCCATTACTATGAGAAACCTAGATACATTCATCCAGACTGCATAAATTATCTCAATGATCTGAAGAGAATGAGAAGAAGAGGTCTGTCTCAACCAGAGCAGTATGTCAGAAGAAAAGATGTCAAAAACACATCTAGGAATAACCACATGAACTACGTGGTTCACACTACTCTCAACATTAATGTAAAGAGTAGTTGGTATTTCGACAGTGAACGCTCGCGACACATGATCGGAGATACAAGCATGTTGATCAACCTTCAGCAAGACTGCTCATATCAGTCTATTACATTTGGAGATGGAGTCAAATGAAGTGTTCTTGGACGTGGTCAGTTGAATATTCCTGGCACGCCTCGCTTGGAAGATGTTTTGCTTGTGGAGGGACTAAAAACTTTTAATTAGCATTACTCAGTTGTGTGACCAAGGTCTCATTATTCACTTTACAAGAGACAAGTGTCTAGTCAAAGATAAAGAAAGTTTTCTGCTGATGGACGGTGATAGATTGCGTGACAACTGCTATCTCCTCAACATGAAAGGTACGTGCTTTCGATCTCAGCTGAGTGAAGCAAACTTGTGGTATGAAAAGCTTGGCCACGTCAGTTATCGAAACCTATAGCGACTTATGAAGACTAAAGCTGTGGTAAGTGTTCCAAGTCAGAACATTGAACAAGGAAAATTATGTGGCCCATGTCAAGTTGGTAAACAGATTCATATTTCTCATAAATCTGTAAAGAAGATTACCACTTTGAATGCCTTGGAATTGTTACACATGAATTTAATGAGGCCTGTTTAAACTGAAATCATTGGATGGAAGAGATTTATTTGGGTGTTTGTGGATGACTACACTAGATTCACATGGGTGGAGTTCCTTAGAGACAAGACATAAGTTTTTGAGACGTTGAAGAAGTTGTGTCTCAAGCTCGAAGTTGAGAAATGGATAAATGTTGTGAGGATAAGAAGTGACTATGGTAGTGAGTTTCATAATGTGTTCTTCACACTGTTCTGCGAAGAAAAAAGCATCGGTTAAGAATTTTCTACCCTAAAAACGCCACAATAAAATGGTGTTGTTGAAAGAAAAAATTGTACTCTGCAAGAAATGAGTAGAGTGATGATGAAGGCATAATATGTGCCTGACAATCTCTGGGTAGAGGCAGTTAACACTGCATGTTATATTATAAATCGGGTGTACTTCAGACCCAAGACAAAAATCACTTCCTATAAGTTGTGGAAAGCAAAGAAACCAAATGTGAAATATTTTTCACATTTTTAGGAATACGTGCTACATGTTGAGAGATAGATATTAGCTCACTAAATTTGATGCTAAAGGAGATGAATGTATATTTCTTGAATATTCAAGAAATAGCCGAGCCTATCGTGTATTCAATAAGAGAACCAAGGTCGTTATGGAATCAATCAACGTTGTGATTGATGATCAAGAAACACCAGTGGTCCCTATTGAAGATGACTGTTCCAGTTTAGAAGAAGTTACTGGAAGTGTGCCGGTATCTGTGTTAGCAGCAAAAACTGTGATCTGACTAAACCAAGACTTGAGAGCAATGATGCGCGTAAACCATCAAAGGGAGTTCAGACAAATCATTCAGCAGCTGATATCATTGGAGATATGAGTGAAGGAGTCCGAACAAGAGGGATTCGTAAGAACTATGAAGAACTGATTGTCAATATGTGCTATACATCCACAGTTGAGCCCAAGAATGTTAAAGAAGCCTTGAAAGACAAATGTTAGATCCATGCAATGCAAGAAGAACTCTTGCAATTTGAAAGATATGAAGTGTGGAATCTTGTTCTATGGCCCAAAGATGCAAATGTGATAGGCACAAAATGGATCTTCAAAAATAAGACCGATGAGGAGGGGAACATAAACAGGAACAAGGTTAGACTGGTTGCCCAAGGATATTCCCAAGTTGATGGAATTGATTTTCACAAGACATTTTCCCCCATTATAAGGCTTAAGTCAGTTCATTTGTTACTCGCCATAGCTGTCTGGATTAAGTTCAAACTATATCAAATGGATGTGAAAAGTTCCTTCCTAAATGGGTACTTATCGGGAGATGTTTTTGTTTGCCAACCCAAAGGCTTTGAAAACCCTCATCACCCTGAATTTCTGTACAAACTAAAAAAAGCACTTTCCGGTCTCAAACAAGCATCACGTGCTTAGTATGAACTACTAACCAAGTTTTTCCTTGAGAAAGGTTATGTCCGTGGTGGAACTGATTGAACTCTCTTTGTCAAAAGAGAAAAATTTGATGTGATCATCATTTAGATCTATGTTGATGATATTGTCTTTGGATCTATCTCAAACAGTATGGTAGATGAATTTGTCAAGCACATGACATCTGAATTCGAGATAAGTATGGTGGGTGAATTAACCTACTTTCTAGGGCTTCAAGTGAAGCAAAACGATGATGGAATCTTTGTTTCTCAAACAAAGTATGCAAGAAACTTGATCAGCAAGTTTGGAATGGAGAAATGCAGTATGAAGAGAACACCCATGGGAACACATCTGAGATTGTCAAAGGATGAAGCGGGTGTGTCTATTAAACAAATGTTGTACCGGAGTATGATAGGTAGTCAGCTCTACCTGACTGCAAGTCGTCCGAATATTTGCTATATTGTTGGAGTTTGTGTTTAGTATAAATCCGATCCCAGAGAAAGCCATCTGAAGGCTGTGAAGAACATAATCAAGTACATAAAGGGAACTGCGGAGTTATGATTATAGTTCTCCTATGATACAAACCCTAGTTTGGTTGGGTTTTGTGATGTTGATTGGACTGGGTGCACTGAAGATCGAAAGAGTACCTCCGGAGGCTGTTTCTTTCTTGGAAACAACATGGTTTCTTGGTTTAGCAAGAAACTGAATTCCATTTCACTATCAATAGCTGAAGCAGAATATATTGCAGCCAGAAGTTGCTGCACTCAACTTTTATGGATGAAGCAGTTGCTGCTTGATTATGGTGTTCTACAGACTGTTCTTACCATCTTTTGTGACAACATGAGCGCCATTAATATCTCGAAAAACCCAGTGCAAAACTCTAGGACGAAACATACAGATACTCATCATCACTTCATTCGAGAATTAGTTGAAGATGGATCACTTGTCATTGAGTATGTTCGAACAGATGCTCAACTTGCAGATATTTTCACTAAGGCACTTGAAAGTGGAAGGTTTGAGACAATTCAATCCTCATTGGGTCTTTCTGTTCTCTAAACTTTTCCTTTGTGAGAAGTATCTCTATACAGTTTTAGTCAATCAAAAAGACGTGACCAAGTGTTGTATGTTCTTTTGTGATGATGTTAACCTTGTGTTTTACATGTGTTTCGAGGTTCATTTGAGTGGTATTTGATGGGCATTTCATGCATGAAATGATAAGTTTTGCATAGTTTTCTATATTTTGTACATTATCATGTGTTTGTTTATTGTGAAGAGATTTAATGTCATTTTATTATGTAAACTTCAAATGATCTTGGGAAGACCCTAGAAACATAGTAAATCAAGATAGTAAATCGGGTCAATCAGACGAGAAATGAGTGAGAACGAAGCAAAACAGTGAAAGCTTGCCGGACTGCCACGTGGACCCGCGACCAGTCGAATTACTCACGACCGGGGTCGCGACTTTTCTTCTGTGATACATCCTCTCTGTCGTGAGTGTGAAAAAAATGACCCGAGATGGACCCGGGACCAGCCCGGTCGCGGGCGAGGTCGCAAATCAAGCCCTAGGGGTCCAATTTTGGCCTATTTTAGCCCGTTTTCTTTCCTTTTTCGATTGGGATACTTCCTACACTATATATATCTCCTCAACCATGAAAATTAGGCATCAAAAACCTTACCATAACATCAAAAACCACAACAACACACACCATATTCCTCCACTAAAAGCAGAGATTGAAGAACAAGAGAAGAACAAGTGGAAGATCAAGATCAAGATTTATCCTCCGGGTTTATCGTGTTTTTATTATTTAATTATGTTTTCTCTTAGATTGTTATTAGCTATTCATTTAATTATGAGTAATTAATACTTTAGTATTCTTGGGTTTGATAATAATTGATTTTGAAATACAATGGATATATAATTATATGATTTTGATTCTTCTTTAATGTGTTCTTAGTCTTGTTTTCTTGATTGATTGATCACCATGAAAGAATGATTTGTTGTGTTAATTCATAAATCGAGAGAGAAATTTTAACACTTGAACACAAGAACACAGAGCACATTAATCAATAACAATCGAGAGATTTGAGATTGATTGTGAGGACAATAATCGCTCAAACTTTTAGGAGTTGCATGTTAGTAATTGAATGGACACATTAATTCTAGCATGTAATCTATGGTTTAAGCACTTCGAAAGAATATTTGAATTAAATGAGTGATTGTCCTAATAAAAGTCGAATCGTGAATAAATTTTCTTTATTTAATAAGTTAATTAAATCCAAATCTTTTAATGTGTTGTCTAAATAGTGTTAATACTCACGCATAAATTAATCATTAGTCTCTGTGGAATACGACCTTGATCATTATACACAGCTACACCGTGCACTTGTGGGTAGTTAATATTTTGTCGATCAGATGTGTGCCTTCATGTGTGCTTGGTAGATGTAAGAACAGGTTTTAACAGTTACTTTTTAACTACAACGGCTAGTGGGCCCTCGATTTTCGCACCCAGCTCGCTTCAACTTCCTGATGACATACAGAGTGGATTTGACAAAGGAAGTGATCCCTAGTTATGGAAAATAATCTAATTATTTTCTTATTCAAATTGTGTGGTGTTTTTGGAAGAACTATTCATCCTCAAATAGTTTTCTTCCACTTTTCTCTTGTTGCAATTCTCTTCAAGAAACAACTTTTAAGCTTTTGTGTGCAACAATGGCGGATAAATATAAATCATCATCTAAACCCCCAATTTTCAAGAAACTGAAAATTGACACTGCCGCATTATGGAAGGCTCTCGGAGAACTTTCAAAGTCGTTAGTGTTCTCTACATTTGTTCCCACTGCCGTCGTTTCCACCAGCGAAGATATTTTTGTGCCTGCATGAGTTCCTGCGTTTGTACCTTGTGACACCCTTGTGTCGTCCACAACTCTCTCTAAGTCAGTTACTGTGACAGTTCTGGAACCCCCAATTCAATCAAGGTTTTTGCTGATTCTTCCTCACCCTCGTTGGTGGAACCTGAGTCCCTTAAATCAATGATCGCCGCTGCTTGTCTTGATCCCTCTTTAATTGAAGAGTTTGCCGCATCAATTGATGCCATTAAATTTGTTTATGTTTCAGCATATGTCATTGCCGTAAGCACCCCGATGGACACTCCGGTGGTTATGATCCTGGTTTCATTGGAAGAAGCCTCCCTGAAGGCTCCTCAAGTTCTTGCTCCCACTCTCGCTCAGTCTGGAGAGGCGAGAATTAAAGATGTTGATATGGAGAAAGATGTTGCTATTGAGGAAGATGTTTCCTCACCTGATGTTGTATCTGTTCCACCTTTTTTGGAACAAGAAGTGACCTCTTCCAAGTCTCATGGTGTGAAGTGAAAGCTTCAACTGATTGATGAACCAGAGGAGTCCCCTACTACCTCTGAGCACCGAGATGTGTCTGCTAATACAAAGAAACTCTTTGATGAAGATAAGATTTCTATCTCCTAGTTGCAGACCTGAGTCAAGTCCAAGACTGCTCGAAGAAAAGCTAAGACCAAGAAGGCCTCTTCCTCTACTTCCGCTTGCCGTGTGACGAGGAACGTTTCTGAACATCTCCTTGGATTAGCCTTAACTTCTCACTAGCCGCTGATGAAGAATGGCCATGCTCTGATTCTCTCTATTGAAGAGGTTGAAGATGTGTCCGAGGATACGTCGCACAGTGAAGACTCTACATTAGGTGATTTCGACCCACACATTTTCCTTTCTGCCTTTCATAAGGAAATCTATAAGTTGGTGGTTGGTCGGTCATTGATTCATGAACGAAGTCTGCTTGTGTTTGATGTTGCTGGTACTAGGGTTGTTGAGCTCTTGTTTGATTTAAAGCTTAAAAACTTGTCTATGATGTGCCTTTGTTTGTAAAGGCTGTGGTGCATGAGTTTTATGCCAACTTATCCAAACCCATTCGTGATGTGAATTATGCGCATGCTTTTTCAGTTTATGTGCGTGGATATTGGTTTGCTTTTTCCCCTACTGTGATTAATGAGTATCTGGGCCGAGAGCACTCTACTATTCCTGAGTCTTTCCCAGACATGAATGATGTGGCAGATGAATTGACTGGAGATAATCCTTTGGTATGGCTAAAAAGAAGGTCCTTATTGGTATCTGACTTGAGCGTTAAGTATTCAATACTTCACAAGATTACAGTGAAGAATTGGCTTCCTAGCCGGCATTATTCTTCTATTGGTAAGGTATTGGGCATATTGTTGTTTAAGGTTGGAACACAAGCGGTGTTCAACCTTGGCCATTTGATCTTTCATCAAGTGGGTGCACATGTTGAGTCAAAGAGGAACTAGCAGCCCATTGGCTACCTCGAAAGATGTCTATGAACTTGAGAAGCCCTCGCTCGTGATCAGCCATAAGCTATTTTCTGCGCAGCATACTCGTGATATCCCAGCAGCTGATCCAGATGCCAGTGCTGGTGAAGATGTGCCTCCATCTGCGGCTCCCAGACCTGCGCCCAGATCCTCTATGAATGTTGTCTTCTTTGACCAGCATATTTAGTCCCTGGAATGAGAAGTTCAATTCCTGGAGAAGACTATCAGGACTGGTCGCACCCGGAAGCAATAACTTGAGTCCTTGATGATGGACCTAAAGGCTCGTGCCTTTGGTTTTGCCTCCCCGCTGGATACACCAGGACCATCTAGTGCTGCCTTTGCTTTTGCAGGTCCAAGTGCTGCGGCCACTCCTTGCCCTACTACTGCTGTTGTGCCAGAGACTGTTCCAGCCGCTGCTAGTGCTGATACCGTGCTTCTCGCCTGAGCTTTGGCCTTTGATGATGGCATGCGCAGAAAATCATGGGGGAGAACATGAATGATGGATAGGGGAGATGAATAGAAGCTACAGCGAGTTCGCCGCTTATGAAGTTTTTTTTCAAACTTGTTTAAGTTTGTTTTGGTCTTGGACAACTATTATGGGGGAGTTATGTTCTATTACCCCATTTTTATTTTGTTGGTCTATATAATTTTTTGATCAACCACTTGAGCAGTCGAGTTTGCTAAAACAATGTTCGATGGAGAAACTCCCAGAGTTCGTTCAGAGAGAGTGCAAGTAACTGTACTAGACAGTTTCTTTACATATATCGCTTTTTGATATATGCCTTTGATGTGCAAGTTTATTCATGAGTTGTGCAGATCTTTGATTATTGTCTACCATAAATGCCAAAGGGGGATATTGGTAGTGCCATTGTGTAGCACTAAGTTTATTTTGGTGATTTATGTTCAACGAAGTGTTCGAGGATATGTGCTTGAAGTAAATGTGTTGATTCCGCTGTACAAACTAACGAACAGTTGGTGAACTATTCACTCTGATGTTCTAGACACATTCCTGAACAGTGTTATTTATGGCAGTTTCCATAATAAGTTGATCTTGTGCGGACGAGTTTAGGAAGTCAAGATCTGATCATTTGACTGTCTTTTTAGATGGCGTGCCGATTTACACCCTCAATATCATAGAAGGCATCTACACCAATATGGAAAGAATCACAAACCCTAAATCACTTACCTTGTTGATGAAGATTGAAGATCAAATCAACAAAGAAAACGTGAAGTATAAGAAGGCCGATTCATTCAAAAATCGGTGGTTCACCCCCAACATTATTTGATTCTCTAAATTAAGTGCTTGAGAGTCGTTAGTTTGTGATTCATTGTAATAGCTAGAAGTTGTTCCCTAAACTGTTCAACGTGATAGTCTAACATTTAGTGTTTTTTAGTGAAACATGTGAGAGGTTTTGTTAATCCATTTGTACGTAATCTCGAGAGAAGTTGTAAGTTGAAGTCGTGGATAGCTAGAGGGAGTCTAGTATCACAGTTGTAAGGGGATCTCACAGCTTTCGTTCAACAAAAGAGTTCATGGAGAACAACGGGAGGCATAAAGATGGAGTCATGTATGTGAAAGTTCCTCAATACATTTTATGAAGGAGTAGTGAACGAATCTTCAAGTTTGGGTGAAGTCCCCAGAGTAGGTTGATTAATCGAACTGGGTTACCAATCTCGTGTGTTCTTTTACTGCATTTTATTTATTATTCTTACTTCTGTTCCTGCCATATTCAAGAACACTTGCATGCAGTACCATTAAAACACACTTAGCACGGATTGTGGTTTTTCATTGTACAGAACTCTAACGTGCCAACTTGGGCAAGGAAACCGATTGTATAATACTCATATGGAGACGCAGATAAGAGATAAAAATTTTATGATATGGATATAGTTTTTTATTTGTATAAACAGAGTTTATATAACTCAAACATACAGTTTTTATAATAAGAAACGCCCACCATGCTAGGGTAATTGAGGATAGGCTATTGCGGCAAACAGTTCTGGTTCTCTCTCTCTAGCTCAATGGGTCCTACACAACATAAGATTCGACTTAGGACATCTACATGATATTTCTAAGTCAAAATAAATATAATACGGGCATTCTAAACTAATAAGCTGGCTTTGGACTACAATGCGCAATATTCGGATTTCATTCTCAACTCGATGTTTTAGGGAATTAAATTCAGCGAATTTCTTCCAGTAAAGTTGACTTAAAACATTTGAAAAAAGTAAAGGTCGACTACTTGTCATTTTACTCAATTCCAGCTAAATAAATTCTGTATGCAGTTCCGATTTTTTGAAAATCACCAAATTTAATTGGAATCGTGTTTCATATAAAATAATACACATGCTAAATTTTCATCATTTTTAGACGATAAATGAACACGATACGAATTTAAATACACGATTTACAAAATCAGGAAGACACAAAAAATCCACCTAGACAAAAACAGGATCAGTAGATACACAGAGAGTCCACCATAGGACAACAATGCAGAAGGAATATTTTGGATCAGGTGGCTCGAAGGGGTCACTGTTCACGGCGGTGGCGGTGCGTTGGCCTCCTGGCCGGAATCTGACATGCTAAAAAATGAAAGAAATTGGAAAACATTTCACTGGAGGAGGCGGCGTCCCAGAGGCCCTCCGGCCTCGGCTGCTGCAGCTCCCTCCTCCCTCACTCCCTAGGTCGGCTCGACTCTCACCTGTTCAGTTTTATCATTTTGAAACGGTGAAGAAAATGAAATTCTGAAGCCTTATTTATAGTTTTTTAAAGTTCGGGGAGGATATAAAATATCGGTCATTTTTATCTACTAAAAATATTTTGCACCCTATTAATTCTTTTCAAAGCGCTTCTTTCAACCATTGGATTAGTTAAAAATCCAACACAAAATTCAAAAATATCGGGATGATCCATAAAATATATGGAAATTAATTTACTGACCGAACAATGCCTTTGAAAAATGCTAATATGCAAAAAGATTTTAAATGCACAACTGGATTGATTAAAGTTGCGTCTTACATTCATTTTAATTCCTATGAATTCCTAGCCTCTTCCATTAAGCTCCTAATGACAGTTAAGCTCTAAGAAAAATACTACGAAAAAATGGGACGTTACACAGTTGCTCTTAAAATAGCATTCTAGTAACAAAGTGGAATTTTCCTACCAAATATGGGTCTAACCGAATTAAATCATTTGCTAGACTTTGCACAACATCGGTGCTACACAATTAAATTTATTAATTTTCTTCAATTTTTTATTCAATTTCAATTTATTGTTCTTTAGTTTGATTTCACGCTTATTAATTAGGGTTCATCCTACCCAATTAGAGTATATAATTATTTTTCCATATTTAATTTCATTTTCTAATAAATCATTGATTATTTTCTATCAAAATAATCATATACCCTAGTTGGGTAGGATGAACCCTAATTAATAACTATAAAATTAAACTAAAACACAATAAATTGAAATTGAATAAAAAAATAAAGAAAAATTAATAAATTTAATTGTGTAGCACCAACTATTACACAAAATGTAGCAAAGAATTTCATCCGGGTCTAACTAACCAAATCGAGAGGTTGCGCATTTAGCCATTAGTGAGGGTCGTGAGGCTGCTTTTAGTATTTTTATTGGTTTGGTATCGACTTGTGCTTCAAAGACGAGGGGATGCCTTTGATTTAATGCAATTATCTTTTTCCCTAAAAAATTGAGAGGGTGATACTAGTGATAATGAATCTTTATAGCTTAAAGCAAAGACTAAGCACACACGTGTTTTCACATCTACACAATTTGTGGGTGCATATAGCTATCTTGTTCTTATATGTTGTTGCTAGAAAAATATTTGTGTTAATGTATGTTTCTAGCCAATTTTAACTTACAAAATTCTTTTCTAACCAAATATTGTAGAATATTCTTTTCTAACCAAAATAAGGCCTTGATTGATTTTTAACCTAATGTGGCACTTGTGAATATGTCCTATTTGCTTATGTTTGTTATTTCTTTGATTTATCCTAAGTTGCCACTTGTGTTTGAAAATGGTATCAGAGCCTAGGTAATTTTATTTGGGAATAATATTTTATTTATTATCAAAAGTAATATACTAATGGAGGAGACACTCAGAAAATATGGATCCGAATAATTGTTCGAGATGTTTTTATTTCAGAAGGTACCTTCAAAATTTGAAGGAACTGGAGGAAAGTTACAAGAAGAGGCTATCCTACTTGGAAGCCCAATAAAAAGAGCGATTCCTATCGGAGTCAAGTCTGGAGGAAATAGAGCAGTGTATTTCCTAAAGACAAGCTCAAATGAACTTGTTAATGGTGAATAATCTGCTACAATGCGATTTAATGAACCATCAACAAAGGGCACACCAAAACCATGGTTGATGGAATAAAGAAAATACGAGATAACTTCCAGATTCAAAGAGATCGTGTCAGACACATCTAAAATCTCGGAAGATTTCCGAGAGATCCAGAAGACGATACAAAATTACGGAAATCACACGTATGGAGTACCACAAGAAGTAAGGTGAATTTCTATAAAACAAGATGAAATTATAACCATCTTGTTAGAAATTCAAAAGAAGATCCAGACACTAGGATTAAATCAGACATGTTCTAGTAGAAAAAAACCCATCAACTTTGGCAAAGTGAATTTCACACCAAAGGCCAAAGAAGAACCCAAGAAATTGAAGGACAAAAGGATTTGTCAATTGTTAAGACAAATTAAAGAATGACGTCCCTCGAAAGGATAGGATTGGAAGATCTACATGAATTGGCAGAGTCATTTGCCAATATGAAGATGGTAGATCTGAAGATGAATACAGGAGATGGGGCTTTAATCCCTCGTGGATACCAGCAGGTACCCCCGGAACAACAAGTGTCGTAGGTGCCACCAGCCTACTAGCAACAGGAAGGAGGCCCAGCACAAGACGTTCTCATGAGAGCCCGCGAGGACTTTCATGTTGGAGATCAACACAGGAGAGAGAGGCCCAATATGAATAATCTTACTGGAACTAGGGTGAGGAAACAGATCCCCAAGTTCCGAGATACACCTCTCGGGAGAACGAGCCTTATTCCCATACATCTGTATGGACTCGTGCTAAATATTGACGATATTGACTTCAAGGACATCGATATGATTATTGATGATTGGTCATCATCGATGAGAATAGTAGCATGAACGTTGGATCTAGAAAAGGAGGGATTCATCAAGCTGCTAGAGATGAGTTTGTTGGGTGTAGCCAAAACATTATGGTCAAGAGTTGCACCAGCAGTCAAAGAAGAAACCTTGGAGCCAGCTTCATACACGGAGATCGTAGATAGAATGGCTTTCTGGTTTAAGCTAACCTGTTTGGGAACAGACAATTTCGGAAGTGCAGATTCTGAAAAGAGAAAGAATTATTCTCAGGCTATTTTAAACCCGAGACTGAACAACATGGAGAAGGAGTTAATTGACCAATTCTTCAAGTTATACCACATCTATCAATGGAATTCAGATGTGGATGAAAAGATCTGTGTGGAGAATTTCTTTACAAAGCTCCCGAGTCCCTGGAATGAAATGTTCATTAGAGAATATGTTCCAAGAGATCCTGACAATGATGGGAGTAGGGTGTCTTTTGTCAAACAAAAGCTAGCTGAATTGTGCGGACAGACCATTCTGCAAAAGAATTACAAGAGGTTTAAGAGGATGAATAAATATTCCCTCTTGACTACATAGCCAATGATCTGCCGACCATCATTGGAGGAGAATCGCAAAGGCTACGGAAGAACAAGAAACATAGAGTTCATCCTTATGCCAGAGAAGGATTCTCAAGGAAAATGACCTAGAAACCAAGGAGCAGATGGACCAGGCAAAAGGCCAGATTTTACAAATCTGGACAAAGAAGGGGTCCTTCCAGATACAGGACACCACAAAGTTCATCAAGTTGAACTTCCGTGAGAAAAACTTTCAGAAAGCCCATACAAGGGCAAATGAAAGTTTCAAAGATTGCAACTGCTGGACTTGCGGTACAAGGGGACATATCTCGATAGATTGTCCGGAAAAAAGAGGAGTTAAAAGCTTCGAAGGTGCACCAGACATCCAAGAAGCGGTCTACTACCAAGATCTGGTACAAGTCTACCAATTCAAGGATATACCCTCAGATGAGAGTATATATGAAGAAGAAGAATTCTTAACCGATGAAAGTATTGATGGAAGATCGGACTCAGAATCCGACTGAAGCTGAGGTTTTCTATCAGAAGCAAGTGGACGAAACTGGATATTTCAGTCAACCCACTATCTCACAGAGTATGATCGATAAAATCATGAACAAGAGCCTTAATATCCAAAGATATCAAGGTTTTTCAGTCAGACAGATTGATCAGTTGCTTCGCAATTTCAGTCTGAAAACCAGGAAACACAATATAATCTATAAGATTACCAGAAGAGAGATGTCGCTTCCCATAGAGGTTACAGGAAATCAAGTTGAGCTACAATTGATTCCATACAGTGAAATTCAAGAAGAGCTGGGAAGGATGAAACCGGAGGTAAAGGATACTATATTTTGGATCAACATCGGTGCTGTCCAGATAGTGCTCAAATCCACACTATCTGCAGGTGTTGATACGTCCATTGATATCGCCATATGTGATAAGCGTATCAGAAATCACAGAGATTCCTTGTTGGGAACTATTTTGGGAAATCTTTGTGCCAAGCAGATTATATGGGTTATTTATCGAAAAATATCTTATAATCTGAAAGACATAGATTTCAGTTGGGCCCTGACGTTGTACTAAGACTTCAAAAGAAAGGATATCAGCTACGAGGGGAATCGACCGTTTTCTTTAACATATCAGGTATCTTATGCGCTTTTCAATTTGCACAACACAAATTTATTTCTGGGAAAGCAGTTCATTGAGATACCGGATGTACTCAAAGGTGGCACAGGCAATCCATCCAGACAGATCAGAAATGCTGCTACCAAGAGAGATAAATATTCGAGTAGGAGACAAACCATTGTTAAAATACAATGAGAGTCTCAAGTTGAAAGGCAAAAGATTGTCATTCCAAGGAGATAGGATTATGACAGAGCTATAGACTCAGTCCTCAAGAGGAAGCTTCCAAGGAGATCTCAAGTGACCAAGGTGAGTTAAAATAAAATCAAATGCCCAGAAGGTTGGAGAGAGATCGACACAAGATTCGACAGTACAAGATGGGAAAATAATTTCCCTTGCGACGTCCTGTACTGTTTACAACAACCAGAAGTCAGCCAATATAAAGGAACTCTCGATATAGAGGCTATGGCGATGGACGTATGAGAAAGAGCCGAAAGAGAATCAGGAGTCCTAATCTTAGGACTTGACTTCTTAGAAAGGTTCAAGCCGTGGGAGCTAAAGGAAGATGGGATGATGATCACTTTTAATGGAAAATAACTAGTGATTATATGAACAGCCCATTCTCCATATATATCTCAGTACGGATGTTATACGAGAAATATAAGGTTTAATACTTTGCAGGCTATATCGACTCAGGAGCAAGAATTTGTACTTCAAAAAGAGGAATCTTTCTAGAAGAATTGGAAGAAGATTTAAATCCAATTGCTGGAAGAGATTTCTCGAAAAGAGTTTTGTTCATATCTAAGGGAGTGAAGCAGTCTGAAATCTTGATTGGAGGAGCAGGAGATACACCATGGTATAAGGTGAAAACTCCACCAATCTATTTTCATGATACAGGGGCGGATATCTTGTTAGGAAACAATTCCCTACAAATGTTCAAGAAGTATACGCAGGACAAAACCAATCGGAGACTAGTTTTTACAACAGCCTGTGAACACAAGATCATTGTCCAGCGGCTGAAAGGGGCATTCAATCGACATATGCCTCTACAATTTCGCAGCAAGTGTGGTAATGAAGGACATCTTCGACACCCAAAAATGCAGGACAAAAGAAAATTCAGAGAAGTAGTTATGAGTTTTTGTAGGAAAAAGGATCTTGAATAACGGGAGATCCAAATCCTCAAGGCTTCTTTAATATCACATCAAGATATTAAGGAAGAAGCAAAGATATCCCTCGAAGACGTTAAGTGGAAGATAGCTAGAAACTATAATGAAAATCCGCTGGCTTGGTGGGGAAAGAACCAACTCAAAGCAACCTTGAAGGTTAAGGCTGGAAAGGAGTTTGAGTTCATTAGATACAAGCCTATCCTGATGAACATCAAAGATCAAAATGATATGCGAGCAATCATCAAGGAACACCTTGATCTCAAGCTGATTGAACTAGGGAATTCGCCATACAGCAGCCCGAGATTCTTAATAAGGAATCATGGTGAGATTAAAAGAGGTAAACCAAGGCTAGTCATTAATTATAAAGGGATTAATGACATTCTTGAGTTTGACGGATATATTATCCCAAGTAGAGAACATCTTATCAACTGCATACGGAATGCTAGGATATTCTCTAAGTTTGATTGCAAGTCAGGTTTCTACCAGATTCGCATGGACGAGGAAAGCAAAAAGTGTACGGCCTTTTCAACACCACAAGGGCATTATGTTTGGAATGCAATGCCGATGGGGTTAGCCAACGCACCCCAAATATTTCAGAGGAAGATGGATAATCTTTTTAAAGATTATTTCTCTTTTATGTTTGTCTATATTGATGACATTCTAATTGCATCAAAGAGTATAGATGAACATCTCAAACATCTGGAGATCTTTGCAGATGTTTGTCATAAAGAGGGCCTTGTACTGTCAGAAAAAAAAAAGGTAGTAATAGCCACCTGGAAGATGGAATTTCTGGGAATTGAGGTGGATGAATCAGGAATTATTCTGCAAAATCATATTGTAGAAAAGGTGCAGAAGTTCCCTAATGTCCTTAAAGAAAAGAAGCAACTACAAAGTTTTTTGGGAGTTGTCCATTTTGTAGGAATCTTTATAAAAAAATCTTGCAAAACACAGGAAGGTGTTCAGTAACCTTCTAAATAAGGATACCCCGTTTGTGTGGACAAACGAACATCAACAAGGAATCAGGCAGCTAAAGGAGATATGTGGAAATCTCCCAAAACTGGCTATACCACAAGATGAGGATGAATTGATCCTCTATACAGATGCAAGTGATGATTGGTGGGCAGCCGTGCTTACAAAGATCACACCCAACGGAGAGGAGCCCTGTAGATATTGTAGTGGTCTCTTTTCAGATAGCGAGGCCATTCGATGGCATATCTACGAAAAGAAGTTCTTTGCAGTTCGGAAGGCATTTAAAAATGGCCTTTGTTCCTCTTAGCGAAGAAGTTCACTCTAAAAGTTGATAACACACAAGTTAAAGCTTTCTTGAAAAATAAAATTGAATCTAAACCTGAAAAAGCTTGACTAATAAGATGGCAAGCTGAATGTCAATATTATTTATTTGACATTATTGTAATAAAATCTCATGAAAATATTCTTGCAGATTTTCCAATGAGAGATGGAAGCGATTGAGGTCGATGCCATCATGACTGCATAGAGGCACTTCAGTGGAAATATGGATTTGCTTCAGCGTGAGTGAAACGAGCTTATTCTTCATGCTGAACAAGCATGGAAAATACAATGAGCTGACCAAAATAAGATCGACGAGAGATTACGAGCATATATGAAGATCAAAGGACAACTCTGGTCAGCTATGCACGAGCCACTCCTCCAGACCATCAATTCACCATTGATGAAAGAAGAGATTGCAGTACCGGCCTGTAAAATGGAAGTAGGGGATTCAAATACCCCTAGCACGAGCTCTAAGTCGGTGCTTTCTATATAAACACAGGCCCAAGAGAAAATTGAGGGTCAGGAATTACACTCTGAATCATCAAGTCAACCCAACACCTCTGGGGTAAAAGAGGGAGAGATTAACCTTAGGCCAATGACTGGTACCTCTAAGGTTAATATTAACAAGTTAGAAGTTTCTTCTTGGCAGGTTTGGCTAATTCGGAGAAGCTTTATACCAGACAATGAATCAATCCATCCAGAACCAAGATTGATGTCTCTGGAAAGTATCCAAGAGTGTGGATGTTACCAGGAACCAATCCACACGAGGTCAAGCAATGGTATGATTTTGGGGCCTTAGCCTCAATTCAAACCATGTCACCGGCGTTCTCAGAAATCAAGTGTCTACCCAAGTGGATACAGGAAGCCGTGTAGGAATCCTGGGCTAACAATGATATATAGGCTTAGCCGAGGAGACATTCTGGAGCTATATTTTAACAGTGCAGCACCAGAACCAGCAGGAAAAAGGAATCATGAGGCCTTCCACTACATCAGACTTCAAAGGCCAGATTTCAGAGCATGGGGCAATATTAAAGCCTCACCAGAGGACATCCCATTGATTGCCTCGATAACTGAGGATCAAATCACCACTAGACGAGCATGGAGATTGTGGGTCTGCCTTACAGAGATGGACAAAGTCAAGTTCCCATTCAAGTTTTTTCATAATTCAGCGAACGGGTTATTCCTGTTGAATACCATGACAAGAAAAACTACGAGATTTGCAGAGGATCTGTTTGAGAAGAAGAGGTCCTTGATATGGGAGAGCAAGTTTGCTATGAGCAAAGAGACTCATCGTAAGTATTGCAACATGGCTTATTTCGGGCAGTAGGACAATCGAATATGCTCAGATTGCCAGAATCAAAAGGAGCCAGAGTTTGGCAAGGGGTTCCGTCCCAAGATGGAATAAAAGAGAGCTGGGGAAAATGAGCATCGGATGCCAAAAGTAAGGATGCCAAGAGCCCCACCAAAAAAGTAGATTCCCTACAAGGGAAAAAAAAAGGCATGTAATTGTAAGAGTAATCATGTGACTAAGGGAAGAGGCTGGCCACTAGAGCTAAAAAATAAAAGCTAAGTGGTTCAATAGAGAAGGCACATGGTGCCACTTATTGTGGGAACCTCCACCCACAAGCACCTTCACGTGAAGATAAAGGAACCGGGACCGTCCACCTTTAATAATGAGTGTCGACAAAGGGGTCCATCCATGTGAAATTAGGCGAAGAATAATGGAGTGGGTAATTAGAGAGGAACTCCTCTCTATAAAACGAGGCAAGAAGGAAGCACAGATCATCGATCATTTTCTTAGCTTTCTTCCAATAAATTGTAATAGTGAAAATAGTTTTAGTTCTGTATGAGAGTTGCGAGCCCAGCTACTATGAGTAGCTGAACGAGTTTGTTTCCTCCCAATAGGAGATTTACTTATTATAATAAATATTTTATTATTCCTAAATAAAATCAAGGCTTTTTGCTCATCTCTTGTGTTTACCATATATATTTTTCTATAAACCAAAGGAGTACTCTACACCCTGTGTAGGAAACGAACGAGGGTTGTGATGTGTGTTGATGAAGGAGTTCGTGTCTGGAAAACCATAGGTTGCGATCATGTGGTTTGGCGAAGCCTGTAAAAATCCGGCGGATTACCCGGCAACATTCCAGTCAAAAAGATATGAATTTGGTTTTAGTTTAATGTATTTGGTTTACGGAAGCATGATGGGCCTGATATGGTCGTTATGGACTATTTCCATTTAATTATAATAGTGGCATATTAGGATGAATAGTAAAGAGAATTATTTAAGGACATACTAGTCATTTAGCCTTATATCTAGTTAGAAAAGAAGATTTTAGAATTCTTGATTAGAAAATAAATTGGTATTCTAAAATTGACTACTTTTGATTTTCTCCCAAAATATTTTATTATCTATGTTGACTATTTTAACATTTGTTGATCCCTACTATATTTATCTCGAAAAGTTTAAAACCGAATATTTTCCCAACAAAATTGTGACACATGATATAAATTAAATTTGTAATTTTATTTAATGTAAAGTACTCCGTATGTATATTATTAAAATTGTGATCAATATATGATGCGCATATGTGATAAAAATTATATGAGACTAAGGTTAATATAGAAATAAGAAATTAACATTCAAATCGCAAAGAAAATGAGCATTTGGATAGTATAAAATATTCAAAATTCAAAGGAAGTGTACTTGAACATGATCGGTTGTTAATTTTAAAACGCATCAATTCAAGTTATATAAAAAAGTTTATGATTAGACTAATTCGATTATTATATTATTTATTAAATACTGCGAAATATCTTAATTGGCTTGGATATTAAGAGAACTGATAGCGAGTTTCGAATATCATATGATACATCAAGTTATATATAATTGAGAAATTTCAATGAATTCAAATATACCTTCGTCATGATTATATAATTAGAATCTGCTCTATATCACTTTATAGTTTTTATGCATATGTTTATTTAATTTATGTTTCTTACGAAAGTCACTTTGAGTTTATAATATAATTGTTGAATTACGTAATTATAAATAATATTTTAGTTATACTCTCTAAAATACTTTTACCATAGTCAAGCACTTTGACGTCGTCGCTGAGAAAATTACTAATCACAAAGCTCATATTCAACAAAGGATAATAAAAAACTAAGACCTCGCTAGCTAGGTTATCTTGACAATGAGGTATTGACGATTTTTTTAGAACAGAGACGATCATATCGAATTAGTAATTAATAATTAAGATAATCAACTTCTCGCTGTGTACGTGGTAATATGTAAATTAATACTTGAATATTTTTAATTTAAAAAATTATTATATAGTGGCTATCTTTGAACATATATATATATATATATATTATTAATTAATGAAAAAGGACATTAAAGTCAGTGGCTATCTTTGAACGTATATATAAACTAATGGAAAATCACAAGTTTGGTGAACAACATATGATCAAGAGAGGGAGAGAATTAAATACACAATTAATTCTCCCAAATTCAAACTAGAGATATTCTTCAATCTCTATTTTTCCGGGAGTCCTTTGAATCCTAAATACCCCTTTAACCTTTTTTTAGATAATGGGAAAATAATTTTCTTAATATGCTGATTTGGATAAATTCCCCACCCCCCACCTTTTTTTTGTTATCAAGGATAACTCGCAGTCACTATTGAAATGTGTACTGGGTAAACTCCGTTCCTGTGTAATAGCCTGCAAATCACACAGGGAAGGTTAACCGCAGGGGAGGTTAATCACACTTGGCAAGTCAAGTGTGAAAGACTCACACCTAATGGTGTTAGTGGTGGGGTGCACATTGGGTAAAGCCGTCCCTGTGTAATAGCCTGCAAACCACATAGGGGAGGTTAACCACACTTGACAAGTCAGGTGTGACAGGCTCACACTTAGTGATGTTGGTGGTGGGATTCGAATTTGAGACATTTACCTCAAGATAACACCACTTCACCACTGGGTCATCTCCATAAAGGAACAATTCCCCATTTATATGTGAAATAGATTCAAAACTCAAATGTATCAGTGAATACAAATCATACAATATCTTGAAGCCATGATGAAATATTAGACATAAATTGACCTTACCACTGTGTGACAAAATATATTCACGTGTTGCATTATGATGAGAAATTCTAACGCACGAGAAAGTAGAAATCTGTGAAAACATCAATCAAGCGAATTGATTCCATGGTAATATTTCAACTAGTAACACCAGTTGGTGATAAGAAATTGAGGGGCTAAATTCCATTATATGGCATGCATGAAGAATTGATAGGGAATTTGATACCCCTCTAGTAACAAATTAATTGTTGTTTTATAATTTTCCACAAAATTATTGTATACCAACTTTGATAAATATACACATTCCCACCTCCTATCAAATCATATTAAGATATATATATTTCTCTAATAATGAAGATTTCACTCTCTCCTTAATTAATAAGTGTAGAGTTAAAATTGGGAGAGAGAATGAAAATATGTTAAACGACACTTAATTATTTTATTATAAGCTAAAAATTCTAAAATGACAACCAATTTGATATCAATGGTGTAATTAGTAGATTTATCATATAATATAGCAGAAAAATAATATTAGAAATTCCTATTAATTTATTGTTATAGTGATTAGCTCGCTTGTAATGATTTGATCAGAAAAGTATTTAGCCGAAGATAGAAAAGAAATTGGAGCATGACTTCAAAATTTAGGTTGTAATAGATTTTCTTTCATTTAATTTAAACCAATTATTCTTCGTTATTATTCAAAGCCCTTCCTCGTAGTACTCAAAAAAAAAAAAGAAAAAAAAAAGGCCTTCCTAGAGAATTTTCATTTATTTTAAGTACTACGTCTGCCAGTCAAACAATTAAGTACGTAGTCTTAAAAGTCACTCTAATTTGGAGACGTACGAACACATTTTCCAAAAAAATATTATACTCCCTCCCAATAATTATCATTCTGAACGAATAGACCCACATTAATAAAGATATTAACTAAATAGTCAAATTATCTTATAAATTCTTACGTGAATACATTTAATGTGTTAAAAAATGACTGTTTGAATGCATTAAATGAGACAAATATGAGAAAAATGTGAAATTTTACCTCAATTGTGTATAATGATATTTTTTGTGAAACAAAATTAAAATGTTAGAATGACACTTATTGTGAAACGGAGGGAGTATCTAATATCATGAGCGGCTAATATTTTGTCTACGCCGTTGAGTTTTGAATAATTTTTGAGCGCCTGTGTTATTATACGGTATACTCTTAGCCTGAGGTACGTAATATGTTTGGTTGACAGATAATTTGGAGTTACTGCGTGGTTTTAAATTTATAATAATCGGTCGTTGAATAGCTTGTATTTAATTATTTTAATATATTTCATAGGTTCCTATTGAGTTTAAAAACGAAAAAAAAAAAAATCAGTTCATATATAATTGAAACGAAATGAAAGAAATTAATATTTTGATGTTGAATTGCAATAGTAGTCAGAATTGGACAATATTTTTATGCTTGAACTTTTCATGTTGAACCATGGCCGTATCACAAGTTATTTGTGCATTCCCCCTTCTTTTTTTTTAAATATTACAAAAATCTCCCCAGGCATTTCTCGAACACTATGGGTTAGACGGTAAGATATACCTTACTTTTTCATCATACTTTTACCTTACCATACTTGTGCAGTATGAATAAAAGCATACTGTTACGTACCTTACCAACATTTGGTATACCTTAATTTCGATATGAAATAAATTAATGACATATCTTTATCTTACCTTTATTTCGGTGTACCTTACTGACATCGGTATACTGTACCATAATATCTTATGATATATCTCATATATTTAATTAAAATTAGAAATACTCCTAATAACGATCAAAATTTAACAACATAAAATAAAACAAAATAGATCTAATAATTCAAATCTAACACTCCAATGCAACAGTTTAATTAATCAATGTTACGTGTATTTATATTTTGAATTCAACACTATTTATTTTGTTGTTAAACCATAAAATTTATTGAATATGATATATCATTATTTAATAAATACATATATTAATTAAATGCTACTATATTAATCTTAATAACATATATTAGTCAAATATAATTTATTGTATTTGATTTCTTGTTTTTGATAATATTAGTTGAAAATGTAAAATTGAATGAAAATATAATATTTTTATTCATCACATATATGATATAACTTCCAATTGTTCATCTTTTAGGTGTAGTTTATATATAAATTGATAAAATACCATAAACTCAATAAATGTTACAACGCTAATTTAGATATTATAAGAATTATTTACTAAATATTAAATAAGAATACATTTATCATTACTATGCATTAAGTATAACATACGATTAATTATAAGTGTTAGACATCATAAATTTACTAGATATCTATATATGTATATATCATATTTACTAAGTATTATATATCATATCAATCTTCTATAATTTACATACACATACATACATATACATACATACATATATATAGGGGTGGGGTTATATAAAAACAAACCCTTGTGTGAGAAATGAGAATACATCTCACACCACACATCCATAAAAAATCAAAGGTCCAGATTTGCTGAAAAAAGCGGTGTCAATTCTGTAATATCTGAACTTTTTTCGCGCGGGGGTATTAATGTAATTTGATAATTCTTATAAAAATCACGGAGAATTTGATAACAGATCGTTATGCTGACGAAGTATTATCATCATGCTAACGAAGTATTATCATCATGCTAACGAATCATTATAGTTATGCTAATTAAAGTTTTCAAATATTATTAGCGAAAAAATATTCTAAATATTAATTATAAACCTAATTTGATTTAATAAACCCTAATTAAATGGAAAAAATCATAATTGGATGAAATAAACCTAATTAGATGAAATAAACATTGATTGGATGTGGTAAACCCTAAATGAGTTGGAACAAATCATAATAATAATATATTTGTACTACGTTAGCATTATGGTTTTGCTTCGTCAGCATTGCGAATACACTATGTTAGCATATGACAATACTCTGTCAACATACTTTATAAATCATAATTGGATGGGATAAACCATAATAATCAATTAAGAACTATAAACAAAAAATTAAATTTTAAAAAAATAATGATAATTAGATGGAATAAACCATAATCGAGATTAAATAAAACATAATTGAGATTTAATAAACCCTAATAAATTTATGCTACGCTAACATTATGATAATTATTTGTTAGTACAACGAATATATTATGTTAGCATATGACAAATGCTTCGTTAGCATGCGTTATCATATGTTATCATAATGCTGACGAAGAATTATTATATGCTAATGAAAGCATTTACAACCTGGGCACGCGTAAAAAAATTTCTTTTTTATTTTTCGTTCATATTTTTTCATCTAAACATAGCCTTTCGACATCTTAAATGAATGAGCATGAAGAGAGCTTTAATTTGATATATTTTTTGTGTACATTGGATTAAAAAAGAGCAAGTTATGGTCAGTTAAAGTTTTTAAGATTTTTTTTTAATTGCTGACATCATCATTTTTAATGGGTTTGGACGAAAATAGCCTCTTTCCTTTATTTTTTGCCCTATTATTTACGAAATTGTCACCTTAAATCTCAACAATTGGATCATTAAATTGGATGGTGTAAGATGGGTTCTCATTTCTCACACCAACAAAGTGTTCTCATATGATCCATATCCTATATATATATAATATCACAAATATTAACTAACTTAAATGTAATGATATTATAATTGCTAAATATTATATTATTGTTTGTGTTCTTATTTCTTATTTTTATTTATGAGATTACAAATTATAATTGTATTCTAAATCTAAAATTGTAAAAAACATTAAGAATATCATTCATCACATATTTTTATAATTTATTTATAAATTGTATAAAATATTATAAACTTATTAAATAGTACAAATTTTAAATCGTTTACTTAGAAATCGTAAGAATTATTTACTTAGTATTAAATAAGAACATATTTATTATTACCATGTATTAAGTATAACATAAGATTATCATATATAAATGTTAGATATAGTAAATTTACTAGATATATATATATATATGTGTGTGTGTACATATATATCATGTTTACTAAATATTACATATCAATCATCTACAATTCATTCACACACACACACACACACATATTTATATAATATCAGAAATATTAACTAACTAATTAAATGTAAAAAGTATTATATTATTGTTTGTGTTCTTTTTTCTTATTTTTATTTATTAGATTACATACCTTATACTAACAATGAATTGTCATATGATAACATAGTTTATCCGTAGTGCTGATAAAATAATATCATAATGCTAACGTTGTATATTTATATTGCTATTATGATTTATTCATCCAATTAGTATTTATACTTATTTTTTAGAATTTAATTCTATTTTTTAGATCATTGAAGTTTATTACATCTGATTATAGTTTATTCCATCAAATTAGGATTTATAATTACATTTTAGAATTTATATTTTCGTTAACAATATGAGAAAACTTTCATTAGCATTACGATAATATTTCGTTAGCATGATAGTAATGTTTCGTTAGCATGACAATACTATTATCAACTACCTAGCGGTTTTTTATAAATATTGCTGAATTACATTACTCCCACCAAGAAAACTTATCAAATATTACAGAATTGTCACCCCCCATTTGAAATAAATTTAAGTTTTAGATTTTTATTAATTGTGTGGTGTAAGATATATATATATATATATATATATAGGGGTGGGGTTATATAAAAACAATCCCTTGTGTGAGAAATGAGAACACATCTCACACTACACATCCATAAAAAACCAAAGGTCCAGATTTGCTGAAAAAGGCGGTGGCAATTCTGTAATATCTGAAGTTTTTTCGCGCGAGAGTAGTAACGTAATTTGGTAATTCTTATAAAAATCGCGGAGGATTTGATAACAGGTCGTTCTGCTAACCAAGTATTATCATCATGCTAACGAAGCATTATAATTATGCTAATTAAAAATTTTAAATATTTTTAGCAAAAAAAAATATTCTAAATATTAATTATAAACCCAATTTCATTTAATAAACCCTAATTAAATGAAAAAAAATCATAATTGGATGAAATAAACCTATTAGATGAAATAAATATTGATTGGATGTGGTAAACCCTAAATGAGTTGGAACAAATCATAATAATAATAATATATTTGTACTACGTTAGCATTATGGTTTTGCTTCGTCAGCATTGCGAATACACTATATTAGCATATGACAATACTCTGTCAGCATACTTTATAAACCATAATTGGATGAGATAAGCCATAATAATCAATTAAGAACTATAAATAAAAAATAAATTTTAAAAAAATAATGATAATTAGATGGAATAAACCATAATCGAGATTAAATAAACCATCATTGAGATTTAATAAACCATAATCAATTTATACTATGCTAGCATTATGATAATTCTTTGTTAGCACAACGAATACATTATGTTAGCATATGACAAATGTTTCGTTAGCATACGTTATCATATGTTCTCATAATGCTGACGAAGAATTATTATATGTTAACGAAAGCATTTACAACTTGGAACGCGTAAAAAATTTTCTTTTTTATTTTTCGTTCATATTTTTTAATCTAAACATAGCCTTTCGTGAAAGAGCTTTAATTTGATATATTTTTTGTGTACATTGGATTAAAAACGAGCAAATTAAGGTCGGTTAAAGTTTTTAAGGTTTTTTTTAATTGCTGACATTATTATTTTTAATGGGTTTGGACGAAAATAGTCGTCCTTCCTTTATTTTTTGCCTATTATTTACGAAATTGTCACCTTAAATTTCAACCATTGAATCATTAAATTGCATGATGTAAAATGGGTTCTCATTTCTCACACTAATAAAGCGTTCTCATGTGATCCATATCCTATATATATATATATCTGTGTGTGTGTGTGTGTGCGGGGGCACGCGCAAAAACTTTTCTACATATTTGCAGAGATGCACACAATTTTTCAGGTGTCTTCGGCTTTATCTATGGCAGGGAATTTGTCAATAGAGAGACTCCGCAATCATGCAATCAGAGGAGCAACAATTAATTATTATTTTCGAAAATAAAAAAATATCCAAATTTCCTGTAGACTTTATTACAATCCAGAGTTTCTCATCAATTTGCGAGTGGGTGAAGTGGAACTAAAATTTGACAAACTCATTAATGTTTTCAAGACGAAGCAAAAAGGTCTAGTAAATGTGTGCAGAATAAAAGCGCACAAAGTGATTGCTGGATATTTTATTTTACTAAAAATATTATTCGTAAATATACAATATGTAAATGTAGCAAAATTATACTGAGTAATGTTGTATCCATATAGACTGACAAAGTAAGTCAACTAAGTAATTAATTATTGTCCTACTTTATAAAGAGAACCGAATTAAAAGTTAGAATTATTTAATTAACTAAATGTTGTAAATTCAATAACTAAATCAAATAAAGAAACTAGATAAACAGATAAGAGGGCGGATTCTAAGGTGTTGTTGTTAAATGAATTTCTTCCCGCTTTTCACATAATTTATCAACCAATTTAATTCTATATCTTGTAGGAGAATTACTAAAATATTCACAACCTCTCTCTCGAGTAAAAGTTATGAAAGTTCATTAGATCCTAATTCTTATCTCTTGATCTCAAGTTATTATCTAATTCCAGCTAAAATCCCAGATTTATTCTCCTTATGAAAACTACCAATCTCTCGATCTAGCAAACTCGTGTTGTGCAATCTTAATCTGTTAATCTACTAACCTCTTTAGAGTGCGTAATAAATTAACTACACAAGTGCACAATCTGATAAATTCAATTACACAAGACAACAATAAACGAGGATGCATAAATAAGAAATAGAAAGGAATAATAAATTATGTAAAATCATAACATCCATAAATATCCAATAACCCTAGGATCTCTAGGAATTTATCTACTCATGTTGTATTTAAAATCCAAAGAAAATAAATACACATAAATAATCGACATGATAGTATCAGTCGAATAAAGCATAAAGTAAATTTAGTCTAGATGATGCTTCTCGATTTATGCAGTCTCTTCTCTATCTTCTCCACTGCGTTCCCTGTTGATTTATAGGGTAAAACTTGTTCTATTTTCATGTGCAATTAGCCCTTAAATAAGTAGGAAATAATCCAAGCTTAAGATGGAAAAGAACCAAGCCCGATAAGGTAAGTAAATGTGTGTCGAAAGATTATACGGTTCGTGCTTCATTAATGCAATCTTTATGGAAAGATTACAAAATTAGCACGGACCATGCTATTCAATTTCCCAAAAGTCAACCACATCTCTAAGAACTCCTCACGACAAACATGGAACATGACAATTAATTTTGGTATCATAATTAATAGAGACGAACGCCAAAATTTTAACTTGTGGGTGAATTGTAAGAATTTAATTCTTTTTTTTTTTTGGGGTTGTAAAAAATCATATTATATTTATTCAATAAATTATATATATATATACATATAAAAAAATTGAGATAAAATTTGAGTGAGGTGCCCCCATCAGCCCTCTCCATGTCTGCGACAAGGTTAGCACGGATGCTAACACCTTAGCATCCGGATTTTAATTTTATCCTTTTACTTGTCTCATTCGGCTCTTTACTCCATCTATAAACCATGAACATTTTTCCAAATCCATTATAGCTCAGAATACCTCCAAAACTCATATATTTTCTGTCAAAACTCAATAATACATGACATGGCAACATTTATAGACATCAACAATAAACATCACAATAGGGAATGCAATCACACAAAATAATTATCTGAATTACCTTGAAATGCATATAAATCCCAAGTTTATCAGTGATAGAAGAAAGAAGAGGATTATTTATATTCTTCACTAGATTATCGATAAATTAACGACAGATTAAGTTTGAGACATTTAACGACTAGCATTCCTGCATAGCATAAAACTATACATTCCGGGGAGGTCGCAGGTTCGATTCTCATAAACAACAAATGTTTGATTAATATATGGTACATGGAACTAATCCTCTGAGTAGGCCTCGCACACCCCTTTTTTATTTTTAATTTATTTTAGCGATGTAATATGCATTCGCTAAATTTATTTTATTTTTTATTTTTTATTTTCTATTGACTGATATGGAGACTAATTTTAGCGATGGAAAATTCCGTCAGTAAGTCCATCATTAATTTTTTTTATTGCTAATTATGTCGTTAAAATGACCAACGATGATGTTTTTAATGATTGATCGACTTCGTCACTAATCCATATTAATGACATATTTTTATTTTTCAATCGCTAAAATGCGTTGTTTATAGTGGGAATTTAATTGAATAAAAATTGGGTGACATGTCATTTAACTAATGGTAAAGTTAACAAATTTATTAGTTCTATTAAATAAAAACATGATGATATTACATCTAAAAGTAGAAGTAAAATGAAAACAATTGTATAAAGACATACTGAAACAAAAAATCAAAATATAAGGACTTTAGAATGTGTTTTGACTTGATAATTTGTTCAATGTTAAAGCCTTATTATTATTATTATTATTATTATTATTATTATTATTATTATTATTATTATTATTATTCTTCTTCTTCTTCTTCTTCTTCTTCTTCTTCTTCTTACCAAAGAGGGGACCCGCGATTGCTGCTAAGTACTTCCTCTCATTGATAGACCATGAATGGGCGACATAATAGCAAGAATGCACAAATAACTAGAAAAAATATATTAAAATGAGATATTGTAATGCTCGAGCCAAAATATGGAGTGATTGTCGATCCATAAATACAGACAAAGAACACCTTCTATCATACTTTCAAGAAGAGTAGTACGTGAATGAGCTGAATCCATATCTAAAGAGAAGGATTCCGAGATTATATAAGAACAAGACTGTGTAATTGATGAGAGTTTATTCCATCAAAACTCCAAAGTTGTGTGCGGTGACTTGGACAATTTTGGGATGGGTGATGATAAGTCCATTTATTTCTTATTTTTAGGCCATTTTAGTCTCTATAAATGTCTTTTTTAGTGTCTTTTGTGTCAGAAAAGAACCAGGAAGGTGCTTTGCGTATTACAAGAATTGAATATGGTGAAAGAGACATTTTACCTGTAGTTTTAAATGAATTCAACATTCAAAGGACACCCGAGAACTTCTTCACTGAGATCCGAACAAGGTGGAAGCAGTGTGACCAAATCAGACAAGGATCAAATTGATTAGATAATTTCATGCCCACAATACTCGTGCAGATTTAACCAAGGCAGCGAAAAAGGCATACATGAAAAACACGGAGAACTGTTGGAAAGGATAAAGCTAGAGACTATTAATTGGATCAAGTTTGGAGGTTATTGGGTAGATAAGAATCGCTGGAGATCGAGATCAGCGAGTGAAGATAAAATAAATCCTCGAATTCTCAGGATTAAGCCAACAACTTGAAGATAACTTTATCTAGTTAGACTGGTGCGGGCGCAACAAATCCGAAAGAAGTTGAAGAGCCCCGCCTATAGGGAGAATTTGAATAAATGTTAGTTTGTTTTTGGAAATATAGCACTTTAACTGCTACAATTTTCGCACTTTACTTAACTCATTTCATTTTCAGTTTTAAAAGCTATTTTACAGTGAGAACAATCTCGGGCCTTATGCCTGTAGGAAGTATGTTCATGTATTGAATGCTATTAAATGTTCAATGTTGGTGTTGAACATTTTCTATTTTAATTCTACTAAATTTTTATCTTTACCATGTTTTTGTTTTATGCATTTTCAATTCTATCTAGCATGTGTAGCTAGATCCTTGTTTCGAAATTTGAATGACAGATAAAGGTTTTGTACAATGTGGGCATGATATTGCACAATTGAGTTTCTTCCAAGTTTTGTACTTGATTCAAGTGTGTGTGTGTGTGTGTGTGTTTAATATGGCTATTGTGGCTGGTCACTCTATAGTTATATAGGCACATCAGAGTTAAAGAGATTAATGAATCGTGACTGTTTGTTAATCCAATAGTAACTCGGAACTTGGTAAGTTGTTGTGGGCACATGAGAAATCAGTAAACACAATAAACTTAGGTTCGTTTAGGCCACAAGGCAGTCTATTTACTTACATCTCTTAGGGGAATCGAGAGGTGGTGATAGGTTAGGGATTTAATCGAAGAGGAATCACTTTTAATTCTAATATAAAATGATGAATAAGGAGACGTCGCGAGGAATTATGTATCCATAACTAGGTAACTTAATTTTGTAAGAAAATCATTGTGCTCATGATCGAATGATTGTGCCTTAAACTAGATGAAAGTGTACACCCCTTGTGATCGGTATCTCTCTGCGAACGTTCACTGAAAATATCATGAATGTTGTATGATAAAGTTCACAATAATGTTCAGGGATGTTATATTGAACTTAATGTGAATTGCAGAATGTAAAGCACACAACAAAATGGTAATCATGTTCGATCAACTCATCTATATCAAGGGGACTTTTCAAGTCCGTGAAAAATAATTCACTACTCCAGTGTCATGTTTACTTAGGATATTACACGCAGCTGACCTTTTGTCACTTGAAACCCTTTCTACCCATATACCCTCTTTCGTTGAATTGAATTGTGAGATCCCCTCACAACCTAGATATCTAACCTATCTAGTTCCCGTAGGAAATCTCTCCCGAGACTCCTTTTGAAAGTGTATGAAAAGTGTTTCAATAGACAATGACTAGAACACTAAATTCCAGTCTAAATTCATAACCGAAACTAATTAGCTCAAAACAGTTAGAGCTCTTGAAAATAATAAGTGCAATTTTTCTATTCGGTGTTCGGTGTCTCCTAATAGATATGTATCCCAGGCTCATTTATAGATGAGCAATATAGCCTTAACAAGGGAACATATGTCCTAATCCTAATCTGAAATGAATAAGGAAACTTTCCATATTAGAACCGAGACGTAGGACAATCCAAGTTAGAATTTTTTCTATGTATAGAACTCTGCCTTTGTCTTCAATCTCGTGCTCTTCAAGCTGGATAAGGCATCTTCTAGAATGATCTTTGAATCTCCTCTTGGTTGGAAACCTCGAACAGCTTCATCGATCTTGGAAGAACAATCTGGACAAAGGATGTTCATGCATATGTTCCCGAACGTTGCAATGAACAATGTTGATCTTGAACCTTCATTTCAGGTAGCACAGTGGAATATCTTGCATGTTCATATGCTGACTTGTGGCTATCACTTAAGCTAGTTGACAGTACTCAACATGTTGAACAAGCTCAGTTTTGTCACGATGCACAACAGTCTTCATCTTTAGTTCAATCTAAACTTCTTATCTGAGCTATCTTTAGGAAGTTCATATCACGTTCATGTATATCTTTATGAACGTTTTCCAGAACAGTAGACATGTACTTGGAAAAACTAAATACTTAATTTATTATCTAATGTCATACAGATGAATGACAATTAATAACTATAACAAGTTCAATGTAGAGCACTTGATAAAAACTCATAGTGTGCAGCATGACACTAGTGATCCAACTTGACCGTGTCTCTCCATTTGGTGTCAAGCATAGCACTAACAATCTCCCCATTTGTCTTTATCTATTGGCAAATAAGCTCCTTCATTTTTCCTGGTGCAACTCCTTCATGTTTCCAGATACATCTTCATCAGCAGTATGGACGTTTGCCTAGATCTTGTTATGAACTTCAGCTCTGTTTTGTTTTCTTTTTATAATTTTTCTTTTATCATTTTTATCAGAGAATCTGAAGATTATTATCAATACGATGAAAAACACAAAAGTATCATGAAGGAGGAGTGCAGATTGATGTAATGAAAGATGAGGTGATTACAAATCCATTACATCAAAATCAAGCTCAAAGTAACGAGCTTCACAACAAAAAATAAGACTCATCAAGTGAGTCTTTCAAAGATCAAAGTAAAAAAAAAAAAACTTCTAAATTGTTGGAAAAACTAATACCCCCTATTTGCCTGCAGATTTAGGTAAAGAAACATCAGTAGAGAGCATTGCATCATTCAAATTTGTCTGCATCTGATTGAGCAAACTTAAATTCTTCTTCTTCTTCTTCTTCTTCTTCTCCTTCTTCTTCTTCTTCTTCTTCTTCTTCTTCTTCTTCTTCAGCGTCTGCACCAGCTTTAACTTCTTCTTCATTATCCTCCTCTTTTTTCTTTCTAAACTCTTCTTCATACGCAACCTCTTGTTCTTTATATTGATCTTTTATTCGGGCTGGAGTGTTGAGATGACCTTTCTTTCTGAGTATCTTTACTTTTCTTGACTGTTGTTTCAGCCAAGGTATGAAGAGGTTGATCTTTTTCTGTAAAACGCATGACAAACTCCTCATTATGAAGAAGTTCATGGAGAAGTTCCCGAACTTTCTTCCTCTCAACAGCATGATCTAGAGTCTTCTAAGCATGGAAGATAATGCAGTCTTATAGATATACGATTATTCTTTGATGAACAGAGACTTCAAGAGTGGAAGGTGCTGATGGACGTGATGAACCCTTCTTGGGGCTGACATATTTGTGAAGTTGAATTCGCAGCAGCTCTTTCGATGAAAATGGTAAATCAGGAGAAACTTTCATTCCAAGAGACTTCTTAGGCTTGATGACAGAATCCATTCTGGTTACAATATTCCTTCTCTGGCTTTTGATGATTCCATAGATTAACATATAATAGATGATCGGAGTTTTGATCATCTCACTCTCAACCAAGCTTACAACCTTGTTGAACACAAACTACCCAAAATCAAAACCTCTACCAGTTCCTGCATGAAATAGGAACCTTCTTGAATTCTGATTTACTCCTGTGCAGTGGGTGGTCGGCATCCAATTGTGAATGGTAATGCGAATCAGGGCTTTGTATGTTGCAAACAACTTGCTTGTGGGGATGGCTTGCGGATTGGTTGGCTAATAATCATACTCTCCTCCTGTGAGTTCGGCAATCACAACACCCCAGTCCTCGATCTCTTTTAACTCTTCCTCAACCTTGGATCTGATTGACTGATTGATCGGTTATGGAGAGAATTCCACCACCTCTCCCCTAGCAAATACTTTTTCAAAATTTTCAGAACCAAGATCGTCCATGTCCTTAGTCAGGCAGAAACATACTCTCCAACCTTCAACACGGTTTGTAATAAACTGACAGCCTCAATCAAGGTATAGATACCCGTCTCCACTAGCACAGAGGTATCTATCCTCATCTCAGATATGACATTTCTCTTTTTGACTCTATCCCATAAAGAGGCATGAAAAACAGATCTAAAAAGACCATAAGAAATACCTCCTTCTTGAATCACTTATAGTTGATTGGAACGTCCACCAACTTGTTTAGGAACTTTCTTGTGAAATTTCTTCTTTTCGGTAGCAGCCTTGGATCTGGTCTCCAATCCGGCTTGTCCTTTCTTCAGAGAGCTTCCCAGAATTTCTTCTAAAGCTTGGCTTCTGGTCATTGGAGACCTGGTGGACACGGGAACAGTTCCCTTAGTCAACTTCTGAGAGACCTTCTTTTTCATGGATACTCTTGGAGAAGGAGATCCAACAGTAAATAACTCGATTGTGTACTGTCACTGGCGAGTAACTTCTCTTTTGGAGATGTAGGGGCTTCATTCTCAGAAGATAAAGAGCTTTGAATCTCTTTATCAGGATGTTCTGCAGCCACAAATTGATGGATGATCTTGGTTTTCCCTTTGTTGACATTAACTTTCTTTTTATGTGAAAATTTATATCTTTGAGTGAGTGGAACATGCTCATCTTCATCGGAATGTTCAAGAACATGTTCTTGAACAACCTTTTCAGCAACAACGTCTTTAATAGGTTCTGGAATGCCTTCGGACATAGTTTCCTTCTCAGCGACAGGAGCTTTCTCCGATTGATCTCTCTGTTCAGCTTCTTTCTCAAGATTCTTAAAACTTCTTCTACTATTTTTTTGGATTTCTTCAAAGTAGCCTTCTTCTTGATGATTCTTTTTATTTTAGCTTTTGTGATAGGGGTTGGCTTGTATGACTTAGTCACTTGCTTGATTAGATCATCAAGCTTTAATGGCTTGCTTTTCTTGACTTTCTTGGAAGAGACAACTTCTATTTCTTCTTCTTCAAAGATTCGATCTTCATCATTACTTTCATGGTATTCTTTTATGAATCGGTCTTTTGAATCACCAAATTTTTCTTCTTCATCTCTAAGGCGTCTGGACACCTTTTGCTTCTTAGAGTTAAGTCTCATGACTTGTCTATCGAAGTTGTCTAGGCCAGTATCTTCACCCATGGTGCAGCCAACATATGTGACACGATCAGGTCTCTTTCTGGGTTTTGAAAGTGTCTAGCATCCTTGGGCCACAAGTAAGTTTAAAGTGCAAATCGGCCCATAAAAAAGCTTTAATTCTAGACTGGGTTGTCAGCAATCCCATTCTTTCATTTTATAATAGATGCACTTTTCTTGTATGGACAGATCAACTTTCCTTGTACATTAGATTGAATCCTAAATTTTGAGAGATTTGATTTCATCTCTTCATCTCGGGCCTGAAGGAGGATGATTTCCTTGTGAAAAAGATTGATCTTCTAGAAGCTTCAGATATCTCCTCCAGATTTGGTAATATCCTCTTTGATATGATTCTCTTTCCTTATCCAACGAAATTTGGAATATCTTGGATGACTCTGCCAAACTTCTCTCGTTGTGCCCACAACAAGTCTGCCAAGATTATAATCTCTTTGCGGCTTATGGGCATAACAACCATTTCTCAGCAACAATAGAATGCGATGGACTCTATAAGATGGCATCTTTCATGGAGATTGGTACTATGAAAATCTCATAGAACTTGCATCATTGTATTTTAGCTCAAAAATGCTCACAGTGCGTGATTTCACCCTCTTCGTGCCCTGCTTATATTTCTAGCTCTTTCTGACTCTAAAATAACAAAAAAAGGACAAAAGAATGAGAAGAGACTTCAGAAATACAAGAGAAATTGGACTTATTAGTCGGCGTGCAACATTTAAAAGCTAGGATGATGAATGAGTTGAGCATAACCTGGTAAGATTTAAGTCTACGATGTTATGGCCATTATAGTATTTTTTTTTCATGAGTGTACATTCTATGCTTAGAATTTCTAGAACTTACTTTTGCTCTACTTCAAAATCAGAAGTTTAAAATGTATGTGTAGATGATTTAGGCATTTTCTTTCTTGAGCCTACTAAGCCAAATACAGTAACCACCACGAGACACATATTTACAGCCTTTTTGAGCTGGTTTGAATGCCCTGGCAGTTTTGTTAGTACACATCACTTTTTTTTTTTGAAGCCATGACATCATAAAAGAAAGATAAAATGAGCATTACGAGACGATTTGCAAAATGAAAAGTGAAAGAAAGTGATGGGGGAAACACATATAAAAGAAAGAGAAAAAAAATATAATAAAGTTCCCCTAGTCTGTATGTTCAGAATGTCCAATTTAGAAAAAATTATGAACTGAACAATGGATGAGGGCATGAGGAATTAATAGTCTTATGAAAGAGGGGTGTCTAGTGAATGGTCTTGAGATTTTAGCTCAGTACCCCCAAAAACCCCACCTAACCTAAAGCCCTTAAGTCTTTTTTTATACTCATGCATTTTTCAATACTTAATGAAATTTGATAAAAGAGCACTAGCAAGATTATGGAATAAATAAGTGTACAATGGTCAATCTGAACCACTTAGCCTAAACATTGTGTGAAGAAAGTGTGGGAGGAACTCTTGATTTCTCAATTCAATTTTGACTTGTTATGGTGTGTTGATATTGCAAATTTGGGGAAATTTTGTTGTTGAGACTTTGTGCCCACAAGGATCAATAGGTTGCATGTTTTGTGTCTTTTGAGTCTATTTATTTCCTTTTCTTTCTTTTTTTCTTTTATGGGTACTTCACATCCCATGCTTGAGGACAATCATTTTTAAAGTGTATAGCTGTGATAAGTCCATTTATTTCATGTTTTCTAGGATATTTTAGTCTCTATAAATATCCTTTTTAGTGCCCTTACAAGAATCGAATTTGGCGAAAGAGGCATTTTGCCTATAGTTTTCAATGAATTTAACATTCAAAGGGCATTGGGAACTTCTTCAGTGAGATATGAACCAAGTGGAAGCAGTGTGACCATATCAGACAAGGATCAAATTGACAAGATAATGTTGTATCTACAATACTCGTGCAGTCATGAAGATTCCACGAAGGCAATAGAAATGGCATATGCAGAAAAAATATAGATTTGTGAAAGGGATGAAGCTCGTGACTATTGGATCAAGTTTGGAGGCAATTTGGCAGATAACGATCATTGGAGATAGAGATCACGATCATCGAGTAAAGATAAAATCAATCCCTAAATTCTTAGGATTAAGCCAACAACTTGAAGATAAGCTTATCCAATTAGATTTGTGCGAGCACAACAAATTCAAAAGAAGTTGAAGACTCCTATCTGTGGAGGGAATTTGAATTAAAAGGTTTCTCTATTTAAGCTAGTTTGTTTTTGAAAACACAACATTTTGACTGTTACAATTTCTGCACTTTACTTAACGCATTTCATTTTCAGTTTTAAAAGTAATTTTGGTAGTGAGAACAATCTGGGGCCTTATACCCGCAGGAAATAGGTTCATGTTTTGAATGTTGTTAAATGTTCAATATTGGTGTTGAGGATCTTCCATTTTAATTCAATGAGTTTTTATCTAGTCTATGTTTGTATTTTATGCATTTTCAATTCTATCTAGCAAGAGTAGCTAGATCCTTGTTTCGGAATTTGAAATATAGATAAAGATTTATGTTAGTGTCATCTGCACTAAAGTGTTTGAGATAGTCATGATCTTTAGGGCAATTCAAAGAACACAAAGGTTTTGATTTTTCAAGTTTAAAGACCATGTTCTGGATATTATGATATGAATATTCTATTGCCAATGTGATTGAAGATCGAAGAATGTACTTGAGCATGTTTGTGAACATGATCATGTACATAGTTGTCCTGAGAGTTTCCAAGCGACGTGTCAAGCTGATTTCAAAGAGTTGAAGCTATCTTTTCAAGATGGACGTTTTAGAATAGAAGATGTCTTGTTCGAAGATGAAGATCTAGAAGGAAAGAGGCAAGTTCTATTCAAGGAAGGAATCTAAACTAGGAGTTGTCCGATTTAAACAAGGAAAGTTTCCTTGTTGAGTTTAATTTTATTTAGGACAATCTGATTACCTTGTTTAGACTATGACTTGTGTTTATAAATAGCATAGGAATCAGACTAGTTTGGAGTGCATAGAGTTTACGAATACACAAGGGCTAGAGAGTCTAAAAGACTTCTAGTTTGAAGTATATAGTATTCGGGTAGACTAGGTTTGATCCTTGTGATCATTACATGTCTAGTCTGTGTTTGAAATTCTTTCATACACATCTTTAAAGGAGTCTCGGGAGAGATTTCATGTGGGAACTAGAGGGAGTTTAGGTTGTAAGGGGATCTTACAATTCAGTCCATCAAAAGAGGTTGTAGTGTGTAGAAAAGTGGCCGAGTGACGGGAGGTCATCGTGTAATAGCTTTTTTAACCTTGCAACAGAGTAGTGGATTGTTTCTCACAGACTTGTGAAGTCTCTTTGATGTATATCAGTTGACCAAACATGGTTATCAACCTCGTACCATTTACTTGCTTTCAATTTATATATCTGACCTTACATGTTTATGATAATATACGTGTACATGATGTTGAACATAACTACCCAGTTTATGTAACTTCAATTGGTACCAGAGCGGGTTGCCTTTGGTTTAAAGCGAAAAGAGTCCTGAAAAAGTACATAACTACATGAAGATTTTGGTTGAATTCAAGTTACGAGTTCAATCAAAGAAGGAAGATCTACGGTCAGACCACCATTACTCGAAGGCAACAATTATCTTTATTGGAAAGCAAGGATGAGGGTGTTTCTAAGATCAATAGATGAGCTTGCATGGAAGAGCATCATAGAAGGATGGGAAAAGACAATTGTTGCCAAAGAAGGAAAACATGTGGAGATTGAAGAAGGAGAATAGACTGTACCGCAAAAGAACTGGTACAATGTCAATTCTAAAACTCTAAATGCTATATTTTCTGCAGTTAATCTCGAAACATTCAATCTTATCTCAACTTGTGAGACCAATAAAGTTGTTGGAATATTCTAGAAACCACCTTTAAAGGGACTACTTCAGTAAGGTTATCTAGACTTCAAAATCTTATTTCTAAGTTTAAATCTCTTAGAATGGAGGAAACTGAGTCCATAGGTGAGTACAATGCCAGACTGAGAAGCATATCTAATGAGAGTTTTGCTCTTGGTGAGCCTATCAACAATGAGAAACTTATAAGAAAAGTTCTCAGATCTTTTCCCGAAAAAATTTGCATACAAAGTTCCTACAATTGAAGAAGCTAAGGATATCAAGAGTATGAGGCTTGATGAGCTGATGGGGTCTTTAAGGACGTTTGAGATAAATCTGGAGGATGAAGACAGCAGCTCAAGAAAGAGAGGTATTGCTCTTAAAATTGAAGTTTTAGAAGATGTACCTGAACATGTATAGAAACAAAAGACTGTACTTGATTCAGATATAACGAATATTATGGTCTTGATTACCAAGAACTTCAGTCGTATATTGAAAAGAGCCAACAAGCAGTCTTCAAGAAGGTCTAACAACAGAAGACAACCAACTAGTAATTCTCTGCAAGATAGAAACTCAAGTAATGATCAAAAGGAGTTTCAACAATCAAATCCAAGAAGAGGAATTTAGTGTAGAGAATGTGATGGATTTGGGAACATTCAAGCTGAATGTGCTAATGCTATGAAGAGAAACAAAAAGAATTACAATGCATCTCTCAGTGACAATCATTCTGAAGAAAGCAGCAGTGATTCAGATGAAGAAACAATTGCTTTCATAGCAAAAATCTCTAAATTCTAGGATCCCTTCGACTATGTAGAACGTGATGATTCAGAAAATCAAGACTTTAGCCAGGAAGAATTTGTCAAGATATACAAGGAGATGTGTACAAAGTGGCTGAAAGTAGTGGAGATCAACAAGACTCTCCAGTCTCATAACAAGAATCTTCTAGAGGAAAAAGAGAAGTTGATCAAGTGTGATTTAGAACAGAAGACTACAATCCAGCAGCAAGAGAAGAAGATTGTTAAATTATCTGTTGAGCTCAAATCCATAAAAAAGAATGTCACCATGCTGAATAGTAGAACAAAGAATCTTGATAGATTCTTATAACTCCAGGACATTCAGGGAAGAGTCATCCAGGTCTTGGATATAGTGGAGGACAGTCCAAGATAGTGTTTCTAAAAAAAAGTACAAGCCAACCAATGCATATACAAGATAATGTTCAGTACATCTAGAAGAATATTATTGACAAGAAGATGACTACTTATAATGGCAACAGAAAATGAATCATCTACCATTATTGTGAGCAAAAAGGCCATATTCGACCACATTGTGAGAAGTATATTCATGATCTCAAAAGGATGAGAAGGAGATTTGTGGTTCAGCATTCCAGTAACAAGAACAGAAGGCCAGCTTTTCAGAAAAAGAAGAAGCCTGCACAGAAGAAGCAATGGATTATCAAGCAGATCGGTCTGATTGCTCACACATCCTTGAGAGTAGAAGATAATAGCAACTGGTATTTTGACAGTGGCTGTTCAAGACATATGAATGGGGATTGCTCAGTTGTGTAGAACTTAAAGGCTTGCTCATCTAACTTTGTCACATTTGGAGATGGAAAATGGGAAAAGTAATGGGTAAAGGAGAACTGATTGTTAAAAGAATGCCTAAACTGAAAAAGGCTATGCTAGTTGATGGACTCAAAGCCAACCTTATCTGCATCAGTCAGCTGTGTGATAATGACATGACAGTAGTCTTCACCAAAGAAAATTGCATGGTAATGAATAAGAACAATGACTTATTCATGGAAGGAAGAAGATCAGCTGACAACTGCTATCAGCTACATGTACCTACACAATGTTCGTTAACATGTCAAAGAATGTATGTAGAAGAGTCAGAGACCTGGTATCAAAAGCTTGGACAGATCAACTTCAGGAATCTTTAGAAGATCATTAGCAAGGAGATAGTAAGAGGAATTTCCCAGATCAAGGTTGACAGAAATAAAGTGTGTTGTCTATGCCAGATTGGAAAGCAGTCAAGATCTCAGCATAAAGAAGTTCAGAAAAAAACTTCTAAAAGAATTTTAGATCTTATTCATATGGATCTAATAGGGCCAATGGCTGTGGATAGCTACGAAGGAAAGAAATATGTTCTTGTCTGCATAGATGACTTCTTAGAGACAAAAGTGAAGCATTCATGGCATTCAAGAAGCTGGCCTACAAGATCACAGTTGAGAAGGATAAACATATCATCAGAATTAGAAGTGATCATGGCATGGAGTTTGAAAATCAGTTTTTTGATAATTTCTGTCATGAGAATGGGATCAGCCATGAGTACTCAGCCTCCAAGACTCTCCAGCAGAATGGAGTAGTTGAAAGGAAGAACAGAACTCTCTCCAGGAGATGACTAGAACCATGATTGTTGTCAAAAGAGTTGTTGTTATGTTTTGGGAAGAAGCCATCAATACTGTATGCCACATCAGCAATAAAGTTCATCTCAGACCAGGTACTTTCACTACACCATATGAGATTTAGTATGAAAAGAAACCTATAGTGAAGTGTTTTCATGTATTTAGAACTACCTGCTATATACTCAATGATAGAGAGTATCTCAGTAAGATGAACAACATAGGAGTAGAATGGATGTTTGTTGGATACTCCAGAAATAGTAAATCATATAGAATTTACAACAAGGAGACAAAGGCTGTAGTAAAATTAGTCAATATCAGATTTGATGATCAGAATGATGCTGTCAATCCCGCAGAATAAGATATACACTCAGATGTATTAGGACATTTTGATGTACATGATGATACAAATAGAGAATCTGAAGATCAGGGAGTGAAGCAAAGGAAGCCCTCATGGCATATTATTAAAGACCATCCTACTATAGAAGTTATAGGAGATATCCATGAAGGGAGAATGACTACAAGCAGACTCAGAAAGAGACTTCATGAAGAAGTATCCAATGTCTATTTCACATCCGAGATAGAACCTAAAATGTTCAAGAAGCTCTTAAAGATGTCTACTGGATTAAAGCTATGCAAGAAGAGCTTTTGCAATTCAAGAAGAATGATGTTTGAGATCTTGTACAGAAACCTGAAGGACTGAATATAGTTGGGACTAAGTGGATATTTAAGAACAGGACTGATGAATCTAGGAATATCATGAGGAATATAGCCAAACTGGTTGCACAAGGGTATTCACAGACTGAGGGAACAGATTTTGATGAGACTTTTGCTCCAATCACAAGGATAGAATCAGTTAGACTTATGCTAGCAATGGCCTGCATGACGAAGTTCAAGCTATATTAGATATGTGTCAATAGTGCATTCTTGAATGGATTTTTGAAGAATGATGTGTTCGTTGCATAGCCTAAAGGATTTAAAGATCCACATCATCTAAATTATGTTTTCAAACTCAAAAAGACATTATATGGTTTGAAGTAGGCTCCTCGAGCATGGTATGAAAGACTGGCTACATACTTGCTTAGCAAAGGATACAATAGAGGAGGAGAGGACAGAACATTATTTATCAGAAAGGACAAATCACAAGTAATTGTGGTTTAAGTATATGTAGATGACTCAGTGTCTGATAAGATGATCAAGGACTTTATCAGGGACATAGAAACTGAGTTTGAGATGAGCCTGGTTGGAGACTTGAAGTATTTTATTGGACTTCAGGTGAAGCAATCAGAAGGTATCTTTATCTCTCAGACTAAGTATGCAAGAAACTTAGTCAAGAAGTTCGATTTAGAGAATTCTAAGCATAAAAGAATTCCTATCAATACCACTGTCAAGATTGGTAAGGATGATACTGGAGAAGAAGTTGATCAGACACTATACAGAAGCATGATTGGAAGCATTCTCTACCTTACAGCAAGCAGACCTGATATATCTTACAGTATGGGTGTTTGTGTAAGATATCATTCTTGTCCTAAAGAAAGTCACTTTAAGGCTGTCAAGAACATCATCAAGTATATCAATGGAACTGTAGACTATGGACTATGGTATACTTCAAATACAAATTAAAGTCTTACGGCCTACTATGATACTGATTGGGCAGGATCTCTAGATGATAGAAAAAGCACATCAGATGATTGTTTCTTTTTAGGAAACAATGTTGTTTCCTGGTTCAACCAAAAGCAGAATAACATCTCATCATCAACTGCAGAAGCTGAAAACATTGTAGCTGGAAGCAACTCTACATAAATCATATGGATGATGCAGATGATGAAGGATTTTGAAGTTGCACATGATACACATATTCTGTATTGTGACAACATGAGTGCTGTCAATATATCTAAAAATCCAGTTCAACATTCAAGGACAAAGCACATCGACATCAGACATCACTTCATCAGAGAGTTAGTTGAGGAAGAAGTTCTGAAGATTGAACATGTGAAAATAGAAGACTAACTAGCTGATCTATTCACCAAGGGATTGGATGCTGCTTGATTCGAGAAACTCAGAGCATCCCTTGGGGTTTGCTTGGTTCAGTAAACTAAGAGAAGGGGTATGAGTGTGTTTATTTAACACCCAGCAGGAAAAACCCAGTCCTGCACAAAGGGACTAAACATTCCTATAAATGTTCATTAGCATGTACATGAATAATTTTCAAATTCTTGTGTATATCCTTGTCAATGGCTAGTTTTGACTCACAATCGTCATCACTGGTTTTTTAAAACTTTCCTCCAATTTCTCTGTCTAACGGATACTTGAACATACGTATAAAATAGAGTTATCTCTTATATATATATATATATATGTTTAGCCACTTTGAGATATCATTATACGCTCCACAATTCCAAATTTCGAAACTGCTCTCTCAGAAATTCTGATATCTCTCTTTTATTCTTCTCTTCTTTTTGCCATTGTCATCTTCTTGATCATATATAGAAATATTCTCTATTCTTTTTCAATGGCACCCAAAAGAAAACTTGTTTGTCCAAAGAAGGTTGTTAAACCAAGAATGAGGTATGGAAATGTGACTTATTCCAAACATGAGGATCTGTTCTATGAAGAAGATGAATTTGACAGACAAGTTTGTGGAGAACCTTCATACAAGAAGTCTGCTCAGAGGGCACTATGGGATGAATCCTCTAGCAAGGACATTGAAGAGTACATTGAGACATTCTATGGAGAAGAAGAAGAAGAAGAAGAAGAAGAAGAAGAAGAAGACTTGGAGGAAGAAGAACTAGAAGTTGCATCTTTTGTAAAGAAATCAAAGACTCAAAATCTTACTCTCTAAGATCTATTGAAGGAAACAGCAAGATCTTACAACGTCAACAAGAAAACTATTACAAAGAAGGCCGAAATAAAGAATGCTGCAGCCAAGAAACCAAAAAAAGACTACAACCCCTGTTATAGAGAAGATCATCGTAGCACCTGTTAAACAAGCCCCTCAGAAAGAGAAGGGATCTGCTGCTGATGAAGCTGTTGTGCCTAAATATGTTCCTACACATGAAGAGGAACATGTGTGCTGAAGAAAGTGCTGCCAGGAAGACATCACTTGTCAAGGTTATTCCAGAGAAGGTGATTTCAGAACAACCACCTGTTGACAAAGAAGGAGATGTTTCAGAGGAGGATGATATTCCTCTAAGTATCAAGATGAAGGCTATTGTTGCTGCTACTGCAAAGGAAAAAAAGAAGGTCATAAAAAGACCTTTAGTTGCTGACCCTAAAGAAACAGAAGATGTTCATAGTTCATCTTTTGAATCTGTTGAAAAAACTCATGTTCCACAGTAAGAGAAACTACTGGCATCAGCTCAGTATGATTTATTTACTAGATCACTTATGAAGAAGAAGACACCAAGGAAGAAGTTTTCGACTGCTATTGTTCAGATTGTTTAGAGAACCCTTATGACAAGAAGCAGAGCCTCAGCCACTCCACCATCTATAACACTGACTACAAAGAAATGAAAGGCTATCACAACTGCCGGACCATCCAAGAAGGCGAAGAAAGTTGTTCATCCCAAACATGTACCTAAAGATGTTAACTCTGAATCAAGTGAACATGATACTGATATTCACAATCAGATCATTCATTTGCCAGGTATCTCTAAACATGCTTTATTTCGTTCAACAAACCATGCTGAATTATGGGATAAGGTGAAGAAGAGGTTGTTGATCTCTGAGAAGAAGGTGGATAAGGATACACTCCTAGCTACTAGGGTATATTCTTTGTTGGAGGAAGGAGGTTTGTTAGGAACTGTGCAGAGGGTACACGAGTTTGTTCCTTTAGTTGTATCAAGATTTTATTGCAACCTAACTAAGGAGATTGATAATCCTGAATCTAAAGACTTTCACAAAGTCTTTGTCCGAGGGGAGATGTTGAATTTCTCACCAGAACTCATCAATGAGTTTCTAGGATGTACTGTTGAGGGGGGGTTGGAAGAGATAGATGACTGGGGGTGGTTGCTGAAGAACTAACCCGGGGTATCTATACCAAGTGACCCTCTAATCCTCAGACAATTCTATCATCAAAGCTATCTCAGAAGTATGGTGCATTATTTTGCATCATGATTCACAAGTGGATGCCTACTAAGAATAGAGCTACAGTCACACAAGCACAAGAAAGGTTCTTATATCACCTAGGAACTTGAAAGAAGTTCAATTATGGTGAATTAGTGTTTGGGAAGCTTGTGAGCAGTGCAGAGTCTACAGTGGTGAAAGGTCCTCTATGCTATCCATATTTGATCTACAGCATCATCAAGAAGCAAAAGAAGAATGTCTCTATGATGAACGACAGAGTCCTACCACCTAAGAAACCTCTGGTCATCAAAGTTGCTCCTGAGATTGGTGATCATCATTTGCACATACAGTTTAAAAAGGTCATTACTTCACAGAAAGGAAGTGATGCATCTGCAGATAAGTCTTCATAAAAGAATCTTGAGCTAAAATTTCTAGAGCACACTCTGGAGTTTCATGTTCATTTGATCTCTGAGCATACTTCTGAGAAGATGAAGATTCGAGCCCTAATAGCTGAACTTTCATTAGGACAAGAGTTTGCCTCCCCAGCAGCAGATGTACCTGAACATGTTCAAAACTTGCACAAGCTTGCAAGTACTGCTGTAGCTGCCACTCAGAAGGGATCTCCATCAACTGCATCCAAAGATGAAGAGCGTGAAAATCAACCTATAGAAGAGGAAGCTACAAAAGAAGAGGAGCAATGCAGTGAAGAAGAAGAGGCTAAAGAGGTTGAATAGACAAAATAAGAAGATGATGATGTTGATGAAGGAGGATCTGAAGCTGAAGAAGAAGATGAAGCATCTGAAAAATCCGAGTAGATTTCTTTTTACTCATTTGCCTTTCTCGGTGGCAAATAACGGGAGTAAATGCTAGATAATTTTTAAAATTTCTCCTGTTCATGTTTATTATCTTGCATCCATGTTTTTGCAAGATAGTTTTGTGCTTATTTGCTGGATATTATATATTGAACGGATGTTTTTATCTGTTTAACTATGATCCTAATATGCTAAAAAAATTGAAACTGCTGATGAAGAAAAAGAATATGATAAAAAAACGTAATACAACAGAGCAAATTCAAGCTGATAAAAGAGTGAAAAACAGCAGGATCATATGATGTTCACAGGGACATTTAAGAATGTTTTAAGGTACATGATCCTTCAGATGAAAGATTGTGTTCTTTGAAAATATGGAGCTGATTTGCCAACAAATAAAGACAAAGAGGGAGATTGTTAGTGCCATATACACTAAAGTGTTTGAGATTGTCATGATCTTTATGATAATTCAAATAACACAAAGGTTTTGGGTTTTTCAAGTTTAAAGACCATGTTCTGGACATTATAATATGAATATTCCGCTGCCAATCTGATTGAAGATAAAAGAATGTACTTGAGCATGTTCATGAACATGATCATGTACATGATTGTCCAGAGAGTTTTTAAGAGACGTGCCAAGCTAATTTCAAGGAGTTGAAGCTGTCTTTTCAAGACAGACATTTCAGAATAGAAGATGCCTTGTTCGAAGATGAAGATCAAGAAGGAAAGAGGGGAGTTCTATTCAAGGAAGAAATCTAAACTAGGAGTTGTCCGATTTAAACAAGGAAAGTTTCCTACTTTCCTTATTGAGTTTGATTTTATTTAGGACAATCTAATTACCTTGTTTAGGCCATGACTTATGTTTATAAATAGCCTAAGAATCAGACTAGTTTGGAGTGCACAGAGTTTACGAATACACAAGGGCTAGAGTCTAAAAGACTTCAAGTTTGAAGCGTATAGTATTCGAGTAGACTAGGTTTGATCCTTGTGATCATTATGTATCTAGTCTGTGTTTGAAATTCTTTCATACACATCTTTAAAGGAGTCTCGGGAGAGATTTCATATGGAAACTAGATGGAGTCTAGGTTGTAAGGGGATCTTATAATTCAGTCCATCGAAAGAGGTTGTAGTGTGTAGGAAAGGGGTCAAGTGACGGGAGGTCATCGTGTAATAGCCTTTGTAACCTTGCAATGGAGTAGTGGATTATTTCTTGCGGACTTGTGAAGTCCCCCTGATGTAGATTAGTTGATCAAACATAGTTATCAACCTCATGCCATTTACTTCAGTTTAAAACACACTTAAGCACTCGTGAGGCCTTGTGGGCATAATACTGCACAATTGAGTTTCTGCAGAGTTTTGTACTTATTTCAAGTGACTGTGTGTTAAATATGGCTATTGTATTTGTGGCTAATCACTCTTTAGTTATAATGAGCACATCAGAGTTAAAGAGATTAATGAATCATGATTGTATATTAATCCAATAGTAAGTAGAAACTTGGTAGGTTGTTGTGGCCACATGAGGAATCACTAAACACAATAAACTTGGGTTCGTCTAGGTAGCAAGGATGCCTGTTTACTTACATCTCTTAGGAGAATCGGGAGGTGGTGATAGGTTAGAGATTTAATCGAAGAGTATTCACTTTTAATTCTAATATGAAAGAATGAGTAAGAAGACGTAGCGAGGAATCCAGTGCCATAACTAGGTAACTTAATTTTGTAGGAAAATCATTGTGCTCATGATCGAATGAGTGTGCCTTAAACTGGATTCTAGTTCAAATGCCAGAACTTTTATTATTTGATATCTCTTTTATTTATTTTTGCAGATTTAAATTTTTGTTAAGTGACAACCTAAACCAAACCCTTCTCTTTGTGATTGGTGACTGAAAGTGAGATCACATTAGCTCTCTATAGGATCGACCCTTACTCGCAGTTAGTTACGCTCTATAAGGGCACAAGAGAAACTAATTTATTTTGAGTGCAAAACGAATGCGTATCAGTGACCTCCTGGTAAGTTTCTATACGTGTGTTGGTTTGTGTGACAGTCGTTTGGTAATTGGATCATCATATCTGGTATCAGAGCTGAACTTATCACAATAAGGTAAGATGGGGATTCCGAAAAAGTACATAAATGAGTTTATATAGTTAGAGGATTTGATATCACAGTAAGGTAAGATTGGGATTTTAAGGTAATACATAAATGAGTCTGTATAGTCGATGAAAGCTTAAAGGATTTGATAGGTGTTACCACAAGGTGCATCTTCTTTTCTGGTGCTCATTCTAGTGTGCTTGGATTGGGGTAATGCGTAATGGTATGATGGTTGACCCACTGTGAAGTTTCTAAGAGAGAGTGTGAGTGATGACAAAGCGCCCAAGAAAGAGTTGTGTTTAGTTTATGGGGACAACTGACAGTCTGTTAGCTAGGTCGTTACAGATATTTTAATTCAGTTACTTTATTGACAATAATATTTAATAATTTTTAAAATTGATTTGTGATGTAGTATATATGTGGGACAAACTAAGACAATTACAAGAGTGGATGAAATTCAATTCAATAACTTAATAGATACGCGAGTAATATTTATGAAATAACCAAGAGTGAATTAATGTTACACGGTAAGACTGATTAAGAAAAGGGTGGCAATTTAGGATCGGGTCGGGCCGTGCTGGAACAAGATTTTTTTGGCCCGACCCAAAAATGAAAAAAATTACATTGTGGCCCGCTGGTGACCGGGCCGGGCCTCCAACATTTCGGCCTGAAATAATTTAGATCGAGCTAGGTTGAATGACCCGTTTTGCCATATCTTTAAGAAGAATGAATGAGTGAATACAAATATTAGAGGCGGACTCCTGGGCCCACCTGATCCGAAATGCAGCTCAAATCCAAAAATAAATTGTCAAGTCAACAATTTTCTCCAAAATTTTAAATGATCATAAATTTCTTCTTTTTAATTGGAATTGCATAAAAATATACCAAATTAAAGATCTTTTCATTATCTTTTATTGAAAATGTTTCATGAGCATGTTTAAACAAAGAAATATGGATGAAAAATACAAAACAATAATATTTCATGCATATTTAAGATCTAAGAAATTACATTCTAAAAAAATAATTATAAACTCTAATTAGGAGGTAACAAACCCTAATTGTAATGTAATATACTCTTATTGAGATGTAACCTAATTAAGATTAATAAACTCTAATGTAATCTAATAAATTCTAATTAGAATGAATAAGTCATAATTAGTATGTAATAAATCATAATTTAAATTGAAATATCCCCAGAATCAAATCAACAATAATTAGTATAAAATAAACTCATATAAATCAAGCATCGGACCTATACTTTAAGTGTCATAAGTCATTTTCACTATTAAGAGATACTTTACGGATATATTTTTTCCACAGGTTGTACGGCGGGGCGGGCCGCTCATCCGACACTCAAACGGTTTGATGAGCTTATTTGCCCAAATAGTTAAATACAATTATTCCACTGCTGAATTCGGAGACATCATTATCGACATAAATCCTTTTGAAATTATAATATATAAGTCATCACACAACGAAGTGGAACAGTCGTATTAGCGAATAACTCAAAGATCAAATTGGAAAAGTAAAACTTTTCAAGTTCAAATTTGTACAACTAAAAATGAAAGATAATTTAAATTGTTGGAACCCAACTTGATATCTATTTCAGAAGATTGCGTACAATTTATTTTTATTTAGTTGGCGAGTCTAACGTAATTGATAAACATAAATAAAAAATGGAAAACTATAAGAAATGATAAAATCACGTGAGTTTGATCCACTCACCTGAAGAAAAATTAAAAATAAAATCAAATGGTGATCTAATAAATTCTTCACGACCATGCCATCTTAAAAATTTAGTGGCCCTGAGCTAAATTTAAAAATTGGCCCTTGAAAAAAATGTTAAATTTTAATGAAAAATACTAAATTACAGTTTCATCTAGCCACAAAATATTAAACTACATTTTTATCCATCGTGCCATTAATTGAGACTCACTATTATTATCACAATTAATTATATTTTAAACGCCGTCAATTTTCTCTTAGATATCATAATTAACAACTAAATAAAAATATGAAGAACTCACTAGAAAACCATCAAATTTCGAACGACAAGTTTCTCAACAAGCTAAGATACAACACAGAACAAAGAATAAAGTGCTCCATTAGCTTTAATCTCATAGCATCAGTGACGTAATTTCCCATTTTAAATTCCAGACAGCTTTCTAAATTTCAAATGGAGGAGAATTTTTTTTCCCTTTTTTTATCTCATTTACTATGCCATTTGATAAATGAACACAAAGCAAATAAAATACTCAGATAAACAAATAGAAGGAAACGCTTAGTAGGAAAAAAAATTAAATCAGTATAAAATTAGGGTTATATTTTCCAATTATACAAATACAATTAAGTCGAGAAGCAGATTCGTTGGACCGGAAGTTTGGAACGGTAGAGATAAACGCCACGGCAAGCAAAATCGTTGAACTACAGCAGAAGTAGAATTGGCTGAATTGCATTACTACAGCAGCGGAAGAGATGAACGACACTTTTTGCAGCACCGAAAGAGATGAACGACAATCTTTTTTTTTTTTTTTGTAAATATTGAACGGCAAGCAGATCTAAGGAGAACTATAGTAGCGGAAGAAATGAGAAATCAAAACTTGAGAGAAATATTTTTCTTCCATGGAAAAAGGGGGAATAAAGGTGGAAGATGAAAAGTTTCAGAATTAAAGTCTGGAAAATAATTTTTTTCTGTTCTTACGAGATTGTCGACGGATTTAATGGAGGGGGAGAGACATATATCACATATCAGACATAATAATGGTAATAGTTGTGCCGCTCTGGAGTAAATGATGAAATTTATTATTTTCATATTTTAATTTATTTGGTATACAATATATAAATGAATTTTTTTTAGGCCCTCAAAAATTTTGAGTCATTACAATAGATCACCTTGCATTCCCTAATAACCAGGCCTGTTCACGATATATATCTATCTTCCTGCATTCTAGCTTTGTCGGCCGTCGACTAACCAATATTTATAATACGAATATTAAATAGTTACACGTGTGAGCATTTTAACATTGTTGGGGGATCATTATATTTAAAGAAAGAAAATAAAAAGAAATCGCAATAAACGAATTATTTAAATAATTAGCTAACTTATGCACGGATCCGACCACACTGTTTTATATATTAATTACACAATTCTAGGGTGGGGTTTAACAATCAAATTTATCATTGTTTTGTTATTCTCTTTCTCCAATTACAATTTATCTTTTGCTTTATTTTAAGTTTACAATTCTAAATTAGAATTAGGCTCAATTCCACCCAATTGAAATTTATAATTATTTTTAATATTATATTTTTAGTTTTAAGGATAATTAATTATTAAAATATTAATTTTTAAAATATTTAAATTTTTGTAATTTAAATTTTTTGTTGAGAAATGATGAATATGGTCAATTATGTTACAAGTAAGTGGTAAGAAGGAAATATTTTACCAAAATAGTACGACCCGATTCCATTAATTGATTGCTGGGAAATTTCGTTTGGCCGTGCTTGTCTTGACTTTTGATTTATCCTGCAAGTAATAGAATAAAATAAAAAAATAGAAATACAGACACCAAATTTGTTTTCCACATCACATCTGCCTTGTGAGTCAATTAGTCAAATTGAGAAAGTTTTGCAATGTTATATATAGATCGCTCCATGCACTACCGCTAACAGGCAACAGCAAAAGAACTCATTTATTTATTATTTTCTCTTTCAACTCAACGTAAATTTTTGAATTAATGGCCTCTCTAGCTACTCTAAACCTCAAGCTCTCTCCGTTAGCCCACCGCAGAATACGGCGGTCGTCGTCTTCATCTGCGGCAGCTAAGCTTCAACTGCCGGAATGTTTCATCATCAGTAAGATATCGACTTCTTTCTTCCAGCCCCTAGGCGTAGTGTATTAGTACGACGCTACGAATGTAATGAAGCAGTTGAAAGAAAATTACTAAGAAACTTTTCATTTTGGCAGGTGCATCGATGAACAGCACTAATAGTGGAAACCTCTCTCTCAACTACCCACTTAATCACAAGAAAATATCGAAAGTAACAGGGATTAATCGAGGTGTGTAAAAACTATATATTTATATATTGTGTGGATTATTAAAAAAATATATAAATGTAATTAAGTGTGCTTGAGTTGTTACAGTTGCCACGGTGGATGCGCCACAAGTGCAAGATCAAGAGAATTCCACTGCAAATCAAGGCCATGATGCGGTAACTCGAAGACATATACTTATTTCCTTTCAGTTTAATTCGTTAGTTTAAAAAATATTAAAAACTCCCATGGATTAGTTCAATGAAATCATAATTAATAACTATATATATATATATATATATATATATATTTGTTGAATTGAAGGTGAACAATATCGAGGATCCAATCGATTACATTAGAACGCTGTTGAAGACGACGGGCGACGGTCGAATAAGTGTGTCGCCGTACGACACTGCATGGGTTGCTCTGATCAAGGACGTGGAGGGCCGCGATGCTCCCCAGTTTCCGGCGAGCCTGGAGTGGATCATAGAGAATCAACTGGGCGATGGGTCGTGGGGAGATGAGAGGTTTTTCTGCGTCTATGATCGCCTCGTTAATACCATAGCATGTGTGGTAGCCTTGAGATCATGGAACATTCATGCTGACAAGGTCACGAAAGGTATTAATAATATTAATTACGACAAATTTATCGATGGATTCATGGATAAAATTAAAATAATGGAATATTAATTAATTATTATAGGAGTGAGATACATGAAGGAAAATGTGGAAAAACTTAAAGATGGAAATGCAGAACACATGACTTGTGGATTCGAAGTGGTGTTTCCGGCGCTTCTTCAAAGAGCCAAATCATTGGGCATCCAAGATCTTCCCTATGATCATGCCCTCATACAGGAGATTTATCATTCCAGGGAACAAAAGTTGAAAAGGCAGGTCCAATTAATTAAATAACTTTTTAATTAATTAATTAGCTAGTCTTCTTAATGAATTTCATGCATATATATATATATATATATATATCAAATTAATTATATTAAATTAGCTAGATTTATTATTATTTTTAAAATTTTAATTATTGATTAGACTGTATGTTCACTGGAGTGAACAGAATTCCAATGGAGATTATGCACAAAGTGCCGACATCTTTATTATTTAGTTTGGAAGGGCTGGAAAATTTGGAGTGGGATAAACTTCTGAAACTGCAGTCAGCCGACGGCTCATTCCTCACCTCTCCATCGTCAACTGCCTTCGCATTCATGCAGACTAAAGACCACAAGTGCTTTCAATTCATCAAAAACACTGTACAAACCTTTAATGGAGGAGGTAATTCATATTATATATATAATCTAATTAATCAAATTCAGAATATGTATATATATATATATATATATATTACTCGTGTATACATAATTATATATATGTGTGTGTGTGTGTGCAGCTCCGCATACCTATCCCGTTGACGTATTTGGAAGACTCTGGGCGATCGACAGGCTGCAGCGCCTTGGCATTTCTCGCTTCTTTGACTCAGAGATTGCCGATTGCTTGGCTCATATCCACAAGTATATATACATACAAATTAATTATAACGATCGATCCATATATTATTACTTCAAACTTATAAATGCATGAATCAACCAAGGATTAAATTATTGCATTAATTTGGCACAGATTTTGGACGGATAAGGGAGTTTTCAGTGGAAGAGAATCCGAATTTTGCGACATTGACGATACATCCATGGGATTCAGGCTCCTCAGAATGCACGGATACGATGTGGATCCCAGTATGTACTATAATTCAACAAATTAAAACTTAATTTAATTCTCTTAGCTTTTTTATTAAATTACAAATATATCTTGATAATAATTAATTAATTAAAATTGCACGCACATGCAGACGTACTGAGGAACTTCAAGCAGGATGACAAATTTTCCTGCTACGGCGGCCAGATGATCGAGTCTGCATCTCCAATATACAATCTCTACAGGGCTTCTCAACTCCGATTTCCAGGAGAAGAAATTCTTGAAAAGAAGCCAACAAATTCTCCTACCAATTCTTGCAACAAAAGTTAGCCAACAATCAACTTCTCGATAAATGGGTTATATCCAAGCACTTGCCTCAGGAGGTATGTTAATATATCTTTACTACTTTTTATTTTTATTTTTCTTGAATTATATATACTTAATTACTATATAATATATATATATATATATAACAGATAAAACTAGGACTGGAGATGCCATGGTACGCTACCCTACCCCGTGTTGAGGCCTCATACTATGTCCAGTACTATGCCGGTTCAGCCGACGTATGGATCGGCAAGACTCTCTACAGGTTAGTTAATAATTAATATACATGATCATTAGATCTTCAGAGACTTAATTACTTTATGATTTTGTTGAGCTAAATTCTGACATTTGTTTAATTATTCTAATTATATATGTAATGTAGGATGCCCGAAATTAGTAACGATATTTATCACGAGCTAGCGAGAACAGATTTCAAGAGATGCCAAGCTCAGCATCAGTTTGAGTGGATTTACATGCAAGAGTATGCGCTAATTAAATTTGAATTTTTTGCATATCAAATTTTGTTAGTAGGTAGCTAGCTAACTCAGATTTCATTTCATTAATTATATATCTGATCGAGCAGATGGTACGAGAGTTGCAGTATTGAAGAATTCGGGATAAGCAGAAAAGACCTTCTTCTTGCTTACTTCTTGGCAACTGCAAGCATATTCGAACCCGAAAGGACAAAAGAGAGAATTGCGTGGGCCAAATCCCAAATCATTTCTAAGATGATTACATCTTTCTTCAATAACGAAAATACGACATTCGAGGAAAAACAAGCATTTTTAACTGGATTCACAAATATCAATGGCCTCAACAACACAAACGGTGGAGCTAAGAGAGAAGATAGAGTTTCCAGCATGGTATTAGCAACCCTCGCTCAATTCCTCGAGGGATTCGATAGACACACTACCCATCAATTGAAAAATACAGTAAGTTTCATATCCTCGGTCATCATAGATTTTGAATCTTGATATTAATTAATTAGCACCTATATATAATTAATTGTACATTAATTAATTACCTTCGGTTTCGTGGATCCTATTTATGTTTAGTGGAGCACATGGCTGACGAAGCTGGAGCAAGGAGAAGGCGACGGCGGCGCAGACACAGAGCTTATAACAAACACGTTAAACATTTGTGCCGGGCACATTGCCTTAAGGGAAGAAATACTGTCACACGACGAGTACACCACTCTCTCCCACCTAACTAGCAAAATCTGTCGACAGCTTTCTCTAATTCAAAATGATAAGGTTAGTTAATAGTTAATACATATAAATGTGAAATATTACATTTTCATTTTCATCTTTATTTTTATTTTTATTTTGTTTAATTTGTACGTGTATATATAGGAGGTGGAAATTGACGGCCAGATGAGAGCAAAATGTAGCATAAAAAAGAAGGAAGTGGAACACGACATGCAAGCATTGGCGAAGTTAGTCCTTGAGAAATCTGTTGGCATCAATAGAAATATAAAGAAAACATTTCTAGCAGTTGCAAGAACTTATTACTACAGAGCATATAATGCTGCTGAGACTATTGACACCCACATGTTTAAAGTACTTTTCGAACCAGTCGCGTGAATACGTTGTACCAGCTATCAGAAATAATAAGTATATTTAATTTGTTTGTCCCCCTTAATTTTCTTGTACGAGCTTAGCTCACAAAAGAAATGTAACATATCTTTTATTATTTTGTATAGATAAAAGATTACGGAAGCAGAATAAAGATTTTTAAATATGACTGCTATTTTGCATTTTGTGTGAGCATCTCTTTCCACTCGTTGTATTTTATTCGCTGTCTTGATATATAACTAGAATGACCTACAGTGCGATGCACGGATAAAATATTTACAATTTATATTTCCTGTGAATAATATAGTGGTGGAATGGTGTAAGCTCGAGATCTTCTCACCAACACCATTAGGATAAGATATCTACAATTATTGTCCCTTGTATTGACCTAATGTTGGAACAGTGTAAGCTCAGAAAATATCTCAAGTTCGAATCCCACCAACACTGGTAGGAGTCACACATGGTTTACCAACTGTAGTTATCTTTTCTGTGTGGTTTGCAGACTGATACACAAGTATAACACTGCCAAAAAAACGATCTTTAGTGATAATATTATTAGCGACGACAAATGTCGTCATTAATAATAGACTTAAGTAATAACATGACGTCTCTAATAATTGCATGTCATTTGTAATAGCATTTTTTGTGACGATGATGCACTAATTATTATGCACTAAACTGCAACTAACACAGGACAATGCAATATAGCAAGCGAATCGAGTATCGTATCCACAGGGACTGAATATTTGATAATACTGAGTACTAAGCTAACAACTCTCTATTATCCAGGCTACCAATATCTTAGTTTACTAAAACTAGGCACGAATTTAAATAAAATAAAAGAACAGAACTAGAACCAAATAAACACAAGTAAATAAACTAAGCAAATAATCAAACTCAAACAATTAATGAAATACTAATCCTAGGGAATGCAGCACACATGTATCCACTTATGATGCAATTTAATCCTAATCTTTCCCAATTTTAATCCAATTAAAGGTGAGGAATTAGAAATATATCTACCTATCTCCGCCAGGTCTCAAGGTAGAAGCAGATTAATAAACAACCTATTACTTTCGTCTCTAGGTTAATTTACTAACTCCCGATAGAACCACAGATTTAAATTCCCCTATAGATTTCTTAGAACGTGTATCAAATTATTCAATTAATCCCACTAATTAATTATCTCCGCCAGGACTCAAATTAACTAGCTAGCATGCATTAATTGTGATCAGTAATTAAGCATGAAATCAAAAGCACTTGAACATTTGAACACATTAATCGGAAGAGAAAAATAACAAGATTAAGATTAAATTAAATACATAGCTTCAACCATGCTTTGCAAACCCTAGAATTAATATGCATTTAGCCGCTCATGGCAAAATAGAAATCTAATAAAATATGCATTACAAAAGTCATGACAAAATTAAATTAAAAACATGAAACACTTATGCCGGATGTTTAAATCTTCAATCTCCGTCTTCCTCTGTCTTCATAGCACTTCTCTGCTTTAATATAGGGTGAAAAGTTCTTTTATTTTCGTGCTCAAAGAAGCCTTAAATAGTTGGGCCAAGTTTGGATAGGTGTTGGAGTCGAACAAGGAAAGAGAGGAAAATCCGCCACAAACCGCCTCACAGTGAACGGGCCGTGCAACAAGGTGATTCTAGCGCACGGGCCGTGCATAACTCGCTGTTCCAAAATTGCCTAGACCCGCACGGGCCGTGCGTGAAGGATTCTTGGCGCACGGGCCGTGCGTCAACTTCTGCCGCCCGACACTCTTCACCGTTTTGCTCCGTTCTCACTCGTTTCTTATCCGATTGACTCGATTCAAGTTGCAGCGCGCTCCTCACTTGATCCTCTATCTTTCTAGCAACTTTCCTCCTTGAATTGGATCTTGGATAAATCTCAAATTCAGCTCAAACTTGCACAAGAAACACCAAAACATCAAATAGCACACGGAAACTCAAAACTAGTATAAAACCTCAACAAGTGCATGCATTACTCTTCAAATATGAGCCATACAACTACTCAAATGCATGTAAAAGCCATGTTTATCAGACGATAATGTTGTTACTTAAAATATTTTTTAATTTATTAGGACAAACTTTTAGAAACGCTCTATTTGCGACGACATGATGTCGTCGTAAAAAATATTTTTAAGTGACAACATTGTCATCATCACAAAAATTTTATTAGAGATGACATGTGACGACATTTGTAGTCACTAATAATCTTGTCTCTAAAGACCATTTTTTTTGTAGTGTAAGGTTAATACTAATGTGCACCCTCGGATAGCAGTTGTAGTTAACCCTCGACATAAAATAATATTTAAAATTATTATCTTATTAGAGATCATAAATATGAATAAATTTAATAAAAATATTTAAATAAAATATTGCAGATCATACAGATAAGTTTTTATTGATGCCTTAGTAATTACACCACTGTGTAAAAAGATATATCTCGAATTCAAAAACTATTGCTCAGTCTAATCTCTCTGCTCCCCCTCCAAAAAAAAGATAAGTTATTATTATGTTTTTAATGTGTGTTTTTTTTATATCTAAGATATGTTGCTTTTAAAGTTTTTATTTTACAATTTTTACGTAAATTTAATAACATTTGTAATACATAAATTTCAAGGTTTTTTCTATTGTATATGAAATTTGTTATTTTTGTATTAATACAATATATTGGTAAAATATTAAATATAGGAGATTCAAATAAAATATAATACTTAAAATTATTATGTATATACATTTCTCAAAAGTTATTTGTTTAGGAAAATAATATACACATTTTGACGTATATCAATATTTTCTTAAATGCAATAATTTATTTATCATTAATCATAAATCTTAAGCAACACATTTTGCTAAGTAGTAATTATGTAATATGTGGTGGTCATACCAATGTTTATTAAAAAAAATATGGTAAATATTTTTAATTTTATTAAAATGATGCACCCTCTCTTATTTTAAAATCAAAACTGGAAAGATTATTAAAATATATTTATTTAATCTAGAATTGTATAATAAATAATTAATAATAAATTATCATGTTGACCATCCATATGTTCTTTGAAATTTGAATGTGAATGTTACTAAAAATATTGTAGTAGCAATAACAATAAATTCTAACAAGATTGAAAGATAATGATGTTGATGAATAAAATGAATCACAATGTGAATATTTTTATTAATATTTTTTTTAAATAAAAAAATAAATCCTAAAATATAACATTTCATTGGGTTTCATTTCTCGAATTCTTCTATTCAATAATTTGTGTCTGTCAATCTCTTCCTACACTATTTTCAAATCAAGCTATACATATATTCAACTTTAATCCTTCAACGACGTATATTAACGTTTTTGCTTTTTTCGTAGAGTTTTTTCTTTCAAACATATTATGTGGATTTTCATATAATAAAAAATTATACATAATAATCAATATAATTATAACCTATTTAATATTGAAAAACAATAATCCGTGCTCACAAGTGCTTAATCAATACTGCTATTAGTTGTTCTACAATATGTGTGGGACAGATGTAGGAACATAAATTAAAAAGTAGTAAAATACACACGAGATTGGTAACCCAGTTCGGTTAATCAACCTACTCTAGGGAGATTGCTCCCAAACTTGAAGATTCGACCGTTACTCTTTCATGAAGTGTATTTGGGATCTTACACATACATGATTTCCTCCTTATGTCACCCGTTCTTCTCCACGAACTCTTTCGCTAGCCGAAAAGCTAAAAGATCCCCTTACAACCGTGACATTAGACTCCCTCTAGCTACCCATGACTTCAACTTACAATTTCTCCCGAGATTGCGTACAAAAATGGATTAAAAATCCCCTCATGTGTTTCACTCAAAACACTCAAATGCTAGAACATACTGTGGGACAGTAACTAGCTAAATAGAGACCACAAACGAAATGACTCTCAAATAATCTTTTAAGAGAATCTAAACAAGTGTAAGTGGCTACCGATTATTGAACATAATCGGCCTTCTTATATTCTTCACTTCTCAATTGTCGTTGATCTTCACCGCCGGCAATATGGTAAGTGGATTATGGTTTGTGATCTTTCCAAATGTGAGTAGATACTTTCTTGGATAGGAGGGTTATTTGCAGCTCGGTATCTACTCCACAAGGCAGTCAATCGAACATATCTTTCATTCCACGAATGGATCCACGCAAGATTTTCTATTTGTGGAAACTTCCATATAAAAGTATCCCTAGGTATGTCTGAGACATCAGAGGGAACAGTTCACCAACTGTTCTTCTTTTCTTGCATAGCGGAATGAATGGCTTCAAGGACATACCCAAGCACACATTATCGAACATATCTCGCCAACAAAACAACATGAACACTTAGTGCATAATGGTGGCACTAACAATCTCCCCCTTTAGCGTTTATGGTCGACAATTATCATCTCAATCTGCACATCACTTGAATAAACTTCGCAGATCAAAATATATCAAAACAAGCGATACATTCACAAACTTTCTGGGATAGTTCCAAGCACACTCCTCCTGAGTCTGATCCGGGAGTGCCTTCAAACATGAACATTGTTTCCGCGGTCACGACCGCATTGTCAGAAGGGTCAAATATTAAGTACAGACCATCAAAAAAAAATTGTTCAACAAGGTTTAGCAAAAAATAAGAAAAGCACACAAGCTCTTATCAGCAGACAGCAGCAATGGGCAGGCTCGACCTTCACTCCCCCTTTCTTCCAATCTTCATCTCCCCCTAACTTGTTGCCAAAGAAATGGCAAAAGCTGTCAATACGGGGAGGCATCATCATCTGCATCAACATCGGCATCAGCAGAAGCAGCCACATCAGCAGGAGCAGCAGCAGTGGTGGAAAGCTGATCAGCAGAAGGTCCAGCAGCAGCAGCATCAAATGGCGAGGCAAGTCCAAGTGCCCGAGCTCGAAGATCAACCAAGAGAGACTCCAATTCTTGCTCTTGAATCTTAAAAGCCCTAATGGACTTCTTCAGCATTTGCACTTCGCACTACAGAGATTTTATGTGTCTGTCAAAGAAAACAGAAGTGATAGACAAAGTAGGAGTAGATCTGTGAGGAACAGAAGATGACACAGATCCAGAGCCACTGGCATCATCTCTGACAGGGATATCTTGAACATACTGGGATGAAAATAACTTCTGACTTATTATGAGCGGCAGCGCCTCAGGCTCATAAACATCTTCCGCAGATACCACATTATGCTTATCCATGATCAAGCTAAAAATTATCCCAGAAAACCCAATCGGTTGCTGACACCGGGAAGACTCGGCATGGGCCACAACGTGCTCAAAGATGAGCTGGCCTAGGTTGAACTCCACTCGAGTTCTAACCTTAAACAACAACAACCCAGAGGCTTTCTTACCGTAAAGTTGTGAGTGCTGAGAATCCAGTTTCGAACAACTATCTTATGAAGTATTGAATACTTCACACTTAAATCCGACGCCATCAAAGTACGACCAAGCACAAAGACTGCCTCTAGTCAATTCGGCAGCAACTTCATCCAACTCAAACACGGGTGCAGAAGCAACCACATACTCATGACCCAGGTATGCATTTATCACAGACGGAGAAAAGGGAATCCAATGACCCCGCACAAATACAGAAAAAGCATGCTCAGATGATCCATCACGAATAGACTTAGAGAGGTTGGCATAAAATTTATGCACAATTGCAGCAACAAAGGGAGGTGCAGTATAGGCATACTTCTCCAAACGTAAATCATGAAAAATTTCAATCACCCCAGTACCCTCAACATCTGCCTTAATCAACTTGCGCTCAGACACTAAGGAGCGACCAACAACTAACTTATACTGACTCTGGTGAAAAGCAGAGAGGAACTTACTCGAATCATATGCTTCAGATTCGGAATCAGATCTGTCAGGGACATCTTCAGCCACATCCTCTGCTTCATCATCAGAGGGAGAATGAGCTCTGGCTTGCTTCATCAACGGATGGTGATGACCCGACACCAACCCCATCCTCTGCTTAGACAAACTTCATGTAACACGGTGACCAGGAACAACAGCAGGCTTCCTAGCGGAAGCTTTTTTACCAGAATCCTTCAAAGATTTAGGGGCTTTTGAAGACGGCCCCTTCTTTGCAGAAACCTTCTTAGACTTGGGGGTTTTAGAAGGAGGCCCCTTCTTCCCAACAACTTTCACTAGCACCTTTGATTTTAGATTGGCGATAGGCGTATCATTTTCATCATCAGACACCGGAGGGGTGACTGGAATATCACGCAACTGCAGCTTGCGTCTGGTCCCGCGAGATTTCACTAAAGGTGGGACAGATCCAGACTCGTTATTGGGTGAATCATCATTCAAGAAGAAGATATCAACATCTTCTTCTCCTTCCCTTTTATCAAGAGTTTCGTCATTAGGCTTCACCCAACGGGACTTGAATGGTAACTATAGGAGAGTCACCTACCAACGGAGCAGAGGCGAGAACAGAGAGTTCTTAAACGAACTTCAAAGCATCAATTGATATTGCAAACACCTCAATTGAGGTAGACACATCACCAACAGCAGAGGCTATCAAAGCTTCCACCAATTCAACATTCTCCAGAGGTACCGAGGGAGGATCAACAGAAATCCTAGGAGAGGAAACAGGAGCTTGATCTGTCTCAGATACAGATCGGTCAATTGCTTCCACAGAAGGTGCCACAGAAGTAGGGATATCAAGAACGGCTTCAATCGGTTGTTCCGAGGCAGAGACAGTGGACCCAAAGGGAGCAAACACCAACGGTTTTGAGAGCTCGCCTAATTTCCGCCACAACTCTTGCGTAGAAATTTTGGGCTTCTTGAATAGAGAGGGCTTGGAAGACTCAGATTTGTCAGCTATTGATTTCTGAGAAGGAAGAGTCTTGAGAGCAGAAAATTCAAGAGAGAAAGGCTTGAGGAGAAAGAGAATTTTTGAAAAAAAATTCGTTACCTTAATAAAATTTGAACAGTAGATTTAGCCCTTAATTAGAGAATTAAAAAAATTCCCATAACTGTCATATCCCATAAACAGCACCCCTCGACTCGTTCTTGGAAAGTGGAACCGAACTCGGTGCGGGAAACAATGATTCACTAGCCGTTGAGAAATAACCGTTCAAACTGCCCCAACATCTGTCTGAGACATACTTCAGCACGTACACTGCATCGACCACAACAACTTGGTCATTTTACACTCTCTGTACATACTTCACTGACCAAGACCATACAGAGAGACTTCTCTCAGAAGAGAAGTTCAGAGGACACAAATACAGAGAGACTTCTCTCAGAGGAGAAGTTCAGAGGACACAAAGACCCAAAGAGGATCTAAGTGTTTCAAACATTGTAGTTCCAAGTGCCTTCATAAAGATATTATTCACTTCTCAATTGTCATCAATCTTCACCACCGGCAATATGGTAAGTGGATTATGATTTGTGATCTTCCCAAATATATGTAGATACTTTTCTTGGATAGGAGGGTTGTACGGACCCGGCTACCGGACTGACGGTTGTCCACACAAATCAACACGAGTCTTTCCAGCGTGCTTTGTCCTCACTCACACGCTCCATGAGAAAAGAAGATGAATCTTTTGGTATGAGTAGCACCAATCAAATCATTTAAGCTCTCCTCGACTATACAGTCTCATTCCTATATAGCCTCAGAATCCTGCCCCTTCACTTGGAAGTCAATCAAATCATTTAAGCTCTCCTCGACTATACAGTCTCATTCCCTTGCACCGGCGATCACTGCATGCTCCGATTCGGTTCATTCATATGAGCCTTCACTTGGAAGTCAATCAAATCATTTAAGCTCTCCTCGACTATACAGTCTCATTTCCTTGCACCGGCGATCACTGCATGCTTCGGCCCTGGGCGTGACATGTCCACCAGCTTCCGCTTGGTTCGGGAAGCTGGTGCGTCCCCGAACCACACCTTACTGGGAGATGTTCGGCTCTGATACCACCTATAATGACCCGGCTACCGGACTGACGGCTATCCCCACAAACCAACATGAGTCTTTCCAGTGTGCTTTGTCCTCACTCACACTCTCCCTGAGAAACTTCCCAAGGGGTCACCCATCCCACTATTGCTCCAGGTCAAGCACGCTTAACTTTGGAGTTCTGGTGGAAGGAGCGCCAAAAAAGAAGATGCACCTTGTGGTATGAGCAGCACCAATCAAATCCTTTAAGCTCTCCTTGACTATACAGTCCCATTCCTGTATAGCCTCAGAATCCCTCTCTTTCGGGTGGATTCGATTCATTCATGTGCCCCTTCGCTTGGAAGTCTTATAGGAGCCGCTCTTTGTCCATGCCTTGCACCGGCGATCACTCCACGTTTCGACCCGGGCGTCACAAAGGTTATTTGCAGCTCGATATCTACTCCACAAGGCAGTCAATCGAACACATCTTGTCTTCCACGAACGGATCCACGCAAGATCTTCTATTTATGGAAACTGCCATATAAAAGTGTCCTTGTGTATGTCTAGGACATCAGAGGGAACAATTCACCAATTGTTCTTCTTTTCTTAGACAACGGAATGAATGGCTTGAAGGACATATCCAAGCACACATTGTCGAACATATCTCGCCAACAAAACAACACAAACACTTAGTGCATAATGGTGGCACTAACAAATATAAATTATAAATGGTGAGTTCAAATTTAACTAAAAGTATAAATACAAGAACTTATAAAGAGTTCATACTTTTTTATTTTATTTTAATAGAGTTAAAATATTAAGAAAGCATAAAATTCAATTATAATATAGAGAATAAATATATATTCTACATACTGAAAAAGATATTATGTTTACCACATTTATTATTTTTATAATTGATTGATCGATTTCCTAAAAAAAAACCATTGAGATTCATATATGAAAATAACATGCTTGTTATTTAATGTTACTGTGATTAATTGAATTTTTTTTACGGGGGTAGGAAAATAATTAATAATATTGTTGTTACTTATGGATATTATGGTGTAGATATTATTAAAAAATAATTTTTGAGTAATCCAATGCCATGGGATGATAGGAAATCGAATAAGAAATGTACTGCAAGTTGAATCACCTCAATCAGACAAGAAACGAGGGAGAACAGAGCAAAACTGTGAAAGATATTGGTGCAGAACTAGAGGTGTGAGTCGCAGCATGACCGGCGAACTCGCGCTAGCGCGACTGGAGGCACGAGTGACCTGTTTCGATACTGGGGCATGTTTTTCTTTGTCCGGGACGCAACCGGGCCCATGTCACGTCCCCAGCCCAGATTTTCAGATCTGCGCTTCTTCTTCTTTTTATTATTCTTCTTCTTATTTGCTATTTTCTCTCCAGGTTTTACACATATACACATATCCATTTCCACCACTCCACACCCAAAAACTCCTCTACATAAAAAATAATCTTCTCCCACACCTTTCAATCCCCTCGTTGCTAGGATTTCCACCTAGCTAGGGTGAATAAGGAACTTGAGCTTGAAGATGGAGCACAGAGGAGACGAGATGAAGCAAAAAAGGAGTTGAGACCCAACTTATGGGTTGTATCAAGTTTCTTTTCTTGTTTTTATCTTTATTTTCTTTGAGATAATTTAGTCCTTGCATTGTATTATGTTAGGCTAGATTATTTTGTATTTTGGAATTGAGATTATTTGGGTATTTATGCATTTATATTTCTATTGATTGTCTATGGCCCTATTTCATTTCTTGTGCTTATGCTATGTATGTGTGTTGATTAATTGATCACTAATTTACACAATTTTATCTATTGGTTCATAATTCGAGAGATAGTCTCAATAGACGAACCCTAGGTACGAGACACCTATGTCGATAAATTCGAGAGAATTGAGGCTTAGTGTAAGGTTTGAAATCTTAGGAGCTTTTGGTAAGTACATGTGTAGGATTCGATTAGAGACGGTGAACCTAGCATGTACTCTACAAACTTGAGCGTCTCGAGAGAGAGCTTAGGATGCATTAGAGATTGCCTTAATGAAATTTGACACCACAAATAGACATTCAATAGGATCATTAGTGCTAAGTACCTGAAGAAATTAATCCCGAGTGTACCTCTACCTTCATGTTTCATTCTCCATTTATTTTCCCGTTTATTTATTGCTTTCTTTAATTAGTTTAGATTAGTTAGTTTCTCTTTTTATTCATGTCTAGATAATAATCAAAATTTGATATCATTTAGTCTCTGCGGATACGACACTTGCTCACCACTATCTACACAATCCTGTCCTCTTGCAGGTTGTGCAAAAAATGGTCGATCAACACACATAATCAACAATTTTTCTAAAACCCTTGTCTGTGAACGGATTTTTGATTGAAATTAAAGATCGAAATTTATTTCTTCACTAAAGAGAGAAAGCATGTCGGTTGAGAGGAATGCCCTAGCCCAAGTTCACGCATCTTTCAATTCGAAAGTAACCTTCTCCCTTCTGCTTCAATTTGAAATCCCCAAAATCTATTTTCTTCATTCTTCTTCGATTCTTCATAATCTTCTTAGATTTTTTTTTTCAATTCACGCACAATTTGATGATATGGTGCGTTAGGGCTTGAGATGATGGAGGTCATGTTCACACATATATCCTCCTAAGATTCATCGACAACGTCAAGGATCAATAGTCTTGCTTCCATTCTAGTTCTCTCCTCAGAATTTGGACCCCTCTATCAGGTTTATCGATGAAGAAAGGTCACATTTCATTTTATTTTTCTCGTTGTTTGTCAGAAAAGAAAAGATTGGCCAATCAGGTAATGATATATAGTCAAATTTGTTTTCACCCTTCTACTCTCTGTCTTCTTTGCTCGTTTGGGATGTGTAGGGAAAAAAATAGGGTTTTGAATTCGTAATTAAGTAGTAACTCGAAAATAAAAAATAAAAAAATCCAATTAATTTTAGTTACGGAAAAATTATGTAGCAAATCCATCACTAAAATAAAATAAAATTAAAAAAATTAATGTTTAACTACTGATTTTTCCGTTTCTAACTTAGTGACAGAAAAATTTGTCGCTAGTTCATCGTTAACATAAAAAATAACATTAAAAAAATTAAAATTTGACTTTTAACGATGGATTTTTCCGTCGCTAAGTTAGAGACGAAAAAATTCATCGTTAAATGTCTCAATCTTAATCAGTCGTTAGTTTGTTTGTATCTTAATGATGGAATGCAATTCATCATTAAATCATGTTTTTTCTTGTAGTGCACTAGTTTTCAATACGAATTATATTTTAAAATTAATGTTACCCTATAACAGAATAACTTATATATTCTTGCGATTATTAAAACATCACTTCAAATTCCGATCAATTAATATGGACGTGATTGCCGAACTAGTACACATGTGATTGAATCTAGTTGGTTTAAATATTATGAACCATACACGAATTCTGATTTTAAACAGGAACTTTAAAATATTATCCCTAGCTAGAACACAATCTTATACTAGAATTGCTCGCACGTATTGTGCGGCATGGTTCATAATTGGTGTCCCACATCATATCTCATTCCAATTTAGATTTTTGTTGGAATAATTATTTATTTTTAAATAAGATTTGTTTCTATTGTAATATAATTTTTTTAAACATGGAATGGGATATGGAGTAAATAAAATCCCACAATTATTAAAAAAAGACATGTTTTTTTTAAACATAAGCATATAAAACACATGAAATTTATAGGGTTGGAGTTGAAGAACACTCTTGTACTCTTTTTTTCTTTCTTTTTTTTTTAGGATATAAATTTTACTCATTTCTAACAATAATATGAAGAATATATATTTTGAAAATTTAATTCGATTAACCGAAATAAAGACAAAATGTTATGTTACAAAATTATATATTCATTGATGTATGGTTAATATTTACGTTAAAAATAAATAAAAAAATTCGATATCTTATTATGTAGTACATTCTTTAATAACCATATTTTAGGGATTTACTTTAGAAATATAAATATCATAATATATAAAATATGTAACTTATAAATTCAATAATAATCTTGTATACTTATCTAAATTATTTTACTTATAATTTTGTTATTATTTAGGAATCCTAAAACATAAACATAATTCAATTGTGAAGTAGTTATATTGAAATTGGAATACATTATCACATTTATGTATTTTTTTTAATGAATTGTATAAAATAAAAGAAAAAGAAAAGAAACTCAAACCTAAAAGTCCCGAATATCACATGATGATAACTCTAAGGACCGAGGCTTCAATAAAATCCATATTGAAAACTCAAATCGGTAAAAACCATATAGAAGAAAAAGTACCCCTCTAATAAATAAGACCATATATATGTATTTAAATGTATGAGCCGCAACAATTGAATTTTCTTCTACATAATTTTGTTTTAATTTTTGCGCCCGAGAAGGAAAGAGCTAGGCAGCCATACTTTCCATTCTCTTTTTTACTATATGTGATGTGACCTTTTCTTTGGATTTTGACGGGATTTTGTTTTCTACGTATCACTACTTGAGTTTTATATATATATATATATATATATATATATATATATAATGGGTACTAGGTATTTGTGTGAGAACCTAAAAACCATGCTCATCTAATATGATTTTGCAGTTAGCACTAAAAATACAACAAGATAAGCTATATTTTAAAAAAAAAATATATAGCACTAACATACAATAAAATAAGTTATAAAATTGTACTAAATAAGCATGGTACCTAATTCTCACGCGAATACTTGGTACTCATTTGAACCTATTTATATATATATATATATATATATATATATATATTATATCACTTTAAAATTGAGCGTGATAGAGCCAGACTAATACACAGTTATTGTCTTCCAACAGTACTAAACAACGTTGTTTCATGTGAATGAGCTTTGTTGATGTTGGCCCAATTGATATTTACTTGGCCCAGTTCCTAAATAATTATCTAATCCGGCCCAAGCCCTAAACCCCTAACCCTACCCGACGGTCCATCTCCCTATTAACTAAGCATCTTTATTGCTGCTGCTTCTCGATGCTCTAGAAGCCTCTTTAATTAGAGATGGATCCCTCTCCCTCTTCATCGCTCACTTCACAGATCTATCTAGCATTCTCTCTCTCTCTTTCTGGATCTTCTCAGCTTGCTCCCACGGTTTCTCTTGCCGGAATCTTGTGTTGTGATTCCTGTTGGGCATATGAGTGTTGGGAGAAGCTTTTATTGAGAGAGAAAGATCGAGCGTCGCCTGTCCCCTTCAAACCCTAGCCGCCGCTTCCTCTTCCCCTTTCCCCTGGTCTGGGCATTTCCTGTCGCCGGAGTTGCATCCGCCGCCGTTCGTGGGAAAATCTGAGCTAAACCGTGCCTAGGGCACACTTTTCCCACCGATTGATACACTGATTCATACTATCTCTGGCTGTTTTCTCTTCTGCTCTTTGTTATCTGCAATATCTCTGGACCTAACTTGCTTTGCTTTGTGTGTTTGCAGAATTGAAGTACTACAGTCCCTAGCCTGTGAAGAAGAACTGTAGATCCGTTTGATCTACTTCTCTGAGGCCTGACCAAAACGAAGAACAAGTTGAAGCTCTAGATTCGAAGTCTCATTTCTAAAGTCCCTTCTGTAAACTTCTGTAATAGCTAGCATTGTTGTTCTTCTTTTATCTTGGATCTCTGCTACTTGAGTAGCAAGTGTGTGAGGCCGCAAGAGTGAGGGAAACAAGTAGTGTAACTCTGGCTAGGCGATACCACAACAAGCTTTAAAGTGAGTGTAATCAGGCCACACAGGTATCATATTCCAACAACACTAAACAATGTTGTTTCATGTGAATGAGCTCTAAACCGTAAACCTCGAGATGGAGCAAAAAATTGAAAACCTGTGTTGAACCAGAAAAATGATTGTGATGTGGATATGTGGTGGTCTGCAATTTAGAACTTTTTCAAATCAAGGATGCTGTATTTTTAGTTCTAAAATCAATGAAATATAAGGAAAAAAAATTGAATTTGATTTCCACCGATCGATGCCTTATAGATCTTATCTGTTACACATTGCTTTCTTGTGTTATGTCTCTTTTATATGATTCTTAGGGGATGACTGGTATGTCGGAATGGAATCAAGTGGGAATGGAATGAACTTAATAATGGAATGGTGATGGGAATGGAATGGAATGGAATGACTATTACCATTCCTTTGGCTGGTATGACAAGTAATAAGATAGGAATGAAACTTACATTTTTGAATTGTTTATTATAACAATATCTAATTAATAAATAAATGCACGAATTGGCTTATTTAGTTCTAAATAATAAATTACTTTCTTTCAAAGATACTATTATACTTTAATAACATATTGTTGAATATTATGTGATTTTTTTTTACTTTATTAACATTTGTGAAAAAAATTGAGTATACTTTAAATAAGTATTTCACTAATGATTAGTGGGTTTGTATATTTTATGTAATCCTATAATATCATTAGTACTTTTGTGAAATTTTACAAAATTTTATGAATCATTAATAAATTATTAATGATTTTTTAAGAAAAATTCATAAATTTATTTTTTTAATAAAATATTTTATAAGAATATAAGATTTCATTTGTCAATATAAAAAATAAAGTATAGTTTTGCAAAATAAAAAAAAAATTTATTTTAATAATCAGGAATACATAATACCATGGGAGCAAGGAGTAATAGCTAATCATATGTTCATGGTAATGTATTCCTTCATGAATGACCATTCCCAATTGAAAAAATCATACCAACCATAGGAATGGGAATGGACGTGGGAATGTGATTCCATTCCCATTCCATTCCATCATACCAACCATGCCCTTAATTTATTGTAGAAGAACAGAGTTTTGCAGGACACACCAACTACTAATTTTTTTGTCCCAACACACGCGTTGAGCACACGTCCGACACATAATACTTTTTAGTGTTAGTAATAATACTTTTAATATTTTATATAATATTTTTTCAATTCAATATAATATGATATTATATCCCCCAATTAATTATTTATAACATTAATTAACTGTGTCTTTTTTTGTCTCTTCATCTTCTTCTACTTTTTATTTTTTTAAAGTAACATTCAAAACTTGAACGATTAATCTTAATCTAAGAAAAGTAGTATTGATTGTGACTTGCAAACAATATCGATTGTAGAATAGCTTGACAATAAAATCAAGACTAGTTTGACTAAAAACATTAATTTAATTCATGCATATATATTCAATTCAAAGTTTGTATCCCACAAAAAAAAAATAATAATCAAAGTTTGTAAATTTCGACTATATATAAAAAAACACTTGATACTGACAGCAATTTATGAGAAACGTTTTTTGACCACTTACTCGACCTATGTTTATTTAATAACACCCAATTTAGTGACTGCTTTAATTTTAATTAATTGCATATTATATTATTTTCTTTTATTGCGACTCTTTCAATAGTTTAATTTCTAAAACAAGATATTTTATCTTGGTATAATTTGCAAAAATATCCCCGCTGCAATTCCACCTCTAACCTTATTTTCCTTTTCATCAAAGGATTTATTTTTTCTTTTTTGTTAGCAAATATCTCCATAGACTAACGGTGCATGTCAACAATTAACGGGCGTGTTTGCAGCACCACCTCCAAGCTTCTTCTTTTTTTGTGCATTTTTTTTGTTATGTTCATTTATTACAAATACTCCCCCTTCGGACTATGAGCATCTCCAACCATTCCCTCCGCCTCTAATCATATTGTAGAGGGAATGTTGTATTGCATGTGCTGAGTCGTAAGTTTATATATTAACTATTATTGTAATTTTATTTTAATGTAATTTTTATGCATTATTGTTGTAATTCAATTTAATGTAATGTATTTTATGTTATTTGCTGAATTTTAAATTTATATATTATTATTATTGTAAGTCTATTTTAATGTAATATTTAATGTTATTTTTATGTATTATTGTCGCAATTTTAATTTAATGTATTTTATGTTATTTGTTGTATTTTAAGTTTTTTAATTTTTTATGATTGCATTGTGATTTTTTTTATTATATTAACTGAAATTAAATATAATGTTGAACCTAAAAATAACATAACTTAACTTATTAATGTATCAATAAAAAAAGAAAATTAGTGCAATAAAACAAAAAAAAAAAGAACACAAATGTTAAAGAGAAAAAGAAAAAGAAAAAAAAATGTTAAGAAGGATGAACAGTACCAAGGTGTGACTTTGGGTTGGAGTTGGTTCTTGTGAAAACGGAGTGACAATCGCGAAGGAAGCGATGCGTTGGAGATGCTATGTTCACACGAGATTTTCTGTACCATTTCTCGCAGCATTTCATGTGTCCAATTTTAATTTTTAATTTTTAATTTTTTTATGATTTAATTTAATTAATTAATTAATTTATTTAGGATTCATCATTTCTCAATTAAAATATATTAAATAAAATAAAAAATAAAATAAAAAAAAATTAATTATGACACATGAAATCTGGTTCGCACAATGTTACCAATTAGGCAACTAAGGGTGAATTTAATGTGCACCTTTTGCCAAAATGTTGTGTGTGGTTTTATACATATGCCTTATATTATGTGCAGGGGGAAAAGTGATGTTTGATGTTTATCCTCTGGAGTGGATAAACCCTTGAAAATTGTTTCCGCATAAATACGTAAAATTTGAACGTTTTATGGTCCAATTATACTCAGTTGACTGAAGGAAGATATTTAATTAAGGCCCGTCATGGAACTAATATTTTGATTTTATTTTTCTAAGTCCCAACAACCCAAATTCGAGTTCGTCTCCGGTGTTGATACCTAACATTATGAGGGCGTTACAAACGTCTCTCCACTCTCTAATGGCGGTTCCTTTTTTTTTTATAAGGTTTTTTATGTTCCATTGTTGTTACATTATTAAATTTATAATTTTATATAAGTATGAAACAAATAAAAATAAATTAAAAAATAATTAATCGTAATCAAAATTTATCAATAAAAAATTGAATTAAAAAATATAATTCTAATTATAAAACAATCAATCATAATAATCAATGATTATTTTAAAAATTGATAATTACATATTGGAAAATAATTATATAGCATGAATGGATAGAATGACCCTAAATTAACAATTGTAAAATTTATTAAAGTACAAAAAAAGGCACAATACATCATTAGGTTCTCGTATTTTTTTCTTTTGTTTCAATAGGTCCTTGTATGATTTTTTGATTTATTAGATCCTTCTACTTTGATAATAAATCCCCTCAAGTTCCTGTACTTTTTTGTTTTGTTTCGAAAAATTCATGTGCAATTTTTTTTATTTTAATAGGAATTTTTAAATTTATATTTAATTTCATTAAATCCTTATATTATTGCACTAATGAGAAAATATATTACCAAAGTAGAAGAACCCAGAAAATTGTACAAAGATTTATTAAAATAAAATATGAAAATATAGGATATTAAGAACGTGTTTTGTCAAAAAAAATAAAATAAAAATTGTTAAAGGCAACACAGTGTAATAGCAAAACACAGGATACTTTAATATCCCTGATAGGTATTTCTTTAATATTTGGGGCGCCGCCAATTTTGAAAATTTTCTACTCACTTGACCCCCACAATAAAATATAAACATGAACTTTATATGTGGACGTAAATTAACCTCAAATTTTGAAGGCCATCACTGTGCAACAAATTGCTTTGGGCAACACCCGCTCAAGCAGCTATTCTCAAAAGAATCTGGTACGTTTCTCTCTCGTTGGTTTTGCTTGGCAATTTTCAGTTCTTTTGTTTGTTTTTATTTCCTTTTGACATTGTATTATTATTACTCTTCTTCTTCTTCTTCTTCTTCTTCTTCTTATTATTATTATTATTATTAATTATTATTATTATTATTATGTGATGCCTTTCAGGGTTACTCCGAATAGAATAGAAGAAGACATCATAGTATGAATGTTTGGTTAATTTCACAATATCAGTTTATGTGGTTCGAATATATGACTCTACACGACATGAAACATCATTAATATCAAATCTAAGTCTTAACTAAAAACATTTTCATCCGGTTACATATAAAATGACTAACTAAAAAAGGTTCTTGACTATTCAAATAAATTTCAATATATTATACTTTTAGAGCTGGTCCTGTGCTTCTGCTGACTGCGAGCAGAGGTGCTAAAGCACCGTTTAAAACTCTCTCTCTCTCTCTCTCTCTCTCTCTCTCTCTCTGTCTCATCTCTCTCTTAAATGTAACTTTGCCCGATGGGTTAGTTTCAAATTTGGCATCTTAAATTTGAATCTTTGATTATTTAGCCTTGGATAATAATAGGGCAATTAAATTCTCAAGTAGAAATGTCGGTGGCGTTCAACCTCAGATTTGTCCCTGTCTCGGGGCATAGAGAAATTTTTGCAGGTGAGCATGTGTTAGATATATCACCTTAATTAAATCTACCAATTCTGATATCAATATTCTTTTCTTAACGATCATATTAATTAATTCTTCTACAGTCCACCAGTTCTCGATGATCGCCACTAAGTCATCATCTGCCACCACCGTTAAATGCAGCCTTAATACAGCTGTTCCAACAGTAAGTATATGTATCAGAATTAATAATATCAACTTCCAAATCTAGTATAATTTTCAGTTACATATAACGATATAGATACTGCTCTGCTTAATATATGTATCAGGATTTGATGGGAAAAATAAAACACAAGTTGAACTGGAAACTGGATAAATCTGTGGCAGCCGCGTCGACTGCTGATAATGATATACCTTGTAATCTCTGTGTAATTGACACCCTCGAAAGGTTGGGAGTCGACCGATACTTCCAATCTGAAATCCACACTATTCTAGAACAAACATACAGGTAAATAGGTAATTACTAATTTGGAAGATGATCCATCTTTTACAGTACTGTTTCGATCTTTATATATTTCAAGCATAATATATACATAGATTAATCAGAGTGCTTCAACGATCAACAGGTTATGGCAACGGAAAGATAAGGCCATCTTTTCGGATATTACTACTCATGCAATGTCATTTAGACTTCTGCGAGTCAAAGGATATCGAGTTTCATCTGGTAATTCACACAGTTATGCAGATATATATATATACTAATTAACTTTATTTCACTAATCTTTTTGTGTGATTATATAGAGGAACTTGCTCCATACGCTGACCAAGAGCGTGTTACCATTGATGTGCCGACTGTTATTGAGCTTTACAGAGCATCACAGGAGAGAATATACGAAGAAGAGAGCAGTCTTGAGAAACTCCATGCTTGGACCACCACCTTTCTCAACCACCAGTTGCTCACTAACTCCATTCCTGACATTAAATTGCACAAACAGGTAATTATTTCTCAGATCATCACCTTAATTTGTCACTTTCTCAACAATAATGAACTTTATATTAATTAGTCTAGTTTTTATTTCATTAATTCAAGGTGGAATACTACTTGAAGAACTACCACGGGATATTAGATAGAATGGCAGTTATGCGAAGCCTCGACCTGTACGACATAGGCCATTATCAAACTCTAAAAGCTGCTGCAGATAGGTAATTAGCTATATATTCAACTTGTCAAACCTGTCTCATATATATCTGATAAAATGTTGGTGTTCGTGTTGTCGCATAATCATTCTTATATATGTTTTTTTTCTTCATTATAAGGTTCCCAAATCTATGTAATGGAGATTTTCTAGAATTTGCGAGGCAAGATTTTAATATTTGCCAAGCCCAACACCAAAAAGAACTCGAGCAACTGCAAAGGTATGATAATGTGATAGCTTAAGCAGAGGATTCCTCCAAATAAGGCAAAAACATAATGATGCATCAAACCAAAACACACATATATATACATGCTGCAGGTGGTATGCAGATTGTCGGTTGGACACCTTGAAGTTTGGAAGAGAAGCAATACACGCTGCTAATTTTGTAGCATCAGCAATTATTGGCGATCCCGAATTATCTAATGTTCGTCTAGCGTTAGCCAAACTTATGGTTCTCATACCACGTATTGATGATTATTTGGTTCATTCCGGGTCTAAAGAAGACTCATACAAGCTCCTTGAATTAGTAGAAGAGTAAGCTTTGATCAATTCTAATCAGTTTATATATATGGGGATATATATGTTTCTTTTAATTTCCTCCTCGGGCAGCTCATTATGTCTAGTAATTTTGTGAAAACTTTCAGATGGAAAGAGAAGCCAGCTACAGAATATGGTTCAGAGGAAGTTGAAATACTGTTTACATCCGTATACAATACAGTTAACGAGTTGGCAAAAATGGGTCATTTCGAACAAGGACGTAGTGTTAAAGACATTCTAATTAAACTGGTAATTAACAAGATGCTTTAAATGAATGATTGCATAACATATCCTTTACAGAATTTGATTTTTAATTTTTTTAAAGCGCAGTGGGTTGAAATTCTGTCAATAATGAAGTTAGAATTCGACGAATGGAGCAATGACGACACAGCACTTACCTTAGATGAGTACTTGTCGGTTGCGTGGGTGTCAATTACTTGCAGAATCTGCATTCTCACGTCGATGCATTTCCTCGGCATACAATTTTCCGAAGAAATGCTTCAGAGTGAAGAATGCACTGATTTGTGCAGGCATGTTTCGATGGCTAGCCGACTGCTCAACGATGTTGGGGGCTTTGAGGTAAATATATATAGTAATTAATTTCACTATCTCACTTCAAGTTCAACTAATTAATATATACATACATATATGTATAGGGATTAGTTATTAATGGATCATTTTGACAGAGGGAACGCAGTGAAAATACATCAGTTAACAGTGTGAGCCTTCTGCTAGCAGCTGACAAAGATGGAAGAGCCATTACTGAAGAGGAAGCTGTTACAATGCTTAAAGAAATGGCTGAAAATCACAGGAGAAAACTGATGCAGATAGTCTATAAATCAGGAACAATTTTCCCAAGAAAATGCAAAGATCTTTTTTTGAAGATATGTAGGGTTAGTTATTATTTGTACTCAACCGGCGACGAATTTACATCTCCACAGCAAATGATGGAAGATATGAAATCATTGATTTATAAACCCCTACTTGTAAAATCGACTTAATCGTGTGAGCAAATAGCTACAGTTAGGCCAAACGCATATGCACCATGTATTTTGTAATAGTGCAGTGATTTAAAATAATTGAATAAAATGTTGAGAAGTTACAAAGATTTCAGCAGTCAAGAAGCATTAATATTAATTTTCACTCAGAGCATCTACAGTCCAAATATTCAAACCCAAATTCATAAGCAGTCACATCAAACAGTAATTTATCTTAAACCCTCAAATTCACTCTTAAATTTAAAAGAATATTTTCAGTAGATTCCTTCTCATACCACTTTTAGTTATTCTTTTTCAAAAACACCTATATATATTTATCAAATTTACAAAGTGGACCTCTTAATTTTTTTTTATCTACGATGCATTTAATAAAATAATTATCAACCAATTACTTCATACAAAATATTTTTATTATTGGATAACTTAATTATTAATGATGGTAAAGAAATACTAAAATAAAATTTTAATAAGTAAGAGAAAATTACACAACTTGCAATGAAAATTACATAAATTTAAAACAAAATAAAAGTACATGGTTATTCAAGTCTCAGAATTAGTATACTCCTCCCACATATGATCAATTAATGAATTTTAAAGTGCAAGATGAGCATCTTTATTCCTTATCTTTAGATGTCGAGCATTGAATTCTTGAAATTTGACATTTTCACTATCGCCATTTCAACATCCGATGGTGGTGTCTCAATTGCAACTTCAATTGGCGCACTAAGATCACGTTCATCCTCATCTATCATGTTATGCAAAATTATACATATAGTGAATATGTCATGTAACACTAGCTTCTTTTCTCCAATATTGTGATGGCCCTGGAACAATGGCGAAATGGGACTCGAGAACTCCGAATGCACGTTCCACGTCTTTTCTATATGCTTCTTGTTTAGTTGCAAAACATTTTTTTCGGAGTGCGTGAATCATGAATCATTTGCACAATGGTAGACCATTTCAGATATATACTATTAGCTAAATAATGACCTATATTATATTTTTTTCCTTAAATTACATAATAAGCTGGAGGAGAAATACCTTGAGTGAGATTAGATAAAAGATGAGATGATTCCAACATGTTGATATCATTGTTGGTGTTTGGCAAACCGAAAAATAAGCATGCCATATTCAAAGATCACAATCTGCTACAACTTCGAGAATAATTATATGATTTTCACTACGACCTGAATATTATGCAGCCCAGGGAGTAGGACAATTTTTCCACTTACAGTGCATAAAATCTAAATTGCCCAACATTCCTGGAAACCCACTTTTTCACCAATGTAGAGTAGTCTAGAAATATCATTAGCGGTTGGTGTCCTTAAGTATTGATCAGTAAATATCTCTACTATTTCTCGACAGAATCTCTTTGTGCTCTGAATTGTAGTGGACTCACCTATTTTAACATATCCGTCTGTAGCATCTGCTACTACACCATATGCCAACATATGAAACACTGTTGTTACTTTTTGTAGAGGTGATAATCCAAGTCTGCCAGTGTTATTCGCTCATTGTTGGAAGTAGGGATCATGATCTTTAACTGCATCAACAATGCGAATGAATAATGAGCGAGACATTTGATATCTCCTGCAAAACATGCTCTCATTGTACAATGGATTATCTACAAAGTAGTTATTGTACAATCTTCAATTAGCAGCCTCCCAATCACGATTGATGAAGATATGACCTGGAACTAAACCACCATGTATTACTTGGTTATTTTGTTGATTAAGAAGATGTAGGATCATTGCGGTGTTATTAGTAATAGTATGATAAATCACTCTTTGTCTGTCACGAAAATTATTTTCTACCATCAACATATGTTCATCGTTATCTGAAGATGAAGATAGATTCCCTATCTCGGCATAAGTAACAGGGTGATGTCTAACCGTATCGTCCAATGATCTTTCGCCACCTGAAGGATAAGGTTCTAGCGAACCTATATATAGCTCTCAGCTCGGAAACACCCTCCTCAGCTCGAGCCCAACGCTCAAGAAAAAGGCTTACATACGTCGACAATGACATCATACCATCCCATGTCCATAATCTGAACATACCAACATGATCTCTGAGAACTCTCGGAGTAGAAACACTTTTATGGGCTTCCATCTTATGCTTAGACATCTAAAAGAAGTACTTAATCAGTCTAGGTTATTGCAATCCTAAACAGGTGATGAGTGTCTAATTTACACTCTTTTTGTTTGCATTTAGTTATAAATGCAATATGTTTTAATGTAAATATTGATGTGAATATTGTAAATATGGTTTAAATCCTTGTTTTTAATAAAAGTGGTCAATATAAGAATTTTTAGGTTAAATATTGCAAATTAAAGCCAATTTGGAGATTGACCAACTAAGGACGCACGAGACGAGAAAAAGATGAAGAAAAGAGAAGGAAAATGAACACAGTGCTCAAACTTGACCAAGGAACGTGAGTTCCCTAGGTCTCGCCTTGTATCACAGCAAAACTCAGGGTGGAAACTCGACCAAAAGGTCGCATTACAGAGCCTTCAAAGACGTGAATTCCTTCGGACGAAACGCGATGTCAAGACACGACCTACAAGGGGTCGCGCCTCAAGCCTCGGCCGAACACGGCCAACAAACGTGAGCTCTTGAGGGTCGCGCCCCACTGTGTTGTACAGCGTGACCCTGTGGCGCGACCAAAAGCCCAAGTTTGAGCCCCTTCAGAGACACGATTTTCTTTATTCCAAACTCGACCCTCAAGCACGACCTACTGGGGTTGCGCCTCAATGCATGGTGAAGCTCGAGCTCAAAACACGACCCTCTGTGGTCACATTCCGAGTGAATGGATCCCACTTTTTGATCTAAGTTGACTTTTGGCACTCTATTATTGGCCCCTTCATATATCCGATTTTTGGAGGGCTTTTAAAAACGACTTCTCACTTCACAACTACTCACTTCTCACTTGACATTTGGAACACACATAACACTTAGAAGAATTTTTGGAGAACAAAAAGAAGGAAAAAGAAGAAGAAGGAGCATCCATTCATCTTGAAGAATCAAGCCAAGGGATTGAAGATGAGTTATCTTCATTGGATTTTATCTTATCTTTCATTCTCTTATACTTGTATATTTAGGATGGGTTTTGTTATTTTCTCCTTTGTTCTTGCCTTGGATTGATAAACATGGCTTTTGCATGCATTTTCGTGTGTATTTGGATGGTATTTAAAGATTAATGCATGCATAAGTTGGTGTTTTGGTTGTTGTTTCAGTTTTTCTCGTGCGTTTTCATATTTTGCTGGTTTTATTGAAGTTGGAGCTGAAAAAGAGGACACTTTTAATATTCAATTCAGTTAGGAGATAAACTAGAAAGATAGAGGATCGATTTGGGGTCATTCTGCAACTTGAATCGGGTTAATTGGATGAGAAACGAGCGAGAACGAAGCAAAACAGTGGAAAAGGGTCAAAGCTGCCGAGAAATCCGTCGACCGGCGGTTCCCGCCGGTCCGCAGGTTTTCACTTCTGGGTCAGCGGTTTGTCCGGGTTTTGCCTCTGGATGCGTTTTCGGCCCACGAACTCACCTTTTAGGTCGGGTTTTTGATACCTAGTATATGTAGGAGTACTATGGACAAAAATTACACATTTTTTCTCATTATTTTAGGGTTCTCTTTTTACTTTTCAGTCGAGATCTACCTGTGGACAGATGTTTCCTCTACAACTTTGAAGATTGAAGTTTCTTTTACATAATTCAACTGCGGTTCCTTTAATATTTAGCAATTTCAATTATGTCTTTTAATTTCTTTCTTTCTTCATTTATTTTAGATTTCATTATGTGTGAGTAGTTCTTATAATTAATTTTAGGGTTTGTAGCATGTATAAAATTATGTATTGATTTAATTCTTCATCAATTCTCCTTCCAATTATATGGTTCGAACATTCAAGTTTAGATTTCTCATGCATGATTAAAGCCATAGTCATTATATGCTAGCTAATTAATTAGAGTCCTGGGGGAAATAATTGATTCGTGGGATTAATTGAATGATTTGATACACGTACTTGTGATCTGTAGGAGGTTTTAAATATGTTGATCTATCAGGAGTTAACAATTAATCTAGAGATGAAAGTAATAGATAAATTATTAATCTACTTTTACCTTGAGACTTAGCGGAGATAGGTAATTAGAATTCTGATCCTCCACCAATAATTGAATTAAATTGAAAGTTGATGGAATTAGATTAGTATATGATGGATTCATTTGTACTGCATTCCCTAGGATTAATATTTTATTAATTGATTGATTTTGTTGAATTATTTTAATTGATTTAATTATGTCTATTGAAGTATATTGATTTCCTCTAATTTCCTTTAAATTCGTGTCTATATTTAATAAATCCGAATTTGGTAACCTGGATAATAGAGAGCTGTTAGCTTAGTACTCAGTGTTGATCTTTGTTTCAGTCCCTGTGGATACGATACTCGATTCACTGATTATATTGCATTATTCTGTATTAGTTGCAAATTAGTGCATCAATTTTTTGGCGCCATTGCCGGGGACTGAGTTTGATTTTTATACTGATATTATTACTGACAGTGATTTATTACTTTAGGTAGTTTATGAAAACAAGGTCTACACAACCACACATAGATCTTGTTTCCAATTCCCCTGATCGAGCTCATAGACAAAAGAAGCAGAGATGGCAGCCAATAATGAGAATAATGATATGGAAGCACTGGCTAGAAGATTACAAGAGATGGAGCAGAGACTTGCTCGACAGGCTGAGCCCGAACCAGAAGCAGCACCTCTAAATTAGCTGTATCGAGCACCAACTGACAGGTACTTAGGTGCCGGATGGGGTGGCGGCATTGCTGCAAACAACTTTGAGCTTCGTCCAGCATTGATCAACATGGTGGCCGCAGAGCAGTTTAGTGGAAAGGCTACAGAGAATCCAAATGCTCATCTGGATGCATTTTTGGATATTTGTGACACCATCAAGATGAATGGTGTAAGTGACGACATCATTCGGATGAGGATGTCCATCTTCTCTTTGAGGGATCGAGCCAATGAGTGGTTCAAGAGCTTGGATAAAGCGTCCATCACTACTTGGGATCAGATGTGCCAAACATTCCTCGCCAAGTACTTTCCTCCATCGAAAGCGCAGAAGATCATTGCTGAGATTACTTATTTCTCTCAGATGGGGGATGAGTCAATTTATGAAGCTTGGGAGAGGTACAGAGACCTGCTACAGTCTTGTCCACAACATGGATTCAGCACTGACCAACAAATCACACACTTTTACAGTGGTTTGACGAATAACACAAAGAGACTAGTGGACGCCTCAGCTGGAAGATGCCTGGTATATAGGACTGCAGCAGAAGCACTAGATTATTGAGGAGATGGCGGCTACTAGTTATCAATGGTTGATGGAGAGATGACAAACAAGGCCACCAGCTCTAGTATCTGACTCCGGAGTAGATGAACTGATGAACTGAAGCCGCTGCACTTGAAGGTGTTAATTTTATCAATCAGAGAAATTATAGCAGCAGAAACTACAACAGAGGCCAGAAAGGATTCCAAAGCAACAACATGGCGTATCATCCAAATAATAGGAATCACCCAAATTTTTCATATGCCAACCTCAACAACGCCTTGCAACCTTCGGGCTTTATTGCTTCTGCTACAGGTCCTTCCAAGCCGAAGAAGCCTTCACTAGAAGAGATGATGAGCCAGCTAATTGCTAATCAGAACAGTTTCATCGGGGCCACAGGTAGAAAGATCACCCAGATTGAAGGGATGATGAGTGCTTTGTCTAAATAGTTGAACATGTTAGAGGTCCAAGTGATCCAGTTAGCCAGTCAAGTAGTAACTTAGCACAAGCCGGGATGATTCCCAAGCCACACTGAAGTCAACCCGAATGTGCACTGCAATGCCATTCAAGTGGTACATGGCAAGATCAATAGAAATCCTGCAGTGGAACCAACTAAAGACACGTCTTCGTCTGCTCCAAAATCAACATCTGCTACTCTTGCTTCTACAAATTTTGTTGCTCCTAGTACTCCGTCAGTCAAAATATAAGAGAATAAGAAGATAGATCATATTTTAGATATCTTCAAGAAGGTACATATCAATATCCCTCTTTTAGATGTCTTGAAAAATTTGCCGGGTTGTGCTAGAAGTTTGAAATAAGCTGTCTCAAGAAAGAAGAAGTTGAATAATGTGGAGAGGGTACGCTTAGTGGAAGAATGCAGTGATTGAATGCAAAGAAATTACCATTGAAGATGAAGGATCCGGGCCGCTTCACAATTCATGTGAAGATTGGGCGATCGTATTTTGAGAGAGTGTTGTGTGATTCTGGAGCTAGCATAAATTTGATGCCCTTCAATGTCTACAAGAAGCTGAAACTCGAGGATTTGAAGGAGGTGGAGATGAAAATCCAACTTGTCGATAGATCGTGCACCAAGCCACGATGAATCATTGAAGATGTGCTTGTTAAAGTGGATAATTTGGTGTTTCTTGCTGACTTTGTGGTGTTGGATATTCCTAAAGACCCTAAGATGCCATTAATCTTGGGAAGGCCATTTCTTGCTACTTGTGAGGCTGAGCTAGATATAAAGAGAGGCTTGATGACTTTGGCGATTGATAGAAAAAGATTTATCATTCGAAATCCTCCACCAAAAGAAGCCCCACAGTGTGAAGAAGTAAGCTTGGCCAATAGCTTCATGGATTGTATGGATGATGAGAAAGATGAAAAGCTTGTGATAGAGGTGCCAGAACTCCAGGTTCCTAAAGCTAAAAAGGCGCAGCCATCTGAGATGCGAATGGTTTTACAAGATGATGGGGGATTTTCTGCAGCTCCAGCTCCTAAGAAGACGAGAGTAAAGTTTCAAGTCTTTTGAAAGAAGAATGTGAAGGAGGCTATGCTAGTTGAAGTTGTGCATGCGAAGCAAGCAGTGGCGGTGGACAACATTTCTAAAAAGGGAAGATCATATTATTGGTTGGAGTGTTGCTTTAGACCGCATTGATTGTTGAGGTATCATCTAGCTATAGACGTTAAATAAAGCACTGGATGGGAGGTAACCCATCATTTTTCTTGCTTTGTTTATTTTTTATTTTTTTTATTCTTTTGTTTAGTGTTCTGATATGTAGAAAAGAGTTTTGGGAGCACAAAGACAAGTTGAGATGCTTCAATGCCGTTTTCAAAACCCTTTCCTTCAATTTAGTATGCAGTGAGTTAGTTCCAAACACATCTTTTATTTCCTTCCCTCCAAACTTATTCTCTTTGCAATTGAATAAGTTTGGGGGAGGGGGATATATATGATATATTTGACACGTGTTTTTTTTTATTTCTTTTATTTCTTGGCGTCTATTTGTTTATTTATTTTTAGAGTCGTGTATTGTGAACTCGTGAGATGCCAATGATATGGAATTGAGTTATTTTTGAAAATTGAATGAATATGATTTCGGTGATTTATGTGATTTAATTATGAAATTGATCTCGGTATTTGGAACATTGAATATAACCTTTGAGTTTTTAGCTCTTAACTATTTATCTATGCACGGTTATATTATTTGTTGAGTGTTGCACATGCCTACTTTGCATCACTAGGACTTGCCTTGGATTCTGTTTCGAGATTGCAAATGTACAAGAGTTTAGATATGATTTTAGGCCATTTGTTGATAGCCACATTATACCTATACATTGGCCGTGATCATGAATCTCTTGTTAGCCATTTTGAGCCATAATAGCCTTTCTTTCTTTGCCAGATGATAGGAGGTGATGGATGGAGAATACAGGTATCTGTTTGGGTTGTTTGGTTGAAAAATAAGTGAAAATAAAAGAGACTAATGTGCTTATTTGATGGTTATTCTCATAAGCTCTCGTAAAGAAAAGAAAAAAAATGAAATAGTCAATGAGAAGAGAAAAAAAAGTAATTGAGAATGTTTGCTTTTATTTGACTAGTTTGTTGATGTGAAAAAAGGAGTATAAGAGAATGACTGGTTTGCATTGAAAAATTGAGTGTAGTATGGAGTTTGTTTTTTTATCTTTGGTGTTTGTTTGGCGGCACTTTGGTATGGGAGGAAGATGGAATGTTAATGATCCATACTCGATTCACTTTCTATATTGCATGATCTGTGTTAGTTGCAGTTAATTGCATAATAAATAGTGCATCATTCTCTTATACTTGTATAGGATGGGTTTTGTTATTTTCTCCTTTGTTCTTGCCTTGGATGTAAATATGGTTGGCTAGAGCCCTAGGGATCTAGGATGGGGAAAACATTATGAATCTTGTTCTCATCTAGGGTTTAATCTATGATTGTGTTTTGTCAAGTTTTTGATTCCTACTCATTCGTATATGATGTTGTTTAAGTGGCCTTCATTTAGATCAAATGTATGATTCACATTATTTGATAGATTTTGTGATCATAGAACATGTAGGGATTGAATCTATGTAATTGAGTTCTTGATTGAATGTTTATTATATGGAAGGAAATTAGACCCTTTGTGCTATTGGTAGTTGTGATCTTAGAATGTATTAGAGATAATCATCCTTATCACATCCGAACATAGGAGATATTCGAGAGATGCTCTTATGAACCTTGTGATCTTCCTATCGTTGAACGAAGCATGTTTGTAGAGATAACCCTAGTTGTGTTCAAGAGAAGCATTGTGTATCTATGTCCTAGAGTCTTGTCTTTTACTTGTTATTATTTGAATCATTTCTATTGGTCCTGGGTGAGTCGATATCAATTTAGAGGGGGGAGGGGGTGAATAAACTGATAAAGAGTTTCAAAAACTTTTACTTTAGATGCGGAATAACAGGGCCCTTTGACTCGCTTAGTGAAACTTATCTATGCACAAACTTCTTGATCAGTTAAGACAGTTCGAGTGCAGCTTGTGTGATATTGTGTGCAGTTCAAAGAGATACAATAATCAAAGTAGTACAGAACACAAGTGATTTATATAGGTTCGAAGTCTCAAACTTCTATGTCCTCTCTTCCTTCCGCAGAAGGGCAACTCCACTATGTAAATTGAGTTTCTTTACAAATTACACAATGAAGGACAGTTGGCTGAACCTGGTAACTGCTTTCTACCTCAGCGGATTGACGGCTCACACTTGAAGTCCCTAACTGCTCGCTAGGAAGGTAGGTGCTATTGTCGTCTTTACAAGGTTTTAGATCTCTTTCGATCTTCAAGAGGTGAGTCTTGAACAGGGGGTATCAATTGATGTGCTCCTTTAATTGAGCTGAGTAGTTGATCGTTGAATAGCTGGAACTAAGAAGGCTGCCCTGGCTGGATCATCAACAGCTGGCTGAATATCTTGATTCTGTGAATTCTTCTTCTCAGTTGGACTCTCGCAGTTTCTATCAAATGCTGAACTTGAGCTTGAGTGGGAGGGAGAAAGAAAAGCTCTTGCTTGTATATGTGAAAGTTGTGTAGGCGAAGAGTTGGAGTTGGCCAAGAGTGTTTTAAACTCTGATTCACTCGTCTTTTATAGAGTAGTGATTTTATGACCGTTGAGTTCCATTGTCCATTGATCGGTGGCTCTGTTGGCTCAACAATGGTAGGTTGTCTTTAATGATCGCTTGGAGCTTTTGGTTGAAGTAGCCGTTACTCTGCCAATCGATCTTCATTTAATTCCAGGATCTTTGTAGGAGCATTTATTCCAAGATTCGCCGGTTTAAGCAATAAACTTCACGTTTCTCTGGCTTCAGCTTTCTTGGCAGTTTTGAGTTCCAGTTGGCAGTTCTGGATTTGTCAGCTCAGTTTGATTATCGCTCCAGCTGGCAGTTCCAAGCTTTTCAGCTGAGTTTGGCTATTGCTCCAGTTGGCAGTTCTGAGCTTGTCAGCTGAGTTTGGCCGTTGCTCCAGTTGGCAGTTCTGAGCTTGTCAGCTGAGTTTGGCTATTGCTCCAATTGGCAGTTCTGGGCTTGTGAGCTGAGTTTGGCTATTGCTCCAGTTGGGCAGTTCTGAGCTTGTTTTTCTCCAGTTCGATTGATCTCAAGTTCTTAGCTATCTTGTCAGCTTGACTGATTTCTCTTGTGCTTTCTAGTCAGCTTGACTAATCATAAGCTGGCTGACTGCAGTTCTGACCTTCAGCTGATCTGTCTTGTTTACTGCAGTTTGGCCATTAGTTGGATACTTCTAGTCTCTAGCTTAAATTGATGTTTTATCAGTTTCTTCAGTCTTCAGTCAACTCTTTTCTCCCTCAGCTCAGCTGACTTGGTTATCAGTTTGTCTTGACAAGTATGACTCCTCAGTTGAGTTGAATTTTGACTGGATGACGTATCCTTCAGCTTGTAGACCATTCTTCAGATTGGTTGACTTTGACTCTACTTGAGTTCCTTTTTGATGCCCTGGACTGGTCAGCTCCGAACTACAACTTGAATTTCAGTCAGTTTTTCATAACTAGTTTTGACATCTCATCAAAACCTAATCTAGGGGTTCCTTGATAGTTTTTCCTAACAATTTCCCCCATTTTGATGATGATGATGGAAAAACTGCAAGTGTAGCAAATGCTTAAGTAGAATCTTGAAATCAGAGCAAATTCAAAGCAAGTTGAAAGAAAAATTGATTCAGGATTTTCATTCAAGTATCAGGGCATTTGTCATTCATACTATCATTCAAGTATCAGAGCATATCAAATTCAAGAGTAATTTGGACTTCAAATTTCAGAGCATTCTTTCATTCTTTCACTTTGGGTATGCTTTCATTCCAGTATTAGAGCATTATTAGAGCATTTTTCATTCAAGTGTCAAAGCATTCAAACTGAAGTATCAGATCATGTCAAAACATTCAAACTTGAAGTATTAGAGCATGAAGTATCAGAGCATGAAACCGAGCATGAGCATTATAAACATAACAAACTTGAAGTATAAGCATGATCAGAACTTGTATTATATTTTCACTTTAAAGCATATTATATTTTCAAGAGTAGTTAAAACTACTAATATACTTCCTGAAAATTGCTCCAATTGCTCCTTTTCTGTCTGCTCGATTCTCCTCTTTCCTGGACTCCTTGTAGTCTCCATGCTTCCCCCTAAAGCTGATCTTCCCCCTCATAATGAATTTCTCTTTGAATCTGATCCCAAAGAGTCAAGCATCCATCATCATACTGTCCATCTTCCCCCTTTTTGGCATCATCCAAAAGGTGGAATGGATCGCATGATGGTAGTGACAAATTTGGCAGGAAGGTGAAGGCAGTTGCCAAATTGTCATCATGAACTGAGGGAACTGAAGGAACTTACATGGGTGAGGAGAGCCATGCATAAGCATCTTCAGTTGTCATGAACTGACCTTGATCAGAGATGTCTTGCTCTCTGAAGTTCATTGAGGCCAAGTTGTTGAAGATCTCATCGGTTGAAGGAAGGGGTGGATCACCAACGAAGGGTTTATATGAGGAGTTGGCCGGTTCATTGTCAGGGAGAGGAGCATCGGCTGGTATCTGGAGCTGGATTCGTTTGATCATCAAATCCATGATGTCTGAAAGCGTTGGTAGTGAGGAGAGTGGATGATTCATCCAGATTCTACTCCATGTTCCTTCAGTGATCCAAAAGGTGGAGCCACGGGTGTGGATGAGGTGGAACATTGTTGACTCATCCAGTTGGAAGCGCCATATGTGGTACTGGAGGTACCGCCGTAGTTGCGCGAATAGAGAGGAGTCTGAGTCCTCAATGAGACCAAAGCAGCTTCTGAGCTGATGGTCTAGAACCGCTTCAAAATCAACCTCAATAGAGTCACGTTGGACTAAAGGTAGAGGTTGGGAGCTGGCTGATATTAAAGGCTGATCACTCAGCCTTGAAAGAGGTTCACTATCAAGCATCAACTCTCTTTCGTCAGATGAGCTGACGGGTGCCTCCAAAGGTGCCTTTCCACGATCTGAGTTGGAAAGCCCTTGTGGACGTGAACGCTTCGGGATCTGATGACAGTACATAGTTGGGAGCATGTCCCTTCTTCCGAGTTGTTCGCCAGTTGGGATGACCTCATCAAACTGGCTTTGAATGATATGGCTTATGGGATTCATCAACCCGACCTTCTCGTGAAATGAGCCAGTTGATGGATCATATGCCGCGCGCTCGATGTTGGCTCTCAGTTGAGCAAGGATGAAAGAGGCCCAGTCGGCTTGACATTCGAAATATAGAGCGACTGTGAGATGGGCGTTGAGCTCGGAGAGTTGGACTGTCTCGAAGTTGCCATGTAGGATATGGCTGGTGATATCCAAGAGTTGGATGATATCACTTAGCATGCTCTCCTTCAGTCTGTGTGCACTGTCATGGTGGCGCACGTGAGGAAGTTTCCAAGCATCCCACAATGCATATTTGGATGGCAGTTTCAGGTCCATTACGTCTGGGCCTTTGCCGGGGAGGTGAAGAGTAGACATCATCGTATCTTTTGTGACCGTGATCACTTGATTTTGAACGGTGGAGATGATGTTGTCGCCGGTGATGGTTGCGTTGTAGCAGAACTCGGCAACATAAACAGGTATGTTCTTGACCTGCAGTAGTGTCAAGAAAGGTAGCAAACCGGTGGCCTCCAATGGTCTATAGATCTTTTGAAAAGCATCTGGGCCGAGACGTGCATTAAGCATCTCTAGATTTAGAGACTTGTCCTTTCTCATCTTGCGCTCAAGAGATTTTATATCCACCATGTGAAATGGGGGCTTCATTTCTGTAAAAAGATGCTGTTTGAGTTTAGATATGCAAGAGTTCTTGATGAGAGAGAGAAGGCTAGCAAATGATCGAAGCAAGAGAGAGAAAGAGTTTTTCAGATGATCGGAGCCTTCATCTCTTTGCACATATTTATTCATCTTTGCATGCAGGAATCGAGGGCACTCGATTACTTTTCTTAGCTGATCAACCATCCGATTTGATGGTTGATTGGCTGAATTAATGATGCTTGCATCTCAGCCGTTCAATGGTTAAGTAACTTTATGATCATGTGGCTGAGATGTAGCGATTTTGAAAATGGGGTAGTTGCCATAAATAGCGAAATATTTTCTACAGATCTTTCTATTTATATCTCATTAAAAAATTATATTTTCCTTCTCCTCTTTGAAGAGTTGTTTTAATATCAATGCTTAATGGCAACTTTGTGAGATGGAACCCTATTTTCAAATTGTAACCGTTGAAATATAATATTAGAAATTTTATAATCGCAATGGTAACAATGTAATTATGATAACCTTTAAAAAAATTTAAAGAAACTTATCCGTATTCAGTTGGGATACAGTCCAACTGATTGATGGCTCCGCGGTTAGATGATCAGTTGAGTCTTGATTCTCAGTTGTTGCTGATGAGCTAGCTGCAGTTGAAGCTGCAACTGAACTGAATTGATCAGTTGTCTTGATCAGTTGCTTGGCTTTTCTGTAGACAGTTTTCACTTCTTGAAGGGCCTAGCTGGACTAGCAGCACTGCTTCCTTTGGATGTAGCTTTGTGCGTTGACAGTTCAGGCCTTGCTGTCCTCTTGGCTTGGCGAAGGTGAAGCTGGATATCAACTGACGAGCTTTTCATCCTTTGACTAAGGGAGTGTGAAGTTCCCTTTGGCGATGACTCAAACTGATCACTTTTCATGCGCAGTTGCATGCCTTTTGAGCTAGAGGTGAGCAGAGGAGTGACATAGCTCTTTGATAAGAGACTTGGTGATGTGGCAGTGTCTTCATCATCACTATCGCTCTTATCAGCACGCCTTGGATTCTTCTGAGAAGCTATGGCTTTAGCATATGAGAGATGAGGTTCTCTCTGTTTGATGACAGGTGAAGTTTGTCGAGATGGCTCAGCTGACTGACTTGATAAATTATCAAAGTTCAGTTGTCGACAAAGCGACCTAGGTGGGCAGTTGACTGGTTGATCTGCAGTCCCAACTGCTTGAGATATGATGCTGGATTTGAACTCTGCTAGTAAGGCGGTTGCTGGAATCTTGTTAACAAGCCGGTGATTCATGATGTGCTGAACTTGCACCATGGTTGGAGAAAATGGATTTGATGAACCTATCCATTTGATGCTCCAAGTTTCTTCTCGTTGCCAGTAGCTCATGCCATGAAAGGCAGTTAGAAGAAAATGAGACTGGATGGACATAGAATGTCTCCAGTTGTACCAGTAGAAGTACCGGTGGAGTTGTTTGAACAACTCTTGGTCATGTTGTGCAACAAAAGCAAAGTGAGTGAGAAAGAGATTGGTTACTCCTTTTGTGCACCTTTGACTGCATATTCACCACTATAGTAAGTGCGAATATTCTCTTCAGTCAGCTGGAGAGGAGGGCATGTGCTTCTGAAGTAGTCCGCTCCATAGTTTGGATGAGGGATTCCAACGAATGGAATGAACTCATCTGGATCAGAGCAAACCTGAAAATCAACTGGTGATCCGTTCTTTGATTTTGGAGAATGAACGGCATTGGCAGTTGAGTTGCTCGAACTGTGGTTGTTCGTCTTGGCCTTGCCTCTTCTCTTTTTCTTCAGTGACTGAAGATGGGTAGTTCCTTTCTTAGGGATCCAGTCAGAGATAAGGATTGGTAGTGATTCATCACTTGGAAGTTTTAGCAGGTCTTCAAGCATTTTGCTTATTCTTAGAACAAGTCCTACCTTGAACTCAAATTTGCCAGATTTCTTTGAGTCTGCGGCCTTGATAACTTGATGCTTGAATTGTTGAAAGACAAATTCTGCCCAGTTTGTTTGTCTCCCTTCAGCAGGGTGAATCATGACCTTGTATCTCTCTTGGGTGAGTTGACTCAGGCTTCCAATGGCCCCGAACATCATCTTGTTCGTTATATCAAGTAGAACTCCATACTCGGGCTTGAGGTCAGTTTTAGCTGTGGTAAAACTGAATTGTTTGTTGCAGGTTGAAGCTTTCCATTCTCTCCAGTGTGACTCTGCAGATTTCTTTAGATCTTGAACGGATGAACCTTCTTGTGGAAGTTGAAACACTTCAACAAGTGTTCTCTCAGTGATTTGTAGCATCCTTCCTTGAATCACTGATGATATCATCTTTTCATCTGCAGATAATTTTGCTTGAAGCAAAAATTCACTCACCAAACTTTGTCTAAATAATTTTGGTGGTGTTTCCAGGTAGTGAAGAACTCCTGTCTTGTGAAGATTTGTCAGAAGGGTTGGATTGTTTGATTCATCTAGAATCAATTGAAATTTCTTCATATCAAGAAATTTATCTCTCATAAGTTGTTCATTGAAGGAATTTGAAGATCTGGATAATTCGGCCATCTTTGAGGTTGGCTGAAATTTTGGGAGATTCAGGATCTTTTGAGAGAGAGAGTTTTTGAGATTGTAGGAGGAGGAGGTTTTTTTTTTGAGAGGCTTGAAAGAGAGAGGCTTTTTATGAGTGTTTGGACAGGCTCATAGATATGATGGTTGAAATGGTACTAGCCTCTGATTTCTTTTGGTCGTTGGCAATTAATGACCTTGACACGTGTCATTGTTTTACAACGGTCAAAATTTCAAAATAAATGTGAAGCTTAACATTTATTTGAAATCAACAGAATAAACTTTTATAAATATATCAAAAGATAATTACAAACTGATTAACAAGAAGTACACTTAGGGCTTTTCTAATCAGGTGTTAACTTGATCAGCCACTTAGTCCTTCTTGTGATCAGTTTTCCTCCTTTTGGCCAGCGGTTCCGAGCTGTCATCTTCTTCATCCTCATCACTACTTGCCGACTCAGTTTCAGCTAACTGAAGTCTTTGATGGGCTTGCAGCTGCTTGATCTGCTCCGTGTGCAGTTTAACCTGTTGCTGCAGGGTATCGATCAGTTCCACATAATATGGAAGGAGTTGGACTGTGGAACTACTCGGCTGAGCAACGAACTGGACTGCTCTTGAGTCCACTCCCTCTCTGGCTTCAGTACCAACAAGTTCCTCGCAAGGAACTGTGTGTGATATTTCGTCCGCTTCCACACTTGTTTGATAGGCAAGTTGATCATTTCTTTAACCTGACTAATCAGCTGACTTGTCTGTATGAGTTGGCTCTGGATCAGCTGGTGGAATAGATGAGGTTATTTTCTTCTTGGCAGTTGGGTCTTGTGAGGGAGCTGTCTGGGGCTCAGCTGCCTTTTCAGACTGATGAGTCTTCTCAGCTAATTCTTCTAACTCTTCAGGAATAATGTTGATTTCAACTTCAGTTTTGTGAGGAGATTCCTCAGAGTATAGTTCTCTCATCACCTCATCAATGATGTCATCCATTGGATTGAAGGTTTGATCGCTCATGGCAGTTGATGGCTGTCCAGACTGATGGCTTTGTGATTTCTTCATTAATTGATTGAATAGCCATTTGTGTTGAACATGGGGGTGCGACCATCTTTCTTGTTTTATTTCTGTAGTGATGATTGGTAGTGTTAGACCATGAATCTTGCACAGTTCATCAAACACGTCTTTCATCGATCCTTCAGCTGGGTTTGGGCACTCTTTCCTCAGCTGTAGCTGCCTCATAAGGTGTTTTCCTTTAGTGATACTAGCATTCTCACTGTCCATCCACCATAGACTCCATTCTTCCTCTCGTCTCCAAAAGCTCATTCCATGGAATACGAGCAATGAGAGAAATGGCTCGGACTGATATACATGTCTCCACAAAAACCAGTAGATGTACCTGGTTAAGGTGTGGAAGAGCTCCTCATGACCAGTTAGCTCCTGGGCATAGTGTTGAGCCATATGTTTTTGTGTAGTTTCATCAGCCCATCTCTTCACGGACTCTCCTTGTGAGTAGGCTCTTATATTTCCTTCAACTTGAGCCATTGGTGGGCACGTCATTTGGAAATAATCGGCTCCAGCTCCATTGTGAGGAATCCCTCTTGCAGGGGTGATATCATCTGGATTTTCGCACGGAGCTGTATCTTCAACAGTTAAATTTGGTCAGATCGTTGGATCTTGTATAGGGCTTGATCCCTTTCTCCTTCTTGACTGAGAAAGTAAGATTCTTCTCCTTTTTGGTTGACCAGCTGGCTTCTTCTTTGTAGCTGATCTGACAGCTGCTTGCCTAGCTGATTGTCCGATGATGTCAGTTCTGGTGGCAACTGAACTTTGTTGCCTGAATCTCTAAGCTATTGGGATGTTATCATCAGAGTCTTCAGTGACTTGCTTCTTTCCCTTGCCTTTAGCTGCAGGCTTCTTTCTTTTTGGCTGGTCAGTTTGGTCAGGATCTATCTCCACAATCTTGACTGGTTTAGAAATAAAGTCATTGCTGACTATAGTCTTGAACCCTGTTTCCTCAGCCATCCAGGGAAACTGCTTCTCCAGAATGACGCTGACCCAACTAATCTATCCAATTCGCTGAGGGAATTTCTTGTCATCCCAGCTGATCGGTATTTTATTTCACCTAAATACTACTCGCAAGTGCACGAGGTAATTTATAGAAAAATAAGGTGAGCAAGGTCGTATCCACAGAGACTGGCAATGCAAAGCAGCTAATTACCCAATTCGGTTGTTTCACTTTATCTATAGAACCAAATTAAGAGTTTGATTTTGATTAATTGAAATGCTGGAAATAAAATAAATAAAGCAAATAGAGATAACTGGATAAACAGATGAGAAAACGGATCCTAGGGTGTTGATGCTAAATGGATTTCCCGACTTTCAGAGAATTTATTAAACGAATTTAATTCTAAATCCTGTAGGAGAATCACTAAATTATCTAGACCTTCTCTCTCGAGTAATTTCTAAATGTAGATTAGATTCTAATTCTTATCTCTCGATCTCGAATTATTATCTAACTCCAATTAACACCTCAGATTTATTCTCCTCACGACACCTACCAATCTCTCGATCTAGCAGACTCGTGTTATACAATCCTAATCCGTCAATCTATTAACCTCTCTCGAGTGAATAATAAATTAACTACACAATTGTAAATGTTGATCAATTCATTCACAAAAGACAACAATAAATAAGGACGTACAAACAAGAAATAGAAAGGAACAATAAATTACGTCAAATCATAAATCCATCAACATTTAACAACCCTAGGATCTCAAGGAATTTAGCTACTCATGTTGTATTCAAAATCCAAAGGAAATAAATAAAGAAAAGCATTTAACATGATAGTTCTAATTGAATAAAGTATAAAATAAACTTAGTCTATGATTTGCTTCTTCAATCTCTCTATAGCCTCTTCTCTGTCTTCTTCGGGATGTCTCTACTCTCTCTATAGGATAAAAGTTCTCTAATTTTCGTGCTCAAAGAAGCCTTAAATAGTTGGGCCGAGTTCGGATGGGTGTTGGAGTCGAACAAGGAAAGAGAGAAAAATCCGCCACAAACCGCCTCACAGTGCACGGGCCGTGCAACAAGGTGATTCTAGTGCACGGGCCGTGCATAACTCGCTGTTCCAAAATTGCCTAGACCTGCACGGGCCGTGCGTGAAGGATTCTTGGCGCACGGTCCGTGCGTCAACTTCTGCCGCCCGACACTCTTCACCGTTTTGCTCCGTTCTCACTCGTTTCTTATCCGATTGACTCGATTCAAGTTGCAGCGCGCTCCTCACTCGATCCTCCATCTTTGTAGGCACTTTTCAAGCTCAAATTCATCTTATACAATATTTGGCACTAAATCCCTTCAAAATGAGTAAATACGTGACACTGCACAAAATATAGAGAACTATGCGAAACTTGTTAATTCATATATGCAATGCTCATCAACTACCATCCAAATAGACTTCAAAATGCATGTAAACCATTGAAAAACAAGGGTTTATCAACTCCCCCAAACTTAGAGACATGTTCGTCCTCGAACATCTGAGAAACATGAAAGAACTGAAGTATGGATCGTCAAACGTGTAATGCTTCTGAGAATAAACTGAATTTTTTTCCCCAATCAAGTATATAAATCAAAACCACAATGCACAAAGATAAATTCAAAGAAATCATGCCTTTAAAATAATGAACCTCTCTGGGTGTGTAATTTCTCTCACCACACAAGTGTTTAAAAGGACGTGTTTACACTCAAAATCAATTCAATGCATATAATCCACCATAAGCTTGCAATCAATCTCATATCTCTACTACAAAAACGTGTGCTTCAAAGTAAGAATCAACAAGGACTTTTCATTGGTTGTAATGTAGGCTTCGGTTAAGGTGGGGAAAATTTGGCTAAGTGACTAAGTTAAAATAACTCCGACACCCTCCAAATAAATAGCCCTCCAACTCCACAGTAGAATCCTTTTGGATCCTCTTCCAACCTTTTCACCCTTTTACGATGTTCACTCAATTTCTAGCCCCATTAGACTCTTCGAGTCTTATTTAATTCCATTGGTATAATTTTTCCATGCTCACTTATTCATTCATTTTTTTTTCTTTTTTTTTTCTTCTTTTTTTCACACAAGAGATTTTGTTCAATATGCGCATCTAAACCCATACCAATATCCCGGGCACTACCACGTCTACATCAACACCAACTACCCATCATTCCATAATTTTTCAACTATCCTTTCTCCACAAATTTTCAATGAACAGGTAACTCAAGAAAATAGGCTTTAAGGCTCAACATGGCTGACTAAGGATAATTATTTTATCAGGACAAGTGTATGGATAAAAATTAGCTAACAAGAATGGCCTTAAATCATTTTCAAACTATCAGCACACAATACATAGTCTCGAGAGAGATATGAAGGCAAATTCTAGAGATCACACACAAGATTGATAATCACACCAGAAACGAATAAGACTAAAAGTCTTAGGCTCAAAACCTCTCATGCTCAATCACATTCCAAAGGCATAAATTCTAGGAATCTATCAAAGCACAAAACAATCTATCATAACATACTCAATTAGCAAATTTTTAAATAAAAACAATCTCATCATTAGCTATTCAAGTTTCCACATCTTCATACTCTCACACTCGCAAATATTCTCCAATATCTCAATACAAATCATTTTCAAATAGACAGAGAAATCCAGAGAAAATCAAAAGCAACATCAAACTACTCCTAAAAACAAAACAACAAAAATAAAAACAAAAATAACAACCTAAGTAAAATAAAAACACAGATAAATTCAGGATACTACCACACCAGCCCCCTCCCCCAAACTTATTCACACGCCAGGAGAATAAGTTTGGAGGGAAAAGAAGTGGAGTATCCTGAAGAACAAACTCACCAAGGTAGAGGGTGAGGAAACTGAAGACCTTTTTTTTTTTTTACCTGCACGAAAAAAAAACAAAGTATAAAATAAATAAAGAAAACAAAGCGAAAAAAATACCAAAATATTGGGTTGCCTCCCAATCAGCGCTTGATTTATTGTCTCGAGCTTGACATCTTCTTGAAAATAGCTAAGGAGGATTTGGTGAAGCGCGACGCCACACCAATCCTCGTCTCATCAACTCTGTCGGGGAAATCGAGACAGCGCGTCCCCAATGCTCTCCATTCTTTTTCTTGGATTTAATTTTCTCATCTTCTCGAGCTTGGAGCAGCCTCTTCAGCTTAACAGACGCAGGAGGTCCATCAAATTCTTCAGGAGCTTTCACTACTTCCACCATTTTTACCTCTGCATGAGTCGAGCTTTCAAGTGGTCGATAAACAGTGAAAATTTCACTTTCATCTTCCACTTGCAACAATAGAGTCTCTTTCTTCACATCAACAACCGCGCCTGCCGTGGCAAGGAACGATCTCCCAAAAATCAGAGAAACTCGGCGATCGACCTCTATGTCTAGCACAATAAAATCGGCTGGAAAAATAAATTTTCCAACCTTCACCAACACATCTTCAACTATTTCACTTGGGTATCTCAAAGACCGGTCAGCGAACTGCAGAATTACGGATGTTGGCTTCAACGGGCCTAGCCCCAACTGTTGATATACCGATAATGGCATCAGATTGATGCTAGCTCCCAAATCGCACAAGACTCGATCAAATTTAGAGCTCCCAATAACACACGGGATAGAAAAATTTCCCGGATCTTTCAACTTCATCACACTGATTTTTATATCACTGCACTGCACTCTTCTGTCAAATGCACCCGTTCTTCTTCTCCGATCTTCTTCTTCTTAGCCAAAATCCTCTTCATGAATTGAGCATACTTCGGCATCTTCTCAAGTGCTTCAACGAACGGTATGTTGATGGATAGTTTCTTAAAAATTTTAAGAAACTTAACAAATTGATTATCCATCTCTTGCTTCTTCAGTCTTTGGGGAAACGGCAATGGAGGGACATAAGCATGCGGAGACACATATTTAGGTTCAGGAGCCTCCTCAACAACAATTGCGGGTTCTTCTTCAATCTTTTCATTTATACCTCTACACATGTGGATTGCGTTGCACTGCTCCTTCGGATTAATCTCTGTGTTGCTCGGATATTGGCCCTTTTGTTGCTGGCTTCCAACGATCTTGGCCAGCTGACCAATTTGAATCTCCATTGACTTCAATTGAGCCCCCGTGGTTGCAGTGAACTTGTTGAAGGCTATTGTCAGATTATCCACCTTTGCAGCTTCAACATCCATCCTTTGCTTAGTGGCAGTCATAAAGGACCCTGGAATATCTTCTAAATTCGGCTTCTTTCCATCATTTACGACTCCATTTGTTGTAGAAAAACCGGGAGGTGGCTGCTGAAAATTGTTAGGATTGGCATAACTTAGCCTATCCTATTGTCCATACTGATTACCACCTTGATTCTGTCTGAAATTATTGTTGTAGCTGTGACCTTGCATGTAATTGACATCTTCGGGACTGTCGTTGACTGTAGCAACATGATCTGGAGCAGTATTGGGTAACAATGGATTGTTCTTCGTCAACAGGATGATTGCCTTAGCTATAGTAGACATCTGAGCTATCAACTCTTTCAAATCATCTGAAGCTGAGACCTCGGCCACGCATCGAATTAAATTCCTCTGAGATGGCCACTGAGCACTGTTTGTAGCCATCCTCTCCAACAATTCCATAGCCTCATCCGCAGATAACTCCAACAGAGCTCCTCATACAGCTGCATCAATCCGGTCTCGGGTGTGCTCCATCAAACCATTGTAAAAATAGCAAACCTGCTGGTCTACTCCGATTCCATGTCGTGGGCACTTTCTGATAAGGTCTGTGAACCTCTCCCAAGCTTCATACAGGGCTTCTTGATCAAACTGCCGGAATTGAGTGATCTCGTTCTTCATCCTCAGAGTCTTGCTTGGTGGACAGTATTTGGCGAGGAATTTCTTACACAATTCATCCCAAGTTGTAGCTTTGTCCGCATCCAATGACTGATACCATAGCTTCGCTTTATCTCGCAGAGAGAATGAGAATAAGTGAAGCCTGATGGCATCGTAGCCTACTCGGTTCATCTTAATTGTCCCACAAACTTCCAGAAACTGCGCCAGATGCGCATGTAGATCTTCCAAGACTCATCCACCGAATTAGTTCTGCTGAACCATCAAAATTAAACCTGACTTAAGGTCGAAATTGTTGGCTGCAATAGCCGGTAGCTGAACCCCACCAAAAGTGTCAGTCACTTGAGGTTCCAGAGCCTCTCGAATCGGTGGTTGAGCTGCTGGTGGCTCAGGTGCTTGTTCCTGACTCTGAAGCAAAACTCGCAACTCTTCCATTTCTCTTTGCATGGTCGTCATCTCTTCTTCTTGATTAGCTGCCATTCTCTCAACTCTGATTCTCTCTGCGTTCCTATGTCTTGCAGAAGACTCGATCTCAGGGTCTAGTGGTACTAAGTCAGTTACCCATCTAGACCTCAAATTCATGCACTACCTGCCAAACACTAGAGAAAACCAAAACACAACAGAGAGAATTAAACTACACAGATAAAAAAAATAAAAAAAATAAAAAAAATGAAAATAAAATAAAATACACTCTAAATTGAAGCTCAACAAGTAAATCAAATATTAGCTGTCAATAACACCAGTCCCCGGCAACGGCGCCAAAAACTTGATCGGTATTTTATAGCAAAATAAGGTGAGCAAGGTCGTATCCACAGAGACTGGCAATGCAAAGCAGCTAATTACCCAATTCGGTTGTTTCACTTTATCTAGAGAACCAAATTAAGAGTTTGATTTTGATTAATTGAAATACTGAAAATAAAATAAATAAAGCAAACAGAGATAACTGGATAAACAGATGAGAAAACGGATCCTAGGGTGTTGATGCTAAATGGATTTCCCGACTTTCAGAGAATTTATTAAACTAATTTAATTCTAAATCCTGTAGGAGAATCACTAAATTATCTAGACCTTCTCTCTCGAGTAAGTTCTAAATGTAGATTAGATTCTAATTCTTATCTCTCGATCTTGAATTATTATCTAACTCCAATTAGCACATCAGATTTATTCTCCTCACGACACCTACCAATCTCTCGATCTAGCAAACTCGTGTTATGTAATCCTAATCCGTCAATCTATTAACCTCTCTCGAGTGAATAATAAAATAACTACACAATTGTAAATGTTGATCAATTCATTCACAAAAGACAACAATAAATAAGGACGCACAAACAAGAAATAGAAAGGAACAATAAATTACGTCAAATCATAAATCCATCAACATTTAACAACCCTAGGATCTCAAGGAATTTAGCTACTCATGTTTTATTCAAAATCCAAAGGAAATAAAGAAACAAAAGCATTTAAGATGATAGTTCTAATTGAATAAAGCATAAAATAAACTTAGTCTGTGATTTGCTTCTTCAATCTCTCTGTAACCTCTTCTCTGTCTTCTCCGGAATGTCTCTGCTCTCTCTATAGGGTAAAAGTTCTCTAATTTTCATGCTCAAAGAAGCCTTAAATAGTTGGGCTGAGTTTGGATGGGTGTTGGAGTCGAACAAGGAAAGAGAGAAAAATCCGCCACAAACCGTCTCACAGTGCACGGGCCGTGCAACAAGGTGATTCTAGCGCATGGGCCGTGTATAACTCACTGTTCCAAAATTGCCTAGACTTGCACGGGCCGTGCGTGAAGGATTCTTGGCGCACGGTCCGCGCGTCAACTTCTGCCGCCCGACACTCTTCACCGTTTTGCTCCGTTCTCACTCGTTTCTTATCCGATTGACTCAATTCAAGTTGCAGCGCGCTCCTCACTCGATCCTCTATCTTTGTAGGCACTTTTCAAGCTCAAATTCATCTCATACAATATTGGGCACTAAATCCCTTCAAAATGAGCAAATACGTGACACTGCACAAAATATAGAGAACTATGCAAAACTTGTTAATTCATACACGCAATGCTCATCAACTACCATCCAAATAGACTTCAAAATGCATGTAAACCTTTGAAAAAAAAGGGTTTATCACCAGCTTCTCTCAATGATTTCAGCATATCTCTTCAGTTGTTCAAAGAAGTATTGTGCCCAGTTAATCTCCATTCTGTTGTAGATTGCGGCGCAGATTTTGTACTTCGTTGCTAACATCTCAGACTGACTGCCAGTTGTTCCTATCATTATCTTTGAGGCGATGGCAGTGAGCACTTGAAATTCATCTTGCAGCTTTGAGATGAGATGATTGCTCTTATATGGTTGATTTTCGCCTTCCTTTTTCCAGAAGTCATAAGCTTCCTGGAAATTGACTTGAACGTCTTCCAGCTTGAGTCCGTTGTTGGGTAGATCGAACATATTGCTCAGAGACTCAGCTGTTACGATGATAATGTGTCTTCTTACTTCCGATCTTATTTCTTTGGGATTTGAAGACCCATTTGAATTTAAGTAAAATTCAGCAACTGGTTCTGGGTAGATTCGTTCTGGAAATACCTCCAGGAACTTCTTCAGCTTTGCCTAAGAAAGCTTTTCAACGATCATTCTACTGAGAGAAGAGACTTTGCAGGCTTGGAGGAATCCGGCTGGATTGAAAAACTTGTCTTTATCAAGTTTTTCACAGAAAGCTTTAGAGTCTTCTCCAGACTGTCGGAAATTGAATCTTCTGTGAATTGGGTTTTGAGCCATGATTTTTTGAAGAAAGGTTAATTTGAGAGGCTGAGGGATTAATCTTTAAGGGCTGAAGAGTTCTGCTTTTGACGAGAGATATATAGGAAACAAATAATTCTGCAGTAAAAATCAGGAAGCTTATCTTGATTATTCAGCCGCCCTATTTATATATTGAGATAAGGCTCATCCAACGGTTGAAACATTTCGCAAGCCTTGATTTCAACGTTCGGATGCATTCAATCGACCGTCGATTGGCTTTTCATTTCTATCCGTTGGGGATAAATGAGGAGAGAGAAAGAAGTTTCAACGGTAACATTTGATTGACACGTGTTTTTACCGTTTCCACTGTTCAAACTTTTGAACTTATCTTTTCTCTCTAGCAGTTTCTCCTTGGCTTGAAAACTGATTACGTCATCAGTTGGCTTCGAGTGTAACTGATGATCCTTCTGTTGATCAGTTCCAACTGAGATGTCTTCTCATCAGTTCCGAACTGGTCTTAACTGCTTGGACCTTTATTCAGCTGCTTCCCAGTTCAGCTGTTCTCCTTCAGCTGGTCCTTGAACTGATATCTCCTTTTGATTTGACTTCAGTTCCTATTACTCTTTCATTAGTTTGATCAATTTGCAGCTGGTATGTTCTGCATAGCTGACTGGATCATCAGTTTGAGCAACTGAACTGATGATTTAGTTGAACTGATGGGGTAAGCTGATCATCTTCAGTTTACTTTTCTCTCAGCAGCTTCTTGCCTTTACTTCAAACTGATGGCTTATGTGTCCAACTGATCAGTTTCTCATCTTTTTGGTTCAGTTCCTCTCTTCAACTGGAATGGATTCCTGGTCTTTTTCTTCCAGTTGATCATCTTCATCCTGTGAAGCTAGCTCAAGTAGTCCCAGTTGTATGCATAGCTCCATAAACCTTGCTTCAGGCAATGGTTTGGTGAAGATGTCAGCTATCTGCTTCTCAGTGTTGACATATTTGATGCATATGTCTTTCTTCTCGATATGATCTCTGATGAAGTGATGTCTTATGTCAATGTGCTTGGTTCTTGAATGCAGAACTGGATTCTGAGATATCGCAATTGCACTATTGTTGTCACAGTAGATAGGTACTTCTTCAGTTTCGACTTTGTAGTCCTTCAACTGTTACATCATCCAGAGTATCTGAGCACAGCAGCTTCCAGCAGCGACATATTTTGCTTCAGTTGTTGACATGGCAACTGAGTATTGCTTCTTGCTAAACCAGGATATCAGTTTGCTTCCTAGAAACTGACATGTTCCACTGGTGCTTTTTCTATCGATCTTGCATCCACCAAAGTCTGAGTCTGAATAGCCAATTAGACTCAAACTGTCATCTCTGGGATACCATAGTCCAAGATTTATGGTTCCTTTGAGATATTTGATAATTCTCTTTGCTGCTTCAAGATGACTTTTCTTTAGATTAGCTTGAAACCGTGCGCATAGACCGACTGAATAGGAGATGTCTGGCCGGCTAGCTGTTAAGTAAAGTAGCGACCCAATGATTCCTCTGTAGTATGCTTGGCTAACTGATTCTCCTTCTTCATCAAGAGTTAGCTGAACTGATGTGTTCACAGGAATCTTGAGAGTTTTTCCTTTGCTTACTCCAAACTTCTTGACTAGCTCCTTGGTGTACTTAGTCTGGCTGATAAAGATTCCATCTTTCAGCTGCTTCACTCGGAGTCCTAGGAAGAATGTCATTTCTCCCATCATGCTCATCTCAAATTCGCTTTGCATCAGTTGAGCGAATCGTGTGCATAGATCTTTTCTTTTTGATCCAAAAATTATGTCATCCACATAAATTTGAACCATTAAGATCTCAGTTGATTGTTCTATTCAGAATAGAGTTCGATCAATGACTCCCTTTTCAAACCCATTTTTCAGCAAAAATGTTGTTATAGTTTTACACCACGCTCTAGGAGCTTGCTTCAGTCCGTAGAGGGCCTTCTTCAGTTTGAAAACTTGATCACCAATTTCAAAGCCTGGAGGTTGCTCGACATACACGTCCTCCTTGAGCATTCCTTGAAGAAAAGCACTCTTGACATCCATTTGGTAGACTGTGAAGTTGAAGTGAGCTACATATGCTAGGAACAGTCTGATGGCTTCCAATCTTGCAACTGGTGCGAATGTCTCATCAAAGTCGATTCCTTCACTTTGTGAGTATCCCTTGGCTACCAGTCTAGCCTTGTTCCTTGTGATCACTTCTTGTTCATCCAGTTTGTTACGAAAAATCCATTTTGTACCAATAACCTTCTGGGTTTTTGGCCTATCAACAAGAAACCATACGTCATTCCTTGTGAACTGGTTCAGTTCTTCTTGCATGGCCATGATCCAGTCCGAGTCTTCTAAGGCTTCTTTGACGTTTGTTGGTTCAGTTTGAGATATGAAGCATGTGAATGATGCATGCTCAGTTGAACTTCTGGTCTGGACTCGACTTCTTGGATCACCAACTATCTTATCAGTTGGGTAGCTTCCGAGCCATTTGGGCAAGATAGCTTCAGCTGGCTCTTCTGTGGTGACGTTATCAGTTGCCCTTTCATCAGTTGGTTCGGCATTTTCATCAGTTCTTCCCCCTGTTTCAGTTGTGGGGTTTGTGGTCTCAGCACGATTTGTGTCTTCATTGACCAGGTTATTCTCAACTGGTTTTGTACCAGTTTCATTGCCTTCTTCTAGTGAAACTTCAAACCGCTCTGGAACAATGTGATCCACATAGTCCTGCGAGTTCTCAGTTTCACTAGGTAGTACTTGAACTGATGTGTCTATTCTTTCTTTGTTTCTGTACTCATTAGCAAATTCATCGAATACCACATCACATGATATTTCCACAACAAGAGTTCGTTGTGAATATAACATTTACAGCCAAATATTTTAAAATATGAGATAGAAGACTTACGACCCTTATACAGTTCATAAGGTGTTTTGTCATGGGCTGCTACAATGGCACTTCGATTTTGAGTATGGCAAGCTGTGTTGACTGCTTCAGTCCAGTACCCTTCAACTATATTGGCATCAGCTATCATTGCTCGAGATGCTTCTTTGAGTGTACGGTTACGCCGTTCGGCTACACCATTTTGTTGTGGAGTTCTTGCAGCTGATCGTTCATGAGTGATTCCAAGCTGGTTGAGGAAACTGATCATTTGCTGATTTATAAATTCAGTTCCATTGTCGGAGTGAATCCTTTGAACTGATCTTTTTTTTTTCAGTTTGTAATCTTCTGATTAGCGCCGTTAGCTTGTCAAAAGTTTCATCTTTGCTCCTCAAGAATTCCACCCATGTATATCTTGAGTAATCATCAACTACTACAAGAGTGAATCTTTTGTCTTTTGGAGTTTGAGGTCTAACTGGACCAAACAAATCCATGTGTAGCAGTTGAAGACAATCAGTTGTTCCTGGTGGATGACTCCTGTTCTTGAAGAATGACTTCACCTGCTTCCCTTTTTGACATGATCCACATACACCTGTATTCTTGTATATTTCCTTGGGAAGCCCCTCAACTAACTCTTTCTTGGATAGGTAGTTGATTATTTTGAAGTTGAGGTGGTTCAGTCGTCGATGCCATAGCCAGCTTGCTTCAGTTGATCCTTTAGAAAGAAAGCAAGCTTCTAAGTAGCCGGTTGACCAGTCAATAATGTACATGTTGCCTCTTCTTATACCAGTGAGCAGAATTACTCCAGTTAACTTGTCTCTAATGTTGCAGGAATTTTTGGTGAAGTCAACTGAGTAGCCATTGTCGCACAGCTAGCTGATGCTGAGTAGTTTGTGCTTCAGTCCATCCACGTGGGAGACTCCATTTACTACTACTTTTCCCTTGTCTACGAACCCTTATCCAATGGTTCGGCTTTTGGAATTATCTCCAAATGTGACAAGTGGGCCTTTGATTTCTTCATAACCGTCGAGATCTTCTCTGTCTCCGGTCATGTGCTTGGAGCACCCGCTATCTAGATACCAAATGTCTTTGGTTTTCTTCATAGATAGGATGCTCTTGTCCTGCGAAGAAAAGGATTAGCATTTAGGGACCCGTTTCATATCGGGTCCTTGTTGATACATTAAGCTTTTTGGAATCCAAACTTGCCACACTTTTGGCTTTTTATCACTCAGACAGTCAACTGATTTGGATCGTTTGATCAGTTTTGACTCTCTTTCAACTCTTCTAGAATCGGTTGAATGATACATGCATTGCAAGTTAGTGGGATAAAACAATTCAACTAATACGCAGTTATCTCAAGATTTTTGAGTTCTTCTATCAGGCCAATGCCTTGTGTGTTTTCAGTTTACTGGATTAAACCCTTTTGGATCAGCTCTTAGTTTATTTCTTGAATCTAGATACTCATTGTAATGATGATAAGGTTGAAATGAGTTTCTTTGATCTCTCCTAGAAGTGCCTTGATTAAACTGCTTGGCAGGGTGGGCTTGAGATCTAAGCTGGTCTTTCTTAAAATGAACTGATCTATCAGTTTGTCTTGTTGGCATTCTATATTGAGCTGGTGGCCTTCGTTGAACTAGAAGCTTTGGACAATTGGTTTGACTTGAATGAACTGATGGTCTTGGCTGGAAATTGGGCTTCAGCTGACCTAGTGTTTTTGGTTGATAGAACTGACCAGATTGTCTGGGCTGAGTCTGGAGATTTTTCAATATGCCTTTTCCTTTGATTGGCTCAGCTAGCTGATCATGAGATCTAGTGAACCCTTTTAGGATTCCCTTATCCCTGAGTTGAGCAACTATTTTTCCCTTCTCTAGGGCAGTGAATTTGCTATATCCTAGCCCTGAGTTGCTAGATCCAGTTCTTTGATGATTTAGTATCTCATCTAAAGTTTGAGACCCCTTTTTAAACTTCAGAGATACTTTTTCTCTCTCATGAATCTCTTGTTTGAGTTTTTGATTTTCAGCCTCTAGATCAGCAGTTCTCAATTTCAATTTCTCAAATTCTATAAACTGAGTCTCAAATTCATCACAAATGACTCTATCAAATAATGCACAGGCCTATAGAGTTGCAAACTCATGCTTTGATACCATTATATAACACTCCAATCCCAGGTGAAGAAGAGACCGATGCATTATTGAAGGAAGGGTGAATGAGTTATTATACTAAACTTGCAAAATTAGGAATTCTTAATTATGGACTTAAGAATAATAGACTATGCCTTCTGAAATTTGGGCAGCATAACCTCTATAACTGGAAAACATACATTTGTTGAGATATAAACAACAGGGCTTTATCCTTGGCAACAAAAGCGGAATATTTGTTCAACGCCCAACAAAAATCATAACATGCTACATGCTATGAGGCTAAATATTCAAAGTTAGAACGGAAACATAATACACTATTTGAAGATCAAAGGTAAAGAACATTAAAGGAAGAACAACATAATGAAGACACAACGAAAGCACAGCTAAACTACTGCAGCCACTCGCACCACAGCCACCAACATCTTCAACCTGAAAATATTTGAAAAGATTTGGGTGTGAGCACTAATGTACTCAGCGGGTGAAGAGTTTTATAAAGCATTTGATAACTCATTTTGGAAAACATATCCAATTATCTCAAAACACATAATAGAACATTTAAAAGATAAAATCGATTATGCGTATGCCAAAGCTTCTTTTCTCATTGCGCTCTCATCTCTTATCTGACGTTAGTTCTACCCCATAGAACTGGTTATAGATTTTCTTGCTAGATCGTCCACTGTATCATCTGCTGTACAAAACCACAACGAACCAACTTGGGCAAGGAAGCAGATTGAATAATACTCACGTGGAGACGCAGATAAGAGCTAAAATATTTTCTGATATGGATACAACTTTCATTTGTATAAACAAATTTTATATAACTCAAATGATACATTTTTATAATAAGAAACACCCACCTTGCTCGGGTAACTGCGGATAGGCTACTGCGGAAAACAATCTTGATTATCTCTTTCTAGCTCAGCGGGTCCTACACCACACAAGATTTGACTTAGGATTGCTACATGATTTCTCTAAACCAAACTAAATATAATACGGACATTCTAAACTAATAAACTGGCTTCGATCTACAATGCGCAACATTAGAGTTTCATTCTCAACTCGACATTTAAGGGAAATAAATTCAGCAAATATTTTCCAATAAAATCGACCTAAAACATTTGGAAAAGGTGGAGATCGACCACTTACCATTTTATTCAATTCCGGCAAATTAAACTATACATGTAGATCTGACTTTTTGAAAATTGCCAAATTCAAATGACACCATGCTTCACATAAAATAATGCTCGTGCTGAAGTGTCATAGTTTTCAGATGACAAATAAACTCGATACAAATTTAAATACTCAATTTGCAAAATCGGGTAAATACAAAAATCTGTCTATACAAAAAGGGGATCGGTAGATACATAGAGAATCCACCATAGGACAACAATGCAAAAGAAACATTTTGGATCGGGTGGCCCGTTTCATGGCGGCGCACGACAGCGGTTCGCCGACCTCCTGGCCAGAATCCGACCGTTGGTTTTTCTCTATCCTTTAGGGTATTAGGTTCTATTCAATCACATCTACAACATGCTTGAAAATGAAAGAAATCGAAAAACATTTAACTGGAGGGAGGTGGCAGCTACAGCGGCGGTCCAGCGGTCTTCCGGCCTTGGTTGCTGCAGCTTCCTCCTCCCTCACGACCCGGCTCGGCTCCACTTTCACTTGCTCGATTTTTTCATTTTGAAAATGTGATGAAAATGAATGTCTGAAGCCCTATTTATAGTTTTTCAAAGCTTGGGACGAATATAAAATATTGGGCATTTTTAACTAAGAAAAACACTTTTCACCCCATTAGTTCTTTTTAAAGCGCACATTTCAACTCATTGGATTCGTTAGAACTCCAACACGAAATCCAAAAATACCGGGATGATCCATGAAACATGAGAAAATCAATTTACTGACAGAATAGTGCCTTAGAAAGATGCTAATATGCAAAAAAGAATTTAAATGCACAAATAAATTGATTAAAGTTATATATGTCTTACATTCATTTTAACTCCTACGAAGCCGCTCTTCCATTAGGCTCCTAATAACAATTAGGGTCTAAGAAAAATACTACGGAGAAATGAGTCGTTACAAAATTAAATGTTCTTTAATATATATTAGGAAGGCAATTTTTAAAATTAGTACGAGACAACCATAATTTTAAGACAGCCTGGTTACATCTCACATGCATGTTCACTATCATCAATGCATAACAAAAAATTAAAATGCTAATTAAGAAGAAAATGAAACCATCCGTAAAAGTAGTTTCCCGAATTAATTTGATTAATTCCAATAAAAAATTATGCGTGCAAACTATAAACGGAGTATGACATGCATGATGGTGAATTTTATATAATGTATTTTTGAAATATAACATGATCGAGCTTTGAAATCAAGCATAACAATTTAAAACATACATGGTTAAATACATATGTTGCGTTAAATGAAAGAAACTTGAGTGCGTAAAAAAAACTATATATTGAATTATTGATATATAAAACACAGGTGTAGTATGAGAACCTAGGCCCCTTATTTTTTATTTTTTTTTGTCGAAGGTAACCCGCAGCCGCTGTGTAATAGTCTGCAAACCACACAGAGGAGGTAAACCACACCTTGGCAAGCCAGGTGTGACAGGCTCACACGTAGTGGTGTTGGTGGGAGCTAGGCCCTTTATTATTTGATATTATTGAAGCCGTACATATATAGTTGACGACATGCGTGATATTAAGGATCCACCAGATCTCGGTAGACTTGTATAAATACCCATGTTTGTGATTAATAAAAATAATAACTTCCTCTCATTATTTTTTGAGTTCTAATGCGTGAATCGTAATGCGTTACATGAGGCTCTTAATGGGAAGGATCCTAAGCGGAGCAGCTTTGCGAACGGGCATCCAATTCGCCTCTGCTCTGTGGTCTGCGGCGGCGGCGGTGGCATCTTCAAATTTCCAATCAAAGTTATGAACCAGAGTTGCCGTGGTCATATGCAGAATCCGACTGGCCAACGGCCCACCGGGACAAATTCTTCTACCCGACCCGAATGGAATGAGCTCGTAATCTTGGCCACCTATGAAGTCTTTATTGTGATCGAGGAAGCGTTCGGGCTCAAAAGAATCTGGATTCTTCCAGATAGTCGGGTCTCTTCCTATCGCCCACATATTAAGGAATACCTGAGTTCCCTTGGGGATGAAATACCCCCCATCCAGTTGTTGATCGCTTTCGGCCTTACGAGGAAGCAGAAGAGGTCCCGGAGGGTGATATCGGAGCACTTCTTTGATCACTGCCTGCAAATAAGGCAGCCTCGCCATCTGTGATTCGTCCACAACTTTCTTCTCTCCCACCACGCTCTTCATCTCCTCTTTCACCTTCGCTAATTTGTCGGGATTAATCATTAATTCCGTCATTATCCACTCGATGGTGATGGTGTTCGTATCTGATGCTCCAACAAGCAAGTCCTGATCAATCGCTCAATCATCCATCCGTATTAATTAACATTAATTATATATGATCGATATGCATGATTATATATTTAGTACATACGTACTCACCATCAAGAGATGAATAAGGTGATCTGTAGTGAACTGGCCGGACTCATTTGCCTCCATAATATCCAGCATAGTTTCCAAGAAGTCAGTCTTCTTGGGAGCATCCGGGTTGGCCTTTCTCGACTCCAGTCTTTGATTGAGATAACCCTCCACTTTCTCACGCAATTTGCCTAAGCAAACTTTCGCCTTTCGTTTGATCCCCTGCAGGTCGAAAGGCTTGAGGATTGGGAAGTAGTCGGCATAGTTAGCCGCGACCAAAATGCTCGACACACCATCGATGATCTCCATGAACTCCCGACTCACTTCTGAATCAAACTCAGTAGCCTGAATTGAAAAGAGCGTGGCGGACATGAGGTTGATCGTCGTGATGAACGCTGCTTCGCGAATATTAACTGCTCGGCCGCTGTCGCAGCATCTCTGCACGTAGTCGAGCAGCTGCTGCAACTTCCACTGGCGAAGCCCCTTAGTGGCTTCCAGGCTCTGATACGAGAGTATGTGCTCCTTGCAAATCGTACGCATTTCGCGGCAAATGTTGGACGCGGGCATAAAGACGATGGACAACGTGTCGTGGTCGCATGCATGGAGAGCCTGCAAGATGATTCGCCCAGAAAATACCTGGCCGTGTTTGTGCAATATCTCTTTCGCCATTTCTGGGGAGGAAGCCACTACGGTGTATAAGCTTCCGAGATGGATCGACATGAGAGGGCCGTATTGTTTTGAGAGTTGGGCAAATGAATGGTGAGGTTTGCGGCCGAGTTGCAGCATGTTGCCGATGATCGGAAGGGGATAAGGCCCCGGAGGAAGCTTTCTCCGCGGCCCTGAGGAAAGGATAAAACTCATCAATATTAATAATACAGCAGCTACAACATAGACAAAGCTCTCCATTTTCTAGCTTCTTCTTTCTTTTTAATTAATTCTCTCAAATCTCAATGTCTCTACTCTTAGTGGCTCTTAATTTGTCTCCTTTTATAGCTGCTGTTGGTTAATATTTCTTCTAGATTAGGGATATATATTTTTAATTCAGAAATTAGTTACGCTATTTGACCGCAGCCATGCATTAATGACGTTTGTTTTTTTTTCCTTTTTTTCTTTCTAATTTTAAGAAAGAGAAAAAAAGAAAAAAGAAAAAAAAAAGAAAAAGAAAATTAGTGACACCAAAACATGTCACAGGTTTCTAATTTTTTTTTTTTTCTTTTCTTAATAAGATGAGTTAATTGCCTTATAAAATACACAAACTTTGGGGTGTTTTTGGTTTTTCACATGTTTTACAAAACATAGTTGTAATAATATGAACTTAACATTTGTTTGGTTTTTCACATGTTTTACAAAACGTAGTTGTAATAACATGAACTTAATATTTGTTTAGTTTTTCACATAATTTTCAAATTCGGACACTCTAATCTAATCAAAATCGATCAAAATTTCATGTATTTTAAGTAATTTGGTGCCCACATAGATGTATACATGGAAATCTCTGACAATCAAGTCATTTCCATTGACTGAAATTTGAAAATCATGTGAAAAATCAAACAAGTGTTAAGTTCATGTTATTAAATCTATGTTTTTTAAAACGTGTGAAAATCCAAAAACACGGCAAAGTTGATGTATTTTAAGGCAATTTACCCTAATAAGAAATACTAAAGAAGAAAAATAAAATAAAAAAATAAAAGTAGATTTGTCATTTCTGCAAATCATGAAATTTGAGAGACAGAGAGGGAGAGGGAGAGATACAGAGAATGATAGGATAATCGATTCAATTTTACTATTGTACTTTTTTATGTTTCATTTCATGTTCCATGACTATTAAATTTATCATTTTAGTAATACTTTTTATAAAAAAATAATTATAATATAAATAATCATAGCTAACTTTTATCAATAAAAAATAAATTTAAAATATCATAAAATCTAATTTTAAAATAATCAACCATAATAATGAATTATAAATTAAAAACTAAAAAATAAATACTAAGAAATAATTATAAATTCTAATTGGGTGGGAGAAATCCTAAAAAAAATCATATATGTAATTAAACTAAACAACGATAAAAAAAATGAAGAGCAAAAATATAATAAAAACTCATAATTTAAAAGTACAACACGGGGTATAATACAAATAGTGCATTATGAAATCTCATGTGGTGGTGACTCAAATTTTCTATTGCACGATCATGTTTCACTTTGTGTTTTTTCTTTTATTGTTTTTTTTTTTGAGGAAATTTTCTTTTATTGTTAAATATAGCATAGTTAAGTATCTTTATTGAAAATATGACTAAAAATAATACATTTTAAATTAGTGGCTAAGAACACAATTTTACTAAAGGGAAAGGACCATTTTCCTATGTTTTTTTTTTATGTCGAGGGTAACCCACAGCCGCTACCGAGATAACATACAAACCGTACATGGGAGGCAAACCACACTTGGTAGGCAAGGTGTGACAGACTCACACCTAATAGTGTTGGTGGTGGGATTCGAACTTGAGATATTTATCCTCAAGATAACCCCACTCCACCACTATATCATCACTACAAGAAAAAATGTCATACACCACGGAGAATCTCCGTGGTCTATTCATTTTCGCTACCGTCGTATATAGTGGTGTTGTCTATAGTCCCTTTTTACACGACGGAGAATCTCCGTAATCTATTCTCCTAATACACAACGGTAATATACCGTTGTCTTTTGCGTAAATACCGTTGTATATTCACATTATATGTAACAGTTTCTTATTATTACCGTTGTGTAATATGTACTTTAGATAATGGTAACATTCATTTACCGTTGTAAAAGATACTTATATGTAACGGTAAATACTGTCGTACTCATGAAATTTACCGTTGTGTATATTGGTTATATGTAACGGTTTGTTCTATTATTACCGTTATATAATATAATCATACGCAACGCTTATTACCGTTGTCTAAACATAATTTACTGTTTTATTTTATTGCTATATGTAATAGTATTTTTTATTACCATTGTATATAAATCATTTACACAACAGTGTAATTTGATTACCGTTGTAATTTTTCTCCATATACAACGATATATACTGTTGTAAATGGGTGTTTTTAGTGTTGTATTTTTGTGTCACCTGTAAATCATAATGTAACAATTAAAATTATAATTAAGAATAATCTAAAACATAACCAAATATTATTCAAAAATACAATATGGTCATCAATCATCTAAAAATACAATATGATGTAATATTATCCAAAAACATGTTAGGATGACCTAAAACATTAAAGACAAAAACTTGTATGAGACGGTCTCATACATGAGACGGATCAATACATGTGAGTTAATTATACTTCATCCATAAATAATGATACTTTACCCATAAATAATGATACATGTGAGTTAATGATACTTCACCCATAAATAATGATACTCACATGCGGATATAAATAATGATACTCATATGTGAGTTAATGATACTTCACCCATAAATAATGATCCCCGTATGTGAGTATTGACCCGTCTCATGTATGAGACGGTCTCACCCAAGTCTACCCCAACATTAAAAGTCAAAGTCATTACCAATATCCCCATACAAAGAAGCTAGTTGTAGAAGAGTTATAATCAAAATCCAAAAAATGATAATTGTAAGTAATTGCAATGCATCCCGATAATCTGCTCCAACACACAACTAGTTGTAGATAGAAATCTAAAATACCTTGATCCTACAAACGATAGCTCACACAATTTGCCCATTCCACCCAACTTCATTGATTTCATCTTTAGGATACGACCTTTTTTGAAACTACATACAAAAGTAATAAAAGTAAGTGCATCAATGGCGGTAGACAATGCAATTAAGACAAAATATGAGCTAACTTAATTGAATTTAAAAGCATAGTATAATTGGGTCAGTAGATCAAGAACTCATATAGAGTTAACGTGCTAGTAAACATAAAAAGAAGCAAAATTCAAATCAATAACAGATAGCTATTTTCGACCACATTTTTTGGATGAAATAATTTCACCCTTGGCATTTCAGTGTGATTATCAAAACCCAGCTCAGTCAAATTTGAACATTAAAACTCTACACAGTACACACTAAGCATAATAATGTACATCTCTAGCTGATTTAAAGGTTTTTTTTTCAACTCAGTGCAACACAATAAAGTAGATTGCTCAAGTGTTATAATCAAAGATATGACATCAATGAAATAGGTCAGTTAGGGACAACAAAGCCAACACGACAAACTACAAGGCCTAAAGAAATATAATAGCAAGATATAATGGAGTCTAACAATCTACTGTATCAAATTTCTTGGAAGCATTACATATGTATTATAAAAACTAACTACATAAGACGATCATCTCTTTCAGAAAATTCACGTTTCTGATCACTATCCAATTACGCCATATCATCTTAACTGTTGCTGCAGATCAGTGCCTCACTACCGTGCTGATCATAGTAAATGTGCCTACACCGTACGACTGACTGATCATCAACTATTCTCTAATTTCTACGATGTGTGAAGGAAAAGAGTAAATAATAGAAAAACTAAATTTAAGTTAAGAAAGATGAGCAATTTCTCACAGGTATGAATACAGATAAACCTTAAAACCAAGAGTAGGAGGAAAAGTTATATCAATAATCAAGCTACAATTTAACTTCCATATGATAGTTTGTTGTGGTACATGCCTAGCGAGGGGATTCACTACTTGTTTCCCCTCCCCTTACGGTCTATCACACTTGCTACTCAAGTAGCTAGACTCAAGGAAACTATATTACAATAGATTACAACCAAGATCAGTAAAGAGCAGGCTTCAAATCTTCACAACGGGGATGACTTCTTCACAGGAAAGTCTCAGAGGAGAAGGTCAGTAGAACCTTCAAGGTTCTTCACAGGCTTGATGGCACCAATCGACATATCTGAAACAAAGAGCACAAGTACAGTGAGTTCAGAGAGAGAGAGATAGCCGTAGATCAAAGTGACAAGAAAAGACAGAGAGGCAGCAGAGGTGGGAAAAGTGTGTTCGAGGCACGGTGGCTCAGATTTTCCCACTGGAGACGGCAACAGCAACTCCGGCGACCGGAAAAGACCCAGACCAGGGAGGGGATGGAGAAACGATCACCCACGAAGCACACTCAAGCTTTCTTTCTTAGAGAAAAACCCAGCCGTCTACACTCATAGGCCAATAGGAATCGCAGACAGATTCCAGCCAGAGAAACCGAGACTGGCGGCTAAAACACGGTGAGAGAGAGAGAGCTTTTCAGATTAGGGTTAGGAGACACAGTGAGCGGCTTGAGAGAGAAGGGGTCTCTCTCGTCTATTATAGAGAGTTCCAGAATATAGGGAATGATAAACAGCAGTAATGTGAAGTAAAGAGAGAGATGGAACGTCAGGTTAGGGTTTGGGGTTAAGGGTAGTGGGCCGGGTAGAAATTAATCAAATGGGCCTGGGGAGGGGAAAGGCCAAATGAGCCAACCTCAACATTTCCACCTTTGGCCCTATTGGTCTTTTCCATCACCAAGGAGTTACCTACCAAAAAGAAACACAAGAGATTATCATCATTGCCAGTGGATTTTTACTCTAATTTCATCACAAAGACAGAAGAGACCAACCCAAGTCTTGAAACAAGTCTCAGGTCTGAACAAATTGACCATCCCAGACTTAAATCACCTAGCTTAAGTACCATTATACCAAGGGTAAGTCACCATTTGTTACACAGCCCTTAGGGCTCAAAGATTACCCTGATAACAGGTTAGGATAACCCAACACATTCTCCCATTTGGTTCAACCCAAGTCTATGTTCAAAGACCTTTTGCAGGCTTCCAGCTTTGCAACTGGGAGGCACTTAGTGCCCATGTCTGCTGGATTGAACTCTGAGGGAATCTTGTCCAGTAAAACTTCCCCTTTTTCAACAATATCTCTGATAAAATGATATCTCACATCAATGTGTTTGGTTCTATCATGAAAAACAGGATTTTTGCATAATTGGATTGCAGACTGACTGTCAGAAAAAAGCAAAGGTTTATCATCAATCAAATTAATTTCAGATAGGACACCATTTAACCAAAAATTGCTTCTTTGACAGCTTCAGTAGCTGCAATGTACTCAGACTCAGTGGATGATAATGCAACAATACTTTGTAACTGAGACTTCCAACTAATGCATGACCCACACAAGGTGAACACATATGGTGTAGTAGATTTTTTTTGATCCCTATCATTGGCATAGTTTGAGTTAACATAGCTAATACACTTAACTTCATCAGGGAATTTTGAAAAAGTTAGACCATGAGAAGCAGTAGACTTTAGGTACCTTAACAACCATTTCAGGGCTTTCCAATGAGGCAACCTAGGGTAAGCCATGTACCTACTCAAACATGATACAACATAGGCTATGTCAGGCCTGGTGCTGATCATTAGGTACATCACAGACCCTATGGCATTAGCATAAGGTATTCCAGACATATCATTTAAATCAGTGTCACTTCTGGGACACTGATCTTTACTTAATTGAAAATGTGATGCAAGAGGGACAGTTAGTGGTTTACACAAATCCATATCAAACTTTTTTAACACTTGTTCATCATAAGGAGATTGATGAAGTAAGAGAGTGTGTTTACTTCTGTCTCTGTCAATGTTTATACCTAGAATCTTTCTTGCATCTCCCAAATCTTTCATGTTGAAATTATCACTTAGGCAGGATTGAACATGCTTCACAGTTTTCAGACAGGGACTTATCAACAATATATCATCCACATAAACCAATAAGAACATAAGCACAGAGGATTGCATATAATACAAGCAATGATCAAATTTACTTCTGGAGAAGTTTAAACTTTTCATGCGTGTGTCAAACTTGATGTTCCATTGCTTTAGGAGATTGTTTTAAACCATAAAGATATTTTTTCAGTAAGCACACATGATCAGGATGAGTTTTATCTTCAAAGCCTTCAGGTTGCTTCATGTAAATGTTATTTTCTAATTCAACATGCAAGAAGGCAGTGGTCACATCCATTTGTTTCAATTCCCAGTCAAAGTGAGCAATTAAAGCAAGCATTATTCTAACTGTTGTGAATTTCACCACAGGGGCAAAGATTTCAGTGTAGTCAATGCCTTCTTTCTGTGTAAATCCCTTAGCAACAAGTCTAGTTTTGTACCTTACATTATTGATCTCTAGCTTTATTTTAAATAACCATTTACATTCCACAAGAGAGCATGCATCAGGTTTTTTCACAAGAATACAAGTTTTGTTGTCATGCAAGGATTTCATTTCACAGTTCATAGCTTCTATCCATTTATCAGAATCAGCACAAGAAACAGCTTCTTTATAGGTTTTAGGTTCAGAAGAATCAACATTGTTAAACACATTGAATGCATACATGGACAAATTACAACCATCATACCTAGAGGGAGCCTTGACGGTTCTTCTAGGTCTATCTCTAGACAATTGGTAATTATCTAAGTTCACATGCTCAGAATTATGCTCAGCAGATTGATCAGGTTCAGATTCAGATGATTCAGATTCAGATACATTCATATGAGCTTGCATGTCAGGATCAGATCCATGGTTGGATACAGAATCAGAAGGATTAATGTTATCATGCACATGAAGATGATCATTTGGAACATTAATCTCAGGCAAGACTGGTGGAGGAGGGTCCACCTTAGACACAGCAGGGAAGAACATGGGAATATCAACTTTCTCCACCTCATAAGAAGCAGCAGAGTATGAGGATTCATTTAAGAATGGAAAATCAGATTCATTGAATGAGACATCCCTGCTAATACAAGTTTTGAAACCAGATAATGTTTTATCCCACAACCTATACCCTTTGACACCATCAGGGTATCCTAAGAATATGCATTTCCTAGCCCTTGGCTCAATTTTACTAAGTTTTTGGTGAACATAAGCACTGCAGCCAAAGACTCTCAAATTAGACAGGCAAATAGGCTTGTTAAAGAACACAGATTCAGGGAGTTTGCCTTTTAATGGAACAGATGGAGATCTATTAACCAAATAACAAGATGTCATTAGAGCTTCTCCCCAAAATTTCTTATCAAGGCCTGAACCAGCCAAAAGGCTTCTGACTCTCTCAAGGAGAGTCCTGTTCATCCTTTCAACAACCCCATTTTGCTGGGGGTTGTGAGGCACTGACTTGTGCCTTTTGATTCCTATTTCAGCACACAAATTGTCCATATCATGATTGCAGAATTCTAAACCATTATCTGTTCTCAAACACTTAATCTTTTTATTGTTTTGATTTTGAATCTCAGCAACCCATGTAGAGAATTTTTGAAATACATCAGATTTGTGTTTCATTAAGAAAACCCAGGTCTTTCTTGAGAAATCATCAATAACAGATAAGAAAAACATGTTACCACCATGGGTTGGGACCTTTGCAGGTCCCCACACATCTGCATGAATGTAATCAAGTATGTCAGAGCTCAATTGAACTTTAGGATAGGGACCAGACACAGGGAAAGGCAACTTGTGTTGCTTTCCCATCAAATAGGGCTCACAGAAGGACATGCTAGAGACTTTATCATGCTTGAATGCACCAGATTTACTCAAGATTTCTAACCCTTTATTACTCATGTGCCCTAATCTTGCATGCCACAGTGCAGTTTTATCATTTTGAACCAAGTTAGCAGATTGAATAGGCACGGAGTAAGCATGCACAGCATATAGGTCTCCCTTTCTGGGGGCATCAAAGCAGATCATGGAGTTCAATTTAAATTGAAAGCTTTTATGATTCACAGAGCCAAATAACATTTCATCAGCTAGTTTAGAGACAGATAGAAGGTTGAATTTTAATTTTGGAACATATCTGACATCATGAAGTGTAATCATGCTTTTATTTTCAAATTTTAGACACACATCTCTGTTTTCAATTATATCACAATGTTGTCCATCAGCTAGTGCAACTGATCCAGAGTTCAAAAGTTGTAAGTTGTGAAACATGTGCTTGTGTGGAGTGACATGAAAAGTATAGCCAGAATCAATTAGCCACTCAGACTCATGCACAGATTTTGATACTGCATTTGAGAAGTTGATGAATTGGAAATCACAGTTAGAATGCACCATGTAAAGTTCACCATTTTCATAATACTCATAATCTTCATCTTTATACACATGATTTCCAGGGTGTTCAAAGTGCATCACATTATTAACATGGTTATTCCCAAACCCTCTGCCCCTTTTAGGTTGTTTGCATCTATTTGAGAAATGTCATGGTTTCCCACAGTTCCAGCAAGTCGTTTTGGGCTTGAAATCAAAGTTTTGGTGTTGGGGAGGGAAACTTTGGTTTCTGGGAGGATGAAGAGAAGGGCTATGACCAAAGTTTTGGGTTTGGTTTTGATTTCTGGGATGTTGGTAGTAGATTTCAACATGATTGTGAGTTCTGGTATGAGATGGGAGATTTTGAGCAGAGTTCATTTCTCTCCTATGCCTTTCTGCAGCAAGGACACTAGGATTTTCAGGGTTTGATCTAAAAGGCTTTATGTTGTTGTTTCTGTTAACATAAAGTATTTCATTTTGTAGAGGCTTGGACTGCAATTTTTTCATTTCATTTTCTTTTGCCTTTAGCCAAGAGATAATCATATCACATGTAACTTTAGATCCTCCATATTTCAAGGCAGATTTTACTTCAGAGAATACTTCAGGAATTGAACGAAGGAGAATCTGGGGGGCATATTTTTCTAGAGTATCATCCCCAGCAAGTTTTAAGTCTTTCAAAAGTTTATTAAAATCATGCATGTTTGAATCAACATCTTTTGAAGGATCCATTTGAAAAGTCATAATCTGAATTTGCAAAGAATATACAGACTCTTCAGAATTAGCAACAAATAAGGCAGTCAGAGCATCCCACAGATCCTTAGCACATTTATGGTGAGAAACTTGCCTGACAACAACACTGCTTAGATTTAACAAGATAGTAGCTCTAGCACAAGCATTCATTTTAACAAGATTTTTATCTGCCTTATTTTCATCAATTCTTTCAAAAATAGCATCTTGCAGATTTTCTTTTGTTAAAATACATTCAACCCTTGTTTGCCAATCACCAAAATCATCCTTTCCATTGAAAGGAACATCACTTAAATTATTCATTTTTTCACAGATTCACTTAGAATCACACAAAGAGTACAGAACTTCACCAACAACACAGATTTTGCCACAAGAACAACAAGGTCATAGAAAACACTCAGAGCAGGAGGAAGCACCTCCACAGGCCCAAAGATGGGTGCACCAGGGGAATCTAGAGCTGAGGCTAGCCCAGTTCTCAGCACAGATTGATCTGTGGAGCAGGGGTTAACTCAGGTCAATCCCAAAGCCCAACTAGGCCAATAAACTAGACTTAGATCACTAAGTCTATTCACAGGAACTCTTAATCCAGAGTTTTTAGCACAGATTCCAACAAAAAACAGAAATCCCAACAAACAGAAAACCACCAAAAATTCACCGAGAACTTAATACAAGCCAAAACAGCAGTAAGACCTTTAATAACACAAGAACAACCCAAAACCCCTCTTTTCTACTGAAATCCCTTACTCAAAAATGCTATCGGGGCAACCCGCTTTGAGGAGACCCACAGGGGAATCCAGACGGTCCCGACCGTAAGCAAGTTTTGAGAAATAGCTTGGAATGCCAAGGGAAAGTCAGAGTCAAGAGCGGAACCAAGAAAGGCACAAGATCGAAAGTACAACACAAATAGAGTTTTAGGGTTAGGGTTTATACCAGAGCCCGTTCTTCCAGACAGGGAAGAACCGGTTATACCTTTTTAAGGAGCCCAAGGGGGGCGAGAGAGGTAGGGCCTTTACCGGTGGTGGGGTTTGATAGATGAAGGCAAGAGAGTGCCCCTGGCTAGACCAACCTGGCTCTGATACCACTGTTGTGGTACAGGCCTAGCTAGGGGATTCACTACTTGTTTCCCCGCCCCTTGCGGTCTATCACACTTGCTACTCAAGTAGCTAGACTCAAGGAAACTCTATTACAATAGATTACAACCAAGATCAGTAAAGAGCAGGCTTCAAATCTTCACAACGGGGATGGCTTCTTCATAGGAAAGCCTCAGAGGAGATGGTCAGTAGAACCTTCAAGGTTCTTCACAGGCTTGATGACACCAATCGATAGATCTGAAACAAAGAGCACAAGTATAGTGAGTTCAGAGAAAGAGATAGCCGTAGATCAAAGTGACAAGAAAAGAAAGAGAGGCAGCAGAGGTGGGAAAAGTGTGTTCGAGGCACGGTGGCTCAGATTTCCCACTGGAGACGGCAACAACAACTCCGGGGATCGGAAAAGACCCAGACCAGGGAGGGGATGGAGAAACGATCACCCACGAAGCGCACTCAAGCTTTCTTTCTCAGAGAATAGCCCAACCGTCTACACTCATAGGCCAACAGGAATCACAGACAGATTCCGGCCAGAGAAACCGAGACTGGCGGCTAAAACACGGTGAGAGAGAGAGAGCTTTTCAGATTAGAGTTAGGGGACACAGTGAGTGGCTTGAGAGAGAAGGGGTTTCTCTCGCCCATTATAGAGAGTTCCAGAACATAGGGAATGATAAACAGCAGTAATGTGAAGTAAAGAGGGAGATGGAACGTCGGGTTAGGGTTTGGGGTTAAGGGTAGTGGGCCGGGTAGAAATTAATCAAATGGGCTTGGGGAGGGGAAAGGCCAAATGGGCCAACCTCAACATAGTTTGTTGGTATCAATTCTCTGGGTCCTAATTCATAAGGAACACATTATTTGGTTAAGTTCTGTCCTTCGCCACTTTTCAGGATGTTGCAGATGTTGATCAGTTCCTCCAAGTTTTCACAGAAAGTATTAGCTAGTCAAATTAACGTAATCTCAATTAACTGTAGTCATGCACCTAAACCGAAAAGTACTTTGAAGTTTTAAATCATGAAATGTAGTTTTTGGATCAATGAATTCTAATGTATGCTATACTAGAGTTTGATTCGACGACTGGAGAGAAACTTCGCAGGTAGAAGGGATGAGCGACAATTTTTTTGAGAATTTTCTAAAATGAGCGCGGGATAGATGTGATATCCAGATCTCCAATATTTTCAAGTAATAGGTGTAGAAGAATTAATTTTATTTTCAATTTTCATTTTAATATTCAGAAAAAAAATCTAAATACAATGGTAAATTTTTACCGTTACGTATAATCAGTGTATACACAACAGTGTATGTGTTACCATTATGTTTATAAATGGGGGCACACACATATGTAACGGTATTTTAAAAAACCGTTGTCTTTTTTGTATACATAATGGTAATTCAAAATTACCGTTGTGTATTTAGTGTTGTGTATGGCCTTTTTTCTTGTAGTGATGCATCCCCAAGGGACACCATTTCTGTATGTTACCACTAACTAAAAGGGGTTTGGGTTTAAAGAAAAATCAAACGAAATCAAACCAAATCGTCTATACATCTTATGTGTTGCATTTCTTATTGCACACTCGATTTTTTATTTCTTTTTCATTTTTTCCTTCAATTACAATTTCTTATGCATTAGTTTAATTTTACACTTATTATTTAAGGTTTACCCTACCCAATTAGGGTTTATTATAATTTTTTAGTATTTAAATTTTCAAAGAATCAATTAATAACTAAAAGCTATAAATTAAAAAATAAAAAATATAATACACATTAATAGTGTATGATTGTTTAGTGTCGAATTGTGTTGTTTTATTGTAAGAATTTTGTAATGTTTAGTAAATTATTTTCTAGTATATTATGTTTTTATGTGTTGACTTTGTGTGTTTATTTTCACTTATTGCTCTAATGGTGGATCATGCCAAGTTCTGCAAAACTTGAGCTTTTGTCTATAAAAGCATGATCTTTTACAGCATTTTGGTGGCAAGTTGCAAGCTCGAAAATTGAGCCCGAAGAGATGAACCCGATGGGTAGCTGAGTCAAGAAAGGATCAAACTGATGAGGAGAAGCAAGAATTGAATTATACTCGGAATCGGAACACGGAGAAGAGAGCACAGCGTGGCCGCGCCATCACCCGCGACCGCGCGACCATGCTCTCAGCGTAAGGCCTTGCACGATTTCGCCCGCCCTGCGGGCGCGCCGCACCCCGCCGGCGCGCGGGGTGCCCTGTTAGCCTATTTCGATCAGTTTTTCCTTCTTTCTTCAGTGCATTTTCACTCCATTTTCCCCTCAATTTACAGCTTATTTATTTAATTGAAATGGATGAGGACTTCTTGGCCATCTAAGTTATAGAGAAATAGGGATTAATTCACCCTAAGTTTGCTTTTGGATTTTTGGTCCCAAATTCCCCAACAAAATCTCCCAAAAAAATCCCCCTCATTAAATGCTCTCTTACCATCACCTATCTCATCAACTTTTCTCTCACCTCACCTCCCATACCTCTCTCCACTTCTATCTCTCTCGATTCTCTCTCTCCACTTTATTTTAGGATATCATCCAACTCTCATACCATCAATAACCATCCTCTCACCACTTCATCTTCTCCATTCTTCACCCGTCTCTAGTTTTTTCTCTCTACACACCACCACCACCTTCACCACTTTCTACACTATTTTCACCATCACCACCACCATTCAAGAGAAGAAAAGAAGTGAAAGAAAAGAGGCAAGCAAGCTAGGGTTGAAGAAGAAGAGACGAGAAGAAGTCCCTACTTCGAGCCGTCGGCGAAAGCTAAGCTCGTTAGGAGGCTTTTCTTTTGGTATTTTCTTTCTTTAACACTAGATGATTTGTGGGGGTTTGTCCCAAACTATTAAAGAATATTGAATATTGTAGAAGTGTATGTCATTCTCATTTGATTATGAGATAATGAACTCCTATGATATTTGTGTTATTTTGAGTATGGTTATGGGCTAATCTCTCCATTAGGGGGTAGATGATCGATTTGGTTTTGATCTATGCTTGTGATGGCTGGTTATTTGTTGTTGGAATTGTGATTATCATGTTGAGTACTTGATCACTACTTAGCATTACTAGGCTTTAGATGAGACCGAAAGAAGATTCTAAATCCCGATCAAGGTTCCTTCAATGTTAGGTGGACTGGGTTCATAAGCCTAAAATATTGATCTTTCTTGTATGATATAGCCGATATGGGTTTAATGGATAGACGGTGACAGTAATTTAAGTTAAACCACTTGAGATGTCTTGATAGGAAGTATTCTACTTGTTATTATCACGACTTTTTGGTGCCTTTTCTCCTTATTATTTACCCTCTATTTGTGCATTTTGGATATATGATGTGTTGTTGAGTTGTGTAGGGATGTGGTGTAAAAGTGGAGAAAATAGGCATGTTTTGGTGCAAGAAAAGATATAAGTGAAGGAAAGAGAAAAGTTCGAGCAGAGCAAGCTGCAAGGGCATGCAGCTGGATGATCGAGACAAGTTTCTGAAGGCCCGGTCCAGAATACGTTTTGGGCTTGCTGAGCCCAGTTCTCGGCCCACGAGTAGACCTGGATGAGGAAAAGCTCTCTTCACCGCCTCTAGGAGTGTTTTGCATGGGAGTTACCATAATTATTTAGACTAGGATCTTATTTCCTATTTAGAATTTTATCTTATATGGATTGTAAATATATATTAGGTATCTAGTTTATATTCTATTCACGCACGCAGCAGACCAGAGACACGTTCCCAGCAACTATTATTTTATTTTTCATTATTTCACGGTGTTCTGCTCCGTTAATTATCAGCGTGATTTTATGATTATGCAAGTTATCTAATTTATTCGTATTCTGGTGACGACGACGAAGCTCTGCTTATATAACTGTGAGATCTAATTGTTTGTTCATAATTAATTGATGCATGTATTTGTTATTCTTAGATTTCGGGTCGTTAATTATTCTAAGTCTATCGAATAGTTACAAATATTTGGTAGGTTGTGATTAATTACTAGCCAATTAAATCGGCCATACGTAATCGTGGTTTAGGTTTAATAAGTGGTAAAACGGTTGCTCAAATAACTAGGGGAATAACAGAGTTAATTTTACAGTCCTGCGTCAAAGTCTGTAAGTTAAGAATCGGGTCTTTCTTGTGCTCATTGTTGTCGGCTCATTAAACTCATAGAGCGTCTCTTACAGTTGTCAGTCAATTAGGGGAATAATTAATGAAGCGTTTTCTTGATTATCGAAACAGTATGGAGAGATTAGGTCATGTCAGAAGCGTCTTCAGTGACTATAAATGATTTGCATGGTTTGATTAATTAATTCTTGCATCTGTGATCCGTGTTATGAGTGGAGTGGAGTTTGTTGGATCCGGAATACCCTTTTGTCATTGGTTTAAATCAGTTCATTTGCATTAATATTTTCTTTACTTGGTTATTTAATTCCTCAAATTATTTTGTTATATAATTCACATACAAACTGTTTCTCGAAGTTTGGGCACGCAGACTGAAAGTCAAGAGTAATTCTCACCGGTCCTTTGGGAGACGATCCTGCTCGCCACTGTACTCTGCAGTGTGTGCTTGCCGACGAAAGTCAGAACATTTATTTTTGGTGAAAAACGACGCACCAAATTTTGGCGTCGTTGCCGGGGATCGGTTCTAAAAGTAGTGATTACTCGAAATTTTCAATTTGTTATTTACATTGTTTTTATTTTTATTTTTAATTTTTCTGGTTTATGACCTGTTCCTCTGCAGATAAGAATTTAGTGTTCGATCCAGAGCCAGAGAGAACGTTACACCGGTTAAGGAGGACTACCAAAGAGCCTACAAAGACTCTCGAAGCTGATCAATACCTCGACATGGCCAATAATGAAGATCCACCACCGAACCCGCAAGGCCTTGCCGCAGGGAGAGCCCTCATCCAAGCTAACGTGGCTAATCATGGACCTGATCATGAGCCTCTCATCCGGGAAATCGGTCGTCTTCGTAGTAACAGACCCATCTGTATTGTGCTACCCCTGATTGCCAACAATGCGGAAATCTGACCTGCATTCATCCAAGTGCTGCCGAAGTTTGGTGATTTACCGGGAGAAAGTGCACACAAACATTTGTCTGAATTTGATCTCGTGTGCTCAACTTTAAGACCTACTGGTTTTACTGCTAATAACCTAAGGTTACTCACTTTCTCTCACACTTTGCAGGGAAAGGCACGAGATTGGTTGTTTGATTTGCTACCGGAGTCCATCACCACCTGGGCGGAATTAGAAGGACAATTCTTGAGAAAGTTCTTTCCTGAGACTCGAGCTGCCAATCTGAGAATGGCTATCAGCAGCATCAAACAAAAACTGAATGAAAGCTTAGCTGAATATTGGGAGAGATTTCAATAGCTTTGCCGCAAGTGCCCGGACCATGGATTCACTGATTACCAGCTTCTGACTAATTATTTTTACCGTGGCATGTCTTCTTTTGACAGGAAAATCGTAGATGCCGCCAGCGGAGGATCTCTTACCAACAAAACTCTCGGTGAGGCCAAACAACTCATCATTGATATGGCCTCTGGCGGACAGCAATACGAAGAAGAAGAAGTAGGAAGACACCGACCTGTAAGGGCAATCGACCGAGCTGAAGGGTCCGAAGTGAATGAAAAGATAGATGCTCTTACATCCCTAATCCAAGGCCTGGCTGTGACGCACGCAGCAGACCAGAGACACGTTCCCAGCAACTATTATTTTCTTTTTCATTATTTCACGGTGTTCTGCTCCGTTAATTATCAACATGATTTTATGATTATGCAAGTTAGCTAATTTATTCGTATTCCAGTGACGACGATGAAGCTCTGCTTATATAACCGTGAGATCTAATTGTTTGTTCATAATTAATTGATGCATGTATTTGTTATTCTTATATTTCGGGTCGTGAATTATTCTATGTCTATCGAATAGTTGCAAATATTTGGTAGGTTTTGATTAATTACTAGCCAATTAAATCGGCCATACGTAATTGTGGTTTAGTTTTAATAAGTGGTAAAACGGTTGCTCAAATAACTAGGGGAATAACAGAGTTAATTTTACAGTCCTGCGTCAGAGTCTGTAAGTTAAGAATCGGGTCTTTCTTGTGCTCATTGCTATCGGCTCATTAAAATCATAGAGCGTCTCTTACAGTTGTCAGTCGATTAGAGAAATAATTAATGAAGCGTCTTCTTAATTATCGAAACAGTATGGAGAGATTAGGTCATGTCAGAAGCGTCTTCGGTGACTATAACTGATTTGCATGGTTTGATTAATTAATTCTTGCATCTATGATCGGTGTTATGAGTGAAGTGGTGTTTGTTGGATCCGGAATACCCTTTTGTCATTGGTTTAAATCAGTTCGTTTGCATTAATATTTTCTTTAGTTGGTTATTTAATTCCTCAATTTATTTTGTTATATAATTCACATACAAATTGTTTCTGGAAGTTTGGGCACGCAGACTGAAAGTCAAGAGTAATTCTCGCCGGTCCTTTGGGAGACGATCCTGCTCGCCACTGTACTCTGCAGTGTAGGCTTGCCGACGAAAGTCGGAACATTTATTTTTGGTGAAAAATGACGCACTAGGTCTATTGTGTATTTGAGATTAATATAACCAACTTGAAGTAAGCTAAGTGAGAAGCCAATGAGAGAATCTACACCCTGATGCTCGTATCATAATCTTTTTCTCGATCTTGATTTCGTTGTTATTTACACTTTGTTAATTAAATTATGTGTTTTTAATTCATTAGTTAAAATCAACCTTAAAATCCATGATTAGAGTGTTTAGGTTTATATTTCATCGTACAAACATGTCGCATGCATAGCCAAATTGGATAATTACCCACACGAAGTCTTCCTTGAGAGATCGACTTGGGTTAGCTCATCGTATCTATGATTGACCCCATCCAATTACGAGTTTGGTTAGAAGTAATTTTGCGTGTCAAGTCTAGATCGGAAAATAATTTGGAATCAAGCGAAACAAATTTTGGCGCCGTTTCCGGGGAAGGCTTTATGCTTATTGTCTTTTTGTGCTATAATTGCTTATGTGCTTGTTTTTGTATTCATGACTTTGTATTTGTCTAGTGTTGTGTGTTTTTGTGTTGTTTTGTGTAGTTGTTGTTTGTGTTTATTTTCTTGTGTTTGTACGCTTTCACCTCTCGTTCGACATGTGCGTGTGATCTCTTGTACGTTTTTGGTTGTGTATGCTAGGGAGTCTCTCATCAGCATAGATCTACTGCTCAATCAAAATCGAAAGCTCATCCAAGGCTAAACTTTCAACAAAGGCTTTTATTCCATTCCAGGTCATCAGTTCAACCGAGACCTGAAATTCACCCAAGGCCAGCCTTTTAGAAAAAGGCATCAGTTCAAAATAGGCCATCAGTTCAAAGATCTAGAAACTCCTCTAATACATTTCAACCTGGGAGTTCTTCAAATCCCAAAAGAAATGTGCATACAAGATTGTATAATACATCTCTTTAAAGGAGTTCACTCCAAGTGACCTTACAACCCAGTACAATGAGTTTCTAAACTCAAGGGATGAGCCTAGAGTCAATCCCAACTATAACTGGTTTGCAAACTGGCCATATCATAAAGGCTAAAAAGCTGAAAGTCAAAGGGACAAAAGAAACTGGCAAAGACACAGAGCATCAAGGTCACAAGATGAGAGGATATTTTTTGAAGTCTTTTATCCTAATTCTCATCGGAGGTATAGATCACAGGACTCCACTCTCAGTCAAAGAGTTACAAGAAGTCCAAAGCTGATCAAGAGATCTAATTCTGAAGGATCTCTTAGAAATGGAAAGCCAAAAGTGTGGCGGATATGGATTGCCAAAAACATGATTAACCTCTCAGGACCCGATATTATGCGAGTACCTAAAAACTGATTTTTGTTTTGCAGAGAAAGAGCATCCTATCCAAGAAAAAGGTCAAAGATACTTAGTATCTGGATAGCGGGTGCTCCAAACATATGACCGGAGACAAGAATGATCTTGACAGTTACAAAGAGGTCGAGGGACCACTAGTTACTTTTGGAGAAAACTCAAACAGCCGAACTATTAGAGAAGGGTTCGTGGTCAAAGGGAAAGTTGTCGTCAATAGAGTGTCGCATATTGAAGGACTGAAGCACAAGCGACTAAGCATCAGCCAGCTTTGTGACAATGGGTACTTAGTCGACTTCAGCAATAGCTCGTGTGACATCAGAGACAAGTCAACTGGAGCCATACTCCTGACTGGAGTAAGAAAGGGCAACATGTATGTTGTTGACTGGTCAACCGACTATTCAGGAGCTTGCTTTTTCTCCAAAGGATCATCTGAAGCATGCTGGCTATGGCATCAACGACTGAATCATCTCAACTTCAAAACAATCAACTACCTGGCAAAGAAGGAGCTAGTTGATGGGCTTCCTAAGGAGATCTACAAGAAAACTGACATCTGCAGACCATGCCAGAAAAGGAAGCAAGTAAAGCGTCATTCAAGAACAAAAGCCATCGTCAAGGAACAACTGACATTCTTCAGTTGCTACACATGGACCTGTTTGGACCAGTGAAGCCACCAACCCCTAGAGGCAAGAAGTTTACTCTTGTAGTAGTAGATGACTACTCAAGATATGCCTGGATGGAGTTCCTGAGAAGTAAGGATGAAACTTTTGCAAAGCTATCAACATTGATCAGAAGATTGCAAACTGACAGGGGAAAATCAGTTCAAAAGATAAGATTCGACAATGGAACTAAGTTTATCAATCAACAAATGATCAATTTTCTGAGTGAACTGGGAATCACTTATGAGCACTCAGCTGCAAGGACTCCTCAACAGAATGGCATAGCTGAAAGGAGAAATCGCACGCTAAAGGAGGCAGCTAGAGCAATTGTAGCAGATGCCAACATAGCTGAATGCTATTGGGTTGAGGCAGTCAACACAGCCTGTCATACATAGAACAGAAGTGCCATAGTCATACCCCATGACAAAATGTCCTACGAGTTGTTCAAGGGTCGTAAGCCTTCTATCTCTTACTTTAAGGTATTTGGCTACAAATGTTACATCCACAACAATGGCCACTCCCAGCTGAAAGCTTTCAGTGCCAGAGCTGATGAGAGGATCTTTCTCGGCTATAATGCCCCTCATTCACAAGCTTATAGAGTGTTCAACAAACGAACACTAATTGTGGAAGTAATATGTCATATGGTATTTGATGAGCTTGCTGATGAGTACAGGAACAAGGAGAAAAATTGTACATCAATACAAGCATTACCTAGTGAAAACTCGCTGGACTATGTTGATCAAATTGTTCCAAGATTCACTAGAACATGGTATTGAAACTGATTCCAGACCAGTTGAAGACAACTTGGTCAATGAGGACACAAATTGTGTTGAGACCTCAAACCTCATAACTGAAATAGAGGGAAGAATCAGTGAAGTTGACGAACAACTCGGAGCCAAGGCAGCAGTTGATGGACCAGCTGATGGAGCAGCCGAAGGTTCAGTTGAAGGAGCAACTGAAGAACCAGCTGACGGCGCAGCAGAAGCCACCATACCCAAATGGCTCCAAAGCCATCCAGTCGACAAAATTATTGGTGATCCAAGAAGCAGAGTCCAGACCAAAGGATCAACTAAGCATGCAGTCTTCACATGCTTTATCTCGCAGATGGAACCAGCCAATATCAAGGAAACACTTGAAGATTCAAATTGGATTATTGCGATGCAAGAGGAGCTGAATCAGTTCACAAGAAACGATGTGTGGTTTCTTGTCAACGGACCGAAAACCCAAAAAGTCATTAGGACTAAGTGGGTCTGTCGCAATAAACTAGATGAACAAGGCGTGATCAAAAGGAACAAGGCCAGACTGGTAGCCAAATGATACTCTCAAAGTGAAGGAATCCACTTTGATGAGACATTCGCGACAGTTGCAAGATTAGAGGCCATTAGACTGTTCCTCGCCTATGCAGCTCACAACAATTTTATAGTCTATCAAATGAACATGAAAAACGCATTCTTGCAAGGGATGCTCAAGGAGGATGTGTATGTCAAGTAACCTCTAGGCTTCGAAATTGGAGATCAAGTCTACAAGCTGAAGAAAGCTCTATGTGGCTTGAAGCAGGTGCCAAGAGCTTGGTATGAAACCCTTACAACATTCTTGCTGAAGAATGGGTTTCAGAAAAGAGTCATCGATCGTACTCTATTCAGAATAGAACGATCAATTGAGATCTTAATGGTCCAAATTTATGTGGATGACATAATTTTTGGATCAAAGAGTAAAGATCTTTGCACTCGATTCACTCAACTGATACAAAGCGAATTTGAGATGAGCATGATGGGAGAAATGACATTCTTCCTAGAACTCCAAGTGAAGCAGCTGGAAGATGGAATCTTCATCAGTCAAGCTAAGTATACCAAAGAGCTTGTCAACAAGTTTGGAACCGATAAGGGAAAAACTCTCAAGATTCCAATGAATACATTAGTACAGCTGACCCTTGATAAAGAAGAAGAAGAATCAGTTAGCTAGACGCACTACAGAGGAATCATTGGATCCCTTCTCTACCTCACTGCCAGCAAACCAGACATCTCCTACTCAGTCGGACTGTATGCAAGGTTCTAAGCCAACTCGAAGAAAAGTCATCTTGAAACCGTTAAGTGGGTCATGAAGTACCTCAAAGGAACCATAAATCTTGGATTATGGTATCCCAGAGATGATAGCTTGAGTCTAACCAGCTAATTAGACTCAGACTTCGGGGGATGCAAGATCGACAGAAAAAGCACCAGTGGAACATGTCAGTTGCTTGGGAACAAACTAATATCCTGGTTTAGCAAGAAGCAGTACTCAGTTGCCACATCAACAACTGAAGCCGAGTATGTAGCTGCTGGAAGCTGTTGTGCTCAAATCCTGTGGATAAAGCAACAGCTAAATGACTATAAGGTGGAGACTGAAGAAATGCCAATCTACTGTGATAACAATAGTGCTATTGCAATATCTCAAAATCTAGTATTGCATTCAAGGATGAAGCACATTAATATCAGGCACCACTTCATCAGAGATCATATCAAGAAGAAAGACATATGTATCAAATTTGTTAACATGGAGAAACAGATAGCCGACATCTTCACCAAGCCATTATCAGAAGCTAGATTTATGAAATTGTGCATCCAAGGGATTACTCGAACTAGCTTCAAAGCAGGATAATGATCAGCCAAGAGAAGGAGTGGAGAAGAACACTCCAGCTGAAGATAAGAACTGAATCAAAATGGCATCAGTTAGTTAAGCTTTGGAGCTTAAACTGATGAGCCCAAATCAGTTCTAAAGAAATGGTGAAGGGTAAATGGAAGCTGAAGAATGAAGATAAGTAAACTGATCGCAGAAGGTATCAGTTCTCAACGAGTCATGTTCAATTGATGAGAGCAGTTGAATCTAAAACTGACTGAAGAAGGCAAAGCTACAGCTGAAGGAAACAGCTGAAAATCTTAGGCAGAGCAAAGCTGAGAGAACGGCTCAAGTTGATGAGAAACAATGAGTCAAAGCTGAAGGGACTCCAGTTGGAACTGATCAATCCAAGCCGAGAAGATCATCAGTCGTAAGGCCAACTGATGACGTCAGGAGCTCAATGCCACGTGGAGACTGGAGGAGAGCCACAATCAGATAAGTTCAAAGTTGAATTTTTTACTGAATGGTAAAATGATGTGTCATCAAAATATTACTGTTTGGACCCATTCTCTCTCTTCTCATTAATCTCAATGGATAAATCTGAAATTAAAATCTACGCACTAATCGAAACCGTTTGATTTTGATTGAACTCAAATTCTTTTTACCATTGGATACACCATCTGCTTAAATCTATAAATAGGTTAGCTGGTTCTCCCAAATCACCCACACAGCTAATCAAAGAACTCAAGCACTCAGTCTCTATTTCAAAATTCATCAAGAATTTCCATTCTTCTTAGACTCTCAAATCTTCCCAAACTCCTCATCAATGGCCCCATACTCCTCCAACCCTCACCGAAGAACGCGCAACTTCAGACTCTCCGATGAAGACTCAGGAGTCTTGTGCAAGGACCTGAGTCACGACAAGATGCTGAGCCCAGCCAACAATAGACAATTCACCAACTCCTCACAGATGGGTGAATTGATTCTTGCTCTGATTGAAGACGCAAAGCTAAAGACGTACACAGAAAGCGCTCCCACGAAAGTGTACCCCAGAGGCTATGGCGGAGTTCTTTCTCAACTCCTATAGTGAGAAAGATTCTTGGATGATTATCGGTGAAGTAAGGGGTACTGAAATCTTGATCATCCTTTCCGTCTTAAGAAACATATTTGGGCTACCCGAAGAAGGAGACAACCTTGAAGAAACGGAAGTAAACACCAAATACTGCTTCAACAGATAGGCAACTAGCCCTGCCGCAGAAAACTTCCGCATCAACCATCAGACATCTAAATTCTAAAAGGAATTTCAGGTGTTATCGATCATGGCCACACAGATGATGGTAGAATCGTGCGAAGAGCAAGATGAAATATCAGAGATCAAATATAAGATCTGCAATGCCATCTAGGAGACTAGAGGGATAGACTGGTCTCCATTTCTCTTCAAGAAATTGAAGAGGTTTGTAGACATCGTGGAAGATGAGACTAAATACAGGATGTGCTTTCCACAAAAGAAGTATACATCAACAGAGTCAACTTCATTCTAGAAAAGTTGATTCCCGAACTGATGGCGGAAGAGACAAATCATCAGCCAGTTGTTCATGATGATTTTGTACCTAAGGTGAAAGAAGGAGCACTGCCTCTATTAATAATCAGAGAGGCGCCACGACTGAGGCAGAAGCTGATCCCAACCACTCCAGTAACAAGGGGGAAAGGGAAAGCCAAGATGATAGAGTCTGTAGTCCAGTCAAACTATGACTCTGATGATGTTCTCCTTGCTGTTCAGAGGTACAAGTCCTCAGGAAAAGGGGATGACGGCAGAAAGGACTCCAGGAAGAGTCCAACTAATAAGAGAGATGTGTCTCTAATTCACTCTGAATCAGTTGAAAAGCCAACTACTGGTCATCAGACTGCAGAGCATCAGCTGAAAACTGATCACAAGACTGGAGAGCATCCGCTGACTATAGGAGAGACTCAATTACGAGCCCAATAAGCTAAAAGGCAGCGGTCAGGAAAAGCCTCAACTTAAATTAAAGCACTGATCAAGTGCATGAAGGAACAGGTAAAGCTGCTCTCTGACTCAATCCTGAAACTGGAAGCTTGCTCTAAAAATGAAGACTCAAAGAAAGACTCTTCAAGTGAGAGCACCCCGGACAGCTCCAGAAAGGCAAAAAAAAAAAGAAAAACTGAACACAAGAAGACTTGAAGGGTTAAGAAGTCAGCTAACTAGATGCCTTTGGAAAACTTCTTGTAATTCAATTTATTTCTTAATATTTTAGTAAAAATCTTTTGGCTAAAATAAATGCTTTTGTCAGTATTTATTATAAATTTTTGACCGTTGTTCCTAAGGTACAAAATCAACAGCCAAAAGAAAATAACAAGGGGTGTTTAATTCTTTTAACCAACAAATTTATGAGTCTCTCTCCTCACTCATAAATCCCCTTGCTCAAAATTTTTCAAGAGAATACTCAAGCACAATTTACATACTCTTTCAAAAACTATCTTCCAAAAAGAGTATTATTTCTCTCTCAAGGAGCTTCAATTCAAATTCAGCCAAATTTTTCAAAAAAAAAAAAAGGCTGAATCTTCAAAAGCTCTTACTTGCTTCAAAGAGCAAATGATAAGAGACAAATTTCTAGTAAGACAAAAATTTCAATTGATTCTTAAGGAATCAAACAACCCATTTCTTCTAGTCAACCTCCACAAGACCGAAATTCTGCATTACCTTGAAACTCCACCAAGATTCTTCAGACAAGATTTAATGAGTGAATTCTTACTTCAAGTAAAGGTATCTACAGATGGGAAGGCAATATCTTCAGTGGTTCAAGGGAACAAACTTCAAATCAATGAAAGAAAGATTGCAGAAATCTTTCAACTTCCCAGAAAGGGTTCCAGGATTCAAGATCTGAAAGATTCAACTGAACCATATTGGAAAAAATGGCGAGCTTCAACTTGGAACAAGCAATTCAATTTTACCACAGCTAAAACTGACCTGAAGCCCGAGTATGGAGTCATACTCGATATCACGAACAAAATGATGTTCGGCTTCATTGGAAGCTCGAGTTAATTAACTCAAGAAAGATACAAGGTAATGATACACTTTGTTGAAGGATTGGAAGCAAATTGGGCAGAGTTTGTCTTCTCCCAATTCAAGCATCAAGTCATCAAAGCTGCTGACTCAAAGAAGACTGGGAAATTTGAGTCCAAAGTAGGACTTGTTCTAAGAATAAGCAAGCTCCTGGGAGATATACTGAATCTTCCAAATGATGACGCGCTACTAGTCCTCATCTCCAGTTGGATTCCCAAGAAAGAGAAAACACATCTTCAGTCACTCAAGAGGAAGAGGAGATTCGAAGCCAAAACTGGCAATACAACTTCAAGCAGCTCAGCTGCTAATGAAATTCCTTCTCTATACTCCAAGAATGGATCATCAGTTGACTTCAAGCCCTGCACTGATCCAGATGAGCTTATTCCATTCATTGGAATCCCTCATCCAAATCACGGAGCTGAATATTTCAGGAGAACTTGCCCTCCTCTCCAGCTGACTGAAGACAACATTCGCACTTTCTACAGTGGTGAATATGCAGTTAAGAGTGCACAGAAGGATGTAACAAATCTCCTTCTTACTCACTTCACCTATGTTGCCAAGCAAGACAATCAGTTGTTCAAACAACTACACCGGTACTTCTATTGATATAACCGGAGACATTCTATGTCAATCCAGTCACACTTCTTGCTAACTGCCTTTCATGACATGAGCTTTTGGCAACATGAAGAGACTTGGAGTATTAAATGGATTGGGGCTTCAAATCCATTTCCTCCAACTATTGTGCAAGTCCAGCGTATTATGAAGCATTGACTTGATAATAACATTCCAGCTAAGAACATGCTAGCTGATGTTCAAGCCAGCTTGAGATCGCAAAGAGTTGCAACTGTAAATCAGTTTGTCAACAATCAAGCCGATCAACATTGCCGAAAACTGAATTTTGATATTGATTTAATTTAGTCAGAAGAGGCATCTTTACAAGCTGAAGCTGCCACTGAAAAGATAGATCAAGATCTATCTCATACTCAAATTGTGGCGACGCCAATGAGTCAACACCGTGGACATAAAGGAGCAAAAGATGATGAAGATACTTCCACGTCACCAGATCTCCTATCCCGGAGCTATGTTACTCCTCTTATCAAGTCGTGCTTAAGAGCTGAACAACTGATGGTTAATCAGTCCAGCTTATCCTGCAGAGGAATTTCAGAGCCGACCACCTTAAAGCTGACCAACTCAGCAGTTTCTCTTAAGTAACTTCAGCAAGCTGAGAATGCAGCTAGAACTGATCCTTTTCAGGATATCATCAGTTCAGCTTCCAAAAAGAAAAGGTCAAACAGCTTTAGAGAAAGTAGAGAAGCTAGCCTAGTCCGACCGCTCAAGAAGAGGAAACTGGTGAAAAGTGAATCAGCAGCTAATCAACAAAACAAATCAAATCAGTTTAAAGGCGATATCATCAGTTTAGCAGAAAACTGACGCCTCAAGCTCAAAATCTCTCATCGGCTGCATGATTAGTCTTCCTCAATAAGCTTCTCTACTCTCTATTCCTCAAGCTTATTTTTGAACAGTTACCATTAACATTTCAAAATAAGCTTACTATTCATCTGAGTTGCCATTAAAGTCTGTATGCCAAGCATTAAAGTAAAAAGAGATGAATTTCTGAGGGATATAAATAGCAAATCTTCTGGAAAATATTTTGCTATTTATAGCAACTACCCAGATTTTCAAAACCCTCAGATCTTGGCCATTTGATCAAAAAGCGAAAGTCCAAGTGGATGGCTGAGATGCATGCATCATTTAATCTGCTAAATTTCTATCAAATCAGATAGCTGATCAGCCAGAAGCACTCGATTGCTATGGTTAAATGCATGCAAAATTACTGCTTTATAAGCAGCGGAGAAGATGGAATGCATAACTTAACTCTAAAACACATTCCTTCTCCTTGTCTTCTCATACTTATCCAAGTCCCTTCTTGCTCATATCAACTGTCATCGCAAAAATGATACTCTCATTCCATTCGATGAACATTTAGCTCCTTATAAAGAAGCTAAGAAAGGATAAGTATCTCGTCCGAGAGTTTCTTCAAGCTCGATTAGGTCTAGAGAATACTGGCATGATCTTTCATTCATTGCAGTCATGCGGGCTACTATCATTCATGACAATGAAGTCCAAGAGAAAGCATCTCTCGCATGTAGCTGAATTCTACTACAATGCAGAGATAAAAGGAGACAACATAGAGTCTGTTGTCTATAATCAGGTTATCACCATCGACAGAGATGTGTTGATAAACCTATTTTAGCTCCCTGATGAAGGCCAAAAGGTGCATGAACTCGCGCTCTCCACCAAGATGGAATTGTGGGAAGGCTGGAAGCTTCCACATGTTGACCATCGAGACTTTTCAAACAACTTGAAAGATAGTCTGTCTCCAACAATTGTCTAAATCATGGATAATGTGATGCACATCCTGCTAGGCAGCATCACAAATGCACAGTTCAATGACAACACCGGCCACCTCATGGCCGCCATATATTTTGGATACAAGGCTGAGTGGGCATCCTTTATATTGACACAACTTCATATGCAAGTGAAGCATGCTAAGTTCAATCTAACCTCTGGCATATTCAAAGCCAAGTTAGGATTTGCTAATTGACTCAGTCACATCATCGAGGAGCAAATTGAAGCAACTCTTCCTGATAGATTATACTTCACCAGAAGAGATCTCCTTCCTACAATCTATCTCCACCAAAAACACCGTGGAATAGTTGGCCGCCTTAAGAAGTCGAGACTACAGCTGATGGAGGACCACAACCCAGCTAAAGAAAAACAACCGTTCCTTGAAGCTGAATCTCCAGCTCCCGCAGATCAGTCTATGACTGACAGTGATTCTTTCACTTATATACGTGATGAGTCCACTGCATCTGCAACCAGCGAGCCTTCCTACATCGCTGACCTAGAAATTCTGCAAGAAGGCTTCAATGCAAGCCTTGACCATCAACTGAAGAGCTATTTTGGTCTCATTGGGGATCTCAACTCCTTTTTCTTCGAACATCTTCGAAGATATCTCCAGTACCGTCTATGAAGATTTCAAGTGGATGACGCCACCATGCTATACATGGCTAACAAGAGAGGCTACTCATTTTGGATCGAGGAAGGACAATGGAGTAGGAGCTGGATGAACTATCCACTCAGCACACCTCCATCTGTTTCGGAAATCATGGATTCCATGATTAAGAGATTTCAAACCTCGTGCGTCATGATGTATCCCTTCCAGACCATGAGCCCTCCAACTCATCCACAACTCCTCTTCAAGAGGAAGCACTCTTCAAAGCACTGATACTCATCTAAATGTCAAAGCTCTGATACTCATGAATGTCAAACCGATAGCTCTTAAAAGCTATAAGTACCTAAGATTGTTCTTAGGTACATGCTCTGATATCAGCTCTGATACCAAAAACTAGTACAAGCTCTGATGTTCATTCATGAAACATAACCTCATGCAGTTTTCCATCATCAAACTAACTGGTTTTGACATCATCAAAAAGGGAGAAATTATTAGGAAAAACTATCATTGTAGCCCAACTGATGGTTTTGATGAAATGTCAAAACATATATGAAAGTTGAATTAAAAACTGCAGGTTATTTAAAGCTGGAAGTCGGGGCTAATGACCAAGTAAGACTTCAAACATCAGTCTAGCTAAAATGAGAGTTAGCTGTTTTGAAGCATGGTCAACCAGCTTAAAAGGATGCCTCAATCAGGCCAGTCAGAGTCAACTCTTCAAAGCTTAAGAAAAGCTAAAGGGAAAAGAGAACTTTGGAGACTGATAGGCATCCACAGATGAGTAATCATGAGTCTAGCTAAAGGCCAAGAAAGACTGATGAGAGCAGAGCCAGCTTGAAAGCTGAAACTAAACTGGTCAAAGATCAGTGAGCTGGAAGAAAAACTCAAAAAGCTTCGACCCAATAATGAACTGACCTGAGATCAGTTCAATGCAAGAAAAGCTCAAACAAAGAAGCCGACTGGAAGTCCAGAACTGAAACTCAAGGCAGCTGAGGAACTGCCGACTGGACAATCTCAGAGCTGAAAGCCGAGACAGCTGAGAACCCATCAGGTGAAAGTCCAAATCTAATAGTCGGAACACCTGCTCTCTCTGAAAAATAGTCAATGAAGATCCTGACAGGAAATCTTGGAAAGATCCTGACGATCTTAGACTAGAAATCATTAAATTCAAACTGCTAGTTCATTCAAAGCTCCAAACAGCTATAGGCATTAAACTGCCGCCGGTGGAATCAATAGATTCACCAATCATAATGGTCAAAAGATCACTCATCTATAAAAAGAAAGTGGACATCATTTTGGCTAAGACTTTTTCGCAAGATTTTCTAACTCCTGCTATATTTTGCAGAGCGAGCTTTCTTTCTTCCTTTACACAGCTCAAAGCTTAAATCTCTTAAGTGCGAAAAGTCTTAACTGAGAAGGCATGCTTCAAGTCTCAAGCAAGCAGCTAGCTGATGCAGAATTCCAGCCAGAGCAAAGCTTCTCAGTTCAGTTCTTCAAAGATCAACCACTCAGCTCAAGTTGAAGGTGCACTCAAGGTTGATAACAGATTCAAGACTGTCTTCTTGAAGATCGAGAGAGATCTAAAATCTTGTAAAGACGGATAATAGCACCTAAAGTCTCAGCGAGCAGTTGGGACTGGTAAGTGTGAGCTGTCGACCTAAAAACCGACTGAGGAGAGGCGTGTACCGATGGGTCTGTTCTTCCGAGACAGCAATAGTTGGAAATGAGGTCTTATTCGGTTTGAAGGGTGTTGTTTTAAGGTCCAACAGAATTTCTTCACTGTGTAACTGTAATAAAGAAACTTTACACTTGCATAGTGGATTGCCCTTCTGCGGAAGGAAGAGAGGACGTAGAAGCAGGAAGCTTCGAACCTCTATAAGTCTTGTGTGTGCTGTACTTTATGCTCTAAGTTTCTGCATGTTCTTTTACTGCACATTATAAGCACACAAGCTGCACTGACAAGACAAAAGCTTCAAGCTATCAGTCTTAACTAATCAGCTCACAAGCTAAGCTCTCGTCAAGCTCTTCTCAACTGATCAGTGCATAGATAAATTGTCATAAGCGAGTCAGGGCCCCATATATTCCGCAATCAGTTTAAGTTTTTGAGTCAGTTTATTCACCCCCCCTCTAAACTGACAATAGACTCGCCCCGGGACCAACATATTCTCCATGGTTGAATGACCAGGAAATGAGGACGGCTTTAAGCTATGGATACATTTAGCTTAACGAAAATGGTTATTTTCGTATTTTAGCACTTACGAAAAGTGGTTTGGGTTTACTTTTAAGTTAGGGTAAAAGAGTGGAATGGTTTTAAAGAAATCATGCGAATTGTGTATTGTACCTTTTGTGTTGCATTCTATATTGCACACTTAATTTTTTTAGTTTTTTTCCATTTTTTTCTTCAATTTCAATTTATGGTGTTTTAGTTTAATTTATATTTGTTATTTAGGGCTTACCCTATGCAATTATGGTTTATTATAGTTTTTTAGTATTTAAGTATTTAAATAATCAATTAATAACTAAAAACTACTATAAATTAACTACCAAAAAATATAATACACCTTAATAAAGTATGATGAACCCTAAATAAGAAGTGTAAAATTAAACTAAATTATAAGAAATTGAAATCGAAGAAAAAATTGTGTGCAATAGTGAATGCAACACCAAATGCGCAACTGAGAATTTTATTCCGAAAGAAATGATGGGTTTTCCCCCAAACTTAATTTATTTCAGCAATCATTCAAACCTACAATGAACAACCCTTAAAGTCTCTCACTCATCAACCAACCCCAGCATTTCAGCCAAGTAAGTGTGGGAAAAGTCTACCCTCCAATGCAGTAGTACCCACACTCTATAGAGATGAAGGCATGTGGAAATCCACTTATACAAATATAATTTTATTTTTATTATTTTATAAAATATTGTCCACATATTTTTATCTCATGGAATGTGGGCACTATCCCATGGGAGAGGGTATAATTTCCCGTACGTGTGTTATTGAACATATATATTATCATTATGTTGTTACATGGATCATATATATATATATATATATATATATATATTCAAGTAATTTTCTTAGTGAAGTATAGCACGCATCAATGTGTTACATCTAGATCCGGTTATGAGCATGTGCTAAGTGACCAATTGAATAGGGTCCAAAAATTTATACCCTCTCCTATAAATAAAATTCATGTGTATCTTAATAATAAATAAAAATATAAAATATCTCATCCGTATTTCTCTTTCCTCCATTAAGGAACATAATCAACGAACGAGCATGAGTAAAAAAAAAATCCCTCTTCAATTATGCAACTTTTCATCCTCCCTTTTACCATTGAGTCTCAAAGCTTATTTTTATTGTCCGCTTTTTATTGAAAGAAAAATAATATTCAAATCATGTTTTTGTGAGTTCTCATATGCTTCTGATTGCTAAAATAAAAATAAAAAATAAGAAATCCTGCCTCTGTCAGTATCTCAATCTTTGCTCAATGCTTGCCTCCTAAAAAAGTATTGCTTGCCTGACAATATTGGCTCTCTCTCTCTCTCTCTCTCTCTCTCTCTCTCTCTCTCCCAAGATGTTTGTATCATTTTTTTATATCAATTTTAGTCTTTATATTTCAGTTTGAGATTTTGAAAGAATGTTGTATGATTTTTACGCCTTCTAAAACTAGAAAATATGACACATGGACATGAAATCATAAGAAAATGAAAAAAGTTGAAATGTTAATTGAGTCTCAAAGAGGAGTTAAAAGTTCATAATAAAAGAAATCATAAAATTGAGTTTTCTTTCAATATTAGGGAGCCAATTTTTAAAATTAGCATAGTTGATGAAGCCATGCAAGGTATTGAAGGCCTTGAACCCGAGCTGCAATTCAAAAGTCCAATGACGCGACTTCGAGCGAAGAAATTACAAGGTTATTTCCAAGTGATGATTCGCAAGAAGTTTGAGGAATTAGAAGGTGCAAAGTGCAGCCATACTTTAGTTAATTTATTAACTAATGAAGATCAAGATCATACCATGGAGAATATAACTTGAAGAGTTGAAGAAGAGAGCAAGAAGAAGTGCATTTGTGTATGGAGCTGTTTTCGCCCTTGATTTAATTTAATTAAAGGATTCATTTTTATCTAGACTATAGTATTTATTTAATTACTTTAGACTATAGTTTAGATCAGTTCTTAATTAATTTTTTAGTGTAATTTTCGTTCCCTTTAGTATAGGTTTGACTAGAATTGTATTTAAGGCAATTTCCAACCTTGAATAGAATTCTAGTTTAGGTATTTCTATAGTATAGTTAGAGATCCTTTTGGATCAGATTTTTAGGCCTTTTTATTAGTTATTTTCGTGCATAATAGGCCCTATAAATAGGGGAACCATGTTACTTTGATATTTTGGACATTATTGATTAAAATTGCTTTTGCATTCAATTTGTGTCTCAACCGTTTAAAGCTTTTGATTGTTTTCCTTGAAAATTATTATTCTTGAAGCCTAGTAAACTTTGAGTCTTACATCAAGGGAATGTTCTAATTCATACGAAGAATTAGGGTGAACTCGCTACGAAGAACAACTTAGAGATTCATTTTCGTCGTACAAGATACGCCGGGGATTAATCGGGTTGTGATTCTCAACACTACCACCTTCGACCTTCATCAAACGACGTCCTACATCCTTCACCAACATTCGTGTCCCTCCCAAGTCATCAAGACCTGATCGTGTGTCGATCATCAAGGGTTCGGTTCCATTCGGCATAATTTCATCGTGTTTTCCATCTATACCGTAAGTCCTTCGAACCATTATCATATCCTATCTTCCCTAGCCATTCTTAATCCATAAATCTCGTCCCCAATACCATCATCGTCCAGCTATAATTCTCGTTCCAAATCAGCCCCTTTCTTGTTGGATTTGTGTTCCGTTTTTGTGTCGTAGTCTAGGTATCGTATTTAGGTCTAGATTCGTTCGATCATTGTTTTTGAGTTTCTTTTCCTTCAAATCAGCTTATTTTCGAAATATTTGAGTCTTAGAGTAGGGTTGAATCCTTCCAAGTTGACGTGTTCGATTCTAGAAGTCTTCCGCTCGTTTTCGTATCCTGTACAAATTGTCCCGGTTACACCATAAATTTTGGCATCAGAGCCACGTCAGCTCTGCTGGTCGTGGTTCAATCCTACGTGTCCATCTATCGAGTCTATTGAGTTGTAATAGTTAGTGTTCATTGAAAAAAAAAAGATCGGTTAAAAAAAAAGGAGAGACCGAATCAAAAAAAAAAAAAAAAAAAAAAAAACAAAACAAAAAAAGAGGAAAATTCAATTTGATTTTTGAATTACCTTTTGAGTTCGATTTTATTTCTAGTTCTTTCCTTTTAGTTCTAGTCATAGTTGGTAACTCCCTTGTGAGCTTTATTATAGTGTTGGAAACTTTCCTTATAGTATAGTTCTTTAGTTGGTAATTTCCATTTGAGTTGCATTTTAAATTGGTAGCTTCTATTTCGAGTCTAGTCTAATTAAGGTATTTAGATTGTGTCACACTAGTGGTACACAAATCCAAATCCTTTTGTTTCCTTCTTTCTTCATTTCTTTCCTTCCTTTCCTTCCTTTTATCCTAACACATCCGGTTTTCCGGTTTTCCATCTTCTCCCTACTATTTCTGCTCTCGAGCTCCGATTTTTCTCCACCATACCATTCCGGAAACGTCTCGACGAGACGAACCAAACTCACCACTTTGCTATGACATAAGGGTTTTTTAGGCCAAATTCCATCATCTTCAAGGTGAAATCGCCCCCAGAAGTTCGAGAGAAGCCGATTTCAAGCAACGGAAGAGTCGATTAACACCACCATATACACACCTCTCACACGAGCACCACTACATACTTGAGAGCATACACGAAGGGTAAAATACAGAGAGAAAACACGAGTGATTGTGAGGAATTGTGAGGTCATACACCCTATTTTTCTTTCACGTTTGTTCATTGTTTGCAGGGACGCATGGAATCCAGAGACGGGTATAACAAAACACATGATAAGGCACCCGCTTCACCTGGTTCTCATACAGACGTGGCTTCATTGATGCCACAACCATGGGATGCCCAGTTCCACCATCAAGAACTGGAGCATAAGCTAGATAGTTCGTTGGCCAAGATGATGGCACAACTCGAGCTTATTGCTGCTCGAATTCCTGTACCACCATCAGTTCAAGGACAACCTGTCCAACAGCCAGAAGTAGTTCATCAGCCTGAAGTAGATCGTCAGCCAGAAGTTCATGTAGCCGAGCCAGCCAGGGCGAATGCTGGAGCACCACAAGCTCAGCGGCGCCAACCTCAAGTGCAGTTTAATGATCATTATGATCGTGATGTTGAAGAAGACTATGGTTACTATGCAGAGGAGTTAGAGGCTGAGTATGATCCATATCAGAGACGTGACCGACCACGTCTGCCCTACAGACAAGTACCCCGACGTTCAGATCCCGACAGCTTGTTGAACAACATCAAAACAAGCATCCCAGAGTTTGAAGGCCTTCACGATCCTGATCTGTACTTGGATTGGGAATGTAAGGTTGAGAAGATCTTCGACTGCTATGACTTTTCTGAGCAGAAGAAGGTCAAGTTAGTATCATTAGAGTTTCGAGGCTACGCAGCCTCATGGTGGGAGATGCAGCAGGATCGACGCCGACGTGAGAGATATCCACCCGTCGATACTTGGGAAGAGATGAAAGGATTGCTGCGTGGCAGGTTCATTCCTGTACATTATGAGAGAGAGCTCGAGAAAAAGCTCACTCGGATCAAGCAAGAGACCCGATCAATTGAAGAATACCACAAGGAGCTTGAGACTGCTCTGAATAGAGTTGGGAAATAAGAGACCTTAAATGCTACCATCATTCAGTACATTGAAGGTATGAATCCTGACATCGCATGTGAAGTTGAACTCAAGAACTTCACAAGTATAGAAGAGATGGTGCACTACACATCAATTGTGGAGAGACAGCTCAGAGAGGGAAGACGGAGATCGCACCATAGTTCAACCCCTGTTCGACCCCCATGGAACAAAGGTACGAATCCCACATCACCTTCTACCCCTTCTACTGAGCCTACTCGACCCCGAGGTCAGTCCGGACCGCCCGAGCGGCGTTACGACCGTTCTACACCGCAGTCCAGTCGTAGACCCGAGTCTACACTGGCACCACCGTCCAGACCAGCCTATGCACGACCCAATCCACCCAGCCCAGCACCTAGTGCCAATCAGAATCGAGCTAGAGACATCCAGTGCCATAATTGCCAAGGTTGGGGCCACTTTCAAAACCAGTGTCCGAACCGGCGTGTTCTGTTCATTACCGAACAGAATGAGATCGAGTCAGCTAGTGAGGACGAGGACCAGCCCGTAGTTGATGCCAAGAAGGAGCTAGAGACGCCTCTAGTCGACTCGGATGAAGAGGAACCTGAGCTTCCTTATGTTAGTCTTGTGTCTATACGCAGTCTGAGCATCAATCGTGAAGAAGAGCAGCCGGATCAACGTGAGAACATTTTTTTCACACGTGTTACTATCAAAGACCAGACCTGCTCGATGATAATAGACAGTGGGAGTATGATCAACGCCATAAGCCAGTATGCAGTTGACAAATTGGTGCTAACCACCATCAAGCATCCGAAGCCATACAAGTTGCAGTGGCTTATGGATCGAGGAGAGATCAAAGTAACGGCTCAGGTAAGTGTCTCATTCTCTATTGGTCGATTTTCTGACTCTGTTGTTTGCGATGTTATTCCTATGGATGCAGCACACATATTGTTAGGTAGACCATGGCAGTTTGACAGACAGACGATTCATGATGGCTTCGCAAACCCGTACATCGTGAAGAGAGATCGACGGACTACTACACTCAAGCCGCTATCCCCTAAAGCCATTGCAGAAGATCAGAGAATTATGCAAGAGAGGTTTAGAGCTAAGAGAGCAAAAGAGGCCGCCGCCGCAGCCCGGATTGCCGCCAACGGTACCCAAACGACTGAGACCCCCAAGAAGGCCGCCACTACTACTTCTTTAGCCCCTAAACCATCCTCCAATGATTCCCTTGTGCATGGGAATTCATCTGGATCAGCTGCAAAGAAAGATCAAAACCGCAGCCTGTTTATTTCAGTGAAAGGCGTAGAGAAAGCATTAAAAGCAGGTTTACCTTTTGTTCTTCTATCTTATAAGAGCAGTGCTATTAATGATGTTTCTTTGCCTAATGTTGTGCAGCCACTTATGGAGGAGTTCGCGGATGTGTTTCCGGAAGAGATTCCAAGTGGATTACCTCCAGTTCGTGGGATCGAGCACCAGATCGATTTCCAGCCCGGCGCCGTCTTGCCAAATCGACCAGCATACCGGACGTCCCCTGAAGAGACCAAGGAAATCGATAGACAAGTGAAAGAGTTGCTTGAGAAAAAGCAGATTCGAGAGTCGATGAGCCCCTGCGCAGTTCCAGTCATTCTAGTGCCGAAAAAGAAAAACGAGTGGAGAATGTGCATGGACTGCCGCGCCATCAACAAAGTAACAGTGAAGTATCGATTCCCTATCCCTAGATTAGATGATATGCTTGATGAATTATCCGGTTCTAAAGTCTTTTCCAAAATTGATTTGCGTTCTGGTTATTTTCAAGTTAGAATGCATGAAAGGGATGAGTGGAAAACAGCTTTTAAGACTAAGCATGGTTTATATGAGTGGTTAGTTATGCCTTTTGGTCTCACTAATGCACCGAGCACTTTTATGAGATTAATGAACCATGTTTTGCGTGATGTGATTGGGAAATTTGTAGTTGTGTACTTTGATGATATCCTGATTTACAGTCACAATGCACAGGCGCACCTAGCACATCTTAGGTGTGGTTTTTATATTCTGAGATAAGCCAAGTTGTATGGAAATCTGTCTAAATGCTCTTTTTGTTTAGATGAGGTTGTATTTCTTGGTTTTATTGTGAGTGTACGTGGTATTGAGGTTGACCGTTCTAAAATCAAAGCGATTGAAGAATGGCCAACACCCAAGTCAGCCACGGAGGTTCGATCCTTTCACGGCCTTGCCGGATTTTATCGTCGTTTTGTGCGCGATTTCTCTAGCATTGCCGTGCCTCTTACTGAGCTAAGTAAGAAGGATCGTAAGTTTGAGTAGGGTAAAGCACAGCATGAAGCATTTACACGTTTAAAGCATCTTTTATGTCATGCACCTGTTTTGTGTTTACCTGATTTTGATAAGGGTTTTGAGATTGAATGTGATGCCTCCGGGATAGGTATTGGTGCTGTTTTGATGCAGGAATGGCACCCAGTTGCCTACTTCAGTGAGAAATTGAATGGTGCAGCTCTGCGTTATTCTACCTATGACAAAGAGTTGTATGCATTGAAGAGATCATTGGAGACGTGGCAGCATTATCTGTGGCCAAAGGAGTTCGTGATTCACACGGACCATGAGAGCTTAAAGCATTTGAAAGGGCAGCAAAATCTGAATAAGAGGCATGCAAGATGGGTCGAGTTCATCGAGTCCTTCCCGTACGTCATCAAATACAAAAAAGGAGAAGACAATGTTGTAGCCGATGCACTATCTAGACGGTACACGTTGCTGAATTTGATGCATTCTAGAATGCTTGGTTTTGAGTCAATTAAGAGTCTGTATGCATGTGATCCATTCTTTGCTTCGATTTTTGATGAGTGTTCAAAAAAATCTAAGTCTTTTGATGGGTTTTTCGTGCATGATGGATTTTTATTTCGTGGTTCTCAGTTATGCATTCCTAGTTGTTCTATGCGTGAGCTACTTGTGTTAGAATCACATGCGGGAGGATTAATGGGTCACTTTGGTGTGAATAAAACATTAAGCATGCTGCATGAGCATTTTTATTGGCCGCATATGAGAAGAGATGTTGAGCATGTGTGTAGTAGATGTGTTACTTGCCATAGGTCTAAGTCTACTTCACATCCGTTTGGATTATACACGCCCCTGCCTGCCCCTAGTTCACCTTGGATTGATTTGTCTATGGATTTTATCTTAGGATTACCTAGGTCTAGATCGGGTAAGGATACTGTTTTTGTGGTTGTTGATCGTTTTTCTAAAATGGCGCATTTCATTGCATGTAGAAAAACTGATGATGCTGTGCATATTGCAAATCTGTTCTTTGTGCATGTAGTTAGATTGCATGGTATTCCTAAAACTATTGTTAGTGATAGGGATTCCAAGTTTTTAGCACACTTTTGGCGAGTTTTGTGGGGAAAATTAGGGACTAAGTTGTTGTTTTCTACTGCATGTCATCCACAAACCGATGGTCAAACTGAAGTTGTGAATCGCACTTTAGGCACACTACTTAGGTCCTTAATTAAAAATTATCTGAAGTCTTGGGAAGAGTGTTTATCTTACGCTGAATTTGCATATAATCGTGTGGTACATTCTTCTACTAATATGTCTCCTTTTGAGGTTGTTTATGGATTTAATCCGTTAACGCCTACTGATTTGTTACCTTTACCTGTTGAGCATCTAACAAGTGTTAAAGGTTTGAGAAGAGCTGAGCAAGTTAAGGAGATGCATGAGAGAGTGCGTGCTCGCATTGAGCATAAAGGGAAGCAAACGCCCGCCTCCAGAAACGTGCGACGCAAGCAAGTGATATTTCAGCCCGGCGATCGCGTTTGGATTCATCTGAGTCCCGGACGGTTTCCAAATCTGAGAAAGTCCAAGTTGTCACCACGTGGAGATGGTCCTTTCACTGTTCTGAGTCGTGTAAACGACAATGCTTACCGCATTGATCTTCCTGGTGAGTATAAATGTTCTTCAACTTTCAATGTTGCTGATTTATCTCCGTTTGTTGCAGATGAGTTCGATCTCGACGATGATCCAAATTCGAGGACGAATTCTCTTCAGTAGGGGGGGAATGATGAAGCCATGCAAGATATTGAAGGCCTTGAACCCGAGCTGCAATTCAAAGGTCCAATGACGCGACTTCGAGCGAAGAAATTACAAGGTTATTTCCAAGTGATGATTCGCAAGAAGTTTGAGGAATTAGAAGGTGCAAAGTGCAGCCATACTTTAGTTAATTTATTAACTAATGAAGATCAAGATCATACCATGGAGAATATAACTTGAAGAGTTGAAGAAGAGAGCAAGAAGAAGTGCATTTGTGCATGGAGCTGTTTTCGCCCTTGATTTAATTTAATTAAAGGGTTCATTTTTATCTAGACTATAGTATTTATTTAATTACTTTAGACTATAGTTTAGATCAGTTCTTAATTAATTTTTTAGTGTAATTTTCGTTCCCTTTAGTATAGGTTTGACTAGAATTGTATTTAAGACAATTTCCAACCTTGAATAGAATTCTAGTTTAGGTATTTCTATAGTATAGTTAGAGATCCTTTTGGATCAGATTTTTAGGCCTTTTTATTAGTTATTTTCGTGCATAATAGGCCCTATAAATAGGGGAACCATGTTACTTTGATATTTTAGACATTATTGATTAAAATTGCTTTTGCATTCAATTTGTGTCTCAACCGTTTAAAGCTTTTGATTGTTTTCCTCGAAAATTATCATTCTTGAAGCCTAGCAAACATTGAGTCTTACATCAAGGGAACGTTCTAATTCATACAAAGAATTAGGGTGAACTCGCTACGAAGAACAACTTAGAGATTCGTTTTCGTCGTACAAGATACGCCGGGGATTAATCGGGTTGTGATTCTCAACACTACCACCTTCGACCTTCATCAAACGACGTCCTACATCCTTCACCAACGTTCGTGTCCCTCCCAAGTCATCAAGACCTGATCGTGTGTCGATCATCAAGGGTTCGGTTCCATTCGGCATAATTTCATCGTGTTTTCCATCTATACCGTAAGTCCTTCGAAACATTATCATATCCTATCTTCCCTAGCCATTCTTAACCCATAAATCTCGTCCCCAATAGCATCATCGTCCAGCTATAATTCTCATTCCAAATCAGCCCCTTTCTTGTTGGATTTGTGTTCCGTTTTTGTGTCGTAGTCTAGGTATCGTATTTAGGTCTAGATTCGTTCGATCATTGTTTTTGAGTTTCTTTTCCTTCAAATCAGCTTATTTTCGAAATATTTGAGTCTTAGAGTAGGCTTGAATCCTTCCATGTTGACGTGTTCGATTCTAGAAGTCTTCCGCGCATTTTCGTATCCTGTACAAATTGTCCGGATTACACCAATAGTGACCACCAAATTTTTTAGACGGCCCTAGTTTCTGCACATTTATATATTCACTATCATCAATACATTGCATAAAAATGCTAAGAAGAAAATGAAACCAGCCATAAAAGTAGTTTCCCCAATTAATTGAATTAATTCCAATGAAAATTTATTCATGCAAAGTATATACGGAGTATTACATGCAAGGTGTGGAATTTAATATAATATTTGGTTGAAATATAACATGATCGAGCTTTGAAATCAAGCATAACAATAACAAAACATACATTGTTAAATATGTATACTGAGTAAAAAAAAACATATACTGAGTTTAATGAAAGAAAATTGAGTACATAATATATATATATATATATATATATATATATATATATATATATATAGAGAGAGAGAGAGAGAGAGAGAGAGAGAGAGAGAGAGAGAGAGAGAGAGAGAGAGAGTTATTGACAAAACGTAGGTATAGTTTGAGAAGCTATAGCCCATTTATTTGATATTAGTGAAGCCGTACATAGCCCATTCTAGCTGCTTCTCTCCATTCAATTAATTCCTCCCAAATTTTATTTCCTTTTATGGCTGGTGGTTAATGTCTCTTGGGATATATATTTTTTCATTCATGTACTGGAACGACTCGTCGTGCAATGTACAAATATATAAAATATGTACAATTATTAGTATTTTATTAGAAATTATAATTATAAAAGAAATAGAACAAAAATATTTAAAATAAACTTAGCAAAATATTCTTAAGTACCTTTCAGATTTATGGACAATTTTATTATTTAATACAATTAGTATATCACCTGTGCATGGCAGAGGAAGTGAATGTTATTGAAAAAAATATGAACAATAATAAAATTATATTCAATCTTAAATTTAGTATGTAAATATATGAATTAGATCGACTAAATTATAAATTACTTATGTATTTTTCAAAGTTGGAGAAGTCGCTCTAGACAACCACCTGGGCATTAGACATCCCTTATCTGTGTCGTAATCAGCACCCAGGTGATGTCAGCCTAATCCTTACCGGCCAATTAGGCACCAATCAATTTTTTTCTTCTTTTTTGAAATTTTTTATTCAAAATATGATTAAATAAAAAAATGAGATTTTTCACTCTTTTATACAACAACCTATATCTCAATACTTCAATTTACAATCAATGTGGGATGTATGGAAATTGGAAAAAAATTATAAAAATAATTTGAGATTTCAATTTAAAGTTACCCACTCTTTTATACAACAACTCACATTTAAATTTGTCACTGTACAAGCAATGTGAGATGTAGAAAATGTTGAAAAATTAATTGTCATCTCAATTTTTATTATATAACCAATATGCATATTGGGTAAATGAAAAATTAAAAAGTGACGGCCACCACTTGATGAATTCCGCTTAGGCATGCAATCTAAATACAGATTGTTATATATTATTACATGTAACTTTACAAACCTACCTGTACAGAAATAAAATATCATGATCTCAATGATTTATATGCAACTTTGAACTTCACAAATATACAAAAAAAAACCTACGAATGAGAAGTGGTAATATATACATATTATATATGTGTGTGTGTGTGTGTACACTATCTTTAAAGATATGTATTCATTAAAAGATTTTGGATGTGGATCTTAAATTTTTTAATATATTTATATAATTTAAAAATTACAAATATTTGAAATTAAGGGTGTATTTACACATTTTTCCTAAAAATAAATATCAATCATTACACGTGATCTCAATATAAATACTGAGAAAGGTTGAAAGATCATTGATTTTTAACATTAAATTGATAAGATCAATTAAAAGAGTTATCACATTAGATTTATTGTTTAAGGTTTAAGTTTCATTAATTTAAACATTTTAAATTTCAAAATTAAATATGTTATTTGAATTTTTTTTATATATATTTATATTTTTGAATTTAAAATATAAAATTTTAATGTAATACCCCAAAATTTAATTATCTAAATTTAATTAGGAATATTCATCTAATAATTAGAGTAAGTGAAATATCAAAAACTTTTTAGTATTAAAATAATAGCCTATAATTACCTTAAGAGTAAGCTAGTGAAGAAAATAGACCCTTATAAATTTTTAATTTTTAGGTAAAATGTGTCCGTTTAGTGGGTTAGCCATACCCAAGACATTCTCATATTTTTATTTAGAATCCTAAATAATGTTTTTTTCAGGTATAATTATATCCGGGATTTAAGAATTATCTAAATATATATTAGTTCAATATATAATACTTACATAATGGTAATCCATATATCCATATACGTATAAGGTTGTCATAAGAGTAATGATTAATAATGGATATAATAATAAAGAAATAGTAGAGATAATAGTGAAATAAATAACTTGACAAACATGCACAAACCTCTATCCATATAATTACACGTGGGTTTAGAATGGAGAAGCCTAGTGTAACTAATTGTAAATATAAATTGTGTATAAATATACATACATGTATGCGCCTAACTCTAGCTATAGGGTATGCACATATATTATTTCATAAATGAGTAGGATTAGTACAAAAACATAGCTAATAATAAATAAATAAAAATATATAAAAAAGGACATGCATTACTCCATGTAAGTTACACTTGTCAAGTGTTGGAGTGTAAATTAAAGGTAAAGCATGATGAGGATATTTGTATTCTGTAGGATATGTATTAAATAACTTAGTAAATAACAAGAGAACTTGCTCTAATTTTCCATAATGATAACTAAGACATGAGAAAGGAAGCAACGTGTTTCTTGGATTAAATGAAGAATAATTGCAAGGTTGGTTCCCAAATTTATTAAGGTGCAATTTTTATAAATGTTCGACAATCATTTGATATTTGAAGGAGATTGTAAAATAGTTTATTTATTTGAGTAACAAGTCTTATTTTATTAGAACCTAGATAAGAAATTCATGAATCCTAGTAGATAAGATATTAGTTGTAGTTTTATTCTTGTCTAATCAATACGTTTTTTCTAAAATTATAGGAAGACATATCCTATTTATGCTACTGTATGTACGTACATTTATTACTCCATCTTTGTTAGTTTAAAAAAAAATTAATTAAATTAAATTAGAATGGGAAAGAGAAAAACCGAATGAGTAATTATTTTAAGAAAATTATATGGAAGAGAATTATGTTTCTATATACGAAACTAGGAGTTAATCATGGTAATAGTAATTATTGTTATTAAAATAAAAATGTCTATTACAATTTAATTTATACTTATATTGTTTTATAGCTGGTAGATGTTAATTCAATAGAATCACCGAGTCTCAATATCCTCTTTTGGAGAATGAATAAATATAAGTATACATAATCGTGTGGATTATATTACGTGGATATGCATAGAGAGGTATACATCTATCATAAATCTAGTAAAAAAAAAATTGTACGTGGTAAGTGATTGACCACCACCTATTTCCAATATTTTTATACATCACTGTAGGGTTTATTACCGCGGGTAATTTTTTTTAAAAGCATCAAGTTAATTTTAGAACATAAGAGTTGCTAAATAAAATGTAGAAGTTCAACATAAAATTTAAAAGGGAGCTTAGGGATTGAGTTTTGATAGGTATTCTTTAGTAGAACTAAGCCAATGTTGATTGTTGTAGGACTATAAGAAGTAGCAAAATTTGAGCAAAACCAATCCGGAATTTGAGAGTTTATCTTCCATCCAGGTGGGCTATATTATATTTTTACAAATTGTATCTTTCGAGCTATTAAGCTCTGCTTTGTTAAAATTGCATATGTGACTATCTGTGTTAAATATTTACGTGCTACTGTATGTTGTCGGAGTCTCATATACCAGCGCTGTGTCACTGTGAGTAGCTACATTATGCATGTATTGTTTGTCCTGCCCTACTCCTTGTCGGTGAGACTAAAATGAAACACTTATTGGTTATACTCATTGGGTATACTATGGCCATACTCAACGTTATGCGCTGGTGATGTAGTTTGGGTTGCGGGCAGTGACGGGTTATACTCTTAAGCGCTTCACGATAAAATGTTTTGGTGAACTTAGGTTGCTTCCAACTTTTAAATCTCCTAAGCTTCACTACCTGCATGAACACAGATAGATTACTTTAACAAAATGATTTGCATAACTTGAATTGTAAAAACTTGCCCACTGAGTGCACTAGTACTCAGCCCAAATATTTTCAAATATTTTTCAGGGTAGTAGGCTGGCGCGTGGACGTGACGATGCTGAGAAATGGGCTTTTGTTGTTTACGTATTTTCCCATTGTTTTTTTTTGTTAAGTATTCTGTTGATAATGAAGTCTCCGTACTTGTAATATCCTTTTGTTAAACACTAAGAGCTCTAATCTTGGTGTTATGAATATGTATATATTATTATACAACATGTTGATTATTTTGAATCTTCTGTTGAGGTTTAGTTAATTAAATTACCCCATTTTTTTCCTGCTTCTTAATTCCCACCCCCGTGGCGTCCATTTCCACGGTCTTTCGGGATCGGGGCGCTACATTTAATTTAAAGTTTAAATATATATTTAATAAGATCTGATAGATATTTAAATGAAAAATTTTAAATATATATTTTAATATTAAACTAATAAGATCAAATATTATACTTGATCTCAACTTATACTTAGATGAAATATGAAGAAAGTAGTTGGATTACTATTATTGGGTCTCAATATTTATAGTTTGTTCATTTAAAATAAAATTTATTAATTCTAACACCTCAACAAAAAAAAATTTACATCATATGAATAAGCTTAAGCTGAACCTAGTTTTTGAGTGTGCTTTCTTCATATCATCTTCTCATTTCCATATCTCATTAACATGGATCACGAGCAAAAAAAAAAATATATTTATGCAAAATTTATCTTATATTTGAACATCATTGGATTGAAGCATGTACTCAGTCATTTGTATTTATAAAAACATATTTACAAATGAAGTATACTATTGGTTTGAAACTATATATAAATGAAATAATAGTCAATCTAACCCTTTAAGCCTATTGAAAGATTCATATTTGGATTTGAGTTTCAGATTCCTATCATTAAATGAAATGGCTTCCTATTGCTTTAACAACCTGCACGGTATGCATATCTCATCTACCTTTTTTTTTTTAAGGACAAACTAATCATATATCAAGAAACTTTGCAGACATTGAGCATTGTACATCATTGATCACCGCATGCCATAATCCGTGTTTTCCATTCGTTTTTCCATGGGAATTGCATGAAAACGCTTCGCAAGTTATGATTATAACTTGAATTTGAATATGCATTAAGTGACTTTGTAGTATTTCTACCATAGAGATATAATCATTGCATAATCTTTTCATTCATCCAATATTGGCTTAAATTTGAAAATTAGAAAGTAGGATTGAAGAATGCATGTACCCGATGACCTTGTATCTGTTGGAACACATTAGATTAACTATGAGATGAATACATTGCAGAATTGAAACTGGAAATTGAAATAGTAATAAAAATTGAAACTTTTTATCATGAAATGCTCATTGACAACTAAACACTTTATGTATATTTTTTAACCTTTATACATATTTATTTTTATATAGATATAGGTACAGTATATTTTCTATTTGTAATTAATTTTTTTAACCTTTATACATATTTATTTTTATATAGATATAGGTACAGTATATTTTCTATTTGTAATTAATTTTTATGTATTTTAATAAGTAATATATTTCAATTAAAGTGGAAAAAATGTAATTTAGTTTAGTTTAATTGATTTCGAATATTTAAATTTTGACAAAGCCTAGTCCAAACCAAACGAAATACAAAATAAATAAAAACTTCAACTCAGATTAATAGGTACATATTGAATGGGTTCGGAGGTTTTTTTTTTTTAAAAAAGCATATGAGATGTTTTAATTGCACAATGTTTTTTATATGAGTCAATCTTGCATACTACATTGGCATTCCTCTTGGGTCATGGAAAATCACTGTAATGGAACCAGATACACAATTAGCCATGAAATTTCATTAGATAACATTAAAAAAATTAGAGTTTCTTACCCGAGACATTTTCTCTTAGGGCTAAAGGCGATCTACGATTCGGTAAATTGTCATTAATCAAAAGTGCATGATACAAATTAGAAAATTGTAAATAGAAATAGATTTGAATTATATATATTTAACCATTAGGAAAAAATAAATATGTTCAGAAATTCAATAATAGAGCAGAGCAACACATAAGCCAAAATTTAATTAATCAAACAAATTAAACCACTCAACCAACCAACCAACCAACAATTTTCATAAAAAAACAAAAAATTAAAAGCATAAATCTTCTGAATTTTAATCGAATTCTCAAATCTATGATTTTTTATGTCATATTTAGCACAAACCTCTCCGTGACATAACAAAGTTGAACGATAATTACTGGTGGGATGCAAATCCTTAATGCAAAACAACGAAGCCATGGCGATTTTTCTTCAAACACAAATCCACCAATTCAAGATATCAGTATATTAATATTTGTATTTTTTGAAGAACAAAATCACCACGTGGATGGTATACAAAAATTTTGAAAATGTTAAAAATAAACATATACCTCGATGGAACACCGTGAATCGGTCCCAATGCTTTGATTCCAAAGAATAATACGGGATTGATGATATCTTCTTCGTCAGTGGACAACGGGCAATTTATGTTGTGATATGATCTTCATTCATGTACGCTGTCAGATTTAGAGATCAAGGACTGGACGAAATCAATTTATAAACAATGTGTTGTCGAAGAGAAGAAGGGTGTGATCGAACTTGGAAGTAAATATAAAATATATGTAACTTGATTTTAATTTAAATAATAACAATACTTCTTGACTGCGAAATTGCGCGGACAAAAGAAAACAAATTGAGAGGATATATCTCCAACAAATTGATTGAAAAAAAAATCACGCTGATTTGTGAGATAGGAAGTAAGTGATATTTATATAAGAGGCGGTAGAAAAGAGAGAGATTGAATTTTGTTCCAACTATTCAAACAGATGCACCCAATAATTGAACAGATGCGTACCCTGAGTTTTTTAATTTCTTTTATTTTTTCTTCTTTCAGAAAATACGGTAAATTAAGAATTGTCAAAATTACCCTCACTATTCTATTTTTATATAATATATAGATAGGGTTGTGATAATTAATGCGATTTAATTTTGCCTACATTTAGATTGATTGATTGAAACTTATTGATTTGACTTATAATGAATTATGATTATGTACTTTATACATCTACCACACCTTTTAATATTTACTCTTAATTTGATTTTCATAATATGATGATGTATTATCTCTTAAATATTAATACTTACATTATTTAAAAATCGAATATATATTAACACAATTAGTAATTTACTAATCATACTATTAAATACTATTTTGAAAATGATGCAAATTTATGCATGCTTAAAATGTGTTTGTATACAAATTTGAACACAATTTCTCATTATTTTTCAGCCGCCTAAAAAGATTATAATTTGACGTTTTTAGCAGAAAAAACTAAAAATTAAATAGATGGAAATTAGCATGTGCTTTAAATATAAATCAGATTACTACAAATTTTGGTAAAACCTATTATATATATATATATATATAGGGGTTGGTTATAATAAAAACATATCTTGGTGTGTAAATGTGCGGATTGTGCTTGTTTAGTGTATTTTTAGTGCTTTTCTTTATGTATTTTGGTGCTAAAAACATCTAGCACCAAAATACAATAAGAAAAGCATTAAAAAAATAGCAAAAATTAGCACCAAAATACATAAAGAAAAGCACTAAAAATACACTAAATAAGCACGGTCCGCAGTTTACACACCAAGATAAATTTTTATTTGAACCAACTTCATATATATATATATATATAGGGGTTGGTTATTTTAAGGATAAGTGGTGGTGTGAAAATTAGGGATAAATCTTGTCCCTACAATTTTATTAGATTAACGGCTGAGATTTGATAGATTTTAATTGATAATATTGATTTTTTTATTTATTAATTAAACATGAAGGCTATTTATGTAAAATCAAACTATAATTTCCAATATGATATCTACGTGATCTCAGAATCCCATAAAATCGGGAACAAGTAAACTGCTATAGAATTTAGCCCACGAAATCAATTCGTGTACAAAGTAAAACCGCTGCCCTGAGTAAATCCCAAAATCTGAAACCCTAGATTATCGACTGCGAAATCCTCAATAGAGTTGGCAATTCCGGCGACGGTGGATATCTGCGGGTTGAAATTTTAAGAAGCCGGCGGTAATTGTAGGCTCCAGAGACGGCGCGGACGTCCGAGGAGGCGGAAGAAAAATGGGGCGCAAGAAATCGGGTACGTATTATTAGGTTGAATTGAAATTTAGGATGAATTTGGTGAAAAAATTTGAAAAAGGAGAGAACTTGTGAATGGTTTCGCCATTTGGAGTAAATCAATTTAATGAATTTGGGGATTGTGGTTTGAAGGGATCGATTGATGCAGATGATTAATAATCTATTATTTTTCTATTTTCGGTTGACAAATTTGAACACTAAAGTGTAATCGTGAAGGCATATTTAGTGATGTTTTGTTTCTATAGATTCATGGGTTTGTCTATAAATTCCAATAATGATGTTAAAATTGTGTTTTAGATGTGTTGTTATTGGGGATTAAGGTGCGGTATGTTTATTTTGGCGTGATAAAGCATCCAATATGTTTGTGAAGTTTCCTGCATTTGGTTAATGACAGTCATATTGGTGGTGTTCTGCGCTAAACAAAATTTGTAATGCTATTTATGACTCTATTTGATGATACTTTAGAATATATTTGCTAAATATGTACCAACATCTTAAAATGGTGTGTGCGTCGGTGCTGCGAATTATGCTTGTTGATGCTGCGTATGCATTAGTTTGCTGCTTTGGATGAAATAGGTTAGATGCTATTGAAGCACAACTTCAATGCTACTTAAGCATATATGTTATACCCCCTATATCTGTTGTACTAAGTGTTTAAGTTGGTAAAATAACTTGCGAGAGTTAGTGCTTTGTATTATTCTTGTTGCTGCTACTTATGCATATCTGTCGTGCTTTGGTAAAACTATATTTGAGATGTTACTCATGCATATCTGTGATGCTACTTATGCATATCTGTTTTGCTATTTATGTATAACTTACTTATGCATTAAGTTATAAGTAGCATATTATAAGTAGCATTGCATTTAGTTATAAGAAGCATTGCAGTAAGTTATAAGTAGCATTTAATGTTTACATTTAATTTAATACAGCTAAATCGCATGTGGAAGATGAGGCCATGGTTCCATCAAAGAAGAAGAAAAGAGGTAAAGCTTTAGTGCATGCTATTTATGACTACATCTAGTACTTTTTTAAAGTAAGTTCATGATGCTTTTAATTCTTTCCTATAAGGATGTTGCTGCAGCATCAAGAGAGTCCATCCTCGAAATTCAGATAATGATATCTCAATACCCGAGGAGGGAGATGGCTCAGGTGTACCCACGTATCCAAAGCTAAGTAGCCGAGCGTGTCCAAAATTGATTTTCCAAGCAAACGAGAAGTACACAATAGGCCAATGCAAAGTCGTTAAGGACATGGGATTCCAACATATCTTGCATATGAAAGTGGAGAAAGTCCCTACACATCTAGCGGATGGGTTGAAAGTGAAGTCCACAATAGTAAAGTCATACTTAACGAGACTAGACATGACTTGGAGGGATACCGAAAATAATAATGACTGTGGTGTGTATGTTGTGCGGCAGATTGACGTACATGGGTCAATCCAAGTGCATTTCATTATGTGTTTATGATGTGCAAGCACGTGAATTCCTCAGATTCACATATTTGAGTATGAGTTTGATAATGATTCGCATCACACTTGTTAATGCTTTGTATTTATATTGATAATGCTTTATATAATGTATGCTAATAATACATACTTTTGGTATCATTTTACATTTTAGAAACTAATCCTTAGTTGATACTTGTTATTGACCAGTTAAATGCTTCATATGAGAAACTGTATTGCTTCGAAACTAACATAAGTCTCCCATCTAATAACATTCTAAATTTCGATGAATAGTATATTTAAATGCTTTCTATAACGTGAATTAATACTGGACACTTGACAAAACAATCAAATGCAACATTAATACTAAGCATTCGATAAATCAATCAAAATGAAACGTGAGTTGACAAGTACACAAACAACCGAAACTTATGAATATCTGTGCTACTAAGTGTTTAAGTTGGTAAAAATAACGTGTGAGTTATTGCTTTGAGTTAGGCTTGTTGATGCTACCTATGCATACCTCTGGCGCTTTTACCCAATTAAATTTGATATGCTACTCATGTATATCTTTAATGTTATTTAAGCATATCTGGTATGTTATATATGTATATCATCGATGCTACTTATGATTGTTTGCAATGCTATAAATGATTAGTTTATGTTATAGTGAGAGAGATGTAAATACAGTGCTTCGTTCACTTCAGAATAATGCTTCGTAAGTAACGTAAATATATTCATATTCCGTGGTTGGTGCTTCGTAAACATATTCATTTGCATAGGATTATGTGAATGCTACAGTTAGTGCTATGTATTCATCGAATAAATACTTCGTAATATCAACCAACCTAAATCAAAGAATTGTAATGTACCACAAACAATGTATCCAAACAAAAAAATGGAATACCCTAACTGTACCATACAAAACATCGAAAGAAAAACTATGTGAAATAGAAACAAAACTAAACACAAAATAAAACATTGATAAAAAAACTAAACATAAATCATTTTTTGCATGGACAATTCCTAGCATCATGGTGGAATTTTTTACCACAAGCATTGAAATAATGTAATGAAAAAAATTGAAATACCCCAACTGTACCATACAAAACAGCACGGAAAAATATAAGTAAACTAAAAACAAAACTAAGCAAAAAATGGAACAAGAAAAAAAAAACACCTTGACTAGAGTAAATCTGCATGTGGAAAAAAACCTGCAAAATAATCAATGCTATATAAACGTACTGTTAATGCTTCCTACAATAGACAAACATGCTACACTAATACAAAACACTGCCCAAAATCACCATAGTCGAGCCGCTGCCCAGAATCGTCATGTGAGTGCCGTGCAACAACCTCCTTCACCGCTAGAATCGCTGTGTGAGTGACTCATCATCGCCATCATCGATCTATGAGTTGGAAGAAGAAGAAGGAAAAGGAGAAGGAGAAGAAACCGTCTGTACAAATCGAGTGAGTGCCGCATCGTCGCCATCGTTGATCTATGAGTTGGAAAAATAAGAAGAAGAAGAAACCGTAAACTAAACAATTTTTTCAGATTCATAAAAAAAAACCGTACAAATCAATGAAGATATTAACTTGCCACAATTAAAACCGTTTAATTAGGGAAGTTAAGATTTGCACAGATATAGGACTCTACAGAATTTTTATTAATTTACATTATTAACCTTATCACTTAATTTAAATAAAAAAATCGAAAAAAAAACTACTTAAAATAAATAATCTTATCCGTCCATTTGATCAGATCCAATGGATGAAAATCGTCCCTACTTTTCACACCAAGTGATTGTCCCTATTTGATCCATATCTATTATATATATATATATGTATATAGGGGTTGGATATTCTAAGGATAAGTGGTGGTGTGAAAATTAGAGACAAATCTAGTCCCTACAATTTTAATAGATGAACGGTTGAGATGTGGGGGATTTTAATTGATATTAAGGATTTTTTTAATTATTAACTATACATGAAGGGTATTTATGTAAAATGAACCTACAATTTCATATGCTATCATGCATTAAAATTTCAATATGATATCTACGGATCTCCAGGATCCTAGAAAATCGGGAACAATTTAACTGCTAGGGAGTTCATCTAAATTGAAATCCTAATTTATGAAAACTGTCGCATGAAACTGCTGCAAGAGAGTAAACTCAGAGATGCGATGGTGAAAATCCTCAATAGAGTCGACGATTCCAGCAGAAATTGCAGGCTCCAGATACGGGGCGAAGGTCCGAGCATTTGGTTACAGTTTGAAACTCAGCGACGGTGAAAATCCTGAATACGGTCGACGTATCCGGCGATGATTTCGGCTGAAATTGCAGTATCGAGAGACGGCGCAGACGACCGATTAGGCGGAAGCAAAATGGTGCGAAAGAAATCGGGTATGTATTATATGGGTGAAATTGAATTTTGGAATGAATTTGTTGGAAAATTTTAAAAATGACAGAAATTATGTATGGTATTCTGGTTTGAATGGGTCGATTGATTATGCTGATTAATTGTCCACTATTTTGGTTAAATCGATTTCTAGGATGAATTTGGTGAAAAATCTTGAAAATTTTGAAAGCTACATAAGAAGTGTTTTCGATGTATAGGCACTTCAAAGGTTGTTCGGGAGGACTCCGATTTCGAGGAGAAGACGCAGATGCATAATCAAAATGAAGACACAACAAAGCATGCGAAGGAGAGTAGATTGAAAGTTAAACACGACAAAAGAAGAGGTATATCATAAATTAAGTAGCATTGCAGTAAGTTATAAGAAGCATTTAAGTGAGTTATAAGTAGCATATTATCATAAGTAGCATATAAGATGTTGAAGCAACCTGTCTTAATATAAGTATCATTGCATTAAGTTTTAAGTAGCATTAGAGTAATTTATAAGAAGCATTTCAGTAAATGTTAATCACTAAAAATTCCATCACTACAAAATATATAGTTACGAATACTATTTATAATAGAATAAGTAGCTTTTCAGTAAGTTATAAGAAGCGTTGCAGTGAGTCATAAATAGCATATTATTATTAGCATTTCATGTTCACATTTAATTTATTACAGCTGAGTCGCATGTGGAAGACGATTCACTGGTTCCATCAAAGAAGAATGAAAGAGGTACAGCTAAATATAATGCTATTTATGAATGCATCTAGTATTTTTAAACAATGGATACATGTGTAAGAATATGTATTTTATTTGATTCGTGTTTTGTGCCAAATTTAATTAAAAATGCTACTTAATACGTACTTAGATGCTATATAAATTAATCTGTTATGGTTGTTGGTGATGCTTGATGCTACAGAGTGATATTGGTGGTGTTCATCGCCGTACAACATTCGTAATGCTATTGACGAGCCTGTTTGATGCTACACATTAATTAGTTTTCTGATTTGGTTGAAATATTTTGAAAATGCTACTTATTCATAAATTCAATGCTACTTAAGCATCTATGTTACGCAACACATTACGCAACATTGACATGGTATTACATAATTACTATACAAATTTTAAAATCATGCATCAATAGACTACAAAATGCCAATTTACAATCATATTTTTTACTACAGTTCTTCTTTCCGGTGTTGTCTCGAGACCACTACTACATAGTATACTTTGATATGAGGAAAAGTGAGGCATTGGTTATAGACAATTCCGACGAGTCTGTGGCTGCGCATCAAATATTGTGGCTCTATTCTCGCGTTGGGTTTGAATGAACACGCGGCCTCAGTTGAAAGAAGCGCGAATGCGACTTTTGCAGCCATCTCTAAGAAAAATCAACCCAGTGTGAATGATATTCTGAGTGGGGACGTGTGAATCTTCCACAAAGGAAAAATGATTGAATTGTTTTTTATAGACGTTTTTTTTTGGACTACTCATACACCATTAGTTGGGTAACTACTTATGTGTTAATTGATCAATTTGATTGCGTTTGCGTGTTATATCTAATTGGGACCGTGTTCAGACTAAGGATTTATAATTAATTCTCCAGTTTAGTTATTATTGTTGTTATTTGACATGACTCCTACATTTAATGATAATAATTAGTATAAATAACATTTATGTTGAAAAACCAAATAAGTTATGGAACTATGTGATGCCAGTAGATGCTACTTACTATTCCAAATAATGCTTTATAATCTGAAATGTAATACGCCAAATATAATTTTTAAGAAAATGTGTAATCTGTTAGTATGCTATATATTGAAAAGTAATGCTACTACAACTTTCAGACAATGCTTCATACGAATGAATATAATCCTTCACACTGAATATTTTCCTACATGCTTAAATTTTGTTAATGTGTGATATATAAAACGCCGCATTTGCAAATAACTCACAACAATGCTTCAAACAATCCAACATAATCAAATAAATCATGTGAATTTGTATTCATTATTCACAATAATGCTCCTGTTAGTGCTACGTACACATTAACTAAATGCTTACTAATATTGATAACGTAAATAAAAAAATACAATTTTTTAAATAAAAATAACTCTAAACTAAAAATGAGACATGTGCGTCGTTTTTTGGGTTCCCCTGGAACGTCCGTAATGGCTGCATGCTTCACACCTTCCTTATTGCAAAATATATTTTTCAACGTTATAACCGACCCATCATGTGACTTCCTTAGTGTACCATGCCGTATATCAAACCCACATGCACGAGCATATTTTTTGTAAAACTCAACTCCATCATCAAGGGTACGAAAAATCTGCTTGACAAATGGCTTCAATGAAATATTGCACTGTGGAATATAAACCTTTGTCGATCCACCAGGCGACAATTCAACAACACCTTCACTTGAGTCAATCACGCCTGAGCATAAAATGTACAACTATTGAATGGTACAAATATTATTTTTCAATGCTTCTAACGACATACAAAATCGCACCAGAAGCACAAACATGAATTACCAAACCCACATAAAAATCAATGAAACACGATCAAAAGAAAAATAAAACAAAATACAAAGCAGAGAACACAAACTATTTCATGGTACAAAACAGATTCATAAATGCTACATCTAATTAGTAAAAGCTGAATATAAACCGCACGAAACATAAAATAATTAGTGAAATCTATCAATCAACTCGAATCATATAAACGAGGAAAACAAAAATTGAAACAGTGCCAAAACCTGAATCTTCCATTGTGACTTGAACGACTGAAATCAAAATAGGTAACCGCGTAAAATCCTCAATTGCGAATGCAACGTCAATTAATGCCTATAATCCGCAGAATTATATTCTACCAAATATAAAAAGTATGAAGGAGAAAAGAAAACACAATATGGTGGTATGAATGAGAAATTAAAAAAACACGCCAGATTCGCTAAAATCACAACAAACATTAACTATCCATAATTAAAAACCATTTGATAAGGACGATTTTTTTCTGGAAAGATATGGGGATCTAGATATTAATTGCAAATGTACATCATTACCCTACCAATACACAAAAAATCCAAAAAAAAACGGAAATAAAAGAAATAGTTGAATGAAATCTAACCGTCCAACTCATTAAATTCAACGAATGTAATTTATCCCTATTTTTCACACCAAGGCCATATCCCTATTTGATCCATATCCTATGTATATATATATATATATATATATATATATGTATATAGATGATGAAGTTCAATAGTCATTTTGAGCCAATTGTATATTTACTTTTAGAAGGGCAATAGATTTAAGTGAGCCCAAGAAGAGAAGGGTCTGCTGGAAAATTCGATTAATTAATTCATATTAATTATCTAAATATATATAAAGTATCACATATTATATTAAGATGACATGATTAATCTAATACAATTAATATAATCTTAATATAAAATTAAAATGATCAATTACTAAATTCAATAGGTCGTTTTGGCGGGAAAACTGTACTTACTAAATAAAGTATAACTATTCATTTTTATACATATTAAGATTAAGATTAAGATGAATTATGGTTACTTTATATATCTACTACACCTTTTAATATTTACACTCAATTTTATTTTCATAATATAATTATGCATTATCTCTTAAATATTACAGTAATACATACATTATTTAAAACTCGAATATATATTAATACAATTACTAATTTACTAATCAAACTATTAAATACTATTTTGAAAATGATACAAATTGATGTATGCTTAAAATGTGTTTGTATAAAAATTTGAACACAATTTCTCATTATTTTTCAGCCGCGTAAACAGATTACAAATTGACATTTTAAGTAGAAAAAACTAAAAATTAAATAGATGGAAATTAGCATGTGCTTTAAATATAAATCAGATTACTACAAATTTTGGTAAAACCTATTTTTTTTTTTTATTATTATTATTATTATTATTATTATTATTATAGGGGAGGGTTATTATACATATTGGTCTCTAGTGTGTAAAATAAGAATTAATCTGATCCCTTAATCTGTGAGATCGATGATTATTATTAATTGAGGGTGGTAGAAATTATAATGCTTTTTTTTAAAAAATTTATAGGTGCACTATAGGACAATCATGTAATCTTGTGTTTATAAGTTATTTACGGATACAATAATTGAAGCTAATTTTTAGGGAAAGTAAATTTTCTCCCACCAACAATTTACTCACACAATATTTTAAAATTGGGTAGGCCGATTGATATATCTTATTAAAATCGTCCATTATATATTTAGATATGCATGATAATTTGATGCCTAATTTTTTTATATTTATTTCGTCTTATATATATTAATCTAAGCGGACATTTAGAAGCATATTATCGTTACACAGTAGGGATATAGCAATTTAATATTATGGAAGTGTATAATTAAAATGAGTTGCTTGTGTTATAATTATTGCAAAATAAATTTAATGTCGTAATACATTGTTATGCTTTTTTTATGCTATTAGTTGTTTTTTATACTGTTTGACAATGCTTTTTATTTGATTAATACATGTGTACGTTGTTTAATCTCAACGTAAATAGTTACTTTATTTTTTATACTCCAGGATGTTTATTTTATTATTTAAAATGCTTTAATATATAATTAGTGTCTTACCAGGTTATATGATGGTGCTTCTTTTATCATCCAAGATGTTTCTAATTTAATTAGTAGTCTATTATTTTGTACTAATCGTGTAATGAACGTGCAGAATTTTAATGTGGTCAAAATATAATAATTCCTTAGTTTTAAAAATGAATTATAAATTCAAAGTTATATTTATTTGTTAATAGGAAATATTAATATTTTGACTATGTTATATATATAACCATTGTAAAAAAACATTTAGTGTATAATATACTATTATGCTAATTTTGTACTACTGGATGCTTTTTATACTATTTGTTAATGCTTTTTTTATTTGATCAGTTTAGGTCATTTAATATCAACATACGCCAAGTTATTTTTAGACTTCAGGATGCTTATTTTGTGATTCTATAATGTTTTAATTTATAATTAGTGACTTTCTAGGTTATATGATTATGCTTCTTTTGTTATTTGAGATGCTTGTATTAGGTAGTGTAATGTTTAGTATTGATCATGTATGGAATAAATGAAATTTTTATTTGATGTTGTTGCTAAAATATAACAATTTATTATTATTAAAAATGTTTAGAAAATAAAACAAATGTTGTATTTATTTGGTAATATAAATTATTAATTATTATAACAATTCATGAATATTAAATAAAAACTAAATGAAAAATCATTATGATAATCATTACAACAATTAAATCTTATGAAAATAAATCATAAAAAAATACACTACAATAATAATTTGGATTATATTAATGAAAATTTAAAGAAAAACAAAATGAAAAATAAAATAAAGATAATAAATTCTTACATACCATTTAATGAATTAATCATTATGCTAAACTAAATTCTCAAACGTATGATAATAAATGGAAAATGCGTGAATTTAGGGGAAGAAATATTTATTAACATATTGATTAATTTTGCATGACAGAAATGACCTTTTTTTTGTTGTTGAAGGTAACCTGCAGTCGCTACCGAGGTGCGCACTGGGTAAACTCCACCCCTGTGTAATAGCCTGCAAACCACACATGGAGGTAAACCATAATTGGCAAGCCAGGTGTGACAGGCTCACACCTAGTGGTGCTGGTGGGATTCGAACTTGAGACCTTTGGCCTCAAGATATCACCACTCCACCACTAGGCCATCCCCAAGGGGACCAGAAATTACCTTTTTAAGTGGATGGGCGGTGGCATTATTGTATTTTTCAGCAACTTTGTTGGAGGGGGGTAATATAGTAATTCAATAATTCTTTCCTTTTGTTCTGTTTTTGTTTCCATGTTCATCCTTCCGCTTATCTCACTAGAAAATCTTTCCTTAAATCTCATCTTCGATCGCGTTCGATCTTCATCATTCCTAATTTGCGTTTGGATCGCATTTTTGATTTTTCAACATCCTTTTATTTCTGTAATTATCTATTTGTCGTGAAGTTTCTATATCTGTGATTCCATGGCAACTCCAGGTATGGTTTTTATTTTGCATTGTTTGATTCAGTTTTGAAATTTTAATGTCGATTAATTTCGCAATTCGTTGTATCTGCATTGATTTTACAGTTCGTTCTATTGGAGTTCATTACGGTTCTGTATTTACATTTTTATGTTTGATTGATTTGATCTGTTTCATTCAGTTCTGTGTTGTATCAGTTGTTTTCTAATTGTTAGGAATCCTAGGATTTAGTACGAGAATATACAAAATATGCATTAATTTGATCTATTTATTTAAGTACATGTCATATAAGATGTTTTAGCATGTTAATGTATTCGTTTTAGCATGTCGTGACATATGTTTTAGCATGATAACATGCTGGTTTTATGTTATTTCTACTGCACTCTTTGAAACATGTCATACAAACCATGCTTTACTTTTTTTTTCTTTTTTTCTTTTTGTGTATGTGTTTTTGTGACTCGGCTACACAATGTTACACACACCATGCACACATTAGAATATTGTGGTGATAAAATGTGTGTTGCATGATGCTAGAATGGTACATATCTCATGCTAAAATTCAATTTATGTGTTGATTTTATGTCTTAACATCTCTTGATGTGATTATATTATTATTTTACCTTATTCAGTTTATAATTTTTTGATTTTAATGTGTCAGTTTCTTCTATTTCAAGTGACCACAGTAATATGACTGTAGAGATATCTCTTGGCATGACAGAATACTATATACCACATTGTGAATTGAAGCCAACTCTTGAACAATGTTTTAAAACTCTAGATGAGGGTGTGAAATTTTATAGGATCTATGCAGAATCATCTGGTTTGACATTCGTCTTGGATCAGAGAAGAAATCTAAAGATGGTACGATTATATAGAAATATGTTTACTGTAGTTGAGAGGGTAATAAGAATGCATTAGTTGAGGTTGGTAATTCGAGCGATGTAGTTAAAATAAAGAAGCGTAGAGACTCTAAGAGATCTAATTGTAGGGCTCGTATTGTGTTCAAATTTTATTCTCAGAAAGGATACATTGTCAAATTGTTTGAAGAATGTCAAATTCTTTGTCACAGATAAATCATAACTCTTCTTTTCTGCAATATATTTGTCTACTTTAATTTGGTATAATAGAAATAGACAATATTGATAATTAAATATGCATCCTTTTAATACAATGTCAATACAATAATATTAGTTTTTATTACTTTTGTGTAGTTTCAAAAGAGACCGTGTTCTAAAGATGAGATCAATGAAGTTCGGGTGGAATGGGTGAATTGCATGAGTGATCATTTGTAGGATCAAAGTATTTTGAATTTCTATCTACAAGTAGTGTTGGAGCAGATTATGGGGATGTACTTGCGAATCATTTTTTGGTTTTTGATTATAGCTCTACTACACCTAGCTTCTTTGTATTAGATATTAGAGATGACAAACATTTTAATGTTTTAGGTTATCTTAACATGTTTTTGGATAATATTTCATCATACTGTATTTTTGGATGGTCCATTATCTTATTGTATTTTTGGATAATATTTGATCACTGTTGTGTAAACGATTTATATGCAAAGGTAAAATGGTGTTACATATAATGGCAAAATACAACGATATAGTATTATACGCTTACAAAAAGGTAATTACTGTTGTGTGTGATTTTTTTGCAATGGTAATATTAGAACCAACCGTTATGTATAATGATTATAAATAACAATACTTAAAAAACTGTTACATATACTATCAATATACAACGGTAAATTTCAAGTTAACAATGGTAAATACTGTTGTATATGATGATTTTATACAATGGTAAACAAATTTTTATCGTTATCTAAAGTGTCCATACACAACAGTTAATACCAAAAACCGTTACATATGTTGTGCATATACAACGATAATAATGAAATTTACAACGGTAAATACCGTTGTATATTATGACAATACATAACGGTGTATTACCATCGTATAAAGTGGGGATTATAGACAACACCACTCTATACGATGGTAATGAAAAAGAATAGACAATGAAGATTCTTCGTCGTGTATGACTGTTTTTCTTGTAGTGAGGTGAACATGAATTTAGATGATGTGCACAAGAATTTTGTTTTGAATTGTGCTAGAGCAAACATAGGTCCAATGAGATGTTATAGGCTTTTTAAGGAAGGTGTTGGGAGCAATTCTGATGTAGGTTGCACTAGAGCTGATTTCAAAAATTATGCTTGTGACTTGAGAGCATACATTCATGGGGCTGATGCTCAAATGGTATTGGATAAGTTTCATTTAAGGCAACAGTCACATGTTGGGTTCTTTTTTTAGTATTGTGTTGGCAAAGAGGAAAGACTGACACGCATTTTTTGGGCCAATGCTCTGTCAAGGAGAAATTATGCTGCTTTCGGTGATGTTGTTTCGTTCTAGTCAACATATAGTTTGAACAGGTATGTGATGTTTTCTAATTTTAACATTATATGTATAAATTGATGTATAACATAGTTTTAGCATCCTGGGTATAAAGTTTTAGCATTATGGATATAACATTTTAGCATTTTGTTCCATATATATTATCATTGATTCCATGATGTATTTTATTTGTATTTTATTTCTTCCAGTAGTACTTAGTGTTTTCTATTTTGTTTTAATGATAGGTATACCATGATATTTGCTCCTTTTACTTGGAAGGGTAACCATGGTAAATGTGTATATTTTGGTGCTAGTTTGCTATCAGGTGAAGATAATGAGTCGTATTCTTGGGTATTTGAGAAGTTTCTGAAATGTATGGGGAATTCTCCTGGTATGATAATCACTGATAAAAACCCTGCATTGAAGGTTGCAGTAGAACAATCATTTAATAATTCTAGGCATAGGCTTTGTATGTGACATATCATGATGAAGGTTCCCGAAAAGGCACCTCGTATGCTGAGGAAATATGATTCTTTCATGAAGAGATTGAGTGATGCTGTGTGGTCAGATTACAATGAACCTTCAGATTTTGATTTGAAATGGAATAATATTATGGTGGACTATTGTTTGACTAATGATAGTTGGTTCAATTCTATTTTCAACATTTGAAAATATTGGATTCCTGCCTAGTTTAAGGAACTGCCAATGAGTGGACTCTGTAGAACAACTTCAATTTCAGAGAGTTCTAACAGCCTATTCAACCGCTACATCAATTTCAGATCAAATCCAGTAGAATTTTTTATGCATTTTGATAGTGTTATTGATGCACAAAGACATGCATATGATCTGCAAGAGTGTCTTGACGAATCAACCGTTCTAATAACAAAGACTCCATTGGAAATTGAAAAACATACAACTAGAATTTACACTTCTAAAATGTTTAAGAAGGTTCAAGAAGAAACTGTGGCTTCATGTTTTAAATGTAGTGTTGCAGGAATTAATCACTGTGATTCTGGGCTCCTGTATGATGTTGATGATGGCAGTAAGATTACTCACACAGTGACGTACAACAAATAAGATGATACTGTTGTATGTAGCTGTAAGAAATTCATTAGGGATGCCATATTGTGTTCTCATGTTTTTAAAGCTCATGTTCATCCACCTATTCCAATTAAAACAAAAGGGAGCAGTAGTCGTTTGATATCTAAGAAGGAGGCAAGGAAGAGAAAGGAGAACAAACCACTCAGAATGTGTAGTAATTGCCACAAGTTGTCAGATCATGATGCTAAGAATTGTCCAACTTGATGTTATTATAGTGATTGGGCATAGTTTAATATCACATTTTACCATGCTTGTGAATTGTTTTCAGCACATTCATATTTAAGAATATATATGATTTTTCCTAAAAGTGTTTATGACATTTTCTTTGCGGTAATTATATTACTATTAAGTTTTATTAACCACAATTACTGTTTAGAATATGATGCTAAGATAACGGAAGAATGAGGTTAAATACATTGTCAGATTCCCATTGCATCTTTTGTTTATCAGAATATGCTAAAATGTAAAATACATGAGGCTAAAATGAGCGAAGTAGGAGACTAAATTTGATGTGAAATTTTCCACTAGGGTTCACCGTTCCCAAATAGGGTTTATTACAATCCAATTAGGGCTCATCTGATCCCAATTAGTAATTATGAGATTCCCATTAGGGTTCACTGTCCCCAAATAGGGTGTATTGTGTTTCATTCCAATGAAATCACTGTTCCATATTTTGTTTATCAACACGTGTTAAAATGAGAAATGAATTAGGATAAAATAAGCGAAGTAGGAGGCTAAATTTGATGAGGAATGGTATGATGCTAAAATCAAAAGAACAATACCATGTTGGTACAAACAGGAATACATACTAACAGTAACATTTCCAAATATCCATCACAAAACATCTTATACTAATATTCATCAACCCAAACTAACAATAATCAGGTTAACCTAATATTTATAAAAATAATATTCATGATAAATCTGTCTTCAGAATGGTAGTATTTGTAGAAATTTGGTTAAGATTACAAATCATTCAGAGAGAAAAAAATCTTCAACACTGATCAGACCATCTTCACATGACAGCCTGTAGAATAAGTTTGCCTCTGCTTTGTTCCTTACAGCTTGTACATTACTGTCTGCACTCAGAATCACAACATAGTATTTGGCTCTCATAAACTTCAGCTGTTTGAGATTGTTAGGCTTGATTCCAAATTTCCAATTCTTTAGCCCATCTCCTTTGTACGTTTCCAAGTGCCACATCGCAAAGACCCCGCAGTCAATTTTGTTGGTTTCATTCCTCCACGGCATCTTCAATCTTTCAGCAGATTTGAAATCCTTCAACAATTGTGCCACTTTTCTCTTCTGGTTATTATTCTTTAGGAATTCTACCAGGAATACATACTAAACAAATATATTTTTTTATTGTTAGTGGTGTTCTATTGAATGTTAAACATTTGTATTGTTTAGTTGTTCATATCGTGAGGTCAGGGATGTCACCGTACTTGACTCTGTCTTCACCATCCAGCACTGATGAGTTGTCAAGTATCTTGACCTTTTTTTGCGAAGGTCAATGGAAACAATGTAGAAATGCTTTGAATTGTATATGGGGAAGAGGTACTGCACATGAATAATAAGATTATGTGAGTTTTGTTCTTCTATAATTAAAATTCTCATGTATATATTTGTTTTACCATATCAATGTATGTGATATTCAGTGTTTTCATCCTCTCAATTTCTCCGAGCAGTGTTTCACAGAATTTTGACATTCTTCTTCCCTCATCCCATGCTGCAGCAGGCTCTGAAATTATTTTCCACTGTAAAATATACAAAAAAGCCTTAATATAACTATTTTAGCACCGTAGAATGCACGTATTAGCATATACATATACACATTTTAGCATGAGACTGAAGAACTCCAAATCACTTACAGTTGTGTCTGTTCAACCGAAGAATCTTCTCAGGGAGTTTGGACCTCGCAATTTTTCTTTATGATTCAGGATGGTGCTCCACACATCAAGAACGACATAGCTAATGTATGTGCCAGGAGCTAATCTCTTCATTTCATTCATTCCAATGAAAACCTCTCCATCCGAATAAACAAAATCATCTCTGCAAAAATCAGTTCTTTGTGAGATGTTTTCAAAGTAATTTTGTTTTATAATATGAAATAATATTGAAAGATGATATATGAAAATTACTCATTCGCTTCATCATTCTTCAACCAGAAGAACAATTCCCTCTCAGTCTTGGTCAACTTTTCATTTGTTGTTATGGCTCTCTCTTGGAAAGGAGATACCATCTTCTCAGTTTTTTTCAATGATAATCTATTTCTTATGACCACCCCTGTGCATCCCTACACAATTATACAATATCGTAGTTGTTATGCCAGGATTGATTATCATGATAAAATTTTATGGAGTATACTGATATGTAAATGATTTAATATTTGTTTACCTCAGCCAGAGAATCCTTCTCAACAATCTTCTTCTTATCTTTTTTTACAGCACGACGACGCTGAAAATTTGACATAATATGTTATCAAAGTGTTTCTTGGAAGATAGTGCATGCTAAAATAAATTTGGACAAATTGCTAAAATCATATATAGAGCATGCTAAAATGTAACTTACATGTTCTTCGTCAGCAGCTGAAACTTGTTCATCTTCATGTGGAGTGTCAGCAGTTTGTTCAGCAGCCTAAAAGTTTAGATTATTATGTTATGAATGTTTTGCTTTGAAATATAGTGTATGCATACTTAAATGAAACTTACATCGTGCTCTTTCTCAGCTTTGACTTTTTTCTCTGTGTTTTTATTGACACCCTGCAAGTTTGGATTGTTATGCTATTGTTACTTATTCAGGTAATGCTAAATTCAGCTACAGATCGATGCTAAAATATGTACTTGGTCATGTGAAAATGAGTTACATATCATGCTAAAATACTTACATCGTGCTCTTTCTCACGTTCATGTTCTTCCTCGTGATTGAGAGCTTTTTCAGCATTCTCAGTATTTGTCTCAACACCCTGTAAGTTTTGAGTATGATTTTGATATTAATATCGCAATAATCTGAGCAAGAGATTCATGGCAAAATCCATTACAGGTCACGACGGAATGTTACTTACATCATCTTTCTTGTCAGTATGTTCTCCTTCACCTTCTTCCTTAGCAGTAGCTTTCTCTGTATCCTATTCATCACTCATAGTTGCTCCAAAAAGAATTGGAGAGATATATTCATCTTCATCCCTTTCTTCTTCATCTTGAGTGTCAAGAGGTACAAATGGCTCATTCTCTCCAGCAATTGCTTCTTGTTCTTCACTCCTCATCATCCTCTCATGCTCTTCAACAACTTTAAGGACCACGTCCCATCTCTCATTGTCATCATCCGGGCTCAGAGTAGGAAAAACATCTAACTTCCTCTTCAAATCACCCTTTCTCAATGTAGCTTTCTCTATCTCCACAATCGCAGCAATCTGTTCTGGAAAACCCCAGAAATCATCATCGAGTTCTGGTGTTGTGTTTATATTGTGCTCAAATGATTCTGCCTTTGTCAGTAGAAGTGCTGCTTCAACCATTCTCTTGAAATTTTTGTTTCTCTGCATCTCATGTGGAGCATCATTAACAATATCAATTATTTTTTCCACAGCTGTAACTGATATCTTTCCATTCTCCATTATCCCTTTCCGAATTTGGTCAATAGGTTGTTGGGACAGCTCAAGCCGGGATCATGATAGCAATGCACATCATCTTCATCTCTTGGCTCAGCAGCATCACCCTCATCTTCATCTTCTTTTGTCTCATCCTTCTCACCATTATAGAGTCCATCCACTGACCCTAATCCAAATCCACCTGTACTCATTTCAAGATCTTGCCTCTCGAATAACTGAGCGGTTTTCCATTATTCTATGATCGGTACAAATTTGGGTATATACCTGGTGAACAGGACTACCCTATCAATATACACAAGTTGTTGTATTGTTCAATTATTATAATAATTAGTACTGGTAATCAGTAAAAAAGAGTCTAAATTTATACAAATATTTGCTAAAATGAAATATGGATATGGAGTCTTACAGTCAAGAACAAGATAGGGCCTGTGAAGTCCTTCATCTTGTTTCTGTGCCAGGTAGTTGCATGCTCAACCAAGCATCTAATCGTGAATTCACACCAGTTGAACTACGACACATTGTCAATATCATCGAACAGATGCATGATCTTTGGAGTTAAGTAACTCTTGCCTCCATTTTCTATAAGACAACTTGTTAGCAAGACCATGAACTGTATTTTAAACCATCTTCCTCCTTCAACATCCTCAAGCATGTTTGTAATAATATCAGATGCTAGGATTTTGTATTTTTGTTTATCCACCCTTTGTCTCCAGCTTTCTATCAACTCACATGGATTATTCATTTCCCTCCTCTCCATAAGTGTTTGACCTTTTGAAAAGCCAAACATGAGTGCAACATTATCCTGAGTAATTGGAACATTACCTCTATTTTCTGAAAGTTGTATCTGGCAGCGCCGTGGATTGAAATTATCTAGAACCCAAAAGCTCAACTTTTGAGGTATTTCCATCACTTTCAAGTATAGGATATCTCCAAATCCCATACTAATTTAGAACATGCTAAAATTGGGGATTCGCTATGCAATGTTAAACATGGGATCGTCATTATTCTGGCATATTATGAAAATAAATAATAGAAAACTTTTTTTTTCAACTGTACTGTCTTACGAGCATTATGCTAAAAATTCGGCACACATATGGTATTATCTTATGAGCATCATGCTAAAATTATCACGAAATTTTATGCTTGCTTTCCTAATGAAAAAAACTCAACAAATTTAAAATATGTTTGAACCCTAACTTCATCTCTGACAACATTGTCTTACGAGCATCATGTTAAAAATTCGGCACACATATGGTATTATATTACGAGCATCATGATAAAATTATCAACAAATTTTATGCTTGCTTTCCTACTGAAAAAAAAAACTCAACAAATTTAAAATATGTTTGAACCCTAACTTCATCTCTGACAACACAGTAAGTACATATATGTTCAGACCTTCGTATGTATGTTCTTTTTACAGAAATGAAAGTGCACCTTTTTGTTGGTAGAGGCTGCAAGTTTCTTCTTGTCTGCCATTGTTGTGATTAGAGATTGCGGTTTTTTTTTTGTTTTAGATTTTTCATTTCTGTGTTTGCTGTCGTGAATGGAGTTTCTGTGAAAAGGGGGATTTCAAAAGAATGATTATATGTGTGTTGCAGTTGAAGGTTTCTGATCAGACACAACTTTTAATTTGAATGAATATCTCAACTATTTATTATATTTAATTAAAATTTTATTTTTGTCCTTAATGATTTAGGCGGGATAGAATATTATTACCTATTTATTTCTGGAATATTATCTATTATTTCATTGGATAATTCATAAGTATTTTAACATACTAATTATTTTTTATTTCTTCAGATTAATTTCTCCATCACGTACAAATATTTTTAGCAATTTTTATTTTTAATCTTAGCATAATCTTAACCTTCCAATGCTAGTGTTTATTACATTATTATAGTTCATGGTTTATTATAGGCTAACTAGCATTTCTAACATGCTAAAATGAGAGGACTACAATCTTAAAATTGAACGACTATCATGCTAAACTTAATTTAGACTGCTGAACATGATACTCTGGTTCATAAATTCTTATATCCTTTCCCAATCTTTTTTACTGATGCTAAAATGAGAGCACTATAATTCTAAAAGTAAAGGAATATGATGCTAGAATTAATTGAGACGGAAAACGTGCTTCTATAGCTCATTAGCTCAAACTTTAGATGAGTATATATTTACTCATCTTGATTACGGGACGGAAAACGAGGCAACGAGCTGGTGGTCTCCTTTAGTATTCCTCCGAGGCTTGATTCCTCCTACAAAAATTGAATCATCGACTTAGCGGCCTCCTTTGAAGATTTCAAATAACATGATATTAAATAATACCCAACTAATATTCCCTTAGCTAGGACTAAACATGGATAGCATGACTTTGACTTAATAAGGGTTCGAGAAGGATTTATTTATTTAAGGAACTTCTCGACTCGATCTCTAAATTTTTAGACGGAAAATAACTTGAATATCTTATTCGAAATAAATTGAAATTAACTTGAATACCTTACTATAATTTGAATATGGCTTGAAAGTAACATAATTTAGAAGACTCGAAAAGATCGGAAAAAGTGGTACGGAAAAAGCCGAAAAGAAACGGCGAACAAAACAACACCGGAGAAGGGGGGCCGCCGCGGCGCACATGGGCGCCGGCGGGCTCCCCCCCCGCCATGGGGCTGCCTTGCCCCGGCGGGCTCGCCGCCCCCGGCGGGCTAGGCGCGGCTGAGGGGGGTGTGGCGCGGCGGCGCACTCCCCCCCGCGGGGCTTCTTCTTTCTCTCTCTCTCTCTCTCTCTCTCTCTCTCTCTCTCTTCAATTGGGTTTCTTTCAACTGAGTTCTTCGTGTTCGTTGATTTCTTCGACGAACACGAAGAACAATTAACCCGAATTTTTATAAAAATAACGTACTTGAATTTAACATGCAACAACATGCTTTAACTTAAAAAGAATTTTGGCATTATGACGGCATAAACACGATAATCCTCCTTTTATAATTAGAATAACGACAAAATCATTAAATGTGGCTTGAACGGAATTTAGCGGAATAAACGAGGCTAATCTTCTTAGAATAATAGTAACGGAAGTAGAATGAGAAATATAACATGAACGTTATTAACTTGGAATTTCAACAAAAATCGAAATACAACTTTTAGACGAGCAATAATGAAGAATGCGAAAAACATAAAGAACGGAAAGTAACTGTGGAATTTAAAAGACGGGAAAGAAATGGAATCGAGACCGACGATCAAGAATGGACGGGGTTAGGTGCGTCGAAGGAATGTGGTTAGCTCGGTGTCTCGTCGAGTCACAACAGCGGCAGAGCCGCCTGCTACGATTTCAACGGCGCCCTTAGTACATTCTCTCACCGCATCTCTTCCACACCACTCCGCTCGTCATCTTGAAGAACACTCACGAAGAACGTCTTTTATTTCGACAGAAACTTCTCGGCTTTCAAAGCTTTTCACCCTTTCGATTTAGAAGTGAAGGGAATGAGAAATGAGCAAAGAATGCCAAAGGGGTGGTCCCCTATTTATAGGAAAAGCTTTGGCTTCCCTTGGAAGCCATTGTTGTGCGGGAATACTGCAAAAGCTACCCCGGGTTCGGTTAAAAGCTGCTTTATTCAATGTCGAGGTCCAAATGACTTCAGACACGAAATCTAAAAATACCGGGAGACTCGTTAGCTCGAACACTAGTGAACCAACTTGATTCGTGAAAAAGACGGGGTCATCAGAAGAAAGACGAGCAAATATTCCCTTTTTGGAATTACTTTTTACTATTCACTCAGACTGACAGATCTGGCTCCCGAGCGTTCGATCGACCTCAGAATGACAATCCGTGAACACCAGTGTACTCCTTGAGTTAAAACCTTTCTAAAGAAACCATAAATAGTAATAAAAGAATTAAGGTTAAATTTTCCGAAAAGACGATCCTCACGAAAACTGACTCCTAAAGTCATGACTGACATCCAACCATAATTAATCCTTAATTAAATTCCTTCTTTAATTAATTAACTAATATTAACAATTCTATAAACCTTATTCAAAAATCTGGGGTATTACAAATATAGTATAAGATAGCATGCTAGAATCGAACACCAAAATCCAAACAAAGATTGTGCTAAAACACATTCGTACAAAAACACATAATACACTTCAGAATAATATTATTACAAACTAATTTTTCTTGTTCAGAATAATGGAGTCAATGTCAACTGACGGTTTGTAGTAGATTTTTGCCTCAGCTCTGATTCGTTCCTTTTCGATGCTACTGTCTGCACCAAGTATTGTGGCACAGTACTTGGCTCCATGTATTTCAACTGTTTCAAATTGTTTGCAGTTAGGCCACAATTCTAATTCTGCAACCCATTCCCATTGTACATCTCCATATGTCTCATCACGTACACTCCACAGTCACATTTATTCGTGTGATTCCTCCACGGCATCTTCAGTCTTTCAGCAAGCATCATCTTTTTTGACATTTTTGTTGCTCTTCTCTTCTGACTGTTGTTGTAGAGGAAATTAATGAAAAATTCAATATGTATTGTATTTCTTCATATTAGTATTATATGGTTTGAGTTGTGAACATGTTATAATTATTTGCTTACCATAGTTTCTGGGATGTCACCATATTTCACTTCATTGTCATCATCATCCACGGCTGAAGAATTGTCAATTATTTCTGTTTTTTGTTTGTTAACATTGATGGTTATGATGAAGAAATGTTGTGAGTAGTATATTGGGAATAGGTACTACAAAAGAACATGCTAAAATGTATTAGATAAGATACTAAAATGTGTTAAATAAGATGTTAAAATGAATTAGATAAGATGCTAAAATGTCAGATGGTATGGTCAACTTGGAATTTCTTCATGCTAGAATTAGTATTATTTTACCATATCTATATCATCTATGTTCATGTGTTTGAAGCTCCTTATCTCCATAAGAAGCAGTTCTGAGAACCGTACCATTCTTCTCTTTACATCAAAGTGTTTTGGTGGCTATGAAATGGAGAAGCACTGTTCATACAAAGTTTAAAAAGTTATAGTTTATACTTATAATGAAATAATATGAATGCAGATATGTATTTTCACTTACAGTGGGAATCGTTGTGGAAAAGAATTTTATGCAAGATGATGGACCTCTTACTCCTTCATTGTGGTTCAATATTGTACTCCAGACATCAATGACAGATGAATAAATATAGGATTCTGCAGTCAACGTCCCCATGTCCTGCATTGTAATACTCACACGACCATCGAAGTATACAAATTAAAATCTGTAAAATCAGTGTGTTATTTTTTTTTAAGTCATTTTGCTTATGAGATAACACATAATGAAACATTATCATCAAGTACTTACAAATTTAATTCATCATTATCAATCAACCAGTAGTATAATTCCTTCTCATTTATTGTAAGCTTACACGCTGTCCATTGAATCTGTTGTGTAATGTGATTCACATTGTAATCAGATGCCATGTCATGCCTAGGTGTGATTCGAACTGTACTAGAATGGGATACATGTGATGCTAAAATTGAATGTACCTCTTCATTTTCTATTTCAGTATCTTCACCTTCAACCATTTCTTCATTTATTCCATCATCAATATTTTCAGTAGCATACAATACTTCATAGAGTCCCGACACTCTCAACATCTCATTCCACTTTTGGTTCTGTTCTTCTTACATGAGTCCTATGCTAAAGGTTGGGGCCTCATCCATCATTTTCTTAAAAGCATCCTTCCTCAGTGTAGCTTGTTGTATCTCAGCATTTATATGTTTAGGGCATGCTCAAAATTCATCATCCATCTCAGAAGATGTTTTCTGTGTATTGTGTGCTAGAGAACTTGATGGATTAGCTTTTGTGACCATAAGCGCAGCATCAACCATCCTCTTGAAGACACTGTCATTCAAAATCTCATTGGGAAGATTATTAACTAGATCAAGTATTGACTGCATTGATGTGGTTATTGTCTTTGAATGTTGGATGATCATTTCAGCTACTGATTGCTTATCTTTTAGAGTAGGTGATCGACATCTTAGCAGTCTCTCAGCATTGCTTGGCTCTGCATATTCAATTGTTGCAACACCAACATTAGCTCCTTGATCCTCCGATCCAGCATCATCATTAAGGTCTATGAATGCATCCTCTATAAAACCCAAACCAAATCCTCCTGCATCAATTTCTAGAACTTGTCTCTCAAACAACAAGTTGGTATTCCAATCTCTAATAATTGGCACTGATCTTGGCACATATCGGTTATACAAAACCACCCTATCAACATATAGAAGTTGTTGCATTTCCAATTATTATTAGAATTTGAATTTCAGTAATATGAAATAATGCAGAAAGAAGAAGTTAAAATCAGTATATAAATATGCTAAAATGATTGTAAATATATGCTAAAATGATAACAGGACAATAGTTGTGAGGATTTTTACTGTGAGGAATAGTATTAGTCCTCTGAATTCCCTTGCTTTATTTATTTGCCACCGTAGCGAAGTTTTCACTAGACATCAGATTACAAACTCACACCAATTTAGTTCTGACACGTTGTCAATATCTTATAAATGGTCCATTATGCAAGGGTATATGTATCCAATGCTGCCATTTTCAATCAAGCAACATGTTAGAAGCACAATGAATTGTCTTTTGAACCAATCTCATCCTTCAACATCTTCAAGCATATCTTTCACAAAATTTGATGGCACAATCCTATATCTGTGCTTATCAAATCTTTTCCTCCAAGTTTCAGTCAGTTCACATGTTCTGTTTGTAGTCCTTTTGTGTATCAGGGTTCTACCATTCGGCAATATAAGAACCAATAGGACATCATCTTTATCTAAGTGCACTCTCCCTCCATTGTCAGCAAGTTATATTTCACACCTTCTGGGATTGAAGTTGTTTAAAACCCAGTATGTCAGCTTATGTGGTAACTCTTTAACTCGTAGGTTTAGGATTTGACCAAAACCCATATTGATTACTGCTTCTCTTTGTGCCTCATTCAAATCTTTGATTGCGTTAGTCAGTGTGGATGGGATTGCTCTTCTTGTCAAAAGTGGGTAGCCATCTTAAACAAGTCTATAGTCATGTTCAGATGTAGGTGTTTCTTTTTTAATATCTAACTCATTCCTTGCATTTGTTATTCTTTCTTGATCTTCATCATCAACTCGCACTTTTCATTTTCTTGTATCTACATAATATGACAAGTTAAAAAGTATTAAATAGAATGCTAAAATTTATTACAGGGAATGCTAAAATACAATTTTAGCAACAGAGTCGTCAAAACAATGCTCAAGACCATCCCACTCAATTAGAAAAATGCTAAAATGTATTACACAGAATGCTAAAATGTATTACACAGAAAGCTAAAATGTATTACAGGGAATGCTAAAATACAATTTTAGCAACAGATTCCTCAAAACAATGTTCAAGACCATCCCACTCAATTTAAAAATGCTAAAATGTATTACACGGAATGCTAAAAAGTATTACACAATGCTAAAACGTATTACACAGAATGCTAAAATGAGGATTTTGGAAACACGCCTTGAAATCAAATACAGGAAAATTCATGTTCTTTGTATGCTAAAATCAACGTTTCTTATATAGTTAAAACAACATAAGTGCTTCGAAATCACTTCACTGAATCTAACTACTACACATATTCATCCTATATCTTATATTTTTATGGAAATTAACGAATGAGTCGTGCAAAAATCTATTTTTACAACTTTTTCTTACTTTGCGATTAAAGAGTAATGAAATCGAAAAAGCTAGGGTTTTTTTTTACCTTTTTGCAGTTTTCAACTTGAATCTGTCTTATTTTCTGCCATTGTTGCTTTGCTTGGTTCTATTTTGATGCGAAGCGTCATCTTGATTTCAATTTCTTGAGTTTGAATCGCTTTTTTTCGTTCATGATTTCAGTTTTGCAGTTTGAAAATTGAATCTCGCCAGTTTTTGAGTTTAGTTCTTCGCGAAACGATGCTACTGTTCACATAAATTTCTTTTCCGATTTCACCCTTAATGAGACGCGCGAATTGAAGATTTTCATTTTAATTACAAAATTACCATCGAAAATCTGGTGTTATCCGGACCGTCCAGATTGTGGAATGGATGGATGGGATTGATTCTTAGTTTCCACCTGGCATAGGGTTCTTACCAGACCCCATCCCTATATATATATTTATATCTCTGTGTGTGTATTTATTAAAAAAATTTACAAAATTGGGGGTACAACTGTACCCTATCTTTTTTTTATTTTGAGGGTAACCCGCAGCTGCTATCGAAGTACACATTGGGTAACCCCGTCCCTGTGTAATAGCCTACAAACCACACATGAGAGGTAAACCACACTTGGCAGGTTAGGTGTGACAGGCTCACATCTAGTGGTGTTGGTGGTGGGATTCGAACTTGAGACATTTGGCCTCAAGATAACACCACTCCACCACTAGGTCATCCCCCTCTTGAACCTTAATAGATCCGCCCCTGCCTAATCCTAATCCTAAATTTAATAATAATAATAATAATAATAATAATAATAATAATAATAATAATAATAATAATAATAATAATAATAATAATAATAATAATAAACATTTAGACTAAACTAAAATCGAAGGCTCAAACCCATTTTTATCAAGGCCCCGAATAAAAAATTAGCTAGCCCATAAAAAAACTTATTCAAGTGCCTATAGTTTCTAATCAATCGAAGCATAACAAAATAATTTAATTTAAAACTATACTAGAATAACATAAGAAATTTTATGACATAAAAATGTGCGGCGTTACATATTATATGTTCATCTAATCCTAAATTTAAACGGGTAAATTTCAATTTTAGTTCCATTAAAATATGATCAAAACATTTTTAGCCTCAATTGTAACTTTTTGGCCATGAGTGAATTTTTCCTGACATTTTTTCTCAAATGATATGTTTCAACATTTTTTATCCCAAAACTAACCGGACACTTAACGGTCGTTAAATTTTGGGATTAAAATTTTTAAAGCATAGCATTTGAGACCAAAAACATCAGAAAAATTAAACTTGGGACATAATGGAACTTATGATTGAAACAAAAAATGTATATTTCAATTTTTTTTAATTTTTCTTCAATTTCATTTTGTTGTGCTTATTTCAAGTTATTTATAATTCATTCTACCTAATTAGGATTCATTATAATTTTTTATTATTTAATTTTTAATAATCAATTAAGTTTTTGAAAATACACTAAATAAAATATTTAAAAATAAAAATTGAAGGGAATTTTAGTAATGTGGCTAAATTAATTTTTCAAATCATTAATTAATAATTTAAAATTAATATTAAATGGTAAAAATAATAATAAACTTTAATTTGGTAGGATGAATGCTAATATAACAATTGAAAAACTAAACTAAGGTACTAGAAATTGATATTGAAGAAAAAATGAAGAAAAAAACTAAAACTAAAATTATAGAGCAATAGAGAAATGCATTACGTGTTTTCATCTAATTAAAAATGTTGGATGGAAGATCCTACAAAAAATTGAACTTTTAGACACATATAATGTGTGGTGGTTTAACCACACATAACTAGAAAATATGAGGGTGATCATGAATTAACTAAGCAGTTTTCTCAACTTTTTTTTGAGGAAAAATTAGATCTTTATTCTCCACTTAACTCCCTCAATCAGCGAGGAAAGTTATTGTTCTAAGTACACATCTCTACACACGTTACACCAAAATGGACAATAGTATGAGTGACAATATTTGCATATATATATATATATGGAAGGGTTCAAAAGATAACCCTTCGTCCATGCAGGAACTAGGAACCCATTTAATCTTCCATTACTTAGATCTTAATGGTCACAATTCAGTCAAAGTTTGGTCAAATGCAAGGTGACATACTTGTAATTATTAACAACTTTAAGTAAAAGAGGTTATTATGGTAATTCAATAATTCTTATGTTTTGAAACATGATTATCTCCTCTCTCCATTTATTTCTCTCTAACACTCACGATTTTTTTTCTTTGTGCACTTCTCTCTCTCTCTCTCTCTCTCTCTCTCTCTCTCTCTCTCTCTCTCTCTTTCCACTCTTTCTCATCTCTCTATTTTTTACATATTTCATCTCCCCTCTCTTTGTTTGTTTTTTTAAACCATTTACTAAATACAAATTGAAAAATTATGATAATTTAATAATTTATTAAAATAATAAAATATTATACCTATAAATATATATATGGTTAAGAGGATTTTTTATGCGAAAAATCGAAATTGATGTTGTCGGTTCAGACACGATTTTGAATTCTTGATGATTTTATTTTTTTGACGTTCACATGCACATTTTAAATTTTTAGAATTTCTTGATTTATTTGTAAACGCTATTATTCTTTTTGGATTAAATGCTATTTTTTGTCTAAATTATCCCAATTAAATTTTCACCTTGTTTCATCCTTTTCATATAATGTTGTTGATTCACGTATTCATCTTTTTTTAATTATCTCGTCCAATTCTGATTTAGGTATTTATTGTCATTTTTTCGTCAATGATTATGTTATTATTATAGTTCTTGCTAAAATGGCATATACATCATGCTGGAATGGTTTATAGTCCATGCAAAAATGACATGACTTATGCTGGATATTGATAAAATCATTCAAATTTATTTTTAATATGTGTGATGAATGCTGCTGATGTGAGTTACATGTTGGATAAATTTGACAATAAACTTAAAGTCTTCAATTAAACAACAATAACTTCATCCACAGATAAATGTAATACCGATATGTAACGTCATGCTAAAATACCTTATACACTATGCTAATATGAGAGTAATTTATTGTTAAAAATTCATAAACACAATGTTTTTTTCATACTATTTCATTCAAGATCTCACATGGCTTTGTTTATCCAAAGAAATATGAAGAAAAATATAAAATATTCATTTTAGGGCTTAGTATATTTTATTTTAAGAATATATAATTTTTTCTCAAAGAGTTTATGACATTCCCTTTGTGGCTATTACATTAATATTAAGGTTTATCAATCTCGATTACTATTTAGAATATGATGTTAAAATCAGAGAAGTATGAAACTAAATATGTTGCCATTACAGTTTATTGCATCCTCTCATTATTGTTTATCAAATCATTCTAAAATTAGATAATTATCAGGCTAAAATGAGGGATGTAGCATGTTAAACTTGATATCACATTCTCATTAGGGTACATTGTTCCCAATTAGGGTTTATTACTTCCCATTAGGGTTTATTCTTCTCAATTATGGTTTATTACATTCGCATTAGGGTTCATTGTTCTCAATTAGGGTTTATTACATGACTCGTTACTGTTTATAGTATCTTGCTAAAATAAGGGGTGTATCAGGTTAAAATGAGGGAAGAATAAGACTAAATTTGATGTTCAGTTACCTTTAGGGTTCATTATCCCCAATTAGAGTGTATGACATTCCCATTATGGTTCATTGTTCTCAATTAGGGTTTATGACATTCCAATTAGGATTTATGACATTCTCATTATGGTTCATTATTCCCAAGTAGGGTTTATTACATTCACATTATGATTTCCTAGATCCCCCATTGCTGTTTAGTAGATCATGCTAAAATGAGGTAAGTATTAGGCTAAAATGAGGGAAGTATCATGCTAAACTTTTTGTCACATTCTCATTAGGGTTTATGAAAATTCCATTGGAGTTTATTACATCGCATTATGGTTTATTGTTTATAACATCAGGTTAAAATGAAGCGAGAATGAGGTTAAATTTGATGTCCCAATTCGATTAGGATTTATTGTGTCCCTATTAGGGTATAGAAGATCATGCTAAAATGACGAAAGTATGATGCTAAAATGAAATAGTGTATGATACTAAAATGAAATACTGTATGATGCTAATAAAACAACAATATCATGCTCGTATAAAGAAAAACTCACGCTAACAATGACATTTCCAAATATTCATAACAAATGTCTGAAACTAATATTCATCACCTTAAACTAATATTCTTCAACTTGAACTAATATTTATCAACATAAACTAATATTCATAAGAAATATGTCTTGAAACTAATAGTACTTGTAGAAATTTCATTAACAGTACAAATCACTTCGACATAACAAATGCTTCAACATTAATTGGACCATCTTCATATGAGAGCCTGTAGTGTAGGTTTTTCTAAGCTTCATTCCTTTCACTTTGTATGTTACTATCGGCACTTAGAATTGCAGCACATATTTTGCTCTCATAAACTTTATCTCATTTCGGGAAATATTCTCTCATTTTGTTTCTTAGTTGTCAGCCATCTTCTTCGTTGCTTCACTTGCTCATTCTTTTGTCTTCTTTATCAGCAACTCATGTTTTTCATTTTGTAGTATCTGTATAGGTATAGGTGTTTATATAAAACTGTTAGAAAAATATTCATAATATCACCCGCAACAATGTATTACACAACATGCTAAAATGTATTACACAACATGCTAAAATGAAAATTTTAATAACATGTCTCCAAATGAGTTCACTCCAATCTAATAAGAATATCTTTAATTTGATATATAATTTGCGTAAATTGATTAAAACGAGCAACTTATGAACACAATGCTGATATGAGTTACGGATTATGCTCAAATGTCATATATATATCATGCTATTATGCGAGTAGTTTCATGCTAAAATACCATGAACGCAATTATGTGAATCATAGTTGATCATGCTAAAATGCTATATAGGTCGTGCTAAAATATTATATACATCATGCTAATATAAATATGGGGCTGTTTTGTATGAAAAATATGTCTGAAAATTGATTTTTGTATTTTTCATCAATTTTTTTCAAATGTTTATATACAATATGGATCTTAAATGAAAGAGTATGAAAAGAGCTTTAATTTGATATATAATTTGCGTAAATCCGATAAATTGAGCAAGTTATGATTGCTTAAAGTTTCTACAATATTTGTACAAATATGATGACATAATCATCTATATTTTGACGGAAAGAAATTAACCCCCTTACTTTTGAAGTTCAATTTATTTACCAATATGCCACCGCCTTTTTTAAAAAGTTCAACATATTTACAAGTTTGCCACCGATAATTTGTTTTAATCTTAGCCATCCAAATCTATGAATGGGTGGATGGGATGAGTTCCTTGTTCCCACATGGGGAGGGTTCCCACCAGATCCACCCTCTATATATATATATATATGTGTGTGTGTGTGTGTGTGTGTGTGTGTGTGTGTGTGTGTTTATATATATATATATATGTGTGTGTGTGTGTGTGTGTATGTGTGTGTGTGTGTGTTTAAAGTTCTTAACTAATCCAACTTTGAGAACATCCACTAGATGAGGAAGTTCTTCCATAAAAAATTCATCTCCATGTACTTCATGAGTAATTAAAGGGATAGTCAATAAAGAGCTCGAGTACACTACAAACGGTACCAAATTTTCTTGCAGACACAATCTCATTGAATAAAGAATTGCATTTAACTCCGCATCTAGCACAGTGAGAGGCCGCTGAATGGATTTAGCCTAGGCCGCATGAACCCTACCCTCCAATGCCGCACCACTGCACCTACACTAAACAAGTTTTCCTCATAAACCGCAATGTCAATGTTAGTCAAAAACATCCCTCCTCCGGCACTATCCAATATCTACTGCCCATTGCTACTCCTAGCACCATGGTTGTTGCATAAGTTTCTAGAACATAACGAAAACCTCCATCCATCAATCTAGTCGCCGCTTCCACCCTAACTTCCATTTTCAGCCCATCATCTGCATGTTTTCCTTAGAACCAAAACAGCTATACATACGATATACAAAAAGACCATCCACACTTCATAATCACCTCAGCTAAAAGTCTTCTGCACCTCTCCCACCAATTCCTTCATTGAAAGTCCTTTCTTGCCTTTCAGCACTCTCCGATACATACTATTCTTCCAAATAAATTCAATTTTCTCACAAAAAATAAGCCTATGCACTTTGGTACCCCATTCATTTCCACATTGATCACCCTCCCTAGGGCATGGTGAAGATACAAATTCATATTCGTAAGAATAAAATCCTTCAAGACCCGCCAAAGAAAATCTTTTACTTCTAATAAGTAATAAGTGTGACAAAAACTTGTTAATCACATTTATGGTCCGCAGAGTGAAATCACGATTTTTTTGTCATCATTTAATTTTCTACACATTACCATTAATGATATAAATATTACTAAAAAATCATTTATTGCCACTGATGACATCGTACCCAAATTCAAGATCATGTTAATCTATTCCCCTAAAAAAATGTAAGCCTTGAGGTCTTTTAGATTTTAATTAGTTTTTCTAATTATTTTTACTCTCCACACAATTGATACAACTAAATGTAACTTGTAAATAATAATAATAATAACAATAATAATAATAATAATAATATTTTAACTATTTTTTATATATTTATTTAGTTTTGGAATCTTATGAAATCCAAAAATTAGATAAAATATTTAAATAATAAAGATATTATATGATGTTAGGAAAAACAATCAAGCAAATTTTGATGAAGTTTTGATGAAATGTCAAAACACTTAAGAAAAACTGAGCTCAAGTCTACCCTGAAACTAAACCAAAGATGATGAGATATCAAAAAGATTTAAGACTGAACCAAGCGCCAAGCCTACCATGGAAACTTAACTGATAACAAGGTCTCTAACAAGATAATAAAACTAAGCTCATTCTAAGAGCTTAATTGAAGGAAAGACATCAACAGAATTCAGTTTGAAGTCCAAACTGAACTAAAGAAGTTCGTAACTGAAGAGAAGGAGTCACAGAAGTTTGCAAACTCAAGAGAATTGCAAACTGTCCCACTTAGTTATTTATGATTGAAGTTTCGTTTTTCTCCCATTTTAAAGATATGCAAACATCACATAAAAAGATAAACATTCATTGCATGCTTAAACAACATAATATGCATAATAATAAAAACCAACTATTATAACTTATATCTCATGTTGCTTGTGCAATAAAATTGGAAAGACAGCTCCGGAACTCTGGGCATGATCGTCGCCGATCACCACCACACCTCGCCGAAATCCTAGCTCCAATTAGAGTTTCTGGGCATGAATCAAGATGCCCTTCCTTGATTAGACTGCACCACTTTCCTTCTTTGACTCGATTTTCTATCCTTATTCAATACAGAATATCTATCCCAAAAGAAAAATCCTAATATATCTAGAATAATAAGGAAATAAAAATACAATTCCATACTTAGTGATTTTCGAAAATCACTACTAGGTCTGACAATTTTATTTTTCCTATTACATTAAAACAACATAATAAAATAAAATGTCCAGACCTAATCAATGGATTTTCTCATGAATTCAAAATCACGTAGCGAAATCGGCATACAACCAATCATACATTCAACAATAAATTAAAGCATACATCACATAATTTAGGAGCCATGATAGTTGCAAATAAATTAGTCTATAAATCCAACCACTATAATTACATGATAAACATAAAATAACATATGATATCCATACATGATAAAATTTTCAAAAATTGCATTTAAAAGAATTAAAATTTTCAAAAATAGCATAAGATAAAATTTGGAAATTAATTAAAACTATCTATCAAATTAAATCTTATTATGCTCGAACATCATAGGAATAAATTTGGAAATTTATTAAAATTATCCACCAAATTTAGACCTAATTTTTGAAAAATCCTAATTCAAATTAAACTTCAAAATTTTGATATTAATCAAAAATCTATTCCAATTAATTACTAGGTGGGATCGAAAATACTAAGAATTAAAATATGGGAGTTTTGATCCTCTTCAAATACTTTTCAAATTTAAAATTCTATTTTCAAACCTTTTATGATTAGAATTAGGTAACTTTTGATATACACCAAAAATTACCTTCCCAATTCTAATTCCTCCTAATTTTCGAAAATACTATAAAATATAGATAAGGAAACTTTGATATGGATCAAAATTCTATTCCAAATCCAAACCTTAATTTTCGAAAATAATGGATCAAAGTTAGGGAATTTCAAGACTCAAATTTTCCAAATTTGATGCTCCAAATGTTTGAACACTACAAGAATAAAATCTGAAAATTTGATAAACATCAAATATCATTTCAAATCTTTATTTCAAGAAGGAGGAAAATTCCACATGATTCAATCTTGAATTTTTCGATCATAAAGAAAAATATCTCCAAGATTAAAACCAAGCATAATCGAAATATATGAACAATTAAATCTGAAAATTTACATGTCATAAATTTATCAACAAATTTAAACATATATGGCGAAAAACTCCTAGGATTAAAACAAGAGCAGTGCCAAAATCCGCTCTGATACCAGTTGTTGGGATTTTTTTGAATTAAACCACTACATGATCTATTTGGTTACTCATTAATCCTAGCTCATGTATATATATCATAATTTTATGCAACTAGTATGTAATTAATTAACTGAGTTGAATTAACATGCAAGGCAATTTTCGATTCTAATTAAAGCGGAAACATAGAACACGAAAATTGACTTACAAATTGAATGTCGGATTGAGGACAAGATTAAAGGTCTAATGTTGCTGCTGAGAGATGTATGATTGGCGCCCCTTGAGTATGCAATTCCACTTCTCGATCTTCTACTGCATTCTCGGACTATGTTTAGATATAGGGCGGGTATACTACTAAACGGGTGTTGGTCCCGGGGCGAGTTAGAATCAGTTTAGAGGGGGTTGAATAAACTGATCCAAAAACTTAATAATAATTGCAGAATGTTCAGGGCCCATTTAACTCGCTAATTTATCTGTGCTGTTAGGAGATCAGTTGAGATGATCAGCTAGCTCGGAGTGCTGTATGTGCTTGGAGTGTGCAGTTTAGAATATGCAACTGAAACTGAAAAGTAAAGCAGAACACACAAGCAATTTTATAAAGGTTCGAAGCTCAAGTTCTACGTCCCCTCTTCTTTCTGTAGAAGGGCAATTCACTATGCAAGTGTAAAGTTCCTTTATTACAGTTACACAGTGAAGACAGGTGTTGGACTTGGCTATCAGTGACTTTACGAGTCATGGACTCCTTTCCAATTGGTGTTGTCCGGGAAGCAACGAACCAATGCAAGTAGCCTCCTCAGTCGGTTTCTGGGTCAACAGCTCACACTTACCGATCTCAACTGCTCGCTGAGACTTTAGGTGCTATTGCTCGTCTTTACAAGGTTTTAGATCTCTTTTGATCTTCAAGAAGACAGTCTTGAATCTGGTATCAACTGATGTGCTCCTTTATGCTTTTGCGGCTTGAGCTGGATAGTTGATCATTGTAGAACTTTAACTGAGAGATTGCTATGGCTGGATTTCTTCAACAGCTAGCTTGATGGGCGATTTGGCTTCTTCTCGTCAAATGGACTTTTGCTTTTGCTGAGTTTTGAACGTGAGGCTTTAGATCTTTGGCGAACGTCTTCGCTGAAAGTCTGAGCTAAAGTTCTCTTCAAGAGTCAAAAGTCAAAAGTCATGGCCATCTTCTGGTTGCTCATCTTTTATAGATGAGTGGCTGGTGACCGTTGATGATCACTGTGTGATCATAAATGATAAAGTCATTGAGGGGCTTTCATTTAAAGAGAGCCGTTGGGTAGCCTTTACTCTTCTGACGAGCTTTTGTTCCAAGATCTAGGTTGCATTAACTTTAAGATCTTCTTGTTGGCTTTTTTAAAATTTGAATTTTAGTTACGGCTTCTATCTTGATCTTCAGTTCTGGGCTTTAATATGTAGTTGGAATCTTCAGTTCCTTGGCTGTCAGTTCTGCGCATCCTAGGCAGTTTGGAAAGCTCCGGTTTAGATCATCTTCAGCTGGCAGTTCTGGACTCTGGCTTGATGCTTTCTGAGCTCCAGTTTCATTTGCTTCAGCTGGCAGTTTGAACTAGTGTTCTTTAGCTGGCATTCTGGACTTGTGTCCCTTTAGCTGGAACTTCCTTGGACTGGTCTTCAGTTCGGTTAATGGCATTTCTTTAGTTGGACTTCAGAACTGATGTGTCTTCAGCTGGTATCCTTCGAACTGGTACTTCTTCAGCTGGAACTTCATTCTTCAGCTGGGACCTCTTGAGCTAGTGTCTCCTTCCGCTCGTACCTTGGTCTTCTCTTCAGCTGGTATTCTTCTTCAACTGGAACTTCCTGAGCTAGTATTTTCTTGAGCTGGCATGTTCATTAGCTCGGACTGATGTGATCTTCAGCTGGTGTTCTTCTTCAGCTATTATTGTGTTGAGCTAGCATATCCTGATGCTCAAACTGATATGGTCTTCAGTTGGTATTCTTCTTCAGCTGGTGTTGTTCTCTCTTTGGCTGGTCTTCTTCAGCTGGTATTTTCCTCAGCTGGAACTTTTCTTCAGCCAGTCTTGGGCACTTCTAAATTGGTGCCTTGAACTAGTAGCTTCAGCTGGTATTCTTCTTCAGCTGGAAATGAGCACTTCTGAACTGGTGTCTTCTTCAGTTCATGACTGTAGACTAATGGCATTTGGTACTCCACTTGATGATACCTGCAACTTTTTGTTTATCTTGCTAACTGATCTAGTAAGCTACAGTTTCTTTTTCACAGCTCTTTGTGGCTGGATATTTCTTTTTCTTTTTCTCTCTGTTCTTTTCTCTCTCTTTTTTTTTCTCAGCTCTTGGCTGGTTTTGTTTTTCTTTTCTCTTTTCTTTTCTCTCTTTTTCTTCTCTCTTTTCTTTTCTTTTTCTCACTTGGATTGATCATTTCTTTTAGCTTTGATAGCTCAATTTTTTATATGATCGTCCTTAGTTTTCTGCTTGATTTTTTTTCAGTTTTTCAAGGCTCTTTGCGTATTTTGGCATATTTTGACATCTCATCAAAACCCCAGTCAGGAAAACCCTTGATAATTTTTCCTAACAATTTTTCCCTTTTTGAGGATGTCCAAAACATGGCAAAATTGAGCAATAATGGAAAAACTGATTAAGAAATTTTTGAGTTGTGCAAAAGATCTCTTTAATCTACAACATCTTGTTTTTCTTCTTATTTTTCTTCAGTTTCTAGCTCTTCAGCTGCTGCGCTTCTTCAGCTGGTATCTCATCTCCTTCTTCATCTATTCCACTACTTGCTAGATTCTCCTTTTTCTCTAGCACTTGCATTCATCCAGATTTTTCCCCAAACTTCCCCCTGAGATAATTGTTTCTCATCTCTAGCTCTTCTCCAGACAGCTCCCCAAACTTTCCCCTGAGGTTGATGCCTCTCTTCTCGAGCAGTTCCTACAGTCCTCAATACTTCCCCATGAGGCTGTACTTCCCCCTGAAACTGCGAGGGTTCCCCTTGAATCTAATCCCAGAGACTCAAAAAGTTTCTTCCATCATTCCTCTCAATTTCTTCATTCTCTTCCCGTTTTTTAGCATCATCCAAAAGGGTGTGCATGTGTAGATCAAAGAATGGAATGGGAACATGTGGTAACAAGCTAAATGTGGTAGCTAGGTTACCTTCAAATGAGGAGGGGTATGGTTGTTCTCTTGGTGGTGAGGATAGCCAACTGGATGCTTCATCAGTTGGCATGAACTGCCGTAGATCTGGAAGTGGATACTGAACTTAAGGTTCAGTCGTCATCATGGCCAATCTTGGGAGGAGTTCTTCAGTTGGAGGTGGGTGGTTGAACTCTATCGATGTGGAAGATGAATTGGATGGCTCTATAAACGGCAGTGGAGCTGCGGCTGGTACTCTATGCTGGATTATATGGATCATTGAAGCCATAATCTCGGAGAGAGTGAGAGTAGCCGTGAATGGATGGTTCATCCAGCTTCTGCTCCAAATTCCTTCTTGACTCCAGAAGTGGCGTCCCTTCCTGTCGAGCAGTTCAAACATGACTCCTTCATCAACTTGATATCTCCAGAGTGACCATCTGATATATCTCCTCAATTGATTGAAGAGATCAGAGTCGTAACTCTCGATGAGGTGAAATCTGCTTGACAGCAGATTGTTGAGAGTTTTGTTGAAGTTTTCTTCAACGCCATCCGTGTAGTTGTTTTCAGCTGGTTCAGACTCAGCTGGCACAATTGATTCTGTGGTCATGTCATCTTCTAACATGATCTGCTTTTCTAGACTGTTAGAAGTCGGTTCAGTCGGAGTGGAGGAATCTTATTTAGTAGTTCTCTGCCTTCTCGATCTTGGGTCAAATAGCTTCAGGTTCCTTTTTCTCTTGACAAAGATTGTGGGGAGATAATCTCTCCTATCCAGCAACACACCTTGGTGGGGGAGAACTTGAATCTGCTCACAGATTATCATGCTGAGTCGATTAATGAATCACAGCTTCTCCGTGAATGTTCCAGTTTAATGGTTAAAATGGACCATGTGAACATTCTGGCATAGTTGTGATAGCACATACGACGCCCAGTCAACTCTACATCGGTTGTAGATGAGTGCCATAAGATGAACATTTTTGGCACTGAAGTGAGTATAGTCCAGGTTGCCTATTAAGTAGTGGATGACTATATCTAGGAGTTTGATGAACTCCGGCCGAAAACTGTCTTTCAGTCTGTGTGAGAAATCATTATGCTCGACTCCTGATTTTGTCCATTGGCTCCACAAATCTCTTTGATTTGGCATGGATATTGAGCTTACCGATGAACCTGCTCCTGAAAGATGGAGGGTTTCCATCATGGTTCCCTTGGAGATCATGATCGGTTGTCCTCTGACTATTAAAATGATGTTGCCATCTTCTATGACTTGGAAGAAGATACAGAACTCGACAACTAACTCCGAAAAGCATCATCCAAACTGAGGTCCTTGAGTAAGAAACTGAAAGAGTTCAGTTTCCTCCGCTGCTGAGACTAAGCGATGGAATTCATCAGCTTTAAGTCTTTTCATCATAAAGTCCAGGTCTACGAAGTTGTCTCTTTTCAGATTGAGAGCAAGTTTAGCTGGATCGATGTATTGAGCAGGCAGTTCCATTCTGCAAGAAAGTGAGTATTTCAGAGAGATTGAATGGATTATAGAGCGAAAGATGCAAAGCAATGCAAGGAGAGTTTTAGGAAGATATGTGATCTTTGATCGATATATCCTTAGCATTTAAAAGAAGCTTCGCATGCATGTACTTCGAGTTGCACTCAAGTACTCCTCAGCTGATCAGTTAATGGATTTGACTGATGCTCAGCTGGTTTAAATGTGATGTTCATCTCAGCCGCCTATGAGTTTAACTTAACTTTTAGATCAGCAGTGGAGATTTCATCCATTCGAAAATGGGGTAGTTGCCATAAATAGCAAATATTTCTTGCGGGATTTTGCTATTTGTACCTCTCAAGCTATCAACTCACTTTCTACTTTAGTGGTTGATTTTGCTCAGTAGCATTAAAAACTCGCTATCTTTGAGAGATCTCCCATTTGAAAATTATGCCCGCTGGATTATTAAAAATGAATCACAACGACAATAATTTTATTAAGAATAAGCTTAAAGAAAAATTAATTTAAAACTTATCCTTGGTCAGTTGGGATACAGTCCAACTGATGACTTTTGGTGAACTGACGATGTGGTAACTGATCGATCAGTTCTTGTCATGTCTTCTTCTTGGCCCTTCGAACTGATTCATCACTAAACTGATGACATCAGTTGCTGAACTACTGGATTAAATCTTAGTCAGTTTTCTCTTCTTGATGGGCCCAACTGGATTCTCTTCACTGCTCTCGTCAGGGCAGTTTGATCTCTTCCTCTTTGAGGCTGATCCAGTTCCTTCAGCAGGCTTCTCTGGCCTTGCTTTCTTCACGGATTGGCTCCGGTGCTTGGCTTCAGCTTATGTGACCCTTCGCCTACTCTGCAAGTTTCTTCTGGAGGATGACTTGAACTGAACTTCCTGTGGATTCAGTTGGGCGGCTGTCTTGGAGCTTGAAGCGATCAGTGGGGTGACATATCTCTTTGACAAGAGATTGGGTGATGTGGCAGTATCTTTTACATCACATAGTCGACTCACTGCAACTGGGGTGAGATGTGGCTCTCGATACATCTGCGCAGTTGCAGGTTCAGTTGGTCGAGTTAGCTTAGCTAACTGATTTGGCAGAGTATGAAAATTCAGTTTTCGATAGGCAGGGCTGGTGGTACAGTTGACTGGATGTTGTGATCCTACTTCATCTTGAGCCTTGATGTCATTTTCCAATTCGGCAAGTAGGGCAGTTGGAGGAATTTTTTTGGTCAATCTATGACTCATAATCCTCTATACTTGCATGATAGTTGGAGGAAATGGATTTGAAGACCATATCCATTTTAAAATCCAAACTTCTTCTCTTTGCCGAAAACTCATGCCGTGAAAAGCAGTGATCAAGAAATGAGACTGGATGGACATTGAATGTCTCCAGTTGTACCAGTAGAAGTACCAGTGCAGAAGCTTGAAAAGCTCTTGATCTTGCTTAGCCATAAATATAAATTGAGTAAGAAGTAAATTGGTTACCTTTTTTGTCCATTTTTGGTTGTATATTCACCACTGTAGAAAGTGCGAATATCTTTTTCTGTCAGTTGGAGAGGAGGGCAAGTTCTCCTGATGTAGTCAGCTCCATAGTCTGAATGAGAAATTCTAATTAATGGAATAAGCTCATCTGGATCAGAACAGTCTTGGAAGTCAGCTGTTGGTCCCTTTTTTGAGACTGGTGACGGAATGGCATTGGCAGTTGAGGTAGTTGAGGATGTGGCACTTGTATTGCCTTTTGTTCGCCTCTTCTTCTTGAGTGAGTGAAGATGGATGCTTCCTCTCTTGGTGATCCAGTCGGAGATGAGGACTGGTAGTGCATCATCATTTGGCAGCTTCAAGATGTCTTCAATCATCTTGCTCATCCTGAGAACGAGTCCCACTATAGACTCAAACTTCCTTGTTTTCTTTGAGTTGGAGGCCTTGATCACTTGACGCTTGATCTGTGAGAATATAAACTCTGCCCAGTTTGTTTCGCGTCCTTCAGCTGGGTGTCTCATTACCTTGTACCTCTCCTGGGTAAGCTGGCTTAGGCTTCCAATTGCTCCAAACATCATCTTGTTTGTGATGTCGAGCAGAACTCCATACTCTGGCCTTAGATGAATTTTAGTTGTGGTAAAATTGAATGCCTTCTTGCAGGTGGGGGTCTTCTACCTTCTTCAGTATGGTTCAGCTGCTTCACTCAATTCTTGAACTGTTGCTCCTTACCTTGGAAGTTGAAAAACTTCAGCAACTATTCCTTCAGTTATCTTAATAGGTCTGCATTGGATAACTGATGTAATTTCCTTGCCATCAGCACTGATTTGTGCTTGAAGGAGAAATTCATACACCCAATTTTGTCTGAAAAATCTGGGTGGTGTTTCTAGGTAGTGAAAAATCCCTGTCGTATGAAGAGAAAAAAACAGGTTTTGGCCGTTTGATTTTTGAAGAATATCCTAGAATTTCTTCCTTTCAAGAAATTTATCTCTCATTATCTTGTTTTTGAATGAGTTGGGGAAACTGAGGAATTATGCCATTGAAGAAATTTGGGAATTTTGATTGAGAGAGATGAGAGTGAGAAGAAACTCTTTCTTGAATGATTTGAGAAATGAGTGTGTCTCTTCTTTAGCAAATGGGACTATATCTGAATTGATTTATGAGTAGTAAATAGTACTCATATATCTTTGAAAAATTTATGTAGCTTGTTTTTGTTTGTTTGCCTTAAATGCCTTTGTCAGATTGCAATGGTAGGAAGGTGTGAAGTAAATGTTTGATAAGACATTTAAATTTTTAAGGCAAAAGAATTTTATTAAGAAAAGATGTGAAACTGATATTACAAGAAGTTTATTCCTAGGGCTTCATATCAGTTTGATTGGCCTCTAGTCCTTCTTGTTGTCAATTCTTCTTTTCTTGGCCTTTCTGGAACTGTCTGGTATGTCCTTATTATTGGAGGAATCTTTCTTAGAGTCTTCAGTTCCAGAGTATGCTTCCAGTTGCAGAATTGACTCAGAGAGAAGTTTTACCTGATCCTTCATGCTTTCGATCAGTTTCTTGTACCGCTTTGACGCTTTGCCCGGCTGCTGCTTCTTAGCCTGTTGGGCATTTAGTCGAGTCTTATCTACAATTAGCTGATGTCCAGTCTCTTGACCCGCATCCAGCTGATGCTCTGTAGTCTGATAATCAGTAGCTAGTTTCTCAACCGTCTCAGATTGAGTCGGTGATGTTGCTCTCTACTCAGTCGTACCTTACTTAGAGTCCATTTTGTGATCATCTCTTTCTTCTGATGACTTGTATCTTTGAATGGCATGAAAGACATCATCTAAGTCAGAGTTTGACTTAACTACTGACTCCGCCATTTTGGCCTTCCTCTTACCCCTTGTTGCGGGAGTGGTCGGAATCAGCTTCTGCCTCAATCGTGGTTGTGGTTCTCTGATCATCATTGGAGGCAGTGCAGTTGTATCCACTCTGGGGATAAAATCATCTAGGTCAACCTGTTGAAGATGAGTCTTTTCTATCATCACATCAGGAATCAGGTACTCTAGAATAAAGCTCACCCTATTGAGAGAATTCATCTTTTGTGGAAAACGCCTGGAGCTTTTGGTTTCAGTTTCCACAATGTCTACAAGCTTCTTTAATTGTTGATAGAAGTACAGAGACCAATTGATCTCCTTTTCTTCCTAGATTGTGTTGCAGATCATGTACTTAAATTTAAGACATGCTGGAGTGATCTTCACATGATTCCATCATCATTCTTGTGGCCACTGCTGCCAGTATTTGAAATTCTTTTCTGAAATTGAATATTGAATGATTGATTTGATAGCAGCCATCAAAGCAGATCGTTGCCCATCTGTCATAGCAGTCTTGGGCATCAACTTCTGCTTCTTCAACATTACATCTCTCTTCTGGGAGATCAAATACCCCTTTCAAAACTGATGGGGTGATCACAATTTCTCATCCTCGAACCTCTATTTTGAACTCCAAAAGGTTCTTTGTGCTTGTTGAGTTGAGAAAAAACTCAGCAACTACTTCTAGATACACCCGAGTGGGAGTACCCTCAGTGAACGTCTTCAGCCTGGAATTTTCAATTGATTGAATGATTTCTTCACAATAGCTGGAAATGTTGGAGAATTTTCTGAAGTTGTCTCTGCTAAGAACAGATCCCTGTAGAGGACTGTTGAGTCTTCACCGGTGACTTTGAAGTTAAACTTCCTTCGTTGAACGTTGGCAAAAAATTGAGCCATTTTGAAAGATTCGAGGGAGTTTTCTGAAGCTTTAGAAGGATGGAAAACTCTGAATTTAGGCTCTGAGAATGGATGCTTGAAGGTTTTGTTGGCTTTTAAGTGGGCTGAAAGAGTGGTTCGACCAATCTATTTATAACCTTCAATTGTGAATCCAACGGTAAAAATAATTTGAGATGAGCTTAACTTGAACAGCTCCAATTAATCCATCGATTAATTCTCAAAATTTATTCATTGGGATTAATTGAGGAGAGAGATAGTGGGTCTAATGGTAACAATGGTATAACACGCCATTTTACCATTCCACTAAGCAAAGTAAATTCAAACTTATCTGTTTGAATCTCTCTCTCAGGAGCTTCCGCGTGGCTTTGAACTGCTAACGTCATCAGATGTTCCAGCTACATCTGGCATTCTCTAGTTGGCTTGATCAGGCTTCAACTGAGATTTTTCAGTTCAGCTCTTCATTTTGCTGAGATGGCTTCCAGCTCTATTCTTCAGTTCAGCTGCTTGCTTCAGCTGACCACGAGTTGTTTCTCCAATATGAACTGATTTATCATCCAATCAGTTATGGCCCTTTGACTTCTCAGCTTCCACACTTCTCATCAGTTTGCTTGAGCAGTTTTGGCTCCTTTTGCTGACTGAACTGATACATCTTTTAGTTCAGTTTTAGCTTCTGGTCTCTTTTTCTCATCGGTTAGGATTGTACTTTGCATTCTCCCACTTTCTTGATCATTTTCATCTTCTGAAGCTAGTTCCAATAGCCCTAATTGGATACATAGCTCTATGAATCTTGCTTCTGGAAATGGCTTTGTGAAGATGCCAGCTATCTGTTTCTCAGTGTTGAGATATTGGATGCATATGTCATTCTTTTCAATATGATCTCTGATGAAGTGGTGCCTGATGTCAATATGATTTGTTCTCGAATGCCAAACTGGATTCTGAGAAATAGCAATGGCACTGTTGTTGTCGCAGAAGATAGGTACTTCACCAGTTTCGACCTTGTAATCCTTCAACTGCTGCTTCATCCAGAGTATTTGTGCACAGCAGCTTCCAGCAGCTACATACTCTGCTTCAGTTGTCGATGTTGCAACTGAGTGTTACTTCTTGCTGAACCAGGATATCAGTTTGTGATCAAGAAACTAACTTATAGTCACATAATCTGACTGAATATGAAATGTCTGGTTAACTTATAGTTAAGTAGAGAAGCGAACCGATGATGTCTCTGTATTGAGTTTGGATAACTGATTCTCCTTCTTCACCGAGAGTTAGTTGAACTGATATATTCATAGGGATCTTGATAGTTTTTCCCTTATCAGTTCCAAACTTCTTGACAAGCTCCTTTGTATACTTGCCTTAACTGATAAATATCCCATCTTGGAGCTGCTTTACTTGGAGTCCTAGGAAGAAGGTCATTTCTTCTATCATGCCCATCTCGAATCCGCTCTACATCAGTTGTGCGAATCGAGTGCAAAGATCCTTACTTTTTGATCCAAATATTATGTCATCCACATAAATTTGAACCATTAAGATCTCTGATAATCACTCTATTTTGAATAGAGTGCGATCAATGACTCCTTTTTGAAACCCACTCTTGAGCAAGAATGTTGTAAGGTTTCATACCAGGCCCTGGGTGCTTACTTCAGCCCATAGAGTGCTTTCTTTAGTTTGAAGACTTGGTCTTCAATCTCGAATACAGGTGGTTTCTTGACGTACACGTCCTCCTTGAGCATCCCTTGTAGAAAAGCACTTTTCACGTCCATTTGATAGACCGTGAAATTATTGTGAGCCGCATAGGCGAGGAACAATCTGATAGCTTCCAATCTTGAAACTGGTACAAATGTATCATCAAAGTTGATCCCTTCAATTTGAGAGTATCTCTTGGCTACCAGTCTTGCTTTGTTCCTTATGATGACGCCTTGTTCGTCCCGTTTGTTGCGAAAAGCCCACTTAGTTCCGATGACTTTCTGGGTTTTTGGCCTATCAACAAGAAACCACACATCATTTCTTGTGAACTGGTTCAGCTCTTTTTGCATGGCGATTATCTAATCTGCATCTTCAAGAGCTTCATTGTTATTTGCTGGTTCAGTTTGAGATAGAAAGCATGCGAAGAGAGCATGCTCTGTTGAACTTCTGGTCTGAACTCAACTTCTTGGATCTCCAATAATCTTGTTAGCTGGGTGGCTCCTGAGCCATCTGGGTAGACTGTCCTCAGCTGGATTTTCAGCTCTGCTTGACATTCTCTGATGTCTTATCTTCAGTTTGCTCTTCGTCCTCATCAGTTCTTCCCCCTGTTTCAGTTGTGGGGTTGAAGGTCTCAGCACGATCAATTTCTTCATTAGCTTGATTGCTCTCAGCTGTACTCTCAGCTGGTCTGGTGCTGGATACATTCCCTTCATCTTCTAGTCCAACTTTAAACTCCTCTGGAACTATGTGGTCCACGTAGTCCTGCGAGTTATCAATTTTGCTAGCTAGCTATTGAACTGATGTATTGAGTACTTCCTTGCTCATGTACTCATTGACAAATTTATCAAAAACAACATGACAAGTTATTTCCACAACTACTGTTCGTTTGTTGAACACTCTATAAGCTTGAGCGTGTGGGGAATTGTAACCAAGAAATATTCCTTCATCAGCTTTGGCACTGAAAGTCTTCAGATGACTTTTGCCATTGTTGTAAATATAACATTTGCAGCCAAATACTTTGAAGTATGAGATAGATGGCTTACGACCCTTGTAAAGCTCGTAGGGTGTATTGTCATGTGTGCTGACGATGGCGCTTCTATTTTGAGTGTGGCATACCGTATTGACTGCCTCGGCCCAGTATCCTTCCGCTATGTTGGCATCAGCTATCATTGCTCGAGCTGCTTCTTTGAGAGTGTGATTCCTCCTTTCAGCTAGACCGGTTTGATGTGGAGTTCTAGTAGCTGAGTGCTTAAGAGTTATTCCTAGTTCACTGAGAAAACTGATGATCTGCTGATTGACGAGTTCAGTTCCATTGTCTCAACAAATTCACTGAACTGGTCTCTCCTTTTCAGTTTGCAGCCTCCTGATCATCGCTGATAGCTTGGTATAGGTTTCATCCTTACTTCTGAGAAACTCTACCCATGTGTATCTTGAGAAGTCATCGACTACTACCAGGGTGAATCTTTTTTCTTTGGGCATTGGTGGTCTGACTGGCCTAAATAGATCTATGTGTAGCAGTTGGAGGAGAGTAGTTGTCCCTAGAGAATGACTTATATTCTTGAATGATGATCTCACTTGCTTCCCTTTCTAGCATAGTCCATAGACGCCAGTTTTCTTGAAAATCTCCTTAGGAAGTCCATCTACTAGCTCCTTCTTGGCTAGATGATTGATGGTTCTAAAGTTGAGATGATTGAGTCGTCAATGCCATAGCCAGCTTGCTTCAGTTGAGCTCTTTGATAGAAAGCAAGCTTCTCCATATCCAGTTGACCAGTCAACAACATACATGTTGTATGTCCTTACGCCAGTTAGGAGGATTGCTCCAGTTGACTTATCCTTGATGTCGCATGAGCTTTGACTGAAATAAACGGTATATCCATTGTCACATAATTGACTAATGCTGAGCAGTTTGTGCTTCAGTCCTTCCACTCGGGAGACTCCATTGACTACTACCTTTCATTTGACCACGAACCCTTCTCTGATGGTTCAGCTTCTAGAGTTATCTCTGAATGTGACTAATGGTCCTTTCACTTCCTTGTATCCTTCTAGATCCTCTCTGTCTCCCATCATGTGTTTTGAGCACCCACTATCTAGATACTAAACCTCCTTGGTCCTCTTCTTCGATAGGATGCCCTTTTCCTGCTAGAGAGACGATTAGTTTTTAGGAACCAACATGATATCGGGTCCTTCTTTGCTAATCAGGTATTTAGGGATCCAGATTTGCCAAACTTTTAGCTTAATAGCAGGTAGAGAGTTTTCAGACATTGATCGTCTGATCAATTTCACTCTCTTTTCAGCTCTCCTCCTCTGAGCTGAGTCATTTGACTTGTACCTGCGACGAGAGTTAGTATGATAAGACACTTCGATCATAACTCTCGGATCTCGAGCTTGTCTAGCTCTCCTCTATCGCCAATTCCTTTTAACTTCATGAGCTCTGTTGCTCTTGTGGTATGGCCAATTGACAAACCAGTTATAGTGGGAGTTGATCCTTGGTTCATCCCTTGAATCCAAGTACTCACTATACTGAGTTATGAGATCCCATGGAGTGAACTTCTCCAGTGGGATCTGAATGTGTTGACGTGCACTGTACAACTTTGTATGCACGTTCCTTCTTGAGTCAACTTCTCTCCCGGTTGACTAGCTAGATGTCTTCGAGGATAGGCTGGCTGAGTAGTTCTCTTCTGAACTGATGCCCTATCTCGATGAGACTATGGTCCAAACTGAGTATTTCTTCTTAGTCCAGTTGACCGGTCAGTTCTGTTCACCATAGGCCTGTTCTGGGCTTTGGGTCTTGGATAGACTGGTGACTTTTGTCGAACTAACAGTCTGATTAGCTAGAGGCCTTGGCTGAACTGACAACCTCTGTTGATAGGTTGGATGCCTTTGCTAAGCTGGCGGCCTCTGCTGATAGGCGGACTGCCTATTTTGAGCTTGTGGCCTTCTTTAAGATGGCTTCCTCTGCTGAACTGATGGTTGAACTGAGCCTTTCAGTTAGGAGAATTGGCTGGACCACTGCAACTGATCTGTAGGGATGTTCATAGTTCCCTCGCCTTCGGTCTCTTCAACTGGTTGGGTTAGTTCAGGTCTGACAAAACCAGGAAGGGTTCCTTCTTGACTGGTTTGAACAATTGCCTTTCCTTTCTTAGTGGCAGTGTACCTGTTGTATCCTAACCCTGGACTACCAGTTTCAACTCTTTGATGGCTTAGAATCTCATCAAAAGTTTGAGATCTCTTTCTGAATTTGAGAGATATCTCCTCTTTTTCCTGGATCTCCTGTCTGAGCCTCTCATTCTCAGCTTTTAGCTCATCAAATTTGAGCTTCAACTTCTCACATTCAATTAACTGAGCTCCAAGTGATTCAGTTCTATCATGATCACTTCTCAGTCTTTTGGCCTCATCTCTTAGGTCATCATTTTCTTCCTTCAGTTGTAGATGCATACTTGATATAGCAGCTAACTGATCTTCTAGCATTCTTAATTGTTTATTTATTTCATTTCTAGAAATGGAAGTTTCATGAATGTGATTAAAAGAGGTTAAGGAATCACATGTGCTAACCTCTTCTTCATTGTCAGCCATGAGACAGAACAATGCCTCATCTTCAGAGCTTTAGCCATCAGAGTCGATTCCTAATGGATAATCTGAGTCATCCAGTACGGCGTTCTCTGTGTTGGCCATCATAGCTTTTCTTTTGAAAAAGCTTCTCTTTACCTTGGCCTTCTTGTCTTCAGGGAGCTCTGGACACTCATATTTGTAGTGTCCTTGCTTGTGGCAATGGAAGCATTCTCCTATGCTTCTGTTAGCTGCACTGGGTTGTTGAGCAGGCGGTTGGTTTCTTTCACCTTTGGGCTCCTCATCAGTTTGAAGCATAACTGATGGCTGATCTCTGATCTTTTTGAGCTTCTTGAGCAGTTTGGCAACTGACTGGATCTGATCATTGATATCTTCAGTCAGGCTCTCCTTCTTCTCCGCTGCTTCTCTTCTTCGATCAGTTAAGCCTCTTAGTTGTTCTCTGGCTTGAGAACTTTTTAGCCGGAAGACATTTCTTCCTCGAGTTTCTCTAAATCGATTTCTTTTATCATAGAAAGCTTCATCCTGGACTGATGATGAAGTGGATGCCTCTCTTTTCGATTTAGGCTATACTCATGAGCCTTAAGAGAACCGAAGAGTCTCTTGGGGTAATGTTGTTCAAGTCTCTTGACTCTTTTGTAGCAATCACCTTCATATCCTATTCCTCTGTGAGATTGTCAAAAATTTTGGAGTTCATCTCACTATTGGGATATGTTCTTCCCAGATTGTTCATCTTACTGATGATGCTTAAAAATCTCATTTCAAAGCTTGAGATGGTTTCATCTGAGTAGATCTTAAAGGACTCATATCTGTCTACCGTTAGTTGGAGCTTGTTTCCTTTGATGGCTTCAGACTCTTTGCATAGATCTGCAGGTAAGTCTCATATCTCCTTGGCAGTTCTGGAGCTCTTCGTGTCCTTCATGCGATCTTCATCTAGAGTTTGGAACAACATGGCTTGGACCACAAACTCCAGGTTCTTCAACTTCTTCTCTTCACTCATGAGAAGATGAGTTGGCTTCGGGATCCTTGCTGGTTGATTAACATCAGCAATGTGGGCTTCATTGTCCATCATTATTGTGATTCAACCTTCTTCGATAACTTCCCAAATATTCTCGTGGATTGAGCAGAGGGTGTGCCTTCATTCTCCTGCTCCAGTTATCATAGTTCTCAACTAAAAAGATAGGTATCTTATGGTGTCCCATAGTTAGCAGATTAGCACAGATAACAAGATCTGATTCAGTTGATCTGCAAAAATGGCTGATCCTTAGAATCAACCGCTCTAATACCACTTGTTGGTCCCGAGGTGAGTCAGAATCAGTTTAGAGGGGGGGTGAATAAACTGATCTAAAAACTTAATAATAATTGCGGAATGTTCAAGGCCCGTTTGACTCGCTAAGTTATCCGTGCTGTTAGGAGATCAGTTGAGATGATCAGCTAGCTCGGAGTTTTGTGTGTGCTTGGAGTGTGCAGTTTAGAACATGCAACTGAAACTGAAAAGTAAAGCGGAGCACACAAGCAGTTTTATAGAGGTTTGAAGCTCAACTTCTACGTCTTCTCTTCCTTCTGCAGAAGGGCAATTCACTATGCAAGTGTAAAGTTCCTTTATTACAGTTACACAATGAAGACAAGTGTTGGACCTGGCTATCGGTGACTTTACGAGTCACGGACTCCTTTCCAACTGGTGCTATCCAGGAAGCGACGAACCAACGCAAGTAACCTCCTCAGTCGGTTTCTAGGTTGACAGCTCACACTTACCGATCCTAACTGCTTGCAGAGACTTTAGGTGCTATTGCCCATCTTTACAAGGTTTTAGATCTCTTTCGATCTTTAAGAATACAGTCTTGAATCTAGTATCAACTGATGTGCTCCTTTGCACTTCTACGGCTTTAGCTGGGTAGTTGATCGTTGTAGAACTTGAACTGAGAGATTGCTCTGGCTGGATTTGTTCAACAGCTAGCTTGATGAGAGATTTGGCTCATTCTCGTCAGTTGGACTTTTGCCTTTGCTGAGTTTTGAGCGTGTGAGACTTTAGAGCTTTGGCGAACATCTTCGCTGAAAGTCTGAGCTAAAGTACTCTTCAAGAGTCAAAAGTCAAAAGTAATGGCCATCTTCTAGGTTGCTCATCTTTTATAGATGAGTGGCTGGTGACCATTGATGATCACTCACTACCACAAAAATGCTCATACTCTACACAATTAAGACTACGCTTCGTCAAAAAAACCGTAGTAAGGTACTCAATTACAATGGTTTTTTTTATTCCCGTAGAGTATGAGCGCTTTTTTTTTCAAGACTACGGTAACATAGTTTTCTGTAGAGTATAAGCGTCGATTTTCTCCCTATAACTACGGTGAGATAAAAATCGTAGTCTATTGGCATGTGCGAATTGTTAAGACTACGGATTGAATATTATCCGTAGAGATTTCAACAGATCCTAATGTCTACGGTCTTCACACATAACTGTAGTAATAATATTTTTAAATAAAAAAATAAATCCAATATAAAATTTAAATACAATATCTACGGTTTTATTAAATTCGTAATAATATATGTATTTTTAAAAATAAAAATAAAATAAAATTAAAACTTAAAAATTTGGGTAAAAAATATCAAATCCCTAATTTTGTCAAACTCTCGCGCACTACCGCCCGCCTTTCTCCTTCTCCGCCAAATTGCTTCCCCCATTCTCATTCTCTACCATTTTGCCTCTCCGCCACTTTCTTTCTCTATCCTCTCCCAAACCCCGCCCACTCATATCAGTCTAGACCCCTCCGCCGAATTTCCACCGCTTTTTCGTCCTAATTTTTTCTGCTGTGAAGCTCCGCCGTATGGACCTCGGAAGAAGACAAGTTTTCACTTTCAATTTTGTGGCCATCTTTTTCATCTTTCTCTGTAGATTTAATTTTCTGAATAAGAGAGATGAGAATGATATTAGCATGGATTAATGCTCTTTACAGCGGAACACCTCCACCGCTCTGCCGCAGCACGGCCCTCACCTTAGCAGTGACCGCCCTAACGTGCTCTCTTGTTATTTTGCAATTGTTCACAGAAAGAGAAGGTAATATGAAGTTTTCTCCTTACATTCACAAATTTTTATTTTTGTTTTGTTTTGGTTACCCCCACCATTTCCCCCATCAAATGAACTTGTATTGCTTATATTATTTTAGCATCTCTGTGTAGTTCTGGTTGTTGGAGAAATTTGTATCAATTGGTATCTAAATATAGCGGATTACGGTTTAAGCCTAAATTTGTGTCAATTTGGTTTGCTTGTGAGCATTATTTAATACAAAAATTGAGGTTAGATTATTACGGTTGAAATATGTTGAAATGTCAAAATTCAAAGTTATAAGTTATATCTCTCAGGTTATGATCTTAATAATGGTATCTGTTTTCTTTGATCTGAGAGAGGTTGAAGGCATAAGATCTGCGATTGTTGTTCTTGGTGACAGTAAAGATATATCAAGTTGTGTTTTGAGTATAGTTTTGTGATTCCTGGCTTCAACGCAGTTGTTGTGAGATAATGTGACATTTATATCTGTCTAAATCCATTAAATTTAAAATGTCCCTTTATCCACTTTGAACAATAGAGCCTTATAAGTCCCAAAGGAAATTAGTTATCTACACAAATATCTTTCTAAAGTTTCCACATAAATATTGGCCTAGTGATCCAAATAAGGAGTTTTTCATCTATGCCCACAAAGATCTCCCTCTTACCAACAATTTTTGTTGCTGGTGTATAGGCAAATCGACAATTAATATGCTAGATATAAATTTAGATCTTGTTTGGTTCTTTTATTTTGTACACTCATATATGTATCATTATATTAGTGTTGATTATAGTGATTAGTATTTATGTTCAATATGATATATTTACTTTAGTCTCATTGTTTATTGAGTTCTCTTATTGTCATATTAGTATTGAATTTCCTTAGTTCGACTAAGACATAGGTTGTAGACATCTTATGATTTCTATTCAAAGTCTGCAATTAAGAATCAAGGGGATACAAGAAAATTATTGTAATCTTTGGCAACAGTGCTTGGGCAGAGCCATAAGAGACCTTCTCCTAACATGCTACTGCTGAATTTTGCAGTGGTTAACAAATAGGCATAAGAGAGCTCTGTATGAGGCGCTGGAGAAGGTCAAAGCCGGTACATCATCGATTCAGTAGCAGCAACTTCATTTTCTTTTAATACATAAATTTCATTGCTTTATAACTCGATCTGTTGCTTTGTTGCAGAGTTGATGATACTTGGTTTCATCTCGCTAACCCTCGTGTTCAGTCAATATTACATTGCTGAAATATGCATACCACCTAGTGTTGCCGACACCATATTGCCTTGTTCTAATAAAGAGTACGATAAAGATGAGAAAAAGAATTGTCGCAGACATTTGTCGTATGAATGCCGTGTTTTAGCCAGCAAAGCTTCCAGTTGCACTGCGGTAATTATGGCCTTCTTGTTTAACCTTTACTTTTCAGTGTATTTAGTTCTCACTTTAAGTGTTAACATTCTAGTAATGATATGTGGTTCTGTTCAAACAAATAGCATCCTTGAAATATCTTCATAGCAGTTAGAGAAATTATTTTCATAAATTATTGATCAAGTCCCACATTCTACAATCACAGAAGGAATTCATATTGAAATTATTTCCTATTAATTTTCATTGAAACTCCTCTACAAAGTATGAAAATATAAATTAATACAAGTTATTTACAAATTGCAAGCCTTATTGAGTCAATTAAACCTGAGTGTAACACTTTTCACAGAATTACTTGGAAGGAATTAAGTTTATAGTCTCTTTATCCTAGATGAAAATAGTGCAGGATAAAATGTATTCAGCAATGACTTTGTTGGTAGTTGTTATTTGGTGAAGTTTATGTGTTGTGAAGGATATTGCACTAAAGCTCGTAAATGTGTTGCATATATTGGGTTTTTTAGTATCCAAATTGTGCATTTGTGTGAGGTTCATGTTCTAACTCAGGTTTAAAGCCACAACCTGATTGCTTACCAAATCTGACATTTTCAGAAAGGGCGTGTACTGCTTATAACGGTGGATGGACTCCATCAGATACATATTCTCACATTCTTTTTAGCAGTCTTGCATGTGCTTTATAGTGCTATCACTATGGCTCTTGGAAGACTTAAGGTACATTTGAACATTTAATTTATCTATGTGTTTTTGTATCTGCTCTTCTGTGTCATTTATGAAAGTGATTTTCTATCAAACGCTTTCTTCAACTTGTTATGAATAAATGGTATAATAACTTCATGCAACTTGTCTTGTGAGGATTATGTTTCGGTCTAGAAGTCAAAAAGATCTAGCTAGGCTCCCTTGGATGGTTGTGCATCTCTTTCTTTAGATCAAGTAATTTCCCTTTTAACTATCATGTTGTGCATGAATTTTTCAAACACCAACTAGGCTAATTGAATCATCATGGTTATATTTACTATTTTTAGGGTTGTTGAATATTAAATGATTTAGCCTTTTTAAGAAATTGGAAGTGTTGGTGGTCATTTGTTACGGATTTTAGACCAAGCAAAAAGTCAAGATTTTACTTATTACTGCAATAATTTACCCAAAAACTCCATGTATAAGCTTTGAACATAAGTAATTTCCATATCTCTGAAATCTCATGTAAGTTTGTTATCTATCTGTATTTATCATTATTATTTTTTACACAAAAGTATAAATAAGTATTGTGATTATTATTGTTATTGTATAGTTTCACAATCGGACATATTCTCAGGTGGAGATCAATGAAGTTCATTTTGAGTGGGCGGATTTTGCGTTGGAACAAATATAGGATGTTGGCATTTGGAATCAAAGTGAGCAGGTTGCTATCTTTTGTATTTTGAATATTGAATATTTTGGAGTTTAGATTACACATTTTGGATATTGATGATAGATGGGTTTTATTGGATATTAATGATATGATGTTCTATTGGATATTATGGATATTGTATTTGATATTGGATGTTGTATTGAATATAATATTGAATCTGTATTGGGTTTTGATCTGAATTTTTAGGAATTTAATTTATTGTATTTTTTGTTTTTTGCAAATGTATGAACTATAGATAAATTAACCGTAGAGATAACAAAACAAACCGTAGACTTAAAAAAACAATCACTACGGTTAATAAACCGTAATATGAAGAAAATGAAAAATACTACAGTGTAAAACAGAACCGTAGTCTTAAGGTATATTTTACTACGGTTTTCAGGTCCAAATGGGGTGATATGTCTACGGTCCAAGTATAATCTGTAGTCTTTATTGCCTTATCTCTATGGTATTTTTGGTCTTACGACTACGCTGTCATAACCGTAGTCAATTGACTTTTAAGACTACGGTTATAAACCGTAGAGTAGGCGGGTACTCTATCTCTACACCACTTTTCTCTACGCTCACAGATCTCTTAAGACTACGGGTTTTAGCCGTAGAGTATGAGCGTTTTTGTGGTAGTGACTGTGTGATCATAAATGAGAAAGCCGTTGATGGGCTTTCATTTAAAGAGAGCCATTGAGTAGCTTTTTCTCTTTTGACGAGCTTTTGTTCCAACATCTCGGTTGCATTAACTTCAAGATATTCTTGTTAGCTTTTCTGAAATTTGAATTTCAGTTATGGCTTCTATCTTGATCTTCAGTTCTGGGCTTTGATAGGCAGTTGGAATCTTCAGTTCCTTGGCTATCAGTTCTGTGCATCCTTGGCAATTTGGAAAGCTCCAGTTTAGATCATCTTCAGCTGGCGGTTCTGGACTCTGGCTTGATGCTTTCTAAGCTCCAGTTTGATTTGCTTCAGCTGGCAGTTTGAACCAGTGTTCTTCAGCTGGCATTCTGGACTTGTGTCCCTTCAGCTGGAACTTCCTTGGACTGGTCTTCAGTTTTGTTGCTGGCGCTTCTTCAGTTGGACTTCAGAACTGATGCGTCTTCAGCTGGTATCCTTCGAACTGGTACTTCTTCAGCTGGAACTTCATTCTTCAGCTGGGACCTCTTGAGATGGTGTCTCCTTTAGCTCGTATCTTGGTCTACTCTTCAGCTGTAACTTCCTGAGCTGGTATTTTCTTCAGCTCGGACCTTGGACTGATACATTCTTCAGTTGGTATTTTTCTCTGGCTGGTATCATCTTGAGCTGGCATGTTCATCAGCTAGGACTGATGTGATCTTCAGCTGCTATTGTGTTGAGCTGGCATGTCCTGATGCTCAAACTGATGTGGTCTTCAGCTGGTATTTTTCTTCAGCTAGTGTTGTCCTCTCTTCGGCTGGTCTTCTTCAGCTGGTATTTCCTTTAGCTGGAACTTTTCTCCAGCCGGTCTTGGGCACTTCTAAATTAGTGCCTTGAACTGGTAGCTTCAACTGGTATTCTTCTTCAGCTGGAAATGGGCACTTCTGAACTCGTGCCTTCTTCAGTTCATGATTGTAGACTGATGGCATTTGGTACTCCACATGATGGTACCTACAACTTTCAGTTTATCTTACTAACTGATCTAGCAAGCTACAATTTCTTTTTCACAGCTCTTTGTGGCTGGATTTTTCTTTTTCTTTTTCTCTCTGTTCTTTTCTCTCTCTTTTCTTTTCTCAACTCTTGGTTGGTTTCTTTTTCTTTTCTCTTTTCTTTTCTCTCTTTTTCTTTCCTCTCTTTTCTTTTCTTTTTCTCACTTGGATTGATCATTTCTTTTGGCTTTGATAGCTCGATTTTTTATATGATCATCCTTAGTTTTCTGCTTGATTTCTTTTCAATTTTTCAAGGCTTTTTGCGTATTTTGGCATATTTTGACATCTCATAAAAATCCCAGTCAAGAAAACTCTTGATAGTTTTTCCTAACAATGGGTGTGAATTCTATAGAGATCAAGAGAGGATAAGAGGGCTGATTTCTGTGTCTATAATTTTCGTCCCATTCCCTTATATTTATAGGGAGGTGGGCAAAAATTAAATGTCCCAACCCTATTGGGTTTGGGCCTCTAACTCTTGTTCCATCTCCAGTCCACTAAAGTCATATTAGGCTACAACAGGGATCTAGAAGAATATTAAATTAGCTTGCTAATTTATTTAATTTCCAATATCTAATAAACTTAGGATATAATTAAATAAATTAAGTATTATTTTTATTTCACTAAAGATATAATACTGACCTACCAATTTAATACATATTTGTGAATATGCTTTCACCTTTAGTTCAGCCATTCCCCATGTTTAAGATATAATGTCCATTAATTAATTATGTAAGCTTCTGACAGCTATAATTAATTAATATCTCATTCCTAGAGTAGTACCACACAAGCTTTATCATGTACGGAATAAATTTCACCTGCAGGGTTTCACATAAACTTTGTGCTTCCTCAAGGGCACATCATCAACCTGGTGCACTAGGACACGGTGCTCATATATATTGCACGACCCATCATATATATAAATGTTAATATCCAAGATATAGAGATTATTGATTCTAACAAGAACCTCACCCATTGATAAATCAAAATAGTAAACATAACATATATATGTCCTCCAATATATGTGAGTTAAGAACCCGAACTCTGTGGATCTTTATTCTCTCATTTAAGGTCAGAATAGAGAATAGTATCCTATCGTGATCCTCCTCAATACACAAGTCAGTATACTTGAATAATTAGCTAGCCAGATAAACTAACTATCAAATTATTCTACAGTGTACCAATGGTGGGTTCAGGACCATCTAAACTGTGAGCTTTTTAATACATTGTAAGGAATCCAATGATATGATATTTACTGTGTGTTTACCCACACTATATCATCTACAGAGCAAGTATATAGAACTAGCAGATAAATATAACCATAAATATATGCTCATAGTGGCTGCAATAAATATTCAATCTATATTATCAAAACAAAACATTGTAGCATGCATACAAAGACAGGTCTTCTAGTATACAAGATTAACATAAATAGCCTGGGATACAGACATGTTTAAGTGCAGAGAACACACCGAATAGAAGCACTGCATAAGTATTTTTTAAGAGCTCTAACTATTTTACGCCACTTAGTGACTGTTATGTCTTAGACTAGAGAATGTTGTTCTAGTCATGGTGTATTGAAACACACTTATTTATACACTATCAAAAAGTGTATTGGGAGAGATTTTCTATGGAAACTAGATAGGTTAGATATCTAGGTTGTGAGGGGATCTCACAATTCAATTCAACAAAAGAGGGTGTATGGGTAGAAAGGGTAGCGAGTGACTGGAGGTCAGCTGCGTGTAAAATCCTCAATAAACATGACACCGGAGTAGTGAATTATTTTCCACAGACTTGACAAGTCCCCCTAACATAGATCGATTAATCAAATAGGATTACCAAACCTCTACGTGCTTTACTTACTGCAATCGTATTCACGTTCAAAATAATGTTCTTGAACTTTATTGTGAACATCTTCCAAACATTCAGCAACTTTACAGTGAACATTGCAGACGGATACTTTTCACATGGGTGTGCAATTTCAAATGCAGAAAGAAAAGGTTGAAATCTCTATAGAAATATGCTAAAATGATTGTAAATATATGCTAAAATGCTAACACGATAATAGTTATTAGGATTTTTACTATGAGAAATAGTTTTGGTCCTTTGAATTCTCTTGCTTTGTTTATTTGCCACCGTAGTGAAGTTTCCACCAGACATCGGATGACAAACTCACACCAATTTAGTTCTGATGTGTTGTCAATATCTTCTAAATGGTGCATTATGTGAGGATATATATATCCATTGCCCCATTTTCAATCAAGCAGCATGTCAGAAACACAGTGAATTATCTTTTGAACCACTCTCCTCCTTCAACATCTTCAAGCATAACCTCAATAACATTTGTTGACATGATCATGTATCTATGTTGCTTAAATCTTTACCTCCAAGTTTCTGTCAGTTCACATGTTTTGTTTCTAGTCCTTTTGTCTATCAGGGTTCTGCCATTTGGCAATCCAAGAATCAATAGCATGTCATCTTCATCTAAATGGAGTCTCCCTCTATTGTTGGCAAGTTTATTTCACACCTTCTGGGATTAAAGTTGTTTAGAATCCAGTATGTCAGCTTGTGTGGTAACTCTTTAATTCGTAGGTTAAGGATTTCACAAAAACCCATATTGATTACTACTTGTCTTTATGACTTGTTCATATTGTTGATAGCATTACTCAGTGCAGATAGGGTTACTCTTCTTGTCAGAAGTGGGTAGTCATCTTCAATAAGTCTGTAGTCATGTTCAGATGTAGGTGTTTCTTTTTAAATATTTATGTCTGCATCGGCATCTTTTTAAACTCGTTTGATGAAATCTTTTCTCATTTTCTTTTGTTGTTGTCTGTGGTCTTGTTCATTCTTTGCCTTCGTTATTCTTTCTGGTTCTTCATCATGAACTCGTACTTTTCATTTTGTAGTATCTGCATAATATTATTAGAAAGATATTCATAATATCACATGCTAAAATGTATTACACGGAATGCTAAAATACATTTTTAGCAACAGATTCCTAAAAACAAACCCATTCAGTATAATCAATGTACAACTTCATGCTAAAATTCAACATTTTTGGTTCTAAAATGATCAATATAGCTTGCTAAAATGGGGATTTTCAGAACATGCTTCCAAATCAGTTAACTCCAATCTAATGATTACAGAGAGATTATTCCTAAAAATTTAATTTCTTCATGCTAAATAAATCAATGAGTAATGCGAAAATGTGTTTTTAACGATAAACACAATTTCATCAATGCGCAGATTCATGCTAAAATGTATTACACAACATGCTAAAATGTGTTATATAGCATGATAAAATGAGGATTTTAGAAATACTCCTCCAAATCAAATACAGAAAAATTAGTATTATTTGTATGCTAAAATTAACCTTTCATGGAATCTAAGTACTACACATATTCATGCTAAATCTTGTATTTTTCTGGAAACCAACGAATGAGTCATGCAAAAATGTGTTTTTACAACTTTTTCTTACTTTGCGATTAAAGAGTAATAAAATAAAAAAAGCTAGGGTTTTTTTTACCTTTTTCCAGTTTTGAACTTGAAGCGTCTTATTTTCCACCATTGTTGCTTTGCTTGATTCTATTTTAATACGAAGCCTCATCTTGATTTTGATTTCTTCAATTTAAATTGCGGTTTTTCGTCTATGATTTTGTTTTGCAGTTTGAAAATTCAATCTCCTGGCATTTTGATGTATTCTTCATGAAATGATGTTACTATTCACATAACTTTATTTTTCGATTTTGCCCTTAATGAGACGCACAAATTGAAAATTTTCATTTTAATTATAAAATTACCACCGAGAAATCTGCTTCAGTCTTAGTCGTTCAAATATGTGAATAGGTATATAAGGGGGTGGATTTGGTGGGAACCCTCCCCATGTGGGAACAAGGAACCCATCTCATCCACTCATTCACAAATTTGGATGGCTAAGATTAAAACAGATTATCGGTGGCAAACTTGTAAATATGTTGAACTTTTTAAAAAAGGCGGTGGCATATTGGTAAATAAATTGAACTTCAAAAGTGGGGGTTAATTTTTTTCCGTCAAAATATAAATGATGATGTCATCATATTTGTACAAATATTGTAGAAACTTTAAGCAATCATAACTTGCTCATTTTTAATCGGATTTAAGCAAATCATATATTAAATTAAAGCTCTTTTCATACTCTTTCATTTAAGATCCATATTGCATATGTTCATTTGAAAAAAATAGATGAAAAATATAAAAATTAATTTTCAGGCATATTTTTCATACAAAACAGCGCCAGATTTATATTAGCATGATGTTTATAATATTTTAGCACGACCTATATAGCATTTTAGCATGACCAACTGCAATTCACATAATTGTGTTTATGATATTTTAGTATGAAACTACTCGCATAATAGCATGATATATATATATATATATATATATATATGACATTTGAGCATAATTCGTAACTCATATCAGCATTGTGTTCATGACTTGCTCGTTTTAATCAAATTTACGCAAATTATATATCAAATTCTTATTAGATTGGGGTGAACTCATTTGGAGGTATGTTATTAAAATTCTCATTTTAGCATGTTGTGTAATACATTTTAGCGGGTGATATTATGAATATTTTTCTAACAGTTTTATATAAACACCTACACCTATACATATATTACAAAATAAAAAACACGAGTTGATGATAAAGAAGAAAAAAGAATGAGAAAGTGAAGCAACGAATGAGATGGCTGACAACTAAGAAAGAAAATGAGAGAATATTTCCCGAAACGAGATAAAGTTTATGAGAGCAAAATATGTGCTGCAATTCTAAGTGCAGACAGTAACATACAAAGTGAAAGGAATGAAGCTGAGAAAAACCTATAGTACACGCTCTCATGTGAAGATGGTCCAATTAATGTTGAAGCATTTGTTATGTCGAAGTGATTTGTACTGTTAATGAAATTTCTACAAGTACTATTAGTTTCAAGATATATTTCTTATGAATATTAGTTTATGTTGATAAATATTAGTTCAAGTTGAAGAATATTAATATAAGATGATGAATATTAGTTTCAAACATTTGTTATAAATATTTGGAAATGTCATTGTTAGCGTGAATTTTTCTTTATACGGGCATGATATTGTTGTTTTATTAGCATCATACACTATTTTATTTTAGCATCATACTTCCGTCATTTTAGCATGATACTATACCCTAATAAGGACACAATAAACCCTAATTGAACTGGGAAATCAAATTTAACCTCATTCTCACTTCATTTTAACCTGATGTTATAAATAATAAACCATAATGCCATATAATAAACTCTAATGGAAATGTCATAAACCCTAATGAGAATGTGACAAAAAATTTAGCATGCTACTTCCCTCATTTTAGCCTGATATTTACCTCATTTTAGCATGATCTACTAAACAGCAATGGAGGATCTAGAAAATCGTAATACGAATGTAATAAACCTTACTTGGAAATAATGAACCCTAATGAGAATGTCATAAATCCTAATTGGAATGTCATAAACCCTAATTAAGAATAATGAACCCTAATGGGAATGTCATAAACCCTAATTGAGAATAATGAACCCTAATGGTAACGGGACATCAAATTTAGCCGTATTCTTCCCCCATTTTAACCTAATACATCCCTCATTTTAGCAAGATACTATAAACAGTAATGAGTCATGCAATAAACCCTAATTGAAAACAACGAACCCTAATAAAAATGTAATAAATCCTAATTGGGAAGAATAAACCCTAATGAGAAGATAATAAACCCTAATTGGGAACAATGAACCCTAATGAGAATGTGACATTAAGCTTAGCATGCTACATCCCTCATTTTAGCCAGATAATTTTCTAATTTTAGCATAATTTGATAAACAATAATGGGGGGATGCAATAAACCGTAATGAGAACATATTTAGTCTTATACTTCTCTGATTTTAGCATCATATTCTAAACAGGAATTGACATTGATAAACCTTAATATTAATGTAATAACCACAAAGGGAATGTCATAAACTCTTTGAGAAAAAATCATATATTGTCAAAATAAAATAAAATAAAATAAGCCCTAAAAATGAATATTTTATATTTTTCTTCATATTTCTTCGGATTAACAAAGCCATGTGAGATCTTGAATGAAATAGTATGAAAAAAATTATAATTTGATATATTATATGAAAAATAATATTGCGTTTACGAATTTTTAGCATTAAATTACTCTCATATTAGCATAGTGTATAAGATATTTTAGCATGATGTTACATATCAGTATTACGTTTATATGTGGATGAAGTTATTGTTGTTTAATTGAAGACTTTCAGTTTATTGTGAAATTTATCCAACATGTAACTCACATCAGCAGCATTTATCACACATATCAGAAATAAATATGAATGATATTATCAATATCAGCATAAGTCATGTCATTTTAGCATGGATTATAAACCATTCCATCATGATGTATATGTCATTTTAGCATGAACTATAATAATAACAAAATCATTGACTATTAAAATGAAAATAAATACCTAAATCAAAATTGGACGAGATAATTAAAAAAAGATGAATACATGAATCATATTGATTGGACCATATTTTCCTAGGTTTTGGGGGTCTATTTCATGTCTATTATTGCTATGTAATTACTCTATTGCTCTATTTTGTGGGAAGAAGTGTCTTTTGATTTGAATGCAGGTAGCTAGCCTCATAGTGAAGAAAGAGTCGAGATTCTAGACTAAAGCTGCGCATTTTGATGTGAAGAGATTTGAAGTCGCAGTCAGTAAGGGCATACTACAGGAGCTAACAAATTCTGGGCGCAGTTCGTGGGCTTTGACGATTGGAACTGGGCCGATCCATGCGTTTTGAGATTTCCAGTGGGCCCAGACGTGAATTACAGCTCGGGAATTGCTTGGAGGCGGCTACACAGAAGTCCACAACCCTAAGGAGTCTTTTTGGTCAACTTACCTTGTTTAGATATATCTAGATTTTTGTTTCCTTGTTAAGCAAACTCTTTTATGGATATTAGATATATTAGGATCTCTTTTAATTAGAATCGAACAATTCAGAATCCAGAACACACGCGAGACCAGAGACGTGATTTTATTCAGTTTCATATTTCTTTCTTTTCTACTTCATCGTGTTCAAGCTTTCAATAATTCTATGCGATCAAGTTTAATTATGAGTTCCAGCTAAGTTCAATCATATCTCGGGTGACAACTTAACGAAGCTCTAGCCGACTAAATCGTGAGATCTAACTGCTTTATCATTTAATCGATTGCATGTATCTGTTGTTCTTAATTTTCGTGTCGTTTAATTGTTTTGGTTTTGCTAGGTAGTTGCACATATTTAGTAATCCAGAATTAATTAGCAGCAAATTAAACCGGCCATCCGTAATTGTGGTTTAAGTTTAATTAGTGGTAAAACGGTTCTTCAGAGCCAGGGGAATAACAGTCAAGTTTCGATTGTCCTGTGTTAGAGTCAATTGGAATTGAATCGGGTTTCTCTAGAATGAAATGCTGTCGGCTCATTAAACCTATAGAGTGTCTCTTACGGTTGTCAGTCGATTAGGGAAATAATTGGTGAAGTGTCTTCCTGGTTATCGAGAAGTTATGGAGAAATTAGGTCGTGTCAGTAAGTGTCTTCGGCGACTATAACTGGTTTGCATGAGTTGATTAAATTAATCTTTGCATCAAGGATCGGTTAATTGAGCTAGAGTGGAGTTAGTTGGAATCCGGGATACCTCTTTAATAATTGTTAGAATCCGTTCTCTGTGTATTTCTTTATTTAATTTAATTATTGCTTTCGTTAAATTCAGTTTAAAAATCTCAAAATCCCCGTTTGAAGTTTGGATACACAGATTGGAAATAAGGAGTGATTCTTGCCAGTCCCTTGGGAGACGATCCTACTCGCCGCTGTACTCTGCAGTAAGGGCTTACCGACTGATTATCGGGACATTTATTTTTGGTGAAAAATGACGCACCAAATTTTGGCGCCGTTGCCGGGGATTGGTTCTAAGCAGCGATTATTCCAAATTTTCAGTTTGTGTTTTTAATTTGTTTATTTTTTATTATTCTGGTACATGACCCATTCCTTTACAGAAGAAAAGCTAGTGTACGATCCAGAGCCAGAAAGAAGGTTACACCGTTTGCAGAAGGCTACTAGAAAAGCCAAGGAGGCTTTCGAATCTGAAAGCGATCTCGATCTTCCACAGCTGTTCAACATGGCAGACAATCCAAATCCACGTAACAATCAAGAGCCTCCTGCCAACCACGAAGAGAACCGAGCCTTAATCAGGGCTGCTGCGGCGGAGCCAGCTCCCTTGATTCGAGAGCTTGGTCGTCATCGAAACAACCGGCCTATCTGCATCGTTCTGCCCGCTATCGCTCATAATGCAGAGATCCGACCGGGTTTCATACAAGTATTACCCAAGTTCAGTGATGCCCCTGGAGAAAGTGCACACACGCACTTAGCAGAGTTCGATTGGGTTTGCTCTACCTTGCGTCCTCAAGGCTTCACGCCCAACAACCTTCGCCTGTTAACTTTTTCACACACATTGCATGGATGGGCAAGGGAATGGCTGTTTGATCTTCCATCAGGTTCGATCACCACTTGAGATGAGATGGAAGAACAGTTTCTGCGCAAATTCTTTCCAGAAACTAGAACTGCAAATCTTCGAATGGCCATTAGTAGTATCAAGCAGAAGCCGAATGAAGGTTTGGCCGATTATTGGGCAAGGTTTCAGCAACTATGCCGAAGATGTCCAGACCATGGATTTACCGATTATCAGTTGTTCACCAACTATTTCTATCGTGGCATGTCTACTTTTGATAGAAAGATTGTTGATGCTGCTAGTGGAGGTTCACTCACTAACAAAACTTTGGCAGAGGCAAAACAATTGATCACGGACATGGTGTCCGGAGGACAGCAGTATGATGATGAAGATGAGGGATGACACAGACCAGTGAAAGCCGTTGATCGAGCAGAAGGTTCTGGAGTAACTGAGAAAATCGATGCACTTACATCTTTGGTTCATGGCCTAGCTGTTGCACAAATAAAGGGCTCTTGCTGTGGAGTATGTTCAGATGATGGACACTTTTCTGATGAGTGTCCTACATTGCACGAGTCGGCCACCAAACAAGCTTGCTATGGTTCGGGTGATGCACAACAAGATGCGCTCAAGGGGATTTACTATGATGCTCCACGAGGAGATAACTTTAGGAGAATGAGGAACAATGACCCGTACTCCAACACTTACAATCCGGGCTGGAGAGATCACCCCAATTTCAGATGGAAACAACCTAGCGATCAGTCTGTAGCTGGAGATTTACCCCTGAGACCCCCGAGAGACAGTCAGTATACCCATACTGACAAGGCTATTCCCAGTATGAGCGATATCATGAAATGTCTTGAGCAAAGCAGTGCTCTGGTGAACAATTTGGCACAAAGTCAGAAGGCTTTCCAGCAAAAGACCCAGGCAGCTTTGGGTAGTATGGGCACACAAATTACTTAGCTTGCCATACATATGAACAAAATGCAAGGGAATCAAGGGAAGCTCCCATCCCAGACTGAACAGAATCTCAAAGGCAATGTCAGTGCAGTCACACTTAGGAGTGGAAAAGAGTTAGTTGCAGCCGAGCCAAAGAAGCAGAACACTCAGCAGTATGGGCATACTGCCGATGCTGAAGGCAGTAAGAAGGCTGAAAACAAGCAAGCTGTTGCTCAGGATACCCCTACTGAGGTACGTGCACCATCTAAAATTCCTAATCCTATTCATGCAGCTCCTTTTCCTTCCAGGTTGGCGAAGCATAAGAAGGATGATAATGAAAAGGAGATCCTCGAGTTGTTTAAGAAAGTGGAGATCAATCTCCCATTACTTGATGCTATCAAACAAGTTCCCAGATATGCCAAATTCTTGAAGGAACTCTGTGCAAAGAAGATAAGGTATGGGAAGGATGCACGAATCACAGTTGGTGAGAATGTGTCTGCTGTTATTCAACGAAAGTTACCACAGAAATGCCGAGACCCAGGTATGTTCACTATCCCTTGCATCATTGGGAGTAAGAAGGTCGACAGTGTTATGTTAGACTTAGGTGCATCCATCAATGTCATGCCTCTGTCTACGTACAAAGATCTGCAGTTAGGTCCCATGAAGGATACCCGAGTTATAATTCAGTTGGCCGATAGATCTAATGCATATCCACAAGGTGTTGTAGAGGATGTTCTTGTTAAGGTCAATGATTTGATTTTTCCTGTGGATTTTTATATTGTTGATATGAATGACTCTTTGTCTGCTCATAAGCCTTTGATTTTGTTAGGGCGTCCATTTATGAAAACAGCCCGAACTAAGATAGATATTGATAAAGGCATGTTAAGTTTTGAATTTGATGGGGACATAGTCACATTTAACATTTTTGAAGCTATGAAACATGTCGAGGACCCTGAAGCTTTGTATATGGTTGATGTTGTTGATTCTCTAGTTGACGAGTTTGTTGAGTGTAATTTCAGGGAGGACACACTTGAGCAGGTACTTTTTGGTGGCGTTTCTGACAAAATTGCAGGTTCAGAAGAAGAAGAGGCAATTCGAGAGATTATCCAGCAGTCGTATGCCACTGAGGACTTTCCTGCTAGGAACATACCAGGTCGTATGCCCTTACCGACGGTCACAGAGCCAATATTGCCATCAGACGTGAAAGCCCTAGTTCTGGAGTTGAAGGTTCTGCCTGAGCATTTGAAATATGCTTATCTGGGGAAGGACGACACACTGCCTGTCATCATCAGCAAGGATCTTTCCTCCGATCAAGAAGACCGATTGGTCGCCATTCTAAAAAAGCATCAAGGAGCTATAGGATGGACATTAGCTGATATCAAGGGGATTAGTCCAGACATTTGCATGCACCGGATATTCCTTGAGCCAGATTGCAAGCCCTCTCGAGATCCACGGAGAAAATTGAACCCGGTGATGAAAGAAGTGGTTCTCAAAGAGATCCTCAAGCTGCTCCAACTTGGGATCATTTACCCAATTTCCGACAGTGAATGGGTCAGTCCAGTGTACGTTGTCCCTAAGAAATCCGGTTTCCAGCTTGTGAAGAATGAGAACAATGAGTTGATTCCGATGCGGTTGCAAACTGGTTAGCGCATGTGCATCGATTTTAGGAAACTAAATGATGCTACACGCAAAGATCATTTCCCTTTACCGTTCATCGATGAGATGCTGGAACGCTTAGCAGGAAAATCGTTCTTTTGTTTCCTCAACTGATACTCGGGCTACTTCCAGATTTTTGTCGCCCAAGAGGACCAAGAAAAGATGACTTTTACCTGCCCCTTTGGAACGTTTGCCTGCCGCAAGATGCCATTCGGATTGTGTAATGCTCCCGGTACCTTCCAACGGTGCATGATGAGCATTTTTTCCGACTTGATCGAGAGCTGCATCGATATTTTTATGGATGATTTTATAGTTCATGGAGATTCTTTCGAGCAATGCATCGAGCACCTGGATAAGGTCCTTCAAAGGTGTGTCGAGACTGATTTGGTGTTGAATTTCGAGAAATATGATTTTATGGTGCAACAAGGCATCGTGCTTGGCCATGTCATTTCTGCAAAAGGGATCGAAGTCGATCGAGCAAAAGTTGATTTAATCATGAAGCTTCCTTACCCTTCTAATGAGAAAGAGATACGTGCTTTTCTAGGGCATGCCGGATTCTACCGGCGCTTCATTCAAGATGTCTCCAAAATCGCCCAGCCGATGACCAAGTTACTGCAAAAAGATGCTCCATTCCTCTTTGATGACCAATGCAAGGAAGCATTCGATATTTTGAAGGCAAAACTTACTTCTGCGCCGATCATCCAGCCACCCCAATGGGGCCGTCCTTTTGAGCTCATGTGCGACGCTAGTGACTTCGCGGTTGGCGTTGTACTTGGACAAAAGAGTGGGAAGCAGAGCCATGTCATCTATTACGCCTCCAAGACTCTTAATCCAGCCCAGTGCAATTACACTACCATGGAGAAGGAACTTTTAGCTGTCGTTTTCGCTTGTGAGAAGTTTCGGTCTTATATTGTGGGATCTAAAGTTGTGGTATATACAGATCATGCCGCCTTGAAGTATTTGCTATCCAAAAAGGAGTCCAAGCCTCGTTTGATTCGTTGGATACTTCTGTTGCAAGAGTTTGATCTGGAAATCAAAGATAAAAAGGGCACTGAAAATAATGTTGTTGACCATCTGAGCCGACTGATAACACAGTCCGACGGTATGCCCATACCAGATGATTTCCTAGACGAGCTATTACTGGCCGCAGCCAGTGCAGCCCCTTGGTATGCTGATTTGGTGAACTATCTCGCAACTGGGATGTTTCACAAGGGAACTGAAACAGCAAAGAAAAATAAGTTGAAGAGCCAAGCTAAGTACTTCATTTGGGACGAGCCCTACTTATGGAAAACATGTGCTGATCAAGTCATTCGACGCTGCATTCCGAATGACGAGATCCAATCGATTCTCGCGTTTTGCCATGCTCATGCCTGTGACGGGCACTTTAGACCGAAGCGGACGGCTCGTAAAATCCTCGACTGTGAGTTTTATTGGGAAACGATTTTCAAATATGAGTACTTTTTCTGCAAGACTTGTGATCGTTGCCAACGCCTTGGTAATATTTCCTCCAGAAACGAGATGCCTCAAGTGCCGATCTTGGTATGTGAGATTTTTGATGTATGGGGTATGGACTTCATGGGTCCCTTTCCGAGCTCCTTCAGAAAATCGTACATTCTTCTGGCCATCGATTATGTCTCCAAATGGGTTGAAGTTCAAGCTACTCCGACCAATGATTCCAAAGTGGTGGCTAAGTTTCTGAAAACTCAAATCTTCCAACGATTTGGCGTTCCCCGCGCCATAATTAATGACCAAGGCACTCACTTCTGCAGTCGGACATTGGAAGCCTTGTTCAAGAAATATGGGGTTCACCATCGCGTTGCTACAGCTCATCACCCACAGTCTAATGGACAGGCCGAAGTTTCAAATCGCGAAATCAAGAACATTTTGGAGAAAACCGTCAGTCCTAATAGGAAGGACTGGAGCCTGCGCCTAGATGTTGCAGTATGGGCATACCGCACAGCATACAAGTCGCCCATCGGCATGTCCCCTTACCGCTTGATTTTTGGCAAGCAGTGCCATCTTCCTGTCGAATTGGAACACCGAGCCTTCTGGGCAGTCAAACAGTGTTGCCTCGATCCACAGTTCACAGGCTTAGAGAGAAAGTATCAATTGCAAGAGCTTGAGGAACTTCGTTTGGAAGCTTATGATCACGCTAGGTCCTACAAAGAGCGCACAAAATTCTTGCATGACAAATATATTCGGAGGAAATATTTCGAAGTTGGCCAGCAAGTCCTGTTGTTTAATGCTCGTCTCCGACTCATACCGGGCAAACTGAAGTCCCGTTGCACGGGCCCCTATGAAGTTGTTCACGTACGCCCTCACGGCGCAATAGAGATTCGAGACTTGTCTACGGATAAAATTCTCACAGTCAATGGACAGTTGTTAAAGCCATTTCTTGCTGGACTGGATTCCCAGCCATTTGATGGGGTCGACTTGGTTGCCCCGAAAATCACTTCATGATCACTTTCCTCCTGTCGAGCCTACGACATTAACCATTGGCGCTTCTCGGGAGGCAACCCGATTTCCTTTCCCTTTTATTTACTAGTTTTTTTTTTGCGTCTTTTCATCATGCTAGTTCTTTTCGTTTTATAAATAAAAATGAAAGAAAAAAAACAAAAAAAAAACGAGCAGCGAGCAACTTAACTAGGCTCGTATGAATTATGATACTCCATCTACATATAAGTGGCTTTACATGCTAAGTGTGGGGTAAGGGGAAGTTTTACAGATTCTTTATTCAGGAAGGGCTAAAGTGCAAAATCCATAATTCTAATTGGGATTTCTATTTTCCCCTTAGCCCTAATTTGATTTAATTTAACCTTGTTCCCCCCCCCCCCCCTATTTGAATTGTTATAGCACTTATCTTTTTTTTTTACTGCTTGTAGAACTCCCGCGTCTCTTCAACTCCCCAACCGCCCCTCCTCCCCGGAACCCCCATCATGGCCAAGAGAAAAGTCTCCAAGCCCGCCGCCACAGCACCACCACGTGCCCCATCTCCACAGCGATCGTCATCCTCCTCGCCACCACGCCGGATCAGAAGCAAATCCACCGCCGGCCGCCCTAACCGCCGCGTCGTCGCCACCGACTCCTCCCAAACAGCGTCGGCCGACGTTCAACCCCATCCAACCGCCGCTAATCCCGCTCCAGCGTCACCCGTTTCTTCACCGCCTCCTGCCCCTGCTCGAGTGGCCCCTTCACCATCTACCGGACCCTCTTCTTCTCACCGCCGCTCCGGCCGTCGTCCCCCTTTCCGTCCGGTGGAGGAGATCAACCGCCGCCTTCGCCAGAATATGACTCGCCTTCTCCTTGGCTCTCGGCTGTTCGATTGGGATAGCATAGCGCCGCTTGGGATAAATGATTCTCTCCGTGCTAATTTTCGATCGATCGGGTGGGACATCTTGTTGGATACTTCCCGCCCGATTTATGATGTTTTGACTGTTGAATTTCTGTCTTCCTTTATGTTTAAGGCTTCTAGTTCCTTAAATGATTCGCATGCTATTCTCTTTCGCTTGAGGGGACGGGAATTTAATATGTCTGTGAACACGTTGAATGTAATGTTGGGTTTAGAATCTGCTCTTTCTGTGACTGAGGATGATTATGACTCTGCTTGGTGTGATATACCTGACGAGCATGCTTTAGCTATTTCGGATCATTGGCGTGCGTTATCTGTGGAGGATCATTATGTGCCGCGTTTGTCTAAGAGTGCTACTATCCGTGATGATGCTTTACGTTTGAGTCATCGTTTTTTGTCTCTCAATTTCTTTGGTCAGGTCGATATGCTTAGCATAGTCACCAAACAGGAACTCTTTTTGTTAACTTGTATGCTAAAACAAGAAAGGGTCAACTTTGGTTTTTGGTTAGCTTTACAGTGGCGGTACATCGCCAATCACCCGCAAGGTAAGGTCCCTCTTGGTCATTTCATTACGTTGTTGGCTGAAAAATTGGAAGTAGATGTCACTGATTTCGAGTCAATTTCCCCCACTACTCTCACTTTGACTGAATTGAACAATATGCACCTGCTCTTCATTAACGCCTCCAGGCAGTATCAGTTAGCTCGACCGGGTGTTTCGACCCCGAGTCCATCTGTGGTTGCAGGTCCTTCCGCACCCTCCGTTTCTCTGCTACCAGCCATTGAGGCCTTGATCACCCAGGCCACTCAACAGATCCTCCACCGCCTCGATGGCATTGATGGGAGACTCACCACCCTGGAGCAAGTGGTGATTCATATGAGCGACACCTCTTGACTGCGCGAGTATTGGTCCACTTCTACCTCTTTTTGTTGTCGTTTGTTGTTTTTCTTTGTGTGTGCTTTGTTTCTGCTTTGAGTGCTTGTGTGTTGTTTCCTTTTACAGTGCGGACACTGTACCATTCTAAGTGTGGGGTGGGGACACTCATGCTCATGCTTAGTTCGTACTGAGTCTGTCTATAGTCTTATTTTTTTGTTTTGAATGCATGTGTGTGACTGTTTGAGATTAGATGTAGAAGGAGAACGGGCTATTATGTTGGTTTGACTGGATTGTTGGGTGGTTGTTTTTGTGGATTAAATCATGTGTTTCTTAGATGTGTTTGAGAAGGATGGATGTGCATTTTGATCAGTTTTGATAGCCCTCATACGTGAGTTTTGAACCTTGAGCATAAAAAAAATTTGAAACATCTTTGTTACAGCTCGAAGTTCTTTTGGTGTGTGTCAGATTAGGGTTGCTTGATACTTGAATTGCCTAAATGCCATGCTTGTTTGATTGACTGAGTGTATTCATGAAGATGAAAAAGGCAGCTAGGAATTAACCTCATTTTGGCTTGAAATTATCCTACCCTTGCATTATCCCCTGGTAAGCCTTTTGAGCCACAATTCCTAGTTCTTTTGAAAACCATAACTCAATGAGCCGTAACCTTTCATTCCCACAGCCTGTTTTGTCACCCTGAGAAGAATGTGCAAGTGTTACTATACTTTTTGGAGCTGCAGAAGAGATTAAAAGGTGCAAAAGGAAAATTTCCCCTGCCCCACTGATATGTTTGAAATATAAAAAAAAAAAAGAGAAAGAGACAGAAAACAATAAAAAAAAGAAGAGAGAGAGCTGTAGGGCAGGAGATATAGCAAAGCTATATAGGAGATAAATTGAAGCACTTGAGCCCGATTGTTGAACATTGCAGCTGTCTATGAATTCTGATACACTTGCATAGTTTTTCCAAATTATAGCCACTTATCCTAAAGTTTCTTACCTCTGACTCTAGCCACATTATAGCCCAAATGTAAAGTCCTTTTGATTTGTGAATAACTTGATTAATTTGATGCATATTTTGACATGAGGGAAATTCTGTGTTGAAAGTATCCAATCTCGACTGAGTGAATTCTTCCCATGTTACCCTTGTTTTGAGTGATTTTTGAGAGAATCTTTGGTAAGGCTGGATCAAGGTGCACAATCCTAACTCGAATGAAGAGTATACACTGGTTAATGAAACAAAATTGGTTTGTGGTATGTGGTTGGTTACATGACAGCCTGGACTTCTACTATCTCTGATCAAGAGCAGTCACTATTTGCATTTGTGTCTTTAAAATCTTTTTGTGTGTGTTTTGTGTTTAAGTGTGCTCGAGGACGAGCAATGTCTTAGTGTGGGGTAGTTTGATTGGACCATATTTTCCTAGGTTTTGGGGGTCTATTTCATGTCTATTATTGCTATGTAATTACTCTATTGCTCTATTTTGTGGGAAGAAGTGTCTTTTGAGTTGAATGCAGGTAGCTAGCCTCATAGTGAAGAAAGAGTCGAGATTCTAGACTAAAGCTGCGCATTTTGATGTGAAGAGATTTGAAGTCGCGGTCAGTAAGGGCATACTACAGGAGCTAACAAATTCTGGGCGCAGTTCGTGGGCTTTGACGATTGGAACTGGGCCGATCCATGCGTTTTGAGATTTCCAGTGGGCCCAGACGTGAATTACAGCTCGAGAATTGCTTGGAGGCGGCTACAAAGAAGTCCACAACCCTAAGGAGTCTTTTTGGTCAACTTACCTTGTTTAGATATATCTAGATTTTTGTTTCCTTGTTAAGACAAACTCTTTTATGGATATTAGATATATTAGGATCTCTTTTAATTAGAATCGAACAATTCAGAATCCAGAACACACGCGAGACCAGAGACGTGATTTTATTCAGTTTCATATTTCTTTCTTTTCTACTTCATCGTGTTCAAGCTTTCAATAATTCTATGCGATCAAGTTTAATTATGAGTTCCAGCTAAGTTCAATCACATCTCGGGTGACAACTTAACGAAGCTCTAGCCGACTAAATCGTGAGATCTAACTGCTTTATCATTTAATCGATTGCATGTATCTGTTGTTCTTAATTTTCGTGTCGTTTAATTGTTTTGGTTTTGCTAAGTAGTTGCAAATATTTAGTAATCCAGAATTAATTAGCAGCAAATTAAACCGGCCATCCGTAATTGTGGTTTAAGTTTAATTTGTGGTAAAACGGTTCTTCAGAGCCAGGGGAATAACAGTCAAGTTTCGATTGTCCTGTGTTAGAGTCAATTGGAATTGAATCGGGTTTCTCTAGAATGAAATGTTGTCGGCTCATTAAACCTATAGAGTGTCTCTTACGGTTGTCAGTCGATTAGGGAAATAATTGGTGAAGTGTCTTCCTGGTTATCGAGAAGTTATGAAGAAATTAGGTCGTGTCAGTAAGTGTCTTCGGCGACTATAACTGGTTTGCATGAGTTGATTAAATTAATCTTTGCATCAAGGATCGGTTAATTGAGCTAGAGTGGAGTTAGTTGGAATCCGGTATACCTCTTTAATAATTGTTAGAATCTGTTCTCTGTGTATTTGTTTATTTAATTTAATTATTGCTTTCGTTAAATTCAGTTTAAAAATCTCAAAATCCCCGTTTGAAGTTTGGATACACAGATTGGAAATAAGGAGTGATTCTCGCCAGTCCCTTGGGAGACGATCCTGCTCGCCGCTGTACTCTGCAGTAAGGGCTTACCGACTGATTGTCGGGACATTTATTTTTAGTGAAAAACGACGCACAACATATGAAAAGGATGAAACAAGGTAAAAAATTTATTGGGATAATTTAGACAAAAAATAGCATTTAATCCAAAAAGAACAACAACGTTTACAAACAAATCAAGAAATCCTAAAAATTTAAAATGTGCATATGAATGTCAAAAAAATAAAATCATCAAGAATTCAAAATCATGTCTGAACCGGCAACATCAATTTTGATTTTTTACATAAAAAATCCTCTTAACCGTGTATATATATATGTATGTATGTATGTATGTATGTATAATATTTTATTATTTTAATAAATTATTAAATTATCATAATTTTTCAATTTGTACTCAGTAAATAGTTTACAAAAACAAACAGAGAGGGGGGAGCGGAAATAGGTGAATATATATATATATATATATATATATATATATATATATATATATAGAGAGAGAGAGAGAGAGAGAGAGAGAGAGAGAGAGAGAAGTGCACAAAGAAAAAAAAACATGAGTGTTAGAGAGAAATAAATGGAGAGGGGACATAATCATATTTCAAAACATAAGAATTATTGAATTACCACAATACCCTCTTTTACTTAAAGTTGTAAATAATTACAAGTATGACATCTTGCATTTGACCAAACTTTGACTGAATTGTGGTCATTAAGATCTAAGTAATGGAGGAGGGATTAGATGGGTTCTTAATTCCTACATGGAGGAATGATTCTCATTTGAGCCCTTCTCTATATGTGTGTGTGTGTGTGTGTGTGTGTGTGTAATTTAATTAGGTTACCCATAAATACCTAATTAAAATAATAGTATCTATCTACTCACTAATTTCATATCAATTATGTAACCCATGAACAAAGACGTACTCAGGGGGCGGCTGGTGGTGGTAGCTGTCTCTCTCAACTTTTCACAATATTATAATATATATACATGTGTATATATAACTTTTAAGACCTCGAGGCTAATTCCAATATTTTTTATTGGCCCACCATATATTTGGGCCAATAAAATTATCCATTTAAGTTGATGTTTTTTTCATTAAGCTTTACATTCCCCTAATATTATTGTATTCAATTTTCTTATAATGTTATATTCACCCTACCATTTTTTTAAAAAAAGAAGTTAGAAGCATGATAGATGATTCTTTATGAATTTTTAAATGGGTTCAATAATCAACATAAAAGACGGAAAAAATTATTCTCTCTTTCCGAAAAAGAGAAGGTTTATTTTTATTGCAGAATACTTCGTATGAAAGATCGCATTATTGATGATGGTGATATATTGAAAATTTTAATATTATTGCTCAATTTATGCGAGGTACTTAATTTAAATACATGTGTATTTGTCTTATTTGTATTTGCATTTGCATTATAATTATTCTTCGTCCTCCAAGTTAAAATTGTTGTATCCGTCCTTGGCCATGAACTTTTACCTTATTAAAATAACTTAATTAATTAGTCCATAAATAATTAAATAGATAATATAATGGCAAAAAAATATGTTGCACATATTTACAAGGATTGAAATATCGCGAAATATCACAGATATATCGCGGATATATCACAGATATTGACATTGCGATACGGATATTGGGGAGAATATCTTTTTTTCCTGAGTATCGGCGAAATATCGCAATATTCTTTGCTTTATAAAGACACTCACTTTGTAAAAAATTATAAGAGAAAGAAGATCGGGAAACCAATGGATGTCTTAAAAAGAAAAGTGAGATGCACCAGCTTTATTTTTTCAGTTAGGGAACATGATGGACAAATCACTAAAGTTTTTCTCCTCATATATTATACAAAATTGAAATCTAAGAAATCGAGAAACATATCAGGCGCATGTGCATAATTATATCCATAATTACTCTAATGTTATGAGTTGGTACCAATATTGTTTAGAACAAGATAACATTACATCTACTATATTTGAACCTCATAGATCCTCATTTTGGTATTAATTGTACTTTATAGTGTTTATTTAGTTATTTTATGTTGTATTATATATTATTTTGTCAAATGTATTGTTTCAGACAGTATATTTATATAATGTATTATTCACATGTTTGTTTTCAAAATACAATTCTATCAAAAATTTTAGTCAAATATGTGCATAATAATATGTCATAATAGTTCCTAAAATTTCTTGCTAAATTTCCAAGATTTTAATATGATTTCCGTCATTTTTTTAATTTTATGCGATATCAATATGCGATATCGATATATCCGATGATATATCCGTAAAATTAAAGTTGCGATGTATGTTGCGATAGCGATATTTTCATACTTGCATATAAATCATTTAGGAATCCCAAAATTATCCAACACAAACCATATATGGTTCTTAGTCTAATCATTTATATAAAAACAGTTTTTCTTAAAAGTCGGACCATGTGCAAAAACAGTTTTTACAAGCAATGTTCGAACATCCATAATTTATTCCACAAATGATATTTTTCATGAAAAAAAAATGTTAAAAACTAGACACAATTAGGCTTCTGAGGATCTTCGTCTAATTATTTCTCTATATGGAATATTTGCGTTCAAAATGAAACAACATGAAGGAACAAATTCTTTTATTTTCAATGTTGTCCAACGGCCCGTTAAATAAGACCCAATTTTTAGATTTTTTGAATGTTGTCCCACACATAAGTCCGTTGGACGAACCCATTTTCATGTTTTTTAATTTTTATTTTTATTTTTAAGGTAGTTCAAAAGGTGTTCCTATTGTACAAGCGAGTCTCATTCAATTTTTTTCCTTTAATTTCACTTTTGTCCATCGGCAAATGAGATTCTCTATTTCAAAGTTGTATAGGTCAACCGTGTACCTAGCTAACATCAAAATTATTAGTTTTTATTCCATTTTATCTTCCATTTTAATTTCTATTGATTTAAGTATAAATTTTTACATTATTATTTAAGGTTTATTCCACCCAATTAAGGTTTACAATTATTTTTAGTATTTAATTTTTCTTTTTTTAGTTAATATAATTGATTTTTGGGGTTGATTATTCCAAAGTGAGGGTATATATTTTTTTAAAATTTCAATTTTTAGCAATAAATATTAATTAGAATTAGTTATGATATAATAAACTTTATTTTTATGAAGAATATTATTAAAACTATATAATTTTGATGTTGGCACACGATTAACACATATAATTAGGAATAGAGGATCACATCCGGTCCAACCGGGAAGTCCATTGGAAGCTCCGATGTGTTTTATATTTAGTCCAACGGGTCGGCTCGTTGGACGTTTCAGCTAATGCTTTCTGTTTTTCTTATGTAGGGGGGAAGTGTAAACATAGAAGTGCAAGAGTAAAAGTAGAGGATTTGAAATAAAAGTAGGAGAAAAAACTTTGCAATAATATAATTTTTGGTTGTTTTATTGCTAGCTTGTTACCTGCATGACTGAGAAAATCCAAGTACATACATAGACATAAGTACACGTACTGCATATTAACTAAATAAATTAAACCAGTTCGGATCGATCCCATGAATTTTGTATGTTTATTCTCCATAGATGGTGTTGCACTAATCGATCTTAATTATACAATAAAATGAATCATGGTTTGATTGGAATAGCTTTGAGTGGAACTGCCCTGTGTATTACGACCCCAAACTTCTCCGTCATATCAAGCTGCTTCACCCCAGGTTCGAGTTTCCAATCAAAGTTATGAATCAGAGTCGCAACCATCAGCGGCAGCATCCGATCTGCTAATGGAATGCCGGGGCAGATTCTTCTCCCCGATCCGAATGGAATGAGCTCGAAATCTTGGCCCTTAAAATCTATATTTCGATCGAGAAAGCGTTCGGGCTGGAAGGAAGCTGGGTCGGACCACAAGCTGGGGTCCCTGCTGTATGCCCACACATTAACAAGTATCTGTGTGTCTTTAGGGATCACATAATCACCAACTTGTGTATCATCAACAGACTTGTGAGGAACTAGAAAAGGCGCGGGAGGGTGGCATCGAAACACTTCTTTGATTATTGCTCGCAGATATGGAAGCCTTGACATGTCTGATTCTCTCACTTGTTTCTCACTCCCCACCACGCTCCGAAGCTCCTCTTTTGCCTTCGCCATCTTCTCTGGATTCTTTATCAATTCCGCCATCGTCCACTCCGCCGTACTTGCAGATGTATCAGATCCCGCGAAAAGCAAGTCCTGATCAGAAACAATAAATTAATTACTTTTTATTTTATTATTATTTTCGAAATATAAATTAATCAATCTTAGCTACGACGTACGTACCAGAAGCAAATGCTTGATGGTTTTGGTTTTGAAGTCGAATTCACTTCCTTCGCTGATATCAAGCAGTGTTTCCAGCAAATCACTTCTCCGGGGAGCATTAAGCGCGCTTCTGGAAAGCAGCCTCTCATCGATTATATCGCCGATCAACCCGAGGATCTTGGCGAAAACACCCTGAGACTTTTTCTGAATGCCCTGTAGATCGAGCGGTTTCACGACGGGGAAGAAGTCGCCGATATTAGGAGCCGCCGAGACACTCGACAGATTTTCGAAGGTGACCTTGAATTCCTGGGCTGCATCCGACTCGAACTCGGCAACCTGAATCGAGAACAGCGTGGCGGACATGAGGTTGAGCGTCGTGATGAACGTGGCTTCCGCGATGTTCACTGCTCGGCCTCCGTCGCAGCATTTCTGCAGGTAGTCCAGCAACGTCCGCAGCTTGGCCTGGCGAAGGCCTTCGCTGGCGTCGAGGCGGCGATTGGAAAGCATGTGCTCCCTGCATATTTTGCGCATTTGGCGCCACTCGTCTCCGGCGGGTAAGAAGACGAGTGAGACCTTGTGGTGGTCCTGCGATTCGGTGGCGGCGGAGATGGTTCTGCTGGAAAAGGCTTGATCGTGTTTTTGCAGAATTTCTTTTGCTGCTTCCGGCGAGGAAACGACGACGGTGTATAATTGGCCGAGGTGGAGAGACATCAAGGGGCCGTAGGTTTTGGCGAGTTTAGCGAGTGAGTGGTGCGGGTTATTCCCGAGTTGGTGAAAGTTTCCGATTATGGGTAGAGGATAAGGTCCCGGAGGGAGCTTAGCCCGTTGCCGCCGCTGCCTCAGGGAATTAAACCACGCTGTTATGATTGTCAAAACAAAAACAATCACAACTGCCAAGAAATCCATTATAGCTACTTCTTTTGCTTGATTAATCTCGATATCTAAGCGCCAACTTATATAATAAGTAAATACTATTTCAATTCACTGTGTCGGTTTTGTTGGGAAGTGCACTTTATACGATGAATTAATTATGAGCATTTGATTTTTCTTTTTTGTCCTTTTTGGAAAATTGGATTATAATTATATTATTCAATGGTGAATCAGCTTGATATATAAAACTATCGACAATTATGTAACACAGTCTAATACATGAGCCAATTAAGCAGCTCTGAGACTAAACATCACTATCAACATGAGGTACAACTTATTAATTTCATTTTGTGTTAATTGCAAATGTAATTCAGTTTTGCACCCTTTTGCAATTTTCGCACAATATTTAAGAATTTGTAATGCATATCATCATTTTTAATATTTTTGTAATTGTAATATCTATCCTACTTGTCCGATTTGTAATCCAATTTTACTACTATTTTCGGCTACCTAAACCACGTCGTTATATTACATAGATTCACTATATACAGTAAAATTATCCATCACTTTCATCTCCACATATAAAATGTCGTTTTATGTCGGAATGATATTGAGGATGTTACAATTATAAAAATATTAAAAATTGTGATATAAATTATAAATTTTTAAACATAGTGTGAAAATTACAAAATGATGTAAACATTCCATTAACCCTTTCCTTGTGCAAGTACTAGCTAGTGGAAGCCACTTGGAGTAGGGGATAAAATCCTCTAATCCACTTTTCATGTCTCATTATTTAATTTAATATTTTAAAAATATTTATTACAAAAATAAATTTTATTATAGTATTATAAAACATAATCAGCATTTATTGCTAAAAATTTAAAAATTTAAAAATTATACCCTACTTTTGGATTAATAATCAACCATATTAATCAATATATTAAATAAAAAATAAAAAATAAAAAATAAATATTAAAAAATAAAAATAAATCCTAATTGGGTGGAGTGAACCCTAAATAATAATTATAAAATTAAACTAAGTCATAACAAATGTAAATTGAAGAAAAAAATTGATGAAAATCGAATAAAAATTAAAATGGGACACCAAATCGATAGAGAAAAGTGGGATAGAGGATTGCATTTGCTTGGGGTAGTCGAAAATCAAATTAATGAGATGCCATCTCATTTTATGTATGTCATCTTGTGTTCAACTATAAATTTTATTAATTTTTTTTTTCATTTTTTTTTTCAATTTTAAGTTATTGTGGTTAGTTCAATTCTACAATTATTAATTCGGGTTTATTCGACTCAATTAAAATTTATAATTATTTTTTTAGTATTTACTTTCTGGTTTTTTTTTTAGTTGATAGCGATTACTAGGGTACATTATTCCATAATTAACATTAAATCGTGTGAAAAATAAAATCAATTTGAAATTCATGAATTTTAAGGTAATTTAGTGTCCACGTATATGTATACAAGGAAACATCCGGCAATCATGTCATATTTAATTGGCCGGAATTTGAAAATAATGTGAAAAATAAATAAGTTCTAAGTTCATATTATTAAAACTGCGTTTTTTTAAAATATGTAAATCAGAAATACCCAAAATTTGTATGTTTTAAGATAATCAACCAAAAAAAAAAAATCAATTGTTAGCAATAAATGTTAATTAAAATTGACTATATTATCATCACTTTTGTTTTTACAATAAATATTAGTATTATAATAGTGAATTTATTGATGAGATACGAGAGTAAGACATAGAAGGTAAATTAAATGAACTCATCTTGTGGAAGACTATATATTTTTAACTAGAAATTTAAAAATATATATTATTTTCAGCCATTTTACGTGCTAGTCGACTAAAATACCCTTCATTACATAAAAGGGTCTGATGGGAAATTAAAGTAGCTTTTAGAATTTTTTTTTAATTACAAACTAAAAATTATTATTTGTTAGCCACTTTACATGTGAGTGGAAAAAAATGCCCTCTAGTAAAAAGTGCTGTATAAAAAATTGACGGTTAAAATTGAATTCTAGTTATCTCAAATGGCTAAAATAAATTTTACTTACGGTTACAGATCTAAATAAAAGGATATGATATACTTTTCCTACTCTAGTTCTTTTGTTTATATCTACATATATATGTCAACCGTGTCATGCGCGCAGTTTCTACGATGATTTATGAGGCTTTGATTTTTTATCTTCTTTTTTTTAGGTGGCATTTGAATATTCAATGGCGAGTTTTTTTCAAGTATTACCAATTATAGAATATAGTTCAAAATTTAGTGCCTTTGTAGTATATTCTGACTGATTGTTGGCGATTCGGTTGATAGCTAATGAAGAGGACAGGGAAAAGTTTATAGCGGACAAGCCTCCATTGTTAGTTGATGTTGTTAAAGCCGGATTGGTTATTGAGTTTAATTAAATATATGTGTACGTGGGCGTCCGGGGCCTGGGGCCTAACCGTTACAGCTTTACAAGTCAGAAACAATCGGGTTGTGGAGCGAGTCGGCAGAGGTTCTATGGGTCGAACACTCGATCCGCGGGTCGCGGGTGCACTTGTGGTGCACATCCAGTTTGAATTCTGTAACTCCCACCTGGAGCTAGTGGAGAGTTAAATGGCTTCAAGGGTGTAACTCGCACCTGGAATTAGTGGTTGGAGTATAACCGACTGTAATTCCTAAGGGAGTCAAAGGTCTGCAGCTGCCTTGGACACATGTCAGAACTCGTGAGGATATAGGACACTTGTCCGGATTTGCAGATGCTGAAGGCTGTAACTCTTGGAAGGGATTGATGATAGAGCAGTAACTCTTGGAGGTTACACCACCTAGTTTGAATGCCCTCAAACTCTAGTTGTCCCTTACAGTGGAAGTATGCCTATAAATAGGACATTCCAGCATGCATATTATGCTACATTCTGCACAATATCATATCATATTGCACTGCATAAGTTTCATTTCATGTCTTAGCTCCCAATTCTCGACATTAGCTAGTTCGCGGGAACCTTGCCGGATTTGTGGTGCTACTACCGGAAGTACGAAAGCCGTTACATTTTTGAGAGACAACCCACCTAACCGTGAGCTCTAGTCGGGGCGTATTTGTCTTGCGGAGAGAGGTCCCCTCGACTCGGCTTGCCGAAATCTGCACTCCAGTTCGAGTTTGTTTAATTTGTTTCATTTTAGTTTATTGTATCTTATCTACTCCTCTTCTCGTTTCTTTGTACTTCAGATTGTACGAATTTCAGAAGCATTGTAATTGTGTAACAAATCTAACCGTTTATATTTAGATATATGACAAGAACTTGTATGAGATCATCTAATGGGTCTCTTACGTTAGACGGATCTCCACCTAACCCGACCCGACCCAGCCATATATATTAAAAAAAACCATCACTACTTCTCAGTTCATCACTACAGTTTTTCTCTGCACGACACCATCTCCCGCATCTTCAAACAACCGATGCTTTTCCTCATAATTTTCCCGACAATTACTGCTTCTCCCCACAACTACTGCCTCCACCATTTCCGCCACCGCCTACATATATCAATCATCTCTACCACCGCACCAAGTAGTGCAACCACCACCACGACCAACAACTATCGCCACCACCGACACTGTAGTCGTCTTCGGCGCTACATCATCAACATCTCCGGTGCAGAAGTTCGATCGATTATTTGTAAGTGTATCTAGGGCTTTGCGATTTTATATTTAGGGCATTTTAATTTCATAATGTAATATTCTAAATGTTGTGATAATTCTGTTTATACATTTGTAATCTTTGTGATTTTACAATTTAGGATTTTATAATTTCAAAATTTAGGGCTGTACGATTTTATAATATATGGCATTTTAATTTCATAATGTAGTATTCTAAATGATGTGATAATTCCGTTTATACATTTGTGATCTTTGTGATTTTACAATTTAGGATTTTTTTATTTCAAAATTTAGGGAATCTTTTTAAAATAAATTAAATTTGGAGTATGACGGAGGAAGGGGTTAAGTTCTTCTAATTATGAAGCCAAATTGTTAATAAAATTAGATGAGATATGTTTAAAAAGTAGCATATCAACTTCAACCTAAACTGTGATATGATAGTTCTTTGTGTTCTATTTCAACTTAGAACTTTATCATACACAGTGAAAGTTGTTGCATTCTACTCCAATTGGTGTGCTAAACTTATGCATTTCATATACGTAAATGGTGATATTTTAAATTTAGAAATATGTGGAACATATATCCATCAACCAACATGTTGAACTTATGTTCTTGTAATCTATGTGAAATTATGTGTTTTATAATAATTAGCTCTATTGTTGCTGTAATTGAGGAGACTTCATTAAGATTATATTAAGTTGTTAGAAATTGATGGTTATATGATTCTGTATGCACATGTTCCTTTATCCATTATGCAATTGGTTAATTAAATTTTGTTTCTCATTTTAACTATTGCAGATTGATTTTTGATGAAAATGATTAAAAAGGGGTTGCAGTGACCTTCTGAGACAACACGTGAGGTGAGGAAAGATGAGGAGATCAGGTATGAATTTTTGTGTTAGAAATTAGTATGCAATTAATTCTTTATTTCATTACATAGTATTAATTTTTGTGTTAGAAATTAGCATTCACAATGTTTCAAACTTGGAAGTGAGTAGTCTCAACTTAGTTTAACGTACACTGACAGATCATTCACAATGTTTCTTAAGGATGTTCCAAGCTTCATAGGCTGTAATGCAGTTGCAAATCATCTTGAAGTAGGGAATATCTATTGAAACAAAAATGGCGTTCAACGCCCTAGAATTAAAGTTGGAAATGATTCTTTCATCTATTGTCCATTAGGTTTCTGGTGTAAGAATAAAATTTCCATCTGGTCCTTCCATCCTTGGTGGAATCCAGCTGGCTTCAATAATGGCCATCTACGCACTTTCATCAATGGACTTGACGTAAATTTTCATGTGTGATTTCCACGTTGCATGTTATGACCATTACTATCCAATGCCGGAGGATGACACTGATTTAATTGAATATCCATAACAGTGATTTGATAACTTTGGATCGAATACTCAGTATATCAAGTACCGGCTCTTGATGCCACTAATTAGAATTCATTGCCCAAACACTGAAAAGTACGAATAAGTGCAAATGTTAGAGTTAATGTTGAAGTTAGTGTTTCTACTATGCCTTCAACATGCAGCGGGAATATAAAATACTTTTGAACGAAATGTAGTTTTAAATCACACACCTTCGGTATGTAATTGCCTCATGGTGAAATTACACTTTCACTAGTGTTCAAAATTGCAATGCTGATGTTGTCCAGGTTTATTCCCTTGACAACATTGCATACAATATAAAAATCATATTCTAAGCACAAAAACTCGAATGAATTCTAAATATACTATATAACACTAGATAGTATGGTAACTTCGAATCCTAAACTCTCAATTCACCCACCTAATCTACAAACATTACCAATGAACATGTATTGATTGATCAAAATAATAGACTTGATGTTGAACTGATTGTCGTGAATCTCGAAGAAAACTAAGGACTCAAGCTCTGGATTTCCTCACTCTAAATGGTGATATTTTCTCTGCTTGGGTACCTTCTTCAAGTATGAAATTCGATCCTTATAGACTTCCCTAATTTGCGTCGGTTTCTTCCCATGTTCTCTCATTGATCGTAGGTTGTGTTAACTGCCGTACCTTGGACATACACCTAGAAAATAACCGTCCCTCAATGTAGCTGCAGTGTCCACCCACGTTATGCTTCTCTGTACTCAACTGCTACAACATTCCACTACTGAAATGGATTAGTTAGAGGAAGGAGGAAAGAGATAACATGATCCCTAAATTGTAAGAACCACTCTGACTATTTCAAAGTTATCTTAATCACTAACTTAACTGATGATATCCACTCAATTTAAATTCAAATTTCATGGAAATAATTAATTAAGATAGATACAATTAATAAGGTTAATTCAAACAGAATTAATTCTAAAATCTAGAAAATCATAAGATTACCATTATCAATGTTATGATTAATGTTGTAGGAATGATGTCACACACCAAGTATAACATCGAGCACACTGTTATCAGCAATGTTGAATACAGTTGATGTAACACCATTCCTAACAGATTCGTCAGCTAATTTCTGATAATTTGTCTAAAGACAAGGATGCTACAACAGAAGGCACCAGTTTTTGCTCCAAAAGTCCTCTATTAAATGATTTTATTGATGTGGATTTTTTGCAGGATATATAGCAAGTTTTTAAATTTTATATAATCGGGCTTCTTTTTTAGGCTTGTTGTTTTGATCAAGCTGTAAAGACTGATTTGTTTTGCTCTTAGAGGAATTTTCTTGATGAGGCTTTGATCCCTCGAGTTATTAATCTGTGACTTCCGGAATTTTTAGGATTTTTTTTTAATTATCTATACAACATTTAGGAGACTCATAATAGAACAACAATCAAATTTTGAAATGGAATTTTTTTACATGTAATCCTTTCTAAATTCAGTTTTGGTTGAAGTATTTTTTTAACATAAACACGATGCTATTCTCATAAATTATTATCTTGACTTTAATTTAAATCTTGAATCACGGCAATTGGAATCTTGCAAACGAAGTTATGCAAAAAATATAAAAGTGTAACAATTGTATGCCAATAACATAAAACATCCCCTTTTAATTAAACTGTTATTTTGTTGGAATTAAGATATTCTTATTTCATAACAATACATGTCTTAATTTTCTATAGAATCAAGAATCGCTTAAATCAGAGCATTAGTTAAAATATATGAATAATTAAATACGATGTGAAGTTTAATTGTTGTTCTATCACGACCAATAAGAAGTTCAAATGAGATTCTCAATTCTAAATTAAACTTGGTTTTGATTCAAATATACTTTTATGTTAATCATATGATATTATTATAAATTATTTATTGTTTTTAATGTAACTCTTGAACCACATCAATTGGAGTTTTGTACATGAAATTATACCTAAAATACAAAGACGTGTCAATTTATTTTCGAAAAAATACGTCAATGTCACAAAACATCAACTTTTAAGCTATTATTTAGTTAGAATTAGAATATTATTATTTGTGAAGATCCACTTTTCCGAATCAATAATCACATGAATCATAAAAAAAATTAGTTATAAAGATATACGTAAAATATCAAGTGGCGACAATATTTACAAAAAAATACATATCGTTACAATATTTATATATGGACATATCTCGTGACAATATTATTTACACGAGAACACATCTCGTGTAAATATTTATACGAGAAGCTTCATCTCGTTTAAATATTTACGTGACAATCTTGAATCACAACATTCAATTTTTCAGTGTTGGCTAATCTAATTCGTGATAATCTATAACAATCAATATAGATATATTCTTTAAATATTATTTAAAAAAGACCCCTAACAATCTTTGTATTTAAAAACATGCACGATTTGTAGCTTCTGATCATGATAATATTGACACGATAAGCTTTTTCTCGTGACAACATTAACACAAACGGATTTTTTTTATGTTAAGGGTAACCCGCAATCGCTACCGAGGTACACATTACATTTGAAAAAATAAGTGTGACAGACTCATTAATCATATTGGTGATGGGATTCAGACATGAGCCCTTTGGCCTCATGATAACACCACTCCATCACTAGATCATCTCGTATTGGTGGTGGGATTCGACTTGAGATTTTTTGCCTCAAGATAACACTATTCCACCACTAGGTCATCTCATATTGGTGGTGAGATTTGAATTTGCGATCTTTGACCTCAAAATAACATCCCTCCACCACTAGATCATCCTCCTCAAAGGGACATAAGCATTATTATTATTATTATTATGAGAAGCTTCTCATGACCAAAAAGTTTACTAATCAATATTCTCCATTGATTCTCGCTTTGCTTTGGATGGTCCAGTAGTTGCTATTTCTTCAATTTTATGTGTATTTTTGGGTGTCGAGTGGACAAAGGTATTTATGACATAAGAATAAAGTTGTATTAAAAAGAATGAATTAGAAATCTTTGACAGAAACGATTTTCTTATTCTACTTTTTGCTCTCCCAACTAACACCCCTCATTTTCTCTCCTATTCTCTCCTTCACAAGAATGTAGCGCCACCTCCCTTGTTCTCATCTACACCTGTTGCCTGTCGCTACTCCTCACCACGCACATGACCTCATCATTGACAAAATTTTGAATTTTTGTGTATAATTTTTTTCGAGATATTTTGATCAATTTGACCAATAATTATATATTGGATGTTTCTAAATCTACTATCATTTTTTTCTTTTTACGCGGTATATTTTTTTCATTTTTTTCTCATTTTTCTTCACATGTCACACTAAAGGTGATTTTTACCCTTTCATTTAAAAAAATCCATGTTTCAATAATTAAATAATAAAAAAATTAAAAAAAAAAACAAAATAATAAGACGATGACTGCAACACCGGATGACTCACCTTCTCCGACCACAGAGAGAGACCCATGAATTTTAACTTTTGGGCGAAAAACCGCACGCACACACACAAACATACATACATACATACATACATATATCTTCACACAACTGCTTATTTAAATTAAAATAAAGTTATTTAAAATTTTGGCATTGAAAATTGTACTTGACGTTTCTTTATAATTTTAAATCTATGATTGAGTCAACATCAAAAGTATTGGCAAGTTCTTTCTCAATATTCATTGGGGGAATATAAAAATTAATAAAAAAAAACTAAACTTAAATGCACAATTTGAGTAAAAAAAACAATGTATTACATTATAGGTCAATTGTGAAATTATAAAAGATAAATAAAATCATAACATTAAAATCTTGAGGCATTGCTTCTTAAATCCATAAATATAAAAAAAATTACCACAAATATACAATGAAGTAAACTTAAAATATCAATAAGATTAAAGAGAGGGAAATGTTACAAGAAAATGAACTTGCACGAGTTGTAAAGAAGCAGTATAAACGAAATGAAAATACTTCTGAATTTTTAGATAAAATTATTTATTTAATGTTATTTTATTTTTGTCGCCTCACTACTTTAATTTAAACTCTATATGGTTCGTACTAAGATATTAACATATCCAATGTCTAATATATAAAAGTCCATCACTATGTGGGTCAACAAGAGATATTGGGAAGGGAGAGCAAAAATATTATTATTATTATTATTATTATTATAAAATAATACAAAATTTGAAAGAGGCACTAGCCCACCAGCCCCTTAGGGTGCCTGCAGTTGAGGTTTTTGGTTAAGTTCCAAAAACTTGAAAATTAGAAATCATGCACTGTGGGTGCCATGAAGACTAGGTCCTTGAAAATGGGGTTTCAAACGAGACATCCAATTTCATACAGTAAATTGTGAAAAAAGCTGAAAAACGTGTGGGCCCTCTCTGGTTGTGGTTGTCGGGCTCATCACATGCCCTCATTTACTTTTTATCGGCTACCAATATATATATATATATATATATATATATATAGATATAGCAAATTCCATCTGCCCATCAATTTTCACTATATATATATATATATCGTTTTATATGAGAAAAATACTTTTTTTTTTCAGAATTTAACTACTATTATATTTTTTTTGGATTGAATGCAAATGTAACTGTTGCAATAACGACTATTTTATTATTTTATTTATTTATTATAATTAAATTAGCTAACGGCTATTTCTAATTTTTTTCTATAAATAGAAGTTCAAGTAACTCATTTTTTCATAACTTTTAGATTATTTCTCTCTTTGCGACTATTATCATATTTTTCCATCTCTTCAAATTTAAATCGAAAAATGGCAGACAAATACGGTCGTCCATTTCCAAATTATTTTGATTCGTCAAATACGCAAGGGAATTCAAGCTCTTAAAATTCTGAAAATCATCCTAATTCTCAATCTTCACAATTCCCTTTCTATATGTCACATTTTCCCCCAAATTTTTCCACTACTACTCCATGTTTCATGCCCCCTTCTCAATCTTCTCAATTCCCTTGTATGTGTCCACGTGATTATTATGCAGCAATGGATGGCCAGTTTATATCACAACCTTCTCAAGTATTTTCTCCTCCACAATCAAATGAATCCAGACGATCAAGTCACGGAGGGTCTGCATCCGACAACGAGCCAATGCCACAATTTGGCTCTCAGTTTCCACTACACTCTATACAAACTGAGCTATAGCACATCAACCTTGAAGATGAAGATAAAGTTGTTGATGACAAGAACGAATGCGTTGGTGGATCTTATGGCCAAGTGAGGATGATATGGACAAAAGAGGAGGAGATTCGTCTTGCAAATTCTTAGAGCACCATTAGCACTTGTTCAAAAATTGGCAATGCACAAAAGGATAAATAATTCTGGGAAAATACTGCTACATACTTCAGCGAGCATCGGTCTGCGAATGCTCCCACTCGAGAATGGAAATAGTTGAAAGCACATTACTATAAGGTAATCCGTGAAGTTAACTTATTTTCTCGATGATATAATAATTTTTATAGCAATCGAGGTAGTGGTCAGAGTGATGATGATGTGTTGGAAGCTACAATTGCACAATGGCGAGTCGCGCACCCAAAAAAAGACTTCAGGTATATGCACGTATGGAAGATAATGAAAGAGTTGGAAAAATGGGCTCCCCAACAAATGAGCTCTAACAATAAGTCTGAACATCTGATACTGGAGAGAATAGTTAAATAAATCCAGATACAGATTGTGAAGCACATCGATCTCGTCCAATAGGAACACACAGGGCAAAAAAACTTAGCAAAACTAAAGCCAAAGCAAAAGTTAATGAAGAGGGTGAAAACGATGAAGCATGTGAAAAAAATGCAACAACTTCTCGAGGAAAAAATTAAGCTAAAGAATGAAAAAATAAAGTAGAGAAATGAAGAGATAAAGCAGAGAAAAATCGAGCGCGGAGCAGCGACAAATTGAACTAGAGCATAAGGATTTTGAACTCCTCTGTATGGATACGAGTGGAATGTCGGAGCCACAATTATCCATGCATTTAAAGAGAGTTGAACTCATCAAAATTAGGCGTGGCTTAATCTAGATTGTGCGTTTCCTTTTTAAATGTTGATTTATATTGTAATTTCTTTCTGTTGTTGTATTGTTGTAATGTTATATTAATGTATGCATCATTTATTTTGAATAATACTTTTCAATTGTTACTAAAAATACTATCTTTATTTTATGTTGTCGGCAAAGAAATAAAACAACACAAGAAGTAGCTGTTGCCAACTAGCCGTTAGCTATAATAATATTATCTTTAGTTTCTGATGTCGGCAGAGATGTCGGCAACTTTAGTTTGTGATGTCGACAGAGATGTTGACATATAGAAATAGTCGTTGCCAACTAGCTGTTAGCTACAATAATTATTTTATCTATAAATTCAAGTTCATTTTCTGTTCTTTTCATTCTCAATCAACTCTCCACTCTAGCTAAATTCATTCTACAAAAATTCTCTTTTGTCATCAAAATGTCTTCCAAAAAAATAAATAATTCGTGATTTTGTGAGGAATGAGATACTGGAAGAAGGAAATGAGCTCGAATTGATGATGCTTGATCATCTTGAGAAAAAAGAGCAGCGACTTCATGCGGCTCAAAGTTCTTCAAAAAGAACTAGAAGGTATATTCACCGAGGCCGCGAAAGAAGGTCATGCTTGTCTTGTCCGTGATTATTTCTCCGACGATCTAATATTTGTTGAGAACATATTCCGTCGTCGATTTCGAATGCGAAGAGAGTTATTCCTTTACGTTGTCGATTCCCTGGAAAATCATTGAGATTATTTCAAGTGGAGGGAAGATGGATTGGGCAAGAAGAGTTTATCTCCACTACAAAAGTGTACAACAGCTATCCGTCAATTAGCATATAGTTCTCCGGCTGACTCTCTCGATGAGTACATACCGATGGGTAAGAGAACCGCCTTGGATTGTCTATCCAACTTTTGTCAAAATGTCGTCGAAATCTTTGGAGCTCGATACTTGAAAAGCCCAAATGTTGCAGACACACAACGTTTACTTCAAATGCACAAGCAAAGACATGGATTTCCTGGTATGTTGGGGAGCCTTGACTGCATGCATTGGGAATGGAGGAATTGCCCAGTTGCTTGGAAATGCCAATATACTCGAGGTGATCATGGAGTCCCAACAATAGATCTAGAAGCGGTTGCATCTGCAGACTTGTGGATATGACATGCTTTTTTTGGTGTAGCTGGATCCTACAATGATATAAATGTTCTTCATGGATCGCCATTATTCAACGCTATCCTACAAAGAAATGCTCTGGAGGTTCATTTCACTGTAAACGGCACATCGTACAATCAAGGATACTATTTGACAGATGGAATCTACCCGGAATGGTCTTCATTTGTCAAAAGTTTTCCATGCCCTAGAGATGCAAAGCGGAAATTATTCAAGGAGAGACAAGAGGCTGCACGAAAGGATGTTGAACGGGCATTTGGAGTGCTCCAAGCTAGTTAGGCGATAGTTAGAGGTCCTGCACGACCTTACTACATCGATATTTTGTGGAATATCATATATACGTGCATTATTCTGCACAATATGATTATTGAAGATGAAGGAGATGGAACAATCATTTGGTTTGATGAAGACACTCCTCTTTCGACAACAATTAATTTAGGTTCTACCCAAGCATTCCATGCATACCTTCAGAATTTCACAAGGCTACATAGCAATGAAACATATGACCAACTCCGAACCGATTTAGTCGAGCATATTTGGGCACGAGAAGAACGCGATTAGTGATAAAATGTTGTAGTATGTTATATTATTTCAATTTCCTAGTATTGTTGTATTATTATTATTATTATTATTATTATTGTTGTTGTTGTTGTTGTTGTTGTTGTTGTTGTTGTTGAAACACATTTTGAATAATATTTATTATTTATTCTTTAATGTTATAATTTTTAATTTTTTAATTAAATTTGTTAATATCGGAAAATTAAATTAAATTAAATTAAATACGCCATTAAATTAAATTAATTATATAAGTGAATATTGTAAATAAAATCAATATATATATATATATGATGTGTATAAGTGGGACCCTCTTATAAGTTACTTTTTGACTTTTGCGTTATGGAAAAATTGTATTATAAATTGATGGGGGTTAACTTTTGACGTGGCGCTGACGTGCCAATGAAGAAGTTGAAATTTACGGATTCTGGACTGCAACCACCCTTAGAGTCCATTACAGTCCAACCATTTTATCAACGAGATCTCTTCCAATCATTGAACAAATCCAATGACCCATTGCCCCGTTCTTCTTTCTCTCTCCATCACTTCCAAGCTTCACCAAAAGTTTAGTCGCTTCAGTTTAACGGGAGAACACGCCCAACCCTTCTTCTGTGTGTTGCAATCAATGACCACCACTGCCCAAATATCCATGTGTGGGTGTGTGTGTGGAAGATTGTTGTATTGGTGTTGGAAGAAGATGGTCTGCGGATTGCTAGGAAAGGACTTGCATTTTGTTTAATTTTACTTCTTAATTTATTTTTTATTTAGTAAGAATATTTAAATAATTTTATAAATAATTACTTATGAATTATTTTATTTAGTGACATATATAGAAAATCAACGGTGCATTTTGAAGCACCCATATATTTTATGTTAGTGACTATTTTTATTCACTACATACAAAAATAAAGTTGATAATAACAGGTGGGACTTTTTTTTATATATTTTTATTATTAATCCAGGTTTGCAATAACGTTTTCTCTGTTTTTGTAACTCTTACATCGAATTAGTTTGATTTTTTGAAGTGAAATTAATTTTATAATACATTATGTACGAGGTGTCTAATGCAGTAATGTTACATTATAATTAAGAATATATAAAATAAATTCATATGAAAGAACATAAAAGAATTCATAGCTTTTTTATATATTATAATTAAATCTATCAATAGATTTCTTACCAAATAAAAATAAACTATAATTAAATTAAAATATAATTAAAGGCTAATCCAGTCCGACCCAATCAGAATCTTATTTGATAATCACCAGAAGCATAAGATTGATGAAGTCGGCGATGAACACATTCAATTAAATAGATATGGAGAAAGTCTATCCTACTTATGCGGGTCATATCGGAAAATTATTAAAATTGTACCACGTAAGTAATATTTAAAAAAATAATATTTATTGGATACGATCTTAACAGTTTGCAAGTATTATTGACTTGGGTAAACAATAATTTTCCAATACATACACAAACAGATTCGTCTCCCTCGACTAAATGGGATGAGCTTGAAAATCTATATAGTACTCCCTCCATTTCACGATAAGTATCATGTTAATATTTTAATTTTGTTTCACAAAAAATGTCATTTTACACAATTGAGGTAAAAATTTCACATTTTTCTTATATTTGTCCTCATTTAATGCATTCAAACAATCACATTTAACGCATTTAATGTATTCACATAAAGGTGTTTAAAGTAATTTAATTATCTAATTAATATATTTATTAATAAGTGTGAATTCATTGAGAATGACACTTATTTATAAAGGGGGGAGTAATACATTTAGTACTTATTAGGGGAGTAATACATTTAGTTGGGAAGTGTGACCAGCAGTTCTATGACTAATTACGACTCTATGAGCATTTGATTTTTCTTTCGACCTTTTGAAAATGGCATTTGAATATTCAATGGTCAATCTTTTTCTAATAAAAGTGTCACCAACTACAGAATATAGTCCAATATAATAGTCAAGCAAGACTGGGACTAAATCATTTTAATAATTAATTTGATTGCAACAAGTACAGCTTAGGATATACTCACAAGTTTAAAAATTATAGTATTTCAGATATTTTATGTTAACCGATCGACTAATATTCCCTTCATTAACAAAAAGGATCAATTGCAAAATTAAAGCCTTTTAGCACATTGAAAAACTTTTTTTAGATACAAATTAACTTTAAAATATAATTTTTTTAGCGACCTTGAGTGAATTGAATGGATAAAAATGTACTTCATTCAAATGTTTTCCACTATCCCGAATGACTAAACAACTCTGTTTTTACGTTGGCAAGTAAAAAAATCAACTTTATCAGGTGGCAAAAACAAATTTTGCCTATGTTGTATTTATATTAAACTCGGAATTTTCAAACTATGCCTGCTACGGAATTTTTTATTTTTATTTTGTAATGACAGGCATGAATGTTTTCTGTTGCTTATTATCATGCTTACAATAATGTTTTCAATTTTTTATAACTCTTATAATAGTTTGATATTCAAAATAAATTAATTTTATATCATACTATGTCTACAATATAAAAAAAATCATATTAATGAACATTAAATAATTATTTCTCTCTCCGTTTCGTTTTGATTGTTGTTTTAGTTTTAGTTTTTTTTGTTAAAATGTTTATTATTTTATATATTAATTTTCACACTCTACTCCAATTTTAACTATATCCCAAATCCTAAAAATATATGGAGTGAGAAAATGTTAACCTTATTTTTAAAAAAATATAAGTAAATAAGATTTAATGTTATATACTCCCTCCGTCCCGATTATATAGTCCCTTTTACTATTTTGAGGTGTCCCAATTATATAGTCTCATTACTATAAATATCATTAATTTACATAGTAATGTACAAATAAACCCTTGTTGAATCTTGGAAATTAAAAAAATAACAACTTAATGTTGAAAGTCATAAATATTTAACGAGGGTACTATTGAAAATTTAGCTTTAATATCTTGTTTTCATAAATATTTTTAATCTACGTGCGAGGAGAAATGAGACTATATAATTGGGACGGAGGGAGTATAAGGGATGTGTATATTAGTGCATACAATTAATTGTTAATTCTAGATAAAAAATAATAATAAAAACGAAACGGGGGAACGGAGTATCTTTTATATAAATATCACCTACTTACCCTTATTTTAATCTGTGATATATTCCCAATATAATAATATCGATATATGTTAAATAAAATAATTTCATGATTACTAATTATGATAGACAAACACTTGTGTTAGACCGTCTAACGGGTCTCTTACGTAGACGGGTCAAATAATACCCAAATCCACCCAAAACCCGCCCCCACGTGCAGGCGCGTGATCTATACTAGCCCCCACGCGTGGAGCGTGTAGCTCACGCGCCTGTGGCAGAATTTTTTATTTTTTTTTGGTGCGCGACAGACTTTTTTGCTTTTTTCTTTATTTCTTCTTTTTTCGTTACTTTTAACTTCCTTCTTTTCTTTTTTTTTTAAATAATTATTTTGTATCGAGCGCAGTGCACGAGCCCACACGTTAGCGTTGGGCGAGTGCACTGCGTGAAAAAAAAATAAATTAATTCAATTCATTTTAGGGTTCACTAATTCCATTTTATAGTATATTATTTATTTCAAAAAAAAGTTGTTATCTTATTCTTCTTTCTTCTTCTTTTTTTCTTTTCTTTCTTCTCATTTTGTTCGTTTCTTTTTTCTTTTTTTTTCTTTTTTTTAATAATTATTGTATATCAATCGCAATATACATGTTTAAATAAATTTTATTTAAAAAAATAAATTAATTCAATTCAATTTTAGGGTTCGCTAATTTCATTATATTTATTTCAAAAAAAATTACTTTATGAAATGATCTACTAAAATTTAGTAAAGAATTTATCAATAATAAAAACAAATTAAAATGCATGAAATTAATATACTAAAAAAACAATATTATTTCGAAGAGAACATGATCAGAATTCAGAACATGATGTACAATTAATTTATATTTTATAGAATAAGTTGAAAATAAAATAACTGTGAAACTGAAATATCCGACGTTAGCCATCAGGCTAGTTAAGCAAAATCCTATGAAATAAATTGTTTTGTACTGATCGGTAAAATCCATATCTGTACAAGGGGAAAGGGGTGCAATTTTAGAGAGACGCGAAAGCGAAAGCCTATGGGGTCGCTTCTGTAACTGGACTTTTCTCTTTTTTCATTAAATTCAAAAAAAAAAAAATGACCCCGTGAGGGTGAGCTAACCCCAAAAATCCGTCCTCAGTTCGGATTGCACGCTGCAACTCGCCTGGAGCGTCAAAAATAATAAAAGTCTTTTGATTATTCTAATAATTAATTTAATTAATTAGTATTCCCTTGTTAGACTCTATCATGAAATATTTTTTTACTTGCATAATCAAGATATATATTAATTAATATCTCAACTTATATATTCCTTTTCAGCTGGGTGCTTATCAAAACAAACATATAATTTCTAAAAACATGTAATACGATTTTCTATTTTGTAAAAACTCACAAAAAATAAATTATTTGCATATGGGACTCTAAATTTTTGTAGATCGTATTTTAATTAGTCTGTTATATAGATTTTGTGATTTTTATTTTCCTTGGAGAGTATCATTAGTTATAAGTTAAAGTATCATTATCTATGATATGAAGTATCAATAGCTCTGATGTTAATTAAACATTAATTATCAAACCAATATCAAGAAATATCAGTAACATTAGCTATGAAATGAAGTATCATTGGATATAAATTTGGCAAAATATCGTTAAATATTAAGTGAAGTATCATTAGCTATATATATATATATATATATATATCTGGTGAAGTATGATTAACTGTGTGTGAAGTATCATTAGCTATATATATATATATATATATATATATATATATATATATATATATATCTGGTGAAGTATGATTAACTGTGTGTGAAATATCATTAATTATGGATGAAGTATCATTAACTCGGAAGTGGAGTATAATATGATATCATTGATGATTAAACATTAATTATCGAATCAAGAATAGATAAATGTCATTAAGTACGAGTGGAGTATCATTAACTCAAGTATTATTATTTATGATGTGAAGTATCATTAACTCACATATGAGTATCATTATTTATGGGTTGAAGTATCATTACCTGTGTAGTGGACTCTTATTACTATGGAAAAAAGTATCACTAATTGCAGAAGAAAGTATCACTAATTAGAAAGAAAAGTATCAGTTCAAACATAATCTCAAATTGGGATAAATATCAATAACTATTAAGTGAAGTATCATTAGATATATATCTGGTGAAGTATCATTAACTGTGTGTGAAGTATCATTAATTATGGATGAAGTATCATTAACTCGGAAGTGGATTATAATATGATATTATTGATGATTAAATATTAATTATCGAATCAAAATAGATAAATGTCATTAACTATGAGTGGAGTATCATTATTTATGAGGTGAAGTATCATTAACTCACATATGAGTATCATTATTTATGAGTTGAAGTATCATTACCTGTGAAGTGGAGTCTCATTACTATGGAAAAAATATCACTAATTGCAGAAGAAAGTATCACTAATTAGAAAGAAAAGTATCACTAATGCAGAAGAAAGTATCACTAATTAGAAAGTAAAGTATCATTAACTATTATAGTGAAGTATAGGCAGAAAAGCTGCTAAAGAAACAAAAAAAACACGTTTCTGCCACAGAAAGAAAGAAAGAAAGAAAGAAAGAAGAGGAGAACATCTCTGCCAAAAAAAAAAAAAGAGGAGAAGGTCTCTTCCAAAAAAAAAAAAAAAAGAGGAGCACGTTTGTGCCAAAAAAAATAAAAATAAAAATTGAATATCAAAGAAAAGAGGGGAAGGGGGAGACCATTAAAAAATCAAAAAGAAAAAGAAAAATGAAGAGGGATCACTTTATTCAGTCAATTTATTCAGTCAAATAATATCCTTCTAACGCAAGGAATTCATTAGACAATGTCACACAAGTGTGCTCTTATCTGATATGTACAAAGATTGACTATACAAATATATATAATGTGTGTGTAGGTGAGCGGAATGTATATGTGTCTGTGTGTGTGATTAGGAATTTAATAATTATATATTGGATGTATTTTCTAAATTCCAAACATTGATCAAGAACAATGTTTACAAACACGTGCGTTCAAAACACTTACTAAAGTATTTAAATTGGTCTTGTTTTTCCAATATAATAATATGACATTATATCCCAAATTATTTATTTATGACATTAATTAATTGATAGGTGTCGAAGACTGGAAAATACAATTCTCCAATATATATGTAGGGTTGGTTTGTTTGATAGGTAGTATGGGATTTGATATGTTTGAGTGAGTCTTCTTATAATATTTCATCCGTTTCATTTTATTTGTTGTTTTAGATTTTTTTATCTAGAATTAATAATTAATTTGTAGACAAATATACCCATCCCTCATATATGCCACAAAATCTTATTCAATTATATTTTCTTAAAATAGGGTTTGTGATAGGGTTAAATTAGAGAGAGAGTGTGTGTGAAAATATATAAAACAACAAATATTTTGAAACAAAACAAAAAACCTAAAATAACAAATAAAACGAAACGGAGGGAGTATAAAATATCCATATTATGTTTGTTTTGGTGTATGAAAATAAATACAGTATATATGTGTATATATATATATTGTTTGATTCGATGTATTAAAATTCTCCATCAAATTACAATTTCTAAAATATGATTTAATTAGTTATCATATATTGTGTAACTATCCTATAATAAGATTAAGGGTATATTAGTTGTAGAGGCCCTATTTCTATATAGGCCCAAAGACCAGGCCCACAGCCGTTTGAAGGTCTAAGGAATCAAAGAAGTCGACATCTAGAGGTTGACACCTCGGGGTCGACGCCTCAGTAACTAAGGTCCAGAGGCCTAAGAAAGAAACTGAACTTGAGCAGACTCTTAAGGAGACCAGGTCAACATATCCATTGGAGATAAGTGAAGACCCCGTCAAAACCCTAAAAGGGATAGAAAGTATCCCCTAAAACTCGGAAAATTAGTTAAACCCTCCTCTATATATACGCTTCCTTCATAATAACAAGGGAGGATGGAGATATAAGCTATCACACGTATAACATCCGCACTCATTCATTCACGAACGACCCTCATACGATCCATCTTCATACGATCCATCACTCGGCATATTCATTACGTTCTACAACGATAAAACTCAGCTCTTCAATCCCTATTTATTATTTTCGTTCGATTTTATATTATTATTATTTTTACTAAATTCGATTATGACTTGAGCGTCGGAGTTTGTTCGATTGTCAACCCCCCGATGATCCTTCAGCTTCACGTGTGTTTTCTTTGTCTTGTAGATCGTCGAAGCCCGAACTCGAAGAGTGATCAATTGTAGAGTTTTTGACCTCTACAGTTTGGCGCCCACCGTGGGGCTCCAATCGATCACTTTAAGATGACGAACAACAGCCGAAAGGATGCAACGACCATCCCTCAAGAAGCCCGAAAAGATGGGACAACTGCGACTCCTTCACCAGAAGGCGACGACGAATTGCACGACTCTTGCGTTCGATCCAGCGCCAATTTGATACCACCACAGTTGAACTCGCAGCGATCCGCATAGAGAACTCGACCTTGAAGGCTAAGGTCGAAGCTATCTCACAACCGAACTTTTTTTCGAACGGATCTCCTCGAACTCAACCATCCCCACTCTCACGAACCCGAACATTCAACGAACTCCAAAATCAGGTACTTCTGAACTCGACTCATGAATTGACTAATCATTTCATCACAGGTACGAGCAAGGAACCTGCATCCAAGGGCAAGGAAAAAGATGATTTCCCTATAGAACCCCCACCTAGGTTCCAACACTTGGAAGACATATTGATTCAAATTCCAGGGGTTCCCGCTCCCATTGAAAAAACTACGCCGACAAGCTTTACAGATTCTCCATTCACCGATGAGATCAGCTTCGTAGAGATGCCCCGAAGTTCACCTTTCCGAGTATGAAGCTATTTAATGGCGTATCCGATCCCGACGATCATGTCGCCCAATATAAACAAAGAATGTTCACAACCATGATACCTCGACATGCCAGAGAAGCCAACATGTGCAAAGGTTTCAGATCCAGCCTCAGTGGCCCAGCACTCCAATGGTTCATCAACCTTCCCAACTTAATGATCTCGTCGTTCGCCCAGCTTAATGACCTCTTTGTTGAACAGTTCGCCAGTAGCCGCAAGATTGAAAAGCGCGCAAACCATCTCTACACAGTCGTACAAAGGTTACAAGAACCCCTACAAAGCTTTGTGTGAAGATTCAACAGAGAAAAAGTATCGATCCCCAACTGCAACATCGATACCACAATTTCGGCCTTTAGAAGGACCTTAAAAGAGACTCGGACCTCTACAAGGAACTAACTAAATATTCCTGCAAGACAATGGAAGACGTACTTGCCAAAGCCCGGGCCCAAATTAAATGGGAAGAAGACAAAGTGAACTCAACGAGATCTTGCACGAGGAATGAGCATCCAAGGAAAGAACAACGAAGCAACAAGATAGAAAGATTCAGAATGGATCCCTGTCCACGAAACCTGCGGTTCGACTCGCGAAATAGGCGAGCTTAAGAACCCCAAATCGACAGAAAACTTTCAGAGTACAGCCTATGCATATCACCATCGGAAGAAGTTCTAGCCCTCAAAGGACTTGGATAGAATGTAAAATGGCCTACAAAAATGAAAGCCCCAGACTACGAACGTGACAGGAGCAAATATTGCGAATTCCATAACGACCATGTTCACAAAACCGACAAATGCATCGCCTTAAGACTCGAAGTTGCAGAGCTCTTCAAGAAAGGATATCTCATCGACCTTTTTACCCCCAAAGGGAAAGAGACCTGGTCGCAAAGAGAAAATAAAAAAGAAGCACAACCGCCTGAACCCCCGAGGATCGATCGTACTTTGAACTGCATAACAGGAGCTTCAGAAGTAAGCTAGATCTCACAATCTTTGGCAAAGAGACACTGTCGCTCGATAAAATACAATGGAAACATCCCCAGAGAAGCCAAACAAGATGACCACATCACCCTTAACTTCACCAACAGAGAAGCTTCCGACCTCTCACACCCTCACCATGATGCACTAGTCATTTCCTTATTAATTTCTAATTGTCTGATTAAGCGCGTTCTCATTGACAATGGGAGCTCCTCTAATGTGATCTTTTTGAGTAATTTGAAAGGAATGCAAGTAAAAGAAATCAAAATCGTTAAAAGGTCAACCACCTTAATCGATTTCAGCAGAGAACACAAAGCCACGATGGAGGAATCACACTTCTCATCTATATCGAGGGGATGAATATCTTCACCAAATTCCAAGTAATTGACGCCCCCTCAGCTTATAATGTCATAATGGGAAGACCTTGGATCCACGAACTCTAGGCAGTACTGTCAACCTATCACCAACTCTTGAAATTTCCTACCCCTTGGGGAGTTCACCAAGTTTGAGGCGAGCAAATCACAGTACGAGAATGTCATGTCTCCACCTTCAAGCATAAAGGAGCTATGGAAATTAATCAAATTGAGGTCGGATCATCTTCAAATAGCACCGAAAATCACAGCTATGAAGAACTCGAAGTGGAAGATCTCGATGAACTCCAAATATACCCCGACTTCCCTGACCATAAGGTGCCAATTGGGTCAAGATTAATCGCAGAAATACGAGAGCAACTGATAAGATTCCTCATTGAGCACCACGATTGCTTCACATGGTCGTTCGAAAACATGACAGGTATCAACCCTTTGGTTATAACACATAAATTGTAGGTCGATCCAGACAAGACGCTGGTGAAGCAAAAAAGATGAAAATTTACCTCCGAACGAAACAAGATCGTGGATGAAGAGGTCAATTAGCTACTCAAGCACGGACACATAAGTGAAGTTCAATACCCCGAATGGCTAGCTAACGTCATAGTAGTAAAGAAAAAGAACGGCAAAACAGGCTCTGCATAGACTTCATTGACCTCAACCAAGCCTGCCCTAAAGATTCATTCCCTTTACCTCATATCGACGCACTAGTGGACGCAACGGCTGGACACGAACTAATGAGCTTCATGCATGCTTTCTCTGGATACAACCAGATTCTTATGCATCCAGAAGATCAAGAAAAGACAATGTTCATCACCTATCGAGGTATGTTTTGCTATAAGGTAATGCCCTTTGGATTAAAAAATACAGGTGCAACCTACCAAAGGCTGGTGAACTGAATGTTCGAAGAACTGATTGGAGACACCATGGAGATGTACATCGATGGCATGCTCGCAAAGTGTCCTAGAGCCTGAGATCACGTCGACCATCTCCGCCGAACCTTCAAAGTCCTTCGCCGCTATAATATGAAGTTGAACCCCGTAAAATGTGCATTTGGGGTGACCTCAGGGAAATTCCTTAGATACCTCATCACAAAGAGAGGTATCGAATGGATCCCAGTGAGATCAGAGCTGTCAGAAGTATACAACAGCCTCGGAATATCAAGGAGGTATAAAATCTCACTGGACAACTCGCGGAACTTAGCCGTTTTATCTTAAAATAATCAGAAAAAAGCCACCTCTTTTTCAAAATACTACGAAAAAATAAAAGCTTCGAATGGACCGCCGAATGTTCGAAGGCCTTAGAAGAATTAAAAGAATATCTGATGAGCCCCTCTACTATCAAAATCTCATGATGGAGAGGTACTTTTGATATATTTATTTGTTTCAACTAACTCCGTTAGTGCAGTTTTAGTCAGAGAGGACGAAGGAAGACAACACCCGGTCTACTACGCCAATCGATCACTACTAGATGCCGAGACCAGATACCCACAACTGGAAAAATTAGCACTGGCCCTCATCATGGCATCAAGAAAAATGAAGCCCTATTTTCAAAGCCATTCAATCAAAGTGGTCACGGAATTCCCACTCAGAATAGTATTGAGAAAATCAGACCTCGCAGGAAGACTCTCTAAGTGGGCCATCGAGCTCGGGGAGTACAATATTCATTATGTACCCCGGACCTCGATAAAATCATAAGTACTTTCGGACTTCATTGTCAATTTTTCCTACGAGGTCCAGACAGCACTTCGAAGGGGAGGGGTCTAGGCATGGTTTTAATAAGCCCAACAGGTGAAACCATCGAACGCTCAATCCGATACAGATTCAAAGCAACCAACAACAAAGCCGAGTACGAAGCCCTCATCACAGGATTATGCTTAGCTAGCGACCTCAGAGCCAGAAAGTCTTTCTCAGGACCTTACTTGAAATGTGTTAGCCCCATATAAGCTAAATACATCCTAAGCGAGCTTCACAAAGGTGAATGCGGAAACCACTCAGGATACAGAAGCTTGGCCAATCGAGCTCTAACGTCCAGGTTCTATTGGCCGACCATGAGAACAGATGCAAGGAGCTACGCCAAGGCATGTGACTTATGTCAGAGGTTCGCACAGACAAACCACATGTACCCAGAATCCCACACACAGCAGCCATCCCGTGGCCATTCATGAAATGTGGAATGGACATCGTAGGGCTACTGCCCAAAGGCAAAAATCAGAAGTGCTACATTCTGGTGCTAACGGACTACTTCACTAAGTGGGTTGAGATCGAAGCCTTTGCATGAGTCAGAGACACAGAGGTACAAAATTTTCTATGGAAACATATTTGATGCAGGTTCAAAGTTCCCAGGAAGATCGTAACAGATAATGGGTCCCAATGCATAAGTACGAGATTTCAAGACTTCTGCAAAGAATGAAACATCAAGCTCTCGTTCTCCACCCCGAGGTACCCCGTAGCAAACGGTCAAGTAGAGGCCATAAACAAGATAATCTTAAACACCCTAAAGAAAAGGCTATCCGAACACAAAAATCAATGGGTCCATCAACTCCCAGGAGTTCTATGGTCTTACAGAATGACCTCGAGGACAAGCACGGGAGAAACCCCATTTATCCTGACATATGGGTCGGAAGTTGTGTTGCTCGCAGAAGCAGAGATTGGTACAACCCGAACAGAATGGTCCAATCAATCAAACAATAAGGAGCTCGAGGTGAATCTCGACTCGATCGACGAGCTCCGAGATCAAGTGGCAATGAAAATAGCAGCATACTAACAGATGATAAGCCGCCACTTCAACAAAAATACAAGGTTTCAAACATTCCAAATCAGAGATTGGGTACTGAGGAAAGTGTTCCAAAATACGAAGAAAAGTGGAGCCGGAAAATTGGCACCAAATTGGGAAGGTCCATACCAGGTCGAAAAGGTCATCGGAAACGGAGCTTACAAACTCCAAACTAAAGAAGGTCGACCCATAGCGAACAGCTGGAATGCGCTACATTTAAAATAGTATCATTTCTAGAACTCCCAATCTCATTTTTATTAATTAGTTTGATTTCTTTTTAATTTTTATTTACTAACTTGAGTGTCGGAGTAACTAACATAATCCCAAGCACAGGGGTCCCGACCCTCAAGAAAACAATAAAATTTTGACCTTAAGATTATCTCCTCGACCAAACGAGTAATGTATCCATTCTTTTAATTCCTAAATTTCTACTTTTTTATGTTTTTTTACTGACTTGAGCGTCGGAGTAACTAACAGAACCCCAAGCATATGGGTCCCAATCCCCTCAGGTTCAATAGGGCCCTAACCGCGAGAACCTCGAACTCAACATTGAAGATAAATTTGACTCTCGAAGTCAAAGCAAGAGAACCCCGACACTCAACTCAGAATATAAGAGCGATTCCCAAATCCCAGCTATGATCTCAAAATGTACTCTCAAGACTATCGTTATTTGTTTTATCTAACTCCTATTCTACACATATGTGCCAACCTTTGTAGCTCGCATCATTTCAAAGACATCAAATTAAAGCGAGATACTTAACATGGGCACATGCGAAATGAGAAGAGCAAGCATCAAACTTAGAATTGGCAAAAAGCCATCTTGTCCATCCTAACCCACCTTTACGAAAGGCGAATCAAAAAGAAATATAAAATATTTACAGACAATTGTTTGAGAAAAAGCGTAAAATTGTTTGACAGAAAATATGAAGTGTTTGTTCACAAAAAATTAAGTCGAGACCTCATCCCCGATCTTAGCAGCACCCTCAGCAGACATGACGCCCTCCTCGCGAACCTCAACCTCCTTTCCGACCTCGACAATGGCCTCATCAGTGCGGTCGTCCTCTTGTGCCTCGACCTCTTCCTCTGCTTCAAGGAAGGATAAGTTGAGGTCTGGCATTTTAGCTTTAATGGCCTCGACCACCGCTGCTCCATCCTCCTGGTAGAAGGCCTCCTTGTAAGGTTTGAACTCCGCAAAGTCGACCCATCTATCGAAGTCAGGGGCTTCATCAGTCACTGCTCCAGCCTTGAGTGACACCTCAAGCTCCTTCACCTTCGTCTCAGAGACCGCCAGCTTCACCAAAAGCTCTTGCTCAGTCCTGGCCTGAAGGTCAAGGCTCTTCTCTAGCTGCACTTGGGCCCCCGCCGCCATCACACGCACCGTGTACCTCTCGATCCACAGAGAAGACTCTCGAGCTGCCATGTCTCATCTCTCCTCAATGGTCTTCTTGAGCTCCTCAGATAGCTCGGCAACCCTATTCTCGAGGCCCTCCTCATGGCTGACAAAGCCCTATCGTAGCAAGAACTGGCTGTAGAGGACCTAAAATTGAAAGACAAGTAGTTTAAAAAAAATAATAAAATAATAATAATAATATAAAAGCTCGAAGAAGATACCCGTGATATTTGGTCACAGGACAAATAAGCCTGCTGATCGAGGCTTTCCTTCTCGTAATCTTTGGGCGTGCCTTGGCCGGTGATGGACTTCTGAACGTCCATTATAAAGGGCCAAAGGACCCATTTGGAGCTCGGACCGGCAGAGATCTGGTGAGAGGAGCGGACGGTTTCCACCTCTATGACGTCGTGAGAGGCAGAAGGCTGAACCACCATAGTGAGAGCAGAGACATTGCCCTTTGACTTCTTAGAAGGGGCGAACTTTGGAGCCTCTCCTCTGAAGGCCTTTTGACACTCGAAGGTGAAGACTTGTCTCTCTTGGCGGCCGCCAAGGTCTTGACCTTAGCATCCGAAGGCTTAATCTTCATCTTCGCCATTCCGTCAAATGGAACCCGACCGCCTTGGACATTCTCGAACTCTTAAAGTTCGTCTGGAACGAGGAAGGCTTCCTCGATGTGAACAACTTCAACGCCAGTAGGATCATGGCGTGTAGGGAAACCTGCACAAGATAAGAAAATTTGTAAGCATCAAATAAAGAATTAGAACATCAGAGTTACGCTCGGAAACCCACAGACATCGCAGAACTCAGTGGGTACGATCATGTCAGCAAAAGTCCGGGTTGGCACAAAAACAAACTTGGGCTTCCAGTCCCCAGAAGATGAAGGCAGATTCGTTATCAAAGGGGGTCGATCCCTCACCCACTTTGTAAAGTAATAATAGCCAGGCTGCCCTACATTGGCTACCAATCGATAGGCCGCATGCCACTCTCTGGCGGTGGGTTCGGGAAAGCCCAACTCCTCCCATAAGTAATACATGCCCAGCATGTGGAACCACCCTATCGGGGTGATCTGGGCTGGAGCTATGCTATAGAAGTGGGCTATCTTCGCAAAAAAGGGGTGTATGGGGAGCCCGACCACTTTTTCTGCCACCAATGCGTAGAAAGCAGTGAAGCCTGGTGGAGTTCGATGAGCTCGGTCAGCAAGATCGGGAGATTAGACCTCTACCCCTGCACCCGATACTGGTGGCGAGGTCAAATTTTTAGGAGCTCATCGCTCACCTTCGAAGCGACCTCGGAGGCTTTGTGTTGGGGTTTTTTCGAATTGTACCCCCACAAGATCTAATCGGATGCTCATTAATTCTACAATATGTAAATCATATTTTATATGTGATATTAATCATTAACAATGTTGAATAAGCATGCAAGAAAATCGATTCTAACACAGGTGGAAAGATAGAATTGATAAACCACTTACATCGCATAGTAAGGTTGTAGACGGGATTAAAGGTCTAATCCCGTTATTGGAGACAAACATATATCCACACCCTCTTCTCCAAGGTGATGTTCGAACCACTCCAAGCATGATAATTCCACTCATTGATCTTCTGATGTATTCCCGAACCTTATTTAGATGCAGGGTGGGTTGCAGACTACTAAACTGTGTGGGAACCCTAGGGAATCAAGTGAGCATGAGAGGGGATGTATTTTTTTCATAATTTCGTGCCCCCTCTCTAATTAATAGAGAGGGGGACGAAAATAATCTCCCTAAACCCTATTGGGTTTGGGCCTCTCCACTTGTTCCATTCCCCAGTCCACTTAGGTGTTAATTGGGCTACAGCAAGGATCTAGAAGATTATTAAATTGGTCTACTAATTTATTCATTTTCTTAATATCCATAACATGGATATAAATAAATAAATTAAGTATTATTTTTATTCCACTAAAGAAATAATACTGACCTACCAATTTAATACATATTTGCGAATACGCTTTCTCCTTTAGTTCAGCCATTCCTCATGTTTAAGATACAATGCCCATTAATTAATTATGCAAGCTTCTGACAACTATAATTAATTAATATCTTGTTTATTGAGTAGTACCACATGATTTCCTTATCATATAAAGAATAAATTAATATTCTGCCTACAACGCTTCCCATGATATGCATGCTTCCTCAAGAGGACATCATCAACTTGGCGCACCAGGACATGGTGACCATATATAATGCACGACCCATCATATATGTAAATGTCACTACCCAAAATATCGAGGTTTTTGATCCTATCAAAGAATCTCACTCATTGATAAATCAAAGCAGTCGACATAACATATATATGTCCGCCAATATATATGGGTTAAGAACCCGTACTCTATGGATCTTTATTCTCTCACTTAAGGTCAGAACAGAGAATAGTATCCTATCGTGATCCTCCTCAATACACAAGCTGGTGTATTAGAATAATCAGTTAGTTAAGATAAACTAACTATCAGATTATTCTGCGGTGTCCAATGGTTGGTTCAGGGCCATCTAAACCGTGAGCCCTTTAATACTTTGCAAGAAATCCGATGAAATGATCTTTATTGTGTGTTCACCCACACCATATCATCTACAATGCAAATATATGGAAACATGCATATAAATATATAACAATAAATAAATGCACAAACAGTGACTGCAATTATTATTCAATCTATATCATCTTAATATTGTTTAATATATACAAAGATAAGCTTTCCAGTATACAAATTCAACAATCTCCCACTTATACTCGAAGCATGTCTTTCAAGTATAAACAACGCATTAGCTAACTCTCCAACATAACATAAACTCAAAACGGCCTTGGGTCTGCATCAACTCCCATGATCTCCACTTGACCATTGAAGGTTTGAGCTTGGAAGGCTCGTGAATGGGACAACCATTTTTATCTTCCAATGCAATCTTGACCACTGCCATATCTTTCTCTCTTATATCTCGTATAAGGTAGTACTTTAATCTTATGTATTTAATTGCGCCATGGACTCTAGATTCCTTTTTGAATTTGCTACTACACTGGAGTTATCACAGTGTGTCGTGATACTCCTAAGGTAAATCAGGATCCACGCTCGAGTCTAACAAGAAGCTATGGAGCCGTACAGTCTTTCGTAGCCTCAGAGCCAGCCACATACTCGACTTTAATGGTGGAGTGAGCATGCATTTTTGCCTTACTCCTCCATGCCACGACTCCCCTTCCCAATTCAAACATATATGCTGAGGAAGATTTACTCTGATCCTTTTTATTGGTTTTGGAAAAATTAAGTCCACATAACCCAAGGTAACTAGACTGTCCGAGTGGGTAAACAAGAATACTATCTCAAGTCCTCTTGAGAATACTCTTTTCCACAGTCCATTATCCTTAACTAAAGTTAAAATTGATATCTTTCCACTACGCCACTGCATAGCAGATATCGGGCTTTGCGCATAGCATAACATACGTGAGTATTCCTTTTGCAGAAATATAAGGAATCTTATTTCCCCTCATCTATCTCATTATGTGTTTGGGAAGCACATTTCCTTGAGCTGATATATTCCACGCTCGAAAGGTAGAAAACCTTTCTTGGAATTTATATGTTAAATCTAGCTAGCACATTTTCGATATAGGTAGCCTGGGATGAGTACAACAGTCCAAATCCTTCATATCGAAATGCATGGTGATCGAATTATTTATTTCAACTACAAAATTACCGCAAGTGAACGGTGCAATTATAGCTAGTAAACTGAACAAGGATATCGTATCCACAAGGATTATACAATATGACTCCAAGTACTATGATATAAATTAATATCTACTCTAGACGAACTAATTTAAAGGGTTTGTTGTTTTAAACTAATAATTAAAATGCAAACTTAAATTAAAATCTAAACAATCGAAATAACAAATGAAAAAGGTTTCATAATTTAAAAAGAATTCTAAGGTTTCGATTCATTAACTTCCCTACACAATCAAATCACAACTCAAATGTTCGTCACGACTCAAGTTCGATTAGGACAATCACTAGAATAAATTAAGCCTTCTCTCAAAGTGAATAATTCATGGATTACAATCTATAATTAGTGTCTCCATTCAATTACTAAATTGTAACTCCTAAAAGCTCTACAGATTTAATGTCCTCACTCTTAATCTCAATTCTCTCGAACTTATTAATTAAGAATGTTAATTACTCCTTAAGCATGCATAGAAACTCATCTCTCGAATTATGAATCTAAGCACATAAATAATACAATTAATGGCCAGTTAGTCAAAAGTATTAAACACAAGAGTAATTAAAATAAAACAGGGTCTGAACATTAAAGAAGCAAATCAATCGTGCATGAGAGTTAACTACTCTCTAACCCTAGAATCCAAATGTTTTAGCTACTCATCATCAAATAAATAACTAAACATGTTCCGAAGAAAAACATAGTTCAATGAAAATAAAATCTGAAATAAAACCCATGGAGAAATTTCGTCTTCAATCTTCAATGAATTATGTCTCTTCCTTCTTTGCCTTATTTTCTCTTGTTCCAATTGCTCTCTCTCTTTCTTAGGGTAAAAACTTGTGCAAAATTCATCCAACATCGAGCTTCTTATAGCCGAGAAGAATCCCGACTTGAATAGAAAACACAGTGGACGGAACAAGGTAAGTTTTGGGCTGCCCGTACTGAGGCGTGGCCGCACCAACTTGAATCACTAAGGCACAGCCCGTGCTAACTTCTCTGGATGATTTTTAACACTTTATGTATGGTTTGGCACGGCCGTGCCACCTTAGTTCACCAAGGCACGGCCGTGCTATCCTCCTGGAAACCTCCCAACACGTTTTGCCGTTTTGCTCCGTTCTCGCTCGTTTCTTATCTGATTGACCTAATTCAAGTTGCAGTGCGCTCCTCACTCGATTCTCTATCTTTTTAGGTACTTTTAAAGCTCAATTGAGCCTCATAGAATAAATGGTATCATATCCCTTCAAGATGAGCAAACACGTGACACTGCACAAAATATCGAAAACTATGCACAATTTCTCGACTAACGCAGGTAATGCTCATCAACTACCATCTAAATGACCCTCAAAAGGCATGAAAACCATGGGTTTATCAAGCCCCAAACTTAACCTGTTGTTCATCCCCGAACAAAGAACAAGAAAAATAACGAACACATGTTTTCATGACAATCATTGTTGCTTCAGGATAACAAATCACATAACTCAAACATAAGAACAGACACGGATCAAATGCATCACAATTCATTCAATGAAAGCTTTGAATTTCTAAACCTCACCATTTAGATCAATCACTCTCTCTCAAGTGTATAAATATGGACGTGTATACTCTCAAGCTAGAAATAAATGATGAACTTACCATATGCTTGTAATGTGGGCTTTTTGGTTGAGGTAGGAAAATTTAGGCTAAGTGACTTTTTGAATCAATCTAGTTTAACACAACTAATCAATTATCCATCTACTTCCTCTATACAATTCTAAGTAAAACAAAACTTTATCTTGTTTTCTTTCTTCTCTCCCAAAAATCACATTCCTTTTCATTCATTTCCAAGTAAACTCATATTAACCATTTTTTTCTTTTTTTTTTTTGCTTCTCTTTTTCTTTTTCTGCTTTTCTTTTTCCACTTTTTCTCCTTTTTTTTTCAATCCCACGTCCTTTCTTTTCACTTATAACCACCATAACATCCAATCCACTTCAATTGTTCTCCTTTTCACTCATCCTCCAAGTAAAGAGAACTTAATATTCAACACAACTTAGATATTTATGGGGCTACCAAATAAAAGGCTAAAAGGCTCAAAGATGATTGACTAAGGATTATAATGATATAGGATTAAAGAAAAGGGAAAAAAAGGTTCACAAAAAATGGCCTAACTTCATTTTCTAAGTTCATATCCTAATGTATATTCGATAAGACACGGGGCAAGTTCTAGAAGTTCACGCATTCATCTAACAAATCCCACAAGCAAGAAAATAATCAAATTTTCAAGGCTCAAATCTTACAGGCTGCCTAACAGTTCAAAACTATCACAAATTTTATCATAATGCACCAATCATGCTTATTAATGCTCAAATCATGCTTTTTCCTATCACATGCACTACTAGAAAAAAAGGCATGATACTGCACTAGCTTTACGACACTTTAAAGAAAGTGTAATTACAGGCCTTCTTTTATGACATCATGTTGTTGGCTCCATATTACTACACCTTCAAAAATATTATTACGACACCCTTAAATAAATGTCTTTATACAATATCAATTATGACCCCATAAACCAATGTCATAACAACATTAGGAATTATACTACCAATTTTTTTGACTCATTATTGTGCCAAAAAAAATTAGCGCCTATTTTTCCCACCTAATAAGTCAATATTTTTACAATGAAAAAAAACAAACAAAAAGAGAAGTTCCTCATTAAAAAAAAGGTTCTGAAACTTCTATATTTTACAGAAAGAGGCGATTCATTGTTTTTCCTCTTTGACCTTTTTTTTTGTATGTATTCCATTCACCCACCTTATTAGCCATCTAATGTATTTGGTGATTTTTGAACAGATAATTAATATTCATGTGCTATAGTACTCCACTGCCGGAATTGTTTTCTTGTTCTCGTCGCGAAGTGTGGTGTGTTCGCTTGTTATTTCTTCTTGAATCCAACATCGGCGTGCTTTCCTCGACCGTACCCTATCGGATTTCAGGTAGCTAAACACATAATTTGTTATATTTCTCACAATTTGGCTTCATTAAATTACTGTTGACGCGAGAGTTCTATTGTGGGGTTTTCTTACTCTCGGGCCATCTTTGGCTTCTTTGGGTTTGAATATTCTATTTTTTCTCGATTAAATTACATTCCTTTGTGTTTTGTTAAGATATCTGTTGTGAATTTTTTGTCTCTGCGATTTGGATTTTGAAATATAGTGATTTGTATCGGAGAATCCTAGAATCATTTGGACATTAGATCACCTTCTAGGCTCTAAATTTATTGAAAAGTAGAATAATGGGGGTATAGGCTAAAAGTGTTAATTTATTTTATATGTATTATCTCATATGCAAGTGTAGACCTTCTTGATAAAAATCTTAAGGTTTTATGTAAATTACTTACTAATCACTATACTTTAGTGTAGGTTCTACGAGTGACCCTTTCATTCAATGCTACTTTTAGTTTTTTAGCAGGTGTTTAATAACTGGAATTACTTTAAATCTAGTGCTTGTGTAAGATTAGTTTGATTAATTTCTATCGTAATTAGATCCTTGGTCTTTTTTTTGCCACTCCATTATGCTATTTTTTTAATCTGAATGCCTCTGAGTTACTTTAGTTTGCACTAACAAATTGATATGTGTTTGTGGTAAATTTCCTATTTGTTTTTCCTATGGTCAGCAAAGGCAGACCCTAAGTCCGCAAAATAAATTTACAGTTTAGCTATTTAATGATCGTAGACGCTTGCACTTTGAAATTCATTATTGAGCTGATAATCATTCATTGTGTAAGTAATTTGAGGACTTTATATCAGTAATCTTGAAATAGGTATATAGGTATATTGGGTCCAACTCTACCATAGATATAACATGATGCTTGGTGCTTTGTACGTCTTACACTAATCAACTTTTTTGTTTTTATTTCCATCGTTTTCCTTGCCAGTCTTACACTAATCATCATATTAGTTTTTGCAGAGACTAAGAATGCTTGCAATTGTCAAAATGTTATATTTTGTTTGTGAATGGTGAAATTAATCTGTGTTTTCTGTTTTTATAGTTTATAATAAGTGGGGGTCTGCAGAGATGATGTAATGAGAAAAGACCGTACTATCTGAGAGATTTACCTTCATGTTTGCTTTTTAAGTCTGAAGGTATGTAGATGTAATTCCAGTCCAACTGAATCTGATGCACATTTTTTCAATAATATATAGATATATATATAAAAATGAGCTGATTTTTATATTATCACGAGACTATTGCTTTTAACCAACATATATAAATGAGCAGATTTCTGATACTTCCAAGTCATACAATTATACTACAAGAATAAACATTTTCTATTGTTACAGTAGTGTTTTGGCTTAATATTTTACTCTGCTTCTTCTGTAGCCAACATGTTTTGCATTTATTTTATTAACTAAATTGATTAAAAGATACCTATTTTTTTCATTCCATGGTTACTGTGAGGTTGCAAATTTGCAATCACCACTGCCTCTTTTTCATTATGATAGGAGGCCAATGAACTTCAAGTCACTTTTCATTCATGAACTCTAGGTTAAAAGCAAAATTGTGATAACATAGTTATCGATTTTCCGATGTGGACTTTTATCTTCTGTAATAATAATATCACATTTTCACTTGTTGCAAATAAGTTTATGGTATTGCATCAAAGAGAGGCAACTCTTACTTTTATTATCCTTACTTGTCTTGTTTACATGATGTGGTTTTGCTTACACCCGTCATCACGTTACTAGAAGTAGCACATGTACATTGATTTTTATTTATTGAATTATGTGAACTGAGTTGTTGAGCTCATATTTGTTTTCTTTAAATCCACCTCATGGAAATTTCTTATCCTTAGCTCAATGTTTTTCATTTCGTTCTTTAGAGTTTTTTAGTTAATTACTTCATGTTTTGTGAAGATTGTTGTATTGATCTTGATGGTGAATTTGCTCTTCTATTTAGTTGTTCTAAACAATTTGTTGGTTTCTTTCCTAAACTCAGTGGTGGTATAGTTTAATTTAAATCAAATTGTGGCTGATAATCATGCGTTATATCGAGTAAATACATACGATGACTTGGACAGTGGTGTAGTGGTTCAGTTTAACAAGTAGGAAGAAGAATCTGCTCAAGTACACTACCTAGGTCAATATATCATATACTTTTTTATGCAACCTTTTGGTTTTCATAGTATCAGGTCGCATTGTTGAGTGAGTTTGAATCTTCTACTTCGAATTTCATTATACTTGAAAGTTACCAAGCATTATGATTGATAAATCTTTGATATATTGCAGATCTACTTGCAGAAATAGATTTTTGGCCTTGCAATTTGGTAAATGCATTCTTTCTTTCAAATTATACCAGTAGTCTATATTTGTTCAATACAATTTTGATATGAATTCCTATTATTTTTGCAGGTAGTCGTATTGATAATTTCCCTACATTTGAGGTTTTGAAGCTCAAGTTGCTACTACAAACTAATGCAATATCAAGTTATTAACTACTACTAGTATATCGCATTTTCGCAACTCTTAGGATAAGATTCATATTTTCTTTTGAGTTTAGAGAAATATGTTCCAATGTTGAATACTCTAATGTTTGAAAATAGAAATTATTTATTATTGCAATGTAATTATGCTTCTTAATTTATATTATTATTTAAATCAAGGCATTTCATATAGATTTCTTTTTCACCTTTTCATTTCGGATTTTGGATGTTAGTAAATTGTTAAATATAAACCAAAATTATATAAAACATAAAAGAATAAATAATGAAAAAAAAATATTACAAAAAAGAGGCGTGAGGAAATAAAAGTGTAATGAAAAAATATCGTTAATGGAAAACTCCATGTAGGATTAGAATGCTTATGGTGGCACCTTTAAATGTAATTACAATATGTATATTATGGCGTATTAAAATGTCGTAAGAAAACATCTTTCCACACATACAACGTATTACTACATTGGAACATACTACACTTTTATAACATGTCAGCATAGGTAATGTGTAACAACAACATATAACTAATGACATTTTCAAGTGTCTGCAAAGGGCATTTTTCTAGTAGTGATGCATATCATTAGCAACTATGTCAATCAAAGCATGCTTCAAGACACAACTACATCAAAGACTCGAATTGACAACTCCACAGTCTAACAACACTGACACGAGACAAACTAAAAACAACTAAAAACTACTAAACAAAACAAGTAAAGCAGGTAAAATAAGATAAAGGTCTAGACACTACAAGCATACATCCCCCCAAACTTATTCAAATCCACCGGATGGAATAAGTTTGTAAGAATGCATCAGGGTGTCGTCGACCACTTACAATGATTATAAGCGATGTCCGTTCGGGTTCACTTTTCTTCCCCGAACTTGTCGAATGACAAGTTAATTAAATTGATATCCCCCAGATTACAGCATCCATCCGTTCTTTACCTGCACAACTTAGAAAAAAGAAGTGAAAAACATAAATAAGAAAAACTAAACAAAAGGAAATTAATGAAATAAAAACACATTGGGTTGCCTCCCAACAAGCGCTGCATTTAACATCGATAGCAAGACGAATTTGGGAACTCAAGTTCCCACAAGTGGGAGAACTGGTATCCCCCATTCTCTTCCTCGATCTACCATCTCTGTGCCTCCACCATCAGTACTGCAGCCAACTTTATGAGTGTTGATGATGTCACACTCCACAGCTACCTTGTGCTCCTCTACATCGAACAAGAACTGAATTTGTTCATCTTCAAATCTGAGAGTGAGAATCCCCGTGTCTAAATCAATGTTGGCTCACCCAGTGCGCAAAAATGGCCGTCCCAAAATGAGAGAAACGGTCTTGTCCTCCTCCGTATCAAGCACCACAAAATCCACCGGGAATATAAAATCATTCACTTTGATGAGCACATCCTCCAAAATTCCCTCGGGATACACCACAGATCGGTCGCCCATCTGCAAACACATGGTTGTGGGCTTGAGTTGCCCATTGTTCAGCTTCTTGAAAAATGAAAGCGACTTAAATTAATGCTCGCCTCCAAATCACATAGTGCTCGACCACCTATCTTGTCTCCAATAGTGATGGGAAGTGTAAAACTCCCCGGATCCTTCATCTTAGCTGGGAGCTTCCTTTAGATGATGAAGCTGCAATTTTCTGGGAGGTGAACTTTCTCAGACTCCTTTATCTTCTTCTTTTTGGATACAACATCTTTGAGGAACCTCGCATACTTGGGCATCTGCTGCAGCGCCTCCACCAAAGGTATGTTGATATGCACCTTTCGAAACATCTCAAGGAGCTTGGAGAACTGATCATCTAACTTCTTCTTCTGAAATTTTTGTGGGAAAGTGAACGGTATAGTAACTGAAGTAGGAGAAAGAGATGCTAGAGTTGGCGACTTTTGAGCTGAAGTCGGTGCTGTAATTGATGGAATTTGGTGGTATTATCCTCCACTTTGATCCTGTCATCATCCTCAACCTAGGCTGGATTTGGTGCTGAATTCGGCACCTCTGGATCCTCATAAGACATCCCACTCCTCAGCTGGATAGCTTTGCATTGCTCTTTGGGGTTCTCCATTGGTTGGCCCGGAAATTGCCCTTGTTGGTGCTTACTTTCTACAGCTGTAGCTATCTGACTAATCTGAGTTTCCATCATCTTCATTTGTATCCCCATAGCTCCCACTGTATTTTCTAGCTTCTCAATATGGCTCTGAGACTCTCCCATATACTTCTCTATTTTTCCCATGAAAGCTATCAGCAATTCATCCATGTTCGCCTTTTTGGGTTCATCAATCACACCATTTGTAACTGAGAATCCTGGAGGGGACTGCAATGCATTGTTAGGATTGAAATAGGAGAAATTCGGGTGTGAGCGATTACCTTGGTAGTACTGATTACTACCTTGGTTAGACCGGTACCCGTTGTTGTAATTATTTTGATGCCCTCCTTGATGCACAAAATTGACATCCTCCATTTGCAGTTGTGGCTTTAACTCAGGTTCAGGCTTAGATTGAGACAGATTCTCAATCTTGGTATTCATAGCAGACAACTGTGCTACAATCAAACTCATTGGGTCGGCCTCTGATGTAGAAACTACCCTTTTCAAAATATGCACCTGCCTCTCTCCAGGCCACTCATAGCTCGTCGTGGCCATATCCTCAATGACCCGAATGGCTGTTTCATGTCCTTTGTTGAGTAGAGAACCTCCAGCTGTAGCATCTAACAATCTTTTCACCTCAAGACTACATCCATTGTAAAAGATGTAGACTTGGTGATCTTCTCCAAACCCATGGTTCAGACATTTTCTGAGCATCTCCCATAATCTCTCCCATGCATCATAGAGAGATTCTTGGTCCCTCTGCTGGAACTGTGTAATCTCTACCTTTAGCTTCAGAGTAACTCCAGGTGGAAAGAACTTATGTAAAAATTTGTGTGCCAAGTCCTCCCAACTCGTCATTGATCCAGCTGCTAGAGTTTGATACCATTACTTAGCTTTATCCTTCAGAGAGAAGGGAAATAGCCGCATCCTGATAGTATCATCTGAGACCCCATTCACCTTGACTGTATTACTGATCTCTAGAAAATGCGACAGATGCTCATTGGGATCCTCTGTAGCTCTTCCACCATATTGATTTTGCTGAACCATTGATATAAGGGTTGGTCTGAGCTCGAAATTATTGGCCTCGATTCTTGGTCTAACAGGAGATCCATGAATAGGTACATGGGTGAACATCTTTCGAATTGGCGTCCCTTTAACTCGTACACATGCAGCTTCTTGTTCCGCAAGTTATCTCTGCACTAACTCCAATTGGCGTTGGAGCTGAGTAACAAGCTCCTTTTGTGCCTGTTGACCTTGGTTAGCCATCTGAATTCATTGTGCGTTCTTATGGTGAATCATAGAATCTATCTTAGGTTGAAACGGCTCTAACGAGGTATTGCTAGAGTGTGTGTTCATGCACTACCTGCTTAAACCACGAAATAAATAAAATGAAATAAATAAAAGAAATGAAAATAAACAATAAATAAAATGTCTAAAGTAGTAAAATCAATCGTATCACAATATTAGAATTAAAATTATTAATCCCCGACAACGGCGCTAAAAACTTGATCGACTTATTTATTTCGACTACAAAATTACCACAAGTGAACGGTGCAATTATAGCTAGTAAACTGAGCAAGGATATCGTATCCACAAGGATTCGACGATATAACTCTAAGTACTATGATATAAATTAATATCTACTATCTAGACGAACTAATTAAAAGGGTTTGTGGTTTTAAACTAATAATTAAAATGAAAACTTAAATTAAAATTAAATAATCGAAATAACAAATGAAAAAGGTTTCAGAATTAAAAAAGAATTCTAAGGTTTCGATTCATTAACTTCCCTACACAATCAAATCACAACTCAAATGTTCGTCACGACTCAAGTTCGATTAGGACAATCACTAGAATAAATTAAGCCTTCTCTCAAAGAGAATAATTCGTGGATTACAATCTATAATTAGTGTCTCCGTTCAATTACTAAATTGTAACTCCTAAAAGCTCTATAGATTTAATGTCCTCACTCTTAATCTCAATTCTCTTGAACTTATTAATTCAGAATGTTAATTACTCCTTAAGCATGCATAGAAACTCATCTCTCGAATTATGAATCTAAGCACATAAATAATACAATTAATGGCCAGTTAGTCAGAAGCATTAAACACAAGAGTAATTAAAATAAAACAGGGTCTGAACAATAAAGAAGCAAATCAATCGTGCATGAGAGTTAACTACTCTCTAACCCTAGAATCCAAATGTTTTAGCTACTCATCATCAAATAAATAACTAAACATGTTCCGGAGAAAAACATAGTTCAATGAAAATAAAATCTGAAATAAAACCCATGGAGAAATTTCGTCTTCAATCTTCAATGAATTATGTCTATTCCTTCTTTGCCTTATTTGCTCTTGTTCCAATTGCTCTCTCTCTTTCTTAGGGTAAAAAATTGTGCAAAATTCATCCAACATCGAGTTTTTTATAGCCGAGAAGAATCCCGACTTGAATAGGAAACATAGTGGACGGAACAAGGTAAGTTTTGGGCTGCCCGCACTGAGGCGCGGCCGCGCCATCTTGGATCACTAAGGCACGGCCCGTGCTAACTTCTCTGGATGATTTTTTACACTTTATGTACGGTTTGGCATGGCTGTGCCACCTTGGTTCACCAAGGCACGGCCGTGCTATCCTCCTGGAAACCTCCTAACACGTTTTGCCGTTTTGCTCCGTTCTCACTCGTTTCTTATCCGATTGACCTGATTCAAGTTGCAGTGCGCTCCTCACTCGATTCTCTATATTTTTAGATACTTTTAAATCTTAATTGAGTCTCATAGAATAAATGGTATCAAATCCCTTCAAGATGAGCAAACACGTGACGCTGCACAAAATATGGAAAACTATGCACAATTTCTCGACTTACGCAGGTAATGCTCATCAACTACCATCTAAATGACCCTCAAAAGACATGAAAACCATGGGTTTATCACATGGACAATCACACCCCTATGTTCAATAACTCCTACTCATTGTTACCTAATAAGCAATTTGTTATTTAACACACAGTACTAGGATAACCACCACGTTTTTGTCACATCTTTTGTACACATAGCCTTCATCTGATTTTTCCACGAATTCATATTCCTGGATAATTTCGTCAAGTTGGATGTTCCAAGATTTGTGATGCTTTATGTAAATCCACTAATAGACTTCTAAGCTAGCACACTAAGTGTTATTGGCCTTTAGCAATGAATCCCTTTGTTTGTCGCATATAGATATTATTCCTCAAGACTTCCACTTAGGAAAAATATCTTGACATCTATTTGTCAAACAACTAAGTTAAAGTGAGTAGTAACAGACAAGAGACTCCAGATCAAAACATTCCATTTGATCTTCTCTTTCTTTTGTAGATCCACTTTCACCAAATGAGTTTTACCCCCCATTTAGTGGTTCTACAACCTCCCACTATCATGGTGATCCATAGATCCCATTTCAGATTCCATTGCAGTTTTCCAAGAAACCCCATCCTTGAACCACTTCACCGTAGTTCCTGGGATCTAATCCATTTAGCCTTTTCTAGAAAAACACATATTTTTCTAGACTAATGAATCTTTTAGGTTGGTGCACAACCCTCCCACTATGACGAAGTATTTTATGTACCTCCGTGACACGTTGTGTAGTATAAGGTGGTACCTCTTCTTGTACACTTTTGGGTGTAGGATTCGAATGTCCTTTCTTCAAACCATCAAGAACAATCTTGTTCTTAACCTTGTGACTTATCTCATAGTCTTCTTCTAAGAGTCGGGCATTAGTGCTTACAATGACCTTCTGATTCTTAGGACTATAGAATAAACCACCTTTCATTCATCTTGGATATCCAATGAACAACTATCGTTTCTAGGGCATGTCCTCAGAATGAAAAGGATAACTTTGAATAGCTCATCATCAATCTAATCATTTCCAATAACAATCAATTTCTTCGCACCACTACGCCATTCTGCTACTTGAATGTAAGACCTGATAAAAACTTAAATGTTTGGATTTTCATAGCCCTTAGTGTGAAAGCGATTGTCTTGTTTTCTTCCTCGTAATGTGTCATTCTCTCTTTTTTCTAAGGGAAATTATTCGGGGACAGCGGCATTTATGCATACAAGTAATTATTATATTTCTAGACACGAGTCGTGGTTAGATCTGGCTAGATTTCAAGGGGAGGTTATATTTTTTTGGAGATTTTAATGCAATTAGAGGAGCATATGAGTGTTCTAGCTCTAAGTCTCTGAATAAAATTGCGTGTGCAAATTTTCAAAAATTTATTGATGATGAGGATTTGTTGGAGGTTCCCTCGTTTGGCCTTTTCTTTTCTTGGTCTAATAGACGAATGCTGTCGGGGCATGTGGAAAGTTGTCTTGATAGATGATAGTTGTGTATTTTACACACACTGGAGTTTTGAATAAGTTTGAGGGGATGTGAGAAGGTTAAGATAGATTTATTTTTATCTTTGGCATGTATCTGATTATGATATATTTTCTCTGCACTATTTTATTTTTCTTCACACTCATTCTATTTGGTTGTACGCATATTTTATATTTCTGTGGCTCTGGTACTATTAATTTTATTTGTTTATTTACCTTGTTTTGCTTTCATTTTTTTAGTGTGTTTGTTTTTTTTAGAAGCAACATTTTGTCGTTTTGATTTTCAAGCAGCCTTTCATCTTCGATTCTTTCATTGTTGAGACATTTTGATCTACAGGGAGATGACATTGGTAAGGTTGTGATTTGGTGTGATTGGAATTGTCGATGAGGATTCATGGTTTGAAAGGTCTCAAAAATTTCTCCCAAATTTTTTTATTTTTGATGTGCTATGTGAGCATGGTTGATTGTTGATGGTGGGAATTAGTAGCATAGATTGATGAATTGTTGGAATTATGCATATAAATCTATGATAATTTTGAGCCTTGATTGATATATCATATTATAGCATGGTTTATTGTTTTGAGTGTGTCAGATTATGTAATCAATCCCTAGAATTTGCTCTGGTTTCTATCTTGAAATTACACGTTACTTGAATTGGAAAAATGATTTTAGGCCATCTTTGTTACCTGTTATTTTCGCCTATATTTTTTCCAGTCTCAGAAAGATTCCCTAGTTAGCCCGTTTGAGGCTATTTCCAGCCTATTCTTTTGATAGCCGGGGGACCTTAGGAATTTCATGTTCGGATGATTGTGTAAGGTTTGGTGAGAATTATTGGTGTAATATTTGCTATCATGCTATGTACATTTAGTGTGCTCGGGGAAATTGTTGAAATAAGTCTTATAAGCTCTGAGAGAAAAGAAAAAAAATGTATATATGATTTTATATATGTATTTTTGAAAAAAAAAAGAGAGAAGAAAAGAGCATAAAAGACTTACCCAACACCTGTTCTTTTATCTGTGGATCATAGCATGTTCTGTTGGTTTATGTATTTGATATGGGAAAGGGAAAAGAGAATTAAATAAATGATTAGTTCTGCTGAGATTTGTCATTTGCCGTGATTTCTAGGGGAATGGTTGAGAGTAGCTAACTCAAGAGTTTCTGGGGTAAGTCACTGTACCATATTTTGCCTTCCTGTCTAAAGAACCAACACTACAACCAACATAAGTCCTAATTGATTTTTAATTCAAGTTTATGCATTTTGGTAGTGGAGAGATAGACAATTTGCAAACATAGGGTTGATTGCTGTATTTTCTGATTTTTGAGAGTTCCCTCATGCACTGGAGTGTTAAGTGAATTTTTCTATTACCTTTCGAGAAGGTGTAATTTCAATAATTCTGAGTATTGTACTATTAATTTTATCTGTCTAATCTTTCCATGTTCTGCATAGTGCATCCGAGGATGAATCCGAGGTAAGTATCCTGATCATCACTTCATATCCTTCATTTTCTTTTCTTTTTCGTTGCTTGGGATTAACAACTTAAGTTTGGGGGTTTGATAGCTGTGTATTTTACACAACTTTCGAATATGAATTGATGTTCTTTATTATATGAAGTTGTGTATTTTATATAGTTTTAGTGCTTATATTGTGATCATTTGGAGTTTTTTATGTGTTTGCTAGTTTTACAGCAATAGTTGTGTTTTTACTGCATATTTGAAGCAAAATAAGCAAATAAGGTCGAGAGGAGCTAATGAGGTGTCTAATTAGGCTCTTGAGCTTAATTAAATACTATTTTGGAGTTAATGGACTGGATTAAATGATTGAAGCCTGAAAAAATCCGAAGCCCAATGAAAGAAGAGACTAGGTCGATCGGTCCAATGCAAATTGCAAAGGGATGGGTCGACCCGACCCAAGTTACCTGGGTTGACTCTGTGCAAAATTGGTCCTCTGGGTCGACCCACTGATCTCAGTCGACCCATACGAGCGAGTCCATGAGACTTGATTTTATCTACTCCAACTCAAGGTTTTTGACCTAAATATAAAAGTCTCACTTGATATACACAAGAGATAACACAAAACATATTCAGGATACATCAGATAAGAGAGGAAAAATACATCTTGAAGAGAAGAAGAAGAAGAAGAAGAAGAAGAAGAAGAAGGAGACGCACTAGACCTCGATTGAAGTCGACAAGGTTGATAGAGATGGAGTGTCGTTGCAGTGAAGATAAGACTACTAGATTACTCTGCATTTTTCAGTTTTCCTAACTTTGCTGTCATGAACGCTTATACTCTAGCTTCGTTTGTTTATTTTATCATGTCTAGCTAGATTTCTAGCTAGGTTTTAGGGTTTGGAATATTATAGATTTTAATATGACTCGTTTGCTTTTCTTCCTGCTATCTCTTGGGATTTGATTTCTATAGTTTATTTAATATCTTGTATGGATGCTTGATCACCATTTATGCATGCTAGTTGTTAATCTGAAGCACTGACCAGAGAAGGATTAATGATAGAAAGATAGAAATCATTTTATGTGTGCTTGGAAGAACCAACCAAGTGAACAAGTATCACATAGGGTTGAATAGATCTTCTTGTGCTAGATCAGGAGTAATGACGTGTGAAGAACCGACCGCAGTGAAGCATGTGCTCATTATATCTATGTTATGGTTTATGCCTTTAAAAGCAGCCTGATAACAACCTAGTGATCCCCGACCGTTGATAGATTAAAGACAAGAAGTCGAGTCGAAAGGGTCAATGAGTATATTAAATGAAATAATAATTCTAGTATCCCTAAAACCTAGGTTTTTCCATTAACTATTTATTTGCATATTTTTGATTACTTGCATTTTATTTTATGCTACTTATTTTTGTTCTATTTTACATGATTAATTGTGTCTAGATATTAAGTGAGTATTTGTGTAAGAGTCAGTTAATACAGTCCTTGTGGGATACGATACTCTTGCTCATCTAGATATTACAATAGTACCGTGCACTTGTGGTACAGGTTATTTGTTAATAAATAGCGTGTCAATAGAGCATTGGTTTTCCATTAATTCATGGATGGGTGGAATTTAGTTTCCGCTATATTGTTACCAAGAATCAGTTCAGATCATTCTCTGTTGGTGGATAAATGTGTTAAGGGAGGTTTGCAGGGTCCTTGGCCATTCCGATTTCTTTCTATGTGGATGGAACATGAGTTGTTTATAAATGTGGTGAAAGAGTCTTGGATGAGCAAGAGAACTCGAGAAGAAAATACTCAGAGTCATGAATAAACTCAAGTGTTTAAAGTTGGTTCTTAAATCTTGGAACTTGAATTCTTTTGGCAATGTGAAGAAAGATCTAAAAGCTCTGCAGGAGAAATTATTGGTGGTTCAAGAGTAGATATCTAAAGAGGGGTACTCTAATGAGTTGCTAGAAAGGGAGGTGAATATTCAGGTCAAGGTAAATGATATATTATCAGTTCAGTCGAGCCTCCTTCAGCTAAAAAATCGAGTGGGCTGGCACATTGATAGGGATCACAGCACTACGTACTTTCAGCGAGCTCTGCAAATCTCTCATGTTCGGGCTCAAATATCTCATCTAAATGTCGATGGCCAATCGGTGGTCGATGTGGACATTATTTCTGACCATGTGATTGATTACTTCACGAGCCTATTCAACCTTCCAAATTTGCAATCAGTCAACCTTGATTGGCTGGAAGAAATCATTCCTCGTTTGGTTACGCGGGAGCAATCTTGTGATATGCTTATTTTGCCTACAATAGAAGAGTTATGTGCTATTATTTTTTAATGGATGTTAATAGCACAGCAGGTCCGAATGGATTCAACGCGAAATTCTTTCAAGTAGCCTGGGATGTTGTTAGTGAAGACATTTAACGAGCAGTTGATGAATTTTTTTAAATATGGCTCTTACTTTTCAAGATTAAATTCAAATTTTTTTGTTCTCATTTGAAAGGAGAAAAATACTAGTATGGTGGAGGATTTTAGGCTGATTGTGCTCGGGAATTTTCTTTACAAGATTCTTTCGAAGATTTTAGCAAATCCTCTTAATTTGGGGGCAGCCAACATTATGTCGGGTAACCAATTTGGTTTCGTTGTGGGATGTCAAATTCATGATGCTATTATGCTGGCCTCCGAGGGTATTAACAAGTTGAATAGAATAGGAAATGAGAATAATTTAGCTTTGACGGTTGATATTAGAAAGGCTTTTGATACCTTACGTTGGGACTTCTTAGAGAGGGTGTTTGATTTGTTTAGCTTCCTTCAACAATTTAGATGGTAGATTTCCCATATCCTTAGATTAGTGAGGCTCTCTATTTTGATTAATGGCTCTCCGAAGGTTACTTTGGTTACGCACAAGGTGTTCGACAAGGTGACCCACTATCCTCATTATTGTTTGGAATAGTAGAAGGGGTATTGAGAAAGGATCTTTATTTAGTTATTTTGAACAAGAGGTTCGTTCCAATGAGCTATGGTCGTGACATGGCTTTTTCTATCCACATTCTGTATGCTGATGATGTTCTTATTTTCTGTAAAGCTACGGGGATGAATGTTAGGAGAATTTTGGATCTATTGGAGAAATATGCGAGTTGCTCAGGGCAGGTTTGTAATACAAATAAGTTGCGGTTTTATTTTAGAAAAGGTGTTTCAACACTGTTAAAGGCTAGGGTATCAAGGGAACTTGGCTTTATCATTGGATCCATTCCTTTTCAATATCTTGGAATTTAAATATTTGAAAATTCTCCTAAAGTGCAGGTCTTCCAAGAAGCAGCTGATAAAGTGTTGTTAAAATTTTCCAAGTGGAAGGGCATCTGTTATCGATGGCTGGTAGGGTGTGCTTAGTGAATTCGGTCATTTCCAGCTCTGTTCTTCATTCAATGCTAATGTACAAATGGCCATCGCCACTGATCACTTCCATTGAAAGAGCTTGCTGAAATTTTATTTGGGCAGGGGATATACATAGTTCTTCGCACTTGTTAGTGGCATAGGAGAGAGTGTGTGCTTTGAAGGAGAAAGGTGGATTTGGTGTCACCTCGTTAGCTGCTTTGAGTAAAATTTTGGTAATGAGAATAGCTATGGAAAGTGCTTATAGATTCTACAGAAGTTTATTCGATGTTTAGACGACGTTATCTTAGTCATATTCTTGTCATATTATCAAGAAAAAATATGGCTTATCTATTTAGCAATACATTAAAAGAGAAATAGCAGATTTGGTTGAAGGCTCTTATTTAATTTTGGGGAATGGTAAATCATCTCTTTTTTAGTTGGATAATTAGCTTGGGTATAGGAGTGTGGACAAATTGGAGATCCCTACCGAAACTCGCGCTAATTTATTGGATAAGGTGGCCGACTTTTTAAAGGATGGAGTATGGTATTTCACTGAATTTTTTTTGTTATATTACCTTAAAATTCTTTAGGACATCTTGCAGGTGCCTATTACGAATAAGGAGGACAAGAGGATTTGGAAAAGGTCAGTTCATGGAGAGATGACAACGAAGGTGACCAAACTTTGCAACAGGAAGCATTACGCTACATTCAGCTGGGGAAAATGGCTATGGCATTGGGCCATACCTAGTAGGTGATCTATTGTGTATTGGAGAGCTATTGAGGATTGCCATCGATGGAGAAGTGGCATGGCCTTAGTTTTCAAGGGCCTTTATTTTGTGTTTTATACCATAAGAAGGAGGAATGTTTTGATCATCTATTTTACTCTTGTAGGGTAGTTAAAGTAGCTTGGAAATGGTTGTTCCATCTACTCCAAAGGGAGAGTCGAGAATTCTCTTCTTTTCAGGAGTTGATTTCTTATTGTATCATGTGCAACTTCAGCTCGCAAGTATTCTATGGAGGATTAGTGTAGTCTCATTGGTTTTGGGATCTCGCATGCAAGCAATAGAGTAACTTTTGAGGATTTTAAGCCTTCATTTCATAGCTTAGTGGTGATAGTGAGGTTGTCTATGAAGGAGTCATCTGTTGTCACGGCCAAGATGGGTTTTATGAATAACAATATGGAGAATTTGTTAACTATTAGAACAGTGGGGGTGCAGGGACGTGTTCAGAGGCCGAAATTCACCATTGTTGTTTCGTGGAAGCTGCCGCCTAGAGGATGGATTAAAATTAATACGGATGGCTCGCGCGGTGAGAGCTCCGGGTATGTTAGCTTGTAGTAGCGTGTTCAAAAACCATTCGGGATCATTTTGGCGTGTTTCCATGAGAATCTAGGGATCAAATTTTCTTATGAAGTGGAGTTGTGGGGTGCGATTCTGGTATTGGAATTTACTATTAGTAAGGGTATGTCTCACATATGGTTAGAGGTGGACTCTATGTTGGTAATCAGTATTTTTGCTAAATGTATTCGGCTAATTCCCTAGAGGGTGAAGGTGTGATTGTCGAGATTATTTGGATTTTTTGAGGGGGGCAGTTCCGAGTCTCGCATAACTACCAGGAAGGCATTCAGGTAGCTTATAAGTTGGCCAGCCCGTCTCTGGCAGTAGGTTGGTGGCAATATTTTCTACCAGAAATTAATGCTTTAGTCGATTCTAATTTTCTTAGAATAGGGTATTTTAGGCTTTTTGATAATGATTATTTTTTGTCTAATTGTTTAGTAATTGTTTCCCCATCATTTGTTGTTGATGGGTTTCTTATTTTCTCTGTAATTTTCCCTGTATTTTCTTTCTTTTTTTTAGGTTTAATAATAACCATTTCATATAAACAAATCTTCAACCACACAATGATTTGATCTCAATGGTTCATATTCAAACAAAAAAGAGGTGGCATAATGTTAACTATCAAGATCTTAAAACTCATACCAATGAAAAGGTGATGTGACATACTTCTATAAAAAATTGTTGAAACTTTAAGCATTCATAACTTGCTTATTTTCAATAAAATTTATGCAAATTATATACCAAATTAAAGCTCTTTTCATACTCTTTCGTTTAAGATCCATTCTTCATATGTTTATTTGAAGATTTTTTTCATTCATAATAGCATAATGTTATACTCATAATAGCATAACAAAATACTCATGATAACCAAGGGCGGCCCTGAGGGCTTGCTTGAGGTGCGCCGCACATGGCCCTCCCAATTATAGGGCACTAAAAATTACATATACATGTAGTGATATTAATTTAATTTTTATTTTTAATAAAAAAATATGTATATTAAGTCTAATATAAATTTAAAAGTTTATACATTACTTAATAAATGTATTAGTTCAATTAACTCTAACATATTACGTTTATAAAAAAAGTTTTGGCCACTTAATTGATAAGCCTTAAATTATTTTGGGGTATTAATTAAGAGTACAATTTTTTTAAAGACCCCCCAATCGAATTCAGCCCCTTTCATAATCGATTATTTCCTTAGTAGATCAAGCAATTGGATCACTGAAAAAAGATTCGATCAATTCACTTCATATGAAAAAACTTTAGATTTTTATTTTCTCCTAATAAATTGAATTCATAATTGGATGATGTAACTTGAAAAGCATGTTGTGAAAATATCATGCTACTTAAAAAGAATATTGTGAAAATCTTGAGAATATTATAAAGTATGGAGAGTTTAGTGATCCTATTTTGGTCAAAGTTGTTTCAATAGCAAAACGCATTAACATATTTTTTACCTAAACAAAAAAAAAATACATCGCTAGATGTATTAACGTATTTGAAGATGCTAAATAGTTGTCCTAATGCATGTATTGGTTACAAAATTTTATTAATCATACTTGTTACAGTTGTATATACATAAATAAGATTTTAAAATTGAAGATATTTAAATCTTATATATGGTTTACCATGTCACAAGAATGATTAGATTTGCTTTGATATCCATTGAACAAGATTTTCTAGAAAATATTGATTATAAAAAATTTATAATCGAGTTTGTTTCAAAAAAAATGGTGGAAGAAGTATTTTTAAATTATATTGTTTAAACTAAATTTTTTTATTTTGTTTCAGAGTTGTTCAGAGATGACAGTAAATTCATGATCAGTTGGATGATTTTAAAATCATTAAAAATTTGAGCATATCCAATAGTTTTCATAATTTTGAACATTAAAGATAGTTTTCAGATGCAATCTTTTTTCTATTATATGTATTAGAAATTCAGCTAATATTATTGGCAAGGAACCTTCAAATATGATCGTACTATTTTTATCATGCAATCATTTTTCTTTCAACAAATAGGGAAACCATTTTTTATGTTCAAAGAGGGCACCCCAAATCTCAGGGCTGGCCCTGATGATGGTATGGAAATACAACGCATAATATCATATATTTCTTTCATTTTAGCATAGAAAAATTTATAAAAATAGACAATGGTTATAAAATTTTATCTATATCATTCTGGAAATTGAGCTTTTTTTAGATTTTTCAAATATTATAAGTTTGCCACTGTCTTTGATCAAAAATTGACTAAATTGTGGCCATCTAAATCAAAGCAATGAATGAATTAGATGTGTTTCTAGTTCTCACATGGGGGATGGATTCTCATCTGATCTCTCTGTTAGTGCATGAGTGCATGCATTATAGATGTGATTATGTTAATGGTATATCTTGAATTTTTGGCTAAGTGTTCGTTATGGAGTACTCGCTACTGTTCAAATCTATTATGCAAAATAACAAGGTTGAAGATAGAAGGCTTCACGACTTGGTGTTCACACCAGTGTCAGTACAACAGACAAAGTTGGGAGACTTTGGATGGTGTTCAATCGAGTGTCCACTGCGAGTATCAAATATCAATCGAGAGGATATATGCGATGGATGCTGGAGTGTTGCAGGTTGCCGAAGACTTGTCCAAAGTTGCAGTCTTGAACTTCAATTCACGAAAAAAGGGTGCAGATGGTATAAATAGCGACGACAGAAGAGAGTTCTTCGTGTAAGTACCTGAGTATAAATTTGCATTGGATTGATGGATTAATTCTCACCTGGACGTGGTCCCCCAGAGTTGATGTTCACAAAACTAGGTCAGTATATCGTAAGTTCTTTACATGCTTTATATTTTGTTCAATTTACAACAATTGTTCGTACATTAATCCAATTTGCATTGGATTAATGGATTGATTCTCACCTGGATGTGGTTCCCTAGAGTAGGTGTTCACCAAATTGGGTCAATGTATTGTGAAATTCTTTACATGCTTTATGTTTTGTTCAATTTACAACAATTGTTCGTACATTAAATTGAACTCGAAATCAGTAAAGAACACCACAGTTATGCACCGCGTCTACAATTTCACTCACCCCTATGTGTGTGTGTGTGTGTTGTTTTACTCTTCATAGTCACCACTATTTTATAAAATATAAATATAATAATGATATAATTTTTTGTCCCTTAGCCTCAATACCTAAAATCATATCATAATCATATCCCCCCCCCCCCACAACACTAATAACCCCATCCATTTTCTATATATAACTAAAAAAAGGGTAATCTAGTCCCAAAACTTAAAAAATAACCAAAAAAAAAAATTAGAGTAGGTTCTTTCTAGCATCTTTGTGACGTGCAACAAGAATTTATCTATGATTTATGATCTACCTTCTTGATTGAAAGCTTTGGCACATATCAATCTTTGAATTTGTCGTAGAATCAAATGATATGTGATTGATCAACAATTGTATAAATTTTTAACTAAAATCATTGTATCATTTTTTATTTTTATTTAGGAAAACATGGTATGATGGTTTTGACTAGCATGATCTTGTATGAAAGTTTCTACTTAATTAATTAAGTTCCTTGATAAAATTTGATCAGAGATACATGAATGCTTGAGGACCCAAGAATGTTCTTCATTCTTGAATTAAAAATCTAATACCCTGTGTTTTTTTTTGTTTGGGTTTTCTTTAGTTTTTTTTCCAAAAACTATATATCCTAAAATAGAATTATTGAACCCTAAAATTGAAATCAATTAATTTAATTATATTTATCTGACAAATACTCGCACGGTGCACTTGTCAAATGCTAACATGGACTCATGTACTCCTCTGGACAATTATTTTTTTTGAATTAATATATATCCTAAAATGGAACTAGTGAACCCTAAAATTAAAGTGAATTAATTTATTTTTATTTTTTATCCAGTGACTCGCGCAACGTACTTGCTCAACGCTAATGTATGGACTCGTGCACTGTGCTCGACAACTAATTTTTTAATTTAAACATAAACTATAAACCCTTAAAACCCCTAAAGTACTGTGGGGATGGCCTAGTGGTGGAGTGAAATTGCTTGGAGACCAAAGGTCACGGGTTCGAATTTCCTCAATACCACAGGTCGGGTGTGTGAGTAAAAAAATCCCCTAAGAATACTAAACAAAAAAACATAAATTTTAATTGAGATAAAATAAATCCTAATTTTGATGTAATAAATTCATATAAGAAAAATAGCAGGGTCAGTACTTTTCAGGCAACTGGGGATACTTTTTAGTGATATGTTCAAGTGATATTTTAAATAATGATTTTTTTCGAGCCGAATCAACACACAGCTCGCCCGTCTGACGATCTGACCATACTTAACAAAGTCTGATATCAGACAACCATGCAAGGTTAGATCCATTATCATCCAATAATTTACCAAACAACCAGAAGTTGGCCACGGGTCCATCGCCCATTCCGCCATTAAAGAGTGCAAAGTCAATTTATTACTGGATAATACAAAATACGGGACAAAATTACTTGTTACCAATTGTGCTACATTTTTTGTAACATACTAAAATTTATTAGTTTTTTTTTTTTACAAATTTTTATCTTCAATTTAAATTTCTTGTAATTTAGATTAATTTTACACTTGTTGTAACACCCCATTGGCCCAATTATTTTGTTGATGCACATTTTGACCTTCATACACATTTTGAGTAGTCCAATCAAAGTGTGAACTCCCATATGTGTAAGAAGCATATGAATCTTGGGACATATCACTATGATCAGTGCCGCCCATATTCATAGAATCAAGATTGGCTGAAAGTGATTCAATATCAGTGCTTGAACTTTCTTCTTGAGTCCATACATGTCTCCTTATGTATTCCTTTTGAGTAGTCCAATCAAATTGTGAACTCCCATATGTGTAAGAAGCATATGAATCTTGGGAGATATCACTATGATCAGTGTCGTCCATATTCATAGAATCAAGATTCGCTGAAAGTGATTCAATATCAGTGCTTGAACTTTCTTCTTGAGTCCATGCATGTCTCCTTATGTATTCCTTTTCCTATTGCACCTATTCCAGAACCTCCAGCTCTACTTTCGTGGTCCATATCTTGTGTTGCATGAGTGAAGTTGGCCTCACAACTGAATGGACCTAATAACGTATGACTTGAACCATAATCGTGTTGATTGTTCCCACCATTTCCACCACCATCATTTCCACCACTTCCATCATTTCCTCCATCACTATTTCCCCCATCCTCTATTGAGTTATCTGTTTTTAAATCATGAGAAGTATTATCTACTTCTTGTTGTAATACTTGATTCACATTAATGTCATAATGACGAGTCATGCTAGCTATTTTTGGATTAGGATTTCCGTCATTATCATCTAAGTGTGCAGGGTAAACCCATTGAAAAATCGGATTTCCTTCTTCATCATTTTCATCAGTTATATCTACTAGATCCAGATATTCTTGCTTTGCAACCTTATCATTTTCAGCTTCCATATCTCGTATCCTTAACTTCATATTATAAAAGTAAAAGACCAATTGTTGAAGTTTTGGATACGTAAGTTGATTCTTTTGCTTTGTGTGGATTAAGGCAAAATTGTTCCAGTTCATCTCACATGCAGAAGATGATGTTGTTTGTGATAATATTCGCACAGCCAAATCTCTAACTGTAGATGATGAATGACCATACATAACCCACCACTCAGCTGCCATTACGAAACAACAATAAATATATAATGCACATTTATTCATTGAAGATATGATTTTAAATTATTTAAACAAGTTCTATTTGAAAATATTAAGTAAAAGACTTACATAGGACCATAGTAGATCGAGAAGCAATTGCAGCACGATCAGCAAATCCTTTTCTGTTGTCACTGAAAAAATGAAAAAAATAACCGGTTCATCTCAGTACTTTTCTTTTTAAGACATCCATTGGTTTTCTGGTCTTCTTTCTCTTATAATTCTTTACAAAGTGAGTGTCTTTATAAAGTGTTGAAACCGTTGGTATATGTATGTATTTTGTCTTTCTTTTATGTTGTGCAGATGAAATATAGGTGAGAAAAAATAGGAACATGTGGGTGCATTGACCAAGTCTTGAAGATAAAGTCCAAGATGTGTTTGTTCCTATATCTATGGGAAGGTTGTTGCTTGCGGCTAAAGTCAAGGAGTAATGATAGGAGTGTGTTTCGTGCAAGACATATGAGTAGAGGCCAAGTATATTGTTTTGTATAAATAGGAATCTGTTATATAGTGTTAGATACAAATTCTTAGAGATTTTCAGATCTGTATTGAGAGATACTAGTTTTCTACAAGTGTTAGTTAAGACAACTTTAGTCACAACCTTCTACGAAGGAAGAGATAAAGTGTCTTAAGTTTAGTAAGAGTTTACTTGTAGTGTTTTTGTAATTCACAAATTCATATAGTGAATATTTCGCCCTGAGGCACTTCGCGAGATTATAGAAATGTAATCTTGTGAAATTTTCCAATCCATTGTTTGTTACTATATTTCCGCTGCATGTTCAAAGTTGTCCCAACTTTAGATACAACTTTGATCACAACTCTGTTAGAACCGAGAGTTCGGTTTCTTCAATTGGCATCAAGAGCATACACTTGATACACTAAGTGGTGATCTTACTTTTGTGAGTACAATGGATTGTACAAACCCGTTGTTCAACAAACCTCCTGTTCTCGATAGGATGAACTATTCCTTTTAGAAAGTTCGAATGCGAGCATGCATCAAATCCATTGATGCAAGAGCTTGAAATGCTGTTCAAAAAACATGGACGCATCCTAAGACCATAGATGTTGAAGGTGATACTATTCATACCCCTCCAGAAGAATAGACCAGGTCACAAAACGAAGATGCTACCTTCAATGACAAGGCACTCAACGCAATTCAGTTTTCTTTGGACATTCAAATGTTCAAACTCATAAGAAATTGTGAGTCGGCCAAGGAAGCATGGGATATCCTTCAACAACATTGCGAAGGCGATGTTGGAATTAAAGAATCACGTCATCATATTCTCACCACAAAATTTGAGAACATGAAGATGGTGGAACATGAAACAGTTGGAGAATATTGCAACAAATTGCTTGAGATTCCAAATGAGTGCACTGATCTTGGTGATCCAATCACCAACAAAAGGTTAGTTTCTAAAGCCTTGCGAACTCTAACACCTCGTTTTGATATGAAGGTTGTTGTTATTGACACGGCAACAACCACTGGATGTTTGGACTTCACAAAGCTGATGAATGACCTGAAGACCTATGAAATGGAGATGAATGAGAAGGGTGGGTCAAAGAAGAAGGGAATTACCCTGACAGCTGGATAAACTTCAAAGTCAACTTCACCCTATGATGAAGATGAGGATGAAGATCTTGAAGAAATCAGTGAAATAAATCCAGACTATGCTCTTCTCACTAAAAGACTCAACACTTTCATTCGAGCTAATAAAGGTAAACAACAGAAGAGAGGTACTGAACAACGTAAGCCTCGCCATGACTCGTTCGGACCTTTGGTGATTTATGAAAAGATGAACTCACCTGGAAAAGAACCCAAGATCATAAAGCGTGCTGCATCAGATCACTTTAGACCAAAGGAAGTGAAAGATTTCTCCAATGTCCAATGCTATGAGTGCAAAGGCTATGGGCACTTTGCAAATGAATGTGCAAACACTTTTAGGAAACTTGGAAAACCTGTCACATTCCTATCTTTCAGCGATAGTAAGCTGGACACCTCGGGAATCTCTGTGGAAGAAGTCTCGGATGATGAAAACTATGAACACGCAGCCTTAACTGCACTATGTGCTGATACGGATAATTCAAAGCTTGCTGAAGTAGAGATAACTTCTGACATGTATGATGAGTCCTATTATGAAACTCTCTTCTGCTTTAATACTGTGATCACTACTGCATATGAGGAAGAAGAAGAAGTTACTGAAGAAGAAACTCTGGAGTTGCTAATAAAGTTGCAGGAACTCTACAAGGAGCTGTACGCTAAGTGGATAAAACAGTGCAAGGAAATTGAGTCACTTACTGACGAATCCACTAATCAGAAGGCATCTCTTGCAAGGTTGGAAGTTATGTTGACAAAGAAAGATGCAGAGATTGATGATATGAGGATTCAACTCAATCTTGCAAAGGAAACTTTCAAAAAGTTCAACACAGGTACTTCTAAACTTGATGAAGCTCTTGCACACACTCAGGTAACTTCTCATGGCATAGGTTATGATAAAACTGTAAAAACTGCCTTTACTCAAATTCTGTCCACAAGTGGAAAACCCTTTGTGAAAGCTCAAGAAAGTCACTCCACTTCATCAGTGATTAAAAAGCGTAGGAGATTTGTTTGTCATTATTGTTTTCTTCCCGGGCACATAAAACCCTTTTGTCATAGATTTCTGCAAGAACATAAAAAGGAGATTCAGTTGAGGACACAGGCCTCAAAATCAGGTCTTTCAGTCAAAAGTGACAAAACAAAGAACTTGGTCTGGAAGCCCAAAGCTGCCTCCAGAGACACATGTAAAGTTGTCTTCACTGCATCAGTATCTGATGATTCGACAACTTGGTACTTTGACAGCGGGTGTTCTCGACACATGACTGGATCTCAATGTTATCTGACTAACTATCAAAAGATCAATGGTAGCGAAGTCACATTTAGGGGAGGAACGAACGGCAAGACTATAGGACATGGTATCTTGAACAGTTCTGGTCTTCCAAAGTTGTCCAATGTATCACACGTTCAAGGTCTTACAGCAAATCTCATCAGTATCAGCCAGCTCTGTGATGACAACCTCACTGTCATCTTTGATAAGCAAAGTTGTACTGTGATTGACACCGATGGCAAACATGTAATCTCTGGGGTAAGATCTTCAAATAATATTTATGAAACTAAAAGAAAAGGCTATTTGAGTGCACAGGTTAATGATGTACAACTTTGGCATCAAAAATTTGGTGATACAAATTTCCACAACATGGAGAATCTTCAGAGACTCAATGCTGTTCTTGGAGTGCCAAAGTTGAACATAACAAATCCAAGATTGTGTAGAGAATGTCAAAAAGGAAAGCAAGTTAAAGTCTCGCACCCTGTTGTAACAACTTCCGAGAGACCTTTTGCTACACAAAGCTGCTTTGAATTGCTTCATATGGATCTTATGGGGCCTGCAGAGGTAGAAAGCCTTAGAGATAAACGGTATTCATTTGTGATTGTCGATGACCTCTCAAGGTATGCTTGGGTAAAATTCCTAAGTAACAAAGGTGAAACCTATGATGCGTTCTTAGAATTATATGTTAAAGTTAGAAATTTCTACCATTCTTGTGTTAAAAGAATTAGATCTGATCATGGTAGGGAGTTTGAAAATCTTCAACTTCTAAACTTTTGCATAAAAGAAGGCATTCATCATGAATATTCTGCTCCTAAAACACCCCAGCAAAATGGTGTGGCCGAAAGGAAGAATAGAACTCTGCAAGAGATGGCCACTGTCATGTTGCATTCTAAGAAGTTGTCCAAACATTTTTGGGCTAAAGCTTTAAACACTGCGTGCTATGTAAGTAATCGTGTAAACTTAAAAACCGGAACCACTATGACGTCATATGAAATTCTAAATGGTAGAAAACCCAACCTAAAATACCTACATATTTTCGGTTATGTTTGCTACATTTTGAATGACAGGGATTATCTGTTCAAGTTTGATCCTAAGAGTGATAAAGGTGTGTTTATTGGCTATTCGCTTAATAGTCATGCTTACCGTGTTTATAACCTCAGAACAAAAACAGTTATGGAAAGTGTTAATGTAAGATTTGATGATTTTGCCAACTTATAAACTCCTGAAGAAGATACTGACGATGTGATTGAGATACAGGGAAGGACAGAAAATACCGCTGAGATAGAAGGAAGAGTCAACACTGAAATTGAGCCCGCTTCAGAGACAGATGAAGATACAACTACAGAAGGATCTGGATCAAATTCCCACTTAAACGAGTCAGAGATTCCTGAAGTAGTGCAGGGAAGCACTAGAAGAGACCCACCAAGGAAAATTCGCAAAGATCATCCAATTGATCAAGTCATTGGAGATATACATGAAGGGGTCAGAACTAAAGGAAAAACTCATGCTAACTACAAGGAAATGGTAAGGATGGTATGCATGTCTTGTGTAATCAATGAAGTTGGTACCGTTGTCTTCTTATCCATGATTGAACCCAAGAACGTAAACTTGAGTTTGTTAGAAACAAAGTCTGGACACTTGTGCCTAGACCTTCTGGGATAAACGTGATAGAAACTAAGTGGATATTTAAAAATAAAACTGATGAATTTGAAAATGTCATTAGAAATAAAGCCCGCTTAGTTGCCCAAGGTTATACTCAAGTAGAGGGGATTGACTATGATGAGACTTTTACTCCCGTTGCACGAATAGAGTCCATCAGGTTACTCTTTGCCATTGCATGTTATCTTAACATTACTCTTCACCAAATGGATGTTAAGGCAGCATTTTTAAATGGAGTACTTGAAGAGGAAGCTTACGTGGAACAACCCAAAGGCTTTGAAGATCCAACAAATCCAAGTCATGTGTATAAATTGCATAAGGCATTGTACGGACTAAAATAAGCTCCAAGAGCTTGGTATAGTCGGTTAACCGAATTTCTGCTTGCATTTAGATTCTCCAGGGGTCATGCCGATAGAACATTATTTCTCAAGAAAGAAAAATACTTGCTTACGATCGCTCAAATCTATGTTGACGATATAGTGTTTGGATCGACAGGTGAGAATGCTTTGAAGGAATTTGTTGAAGCAATGTCCACGACTTTTAAAATGAGTATGGTCGGTGAGCTTAGCAATTTTCTTGGACTTCAAGTCAAGTAAAAATAAAATGGTGTTTTCGTCTCACAGACAAAATATGCCAAGAATCTTGTAAAGAAGTTCGGTTTGGAGAATGCAAAGCACATGAGAACTCCTATGAGTACGACTGAAAAGCTGTCAAAGGATGCAGTTGGACCTGAAGTTGATCCAACTTTATACCGATCAATGATCGGAAGTCTCCTTTACCTGACTGCTAGTCGACCAGATATCATGTACAGTGTTTGTGCATGTGCTCGATTTCAGTCCTGTCCCAAGGAGGAACATCTTAAGGCGGTAAAGAGGATCATTCGGTATGTGGCCGGAACATGTGAATTGGGTCTATGGTTCACAAAGGATACAACTACAGATCTTGTTGGATACAGTGATGTTGATTGGGCTGGAGAAATAGATGATAGACGGAGTACAAGTGGAGGATGTTGCTATCTAGGAAACAACCTCATCTCTTGGCATAGCAAAAAGCAAAACTGTATCTCATTGTCCACAGCCGAGTCCGAATATGTGGCCGCCGGGAGCTGTTCAACGCAATTGATATGGCTGAAGTCGATGTTGGATGATTATGGCCTGGAAAGCAATCCCTTGGTGATGCTCTGTGATAATACAAGTGTCATCAACCTTGCAAAGAACCCAGTTCATCATTCCAAATCCAAGCACATTCATTTAAGGTATCATTTTATTAGGGATTTAGTTGAAAATAAGTTATTAAAATTAGAGTATATTAGTACAGACAATCAACTGGCTGATTTATTTACAAAAGCTTTAAGCTATGAGAGATTCTCAATTTTGAGGAAATCTCTTTGCTTGTGTTCTATATGATAAGTACAGTTGACCCAACTGTTGTCACACTTTTGGTATATCATCGTTAACTATGAAGTTGAACAGATTCGAGGATAAAAAAGCTTGTTTTAAGGTTAAACCATGATTGTTCTTATAAAATCATATAACTAGATCAAAGATCTTAGATAAATGATATTTATGAGATTCTTTTGGTTATTTATCTATTCATCATCTGTTTCGCTTCTTAAAAAATTTTCTATGATGTGTCAAAAGTATTCTGATAATAAAATTTTCTTGACAATAGTTGGTTAATTATATAAAAAAATGGAAAATTTTGAAAGTCAGTTGAATGTGTCTGGAAATGTATCTTACTCTATCTTTAATACCTATTTTGACTATATCTTTAATATATTGATTCATATTTATATGGAGGCGGGTATCTATCAGAAATACATATATCTCTCCATATTTACTTTTATAAGGTCATTCTCACTTAGATTCTCTCGTCCTATTCATCTCTTTCCAAAAAAACATTTCGTTTCCCTTCAAACCCTTAATCTTTCATTCACTTCGCCATCTTCGCCATGGATTCTGACAAGATGAAGAAGATTCAAGAATTACTTAGCGATCCCGAAGCCTCAGCATATCTTCGTCATCTCTCAACCTTTCCCCCACAGCCTTCATTTTTCTCTCCGCCGCAACCCATCATTTCTAACCCTTTTCGTCTTCTGTCACCGGAGTCTACTTCGATTCTCCGTCCAAAAGTCCTCCTATCTCCTTCTAGAGGTAATGCTCCTATGGAGATTTCTCCCGAATTAGGAAGTTGTTCAGAAGTTCAGTCGAAACCCCTCTCACTACCGGCGCCCTCTCCAATTCAACCGTTCTCCGTCTCACCATCTTCAGAGCAGGCTTTAATCCTAGCCCCCGACGGAGTAGTTATGTCGACCTTTGACAATCCTGGTCTTGACACTCAAGTTCTTGATACGCCAGTCCTTGCGGAAGAGCAATTCGACCCGTTTTTTCCTTCTAACGATGGAAATACGTACAATGAAGGTCCAATTGAAGTTCCTTTTTCTGAAATTGAAGAAGAAACTCAGGTGGAGGTATCTCAGAAAGCTACTCCGACGCAAACCCCTCTCAAGAAGAAAACGATGAAATCTAAGAAAGCTCCTCCAACTAGACGATCCAAGTGCCTCCACATGACCGGTAGCTCCTCGCGGACTCCGGTGGAACCGATTGAGATCATCAGCGAAGCTGAAGAGGAGGAGGAGTGTGAAGAAGAGATATCGGAGAATGGTTTGAGCGAAAAAACTCTTTCTGTCCATGGGTCTGATTCTGAGGCAGGCGAAGAAGCTGAAGAGACTGTTGTTAAGAAGGGTAAGAGAAAGACTGATGATGAGTTTGAAACAGCAACTGCAATTTCAAGAAAGGGCAAGCGAATTTTTCGCCCTCTTCAAAAGTCAAAGGCAAAGTTGGGAGCTCTTCAAAGCGAGCTAAGCGCAGCGCTGATACATATGAAGAGGACATTTACTCTGAGTCAGATCTTGAGGTATCGAAAGCTAACTCTGACTTGTTCTATTCTGATAGTGCTAGACGAAATTGGGAATTTTTTAAGAATAGGGAGATTTTGAGTGATAGAGCTGTTGATTTGAAAGATTTCTCTGGATACAATTTAGTTGATTTTCTGAAAAAATGAAGGGTGTTAGGAAGTGTTACATACGCTAAACCGTACGTTGCTGAAGTTGTTAGGCTGTTTTATGCTAACCTTACTCATGAGTTTGGTAATCAATCATCAAAGTAGTATGGGAAGGTGTATGTTCGTAAGAAAATCTTTAAAGTTACTCCAGCTAGAATCAACAAATTTTTAGGACTTCCTCATTCTGTTGAATTTGATGATGAAATTGATGAAGTATTGAAAACCAAAATGGCTGATGTTTTAACTGGGGGTCAGGCAGATCTGTGGATTGCTAACAAGAAACCTAATAGACTTGCTTCTGTCCTCACTTCACTGTTCTCTACACTTCATAAGATTTCTGTGTGCAATTGGATTCCCACTTCTAACACAACTGTGGTCTCGTTTGAGCATGTATGCCTTCTATACAAGATTTTTGTTGGAGAGAAAGTTAACTTGGGTCAGCATATTTTTAATTCTATTGCTGAGGTAGCCATGACCAAATCCAACAAGAAGTTGGTTGTTCCTTCTCTGATATTTAACATGCTACTGGACCAAAGTTTTAAGCCCAGGAAGAAGGATATTCTCACGGCCAGGCTTCCTCTACAGTCTGTTCAAAGAGCTTTTCTTGCTGATTCCAGAACACGTGATCTTCCTTGGACAGATGAAGAATCAACTCCATCTCCTGCAGGCTCTCATTTCTTTATACCAGCTTTTGTTTTGCAGGAACAAGTTAATTTCTGCACAGCTCAAATACAAATATTTGAGAAGCAAAGGAGGGTATTTCAGCGCTTACTTTCTTCCCAAAAAGGGGGAGATCGTGGAGAAGGTTGTAGTCGAGGAGGAAGAGCTGCTGATGAAGATGATACTGAGGACGAGCAAGAAGAAGTTTGAAGGAGGTGTGAAAGGAAAGATGAAGAAGGCTGCAGTCTGTTGCAGATTTGGATTGATGTTTCTCAAACAATTTTTCTAAACAATTTCAATTATGTTTGTTTTAAACAACTTTATGTTTGCTGAAGATCTGATAAGATCTTTCTTTTGTTGATGTTTTTGTTGGTAACATTTAGTTGTTTTGATGGTATCATATGATTATCTAAGTATGTTTTGAACATGTTTATGATATCTTTTTGAAGTATGCATGACAGGGGGAGTGAAGTGTGCATGACAGGGGGAGTAATTGTGTTCGTAATTGTGTTCTGTTTTAAAGGTGTTCATTTTTTTGTTCCTAGTATATGTTTAGGGGGAGTTAAATTATGTTGGTTTTTGCTGCATGCTTTTGTTTTGGAAAGAAAGACAAAAAGGGGGAGATTGTTGAAACCGTTGGTATATGTATGTATTGTCTTTCTTTTGTGTTGTGCAGATGAAATATAGGTGAGAAAAAATAGGAACATGTGGGTGCATTGACCAAGTCTTGAAGATAAAGTCCAAGATGTGTTTGTTCCTATATCTATGGGAAGGTTGTTGCTTGCGGCTAAAGTCAAGGAGTAATGATAGGAGTGCGTTTCATGCAAGACATATGAGTAGAGGCCAAGTATATTGTTTTGTATAAATAGGAATCTGTTGTATAGTGTTAGATACGAATTCTTAGAGATTTTCAGATCTGTATTGAGAGATACTAGTTTTCTACAAGAGTTAGTTAAGACAACTTTAGTCACAACCTTCTGCGAAGGAAGAGATAAAGTGTCTTAAGTTTAGTAAGAGTTTACTTGTAGTGTTTTTGTAATTCACAAATTCATATAGTGAATATTTCGCCCTGAGGCACTTCGCGAGATTATAGAAATATAATCTCGTGAAATTTTCCAATCCATTGTTTGTTACTATATTTCCGCTGCATGTTCAAAGTTATCCCAACTTTAGATACAACTTTGATCACAACTCTGTCAGAACCGAGAGTTCGGTTTCTTCATAAAGTAAAGAATATTGCAACTCAAATAATTACATTGAAGACCTAAAAAAGACCACAAAAATATATAATATTAAATAAAAATCAAAATATATTATAGAAATATAAAAAAAATCGCGATATATTGCGATATTTCACCGATACTCGAGAAAAAATATATTCTCCCCCATATCCATATTGCAATGTCAATATCCGCGATATTTCAATCATTGCTACTCTCCAGCCATGACAATTTTCGGTGTTTGTGGTGGGGGCAAGTAATCAAGAGTCCTGTGACTTGTCGTCATCAACGGCAGATCCTGAAAATTTTCATAACATTGTCCATAACCCTTTTACCTTTACCACTACTTTGTTCAATGGCCTCTTTTAACCTTATCATATCCCCTTTATCCACCCTTACCGATTATCTCATCTTTTAAGGGCCTGTTTGGTTTGACTGAAAGGATAAATAAGATTGATTGGATATTAGTAGGATTGTACTGTTTGGGTAAAAATAATAATGTGTTTGAATTACTTGATTGTGATTTTGATAACATAGGATAGATTGTAATCTTTTGTTTGGATTGGATGACTATGATTAAAATGTATGAAAATACCTAAATTGCTCTTTCTATATGATTTTTATTAATAATTGCTAAAGTTGCATTTATTTTTCTTTAAATTGTGAAAATTAGAAATAAATCAAGGCACAAATTTTTTTTAACAAAACATGCGAAATAATGGATGCATGAAAATAATTAATCAAAATGATTTTATCTCTAAAAACCCTCTCTTAATTACATAGTAGTATTAGACATGAACAGTTTATATATAAATATTCTCGTTAGTAATTATTAAAATTATATATCTTCCAAGTATGAATTTGCGTGTGTGCATATATATTTATAAGCAATTCATATAAATAAAACCCACCGTATAATAAGATATGAAAAATAACAATCTGTATTAACAAAATATTAATCCTTCTTTAAAAAAAACTAAATATTTATCCTATAATTTTTGCCCTTTCACATCTTCTCGTTGGAAGCAGAAATAAATTTACAGTCAATCTCCAATATCTTAACCTGCAAGAAAAAATCCATGAATAAAATTAAATTTTGGAAAAGATTCTATTTTTCTTTCTAATTTTCGGAATTTGCATCTTCAAACACGCAAATCAAGAAACCTCGTAAATTTAATCCAAAAGGTGGTTTTTCGCTCCGGTGGAAGCTCCTCCACCCCACAATGTCACCTTCCCACAGCCCCATTTCGGCCCCCCAAATACTCAAATCCCGGCATACTCTTCCTTTCCTTCGTCGCCGCCTCCACCTCCTTCTCTCTACCGTCTCGCATTTCCCCTCCTCCATCATCGGCGACGTCTCCAGATTCGATGACGAGCCGTCGCTCCTCAAGGAGCTCGGCATTAACACCTAGCAAATATACCAGAAAACCATCTCCATCCGAGGAGCTAGGGACGGAATCACGAGCAGCAATCGCTGATAGGTTTCTATAAGTAAGCTTTTATATTTGGCTTGTTCGAAAATCTGAAATAAACAGAGGGCAGAGAAGACCAAAAAAAATAAAAGTGAGGGTAATCTTGTCATTCAACATCATAGTTGAGTTGGGCTGATTAACAATCCGACCTGGGATGGGTTGATTAACAATCAATTGAACAAAGGATTACAGTTGGGCCTGATATCAATCCCGAGCTTAAATCTTGCAAACCAAAAGTTGGATTGGGGCGGATTGCTCAATCAATCCATGTTTATCCGGTGAACCAAACACAACCTAAGTGAGACATAAATGTATAATATACTAGGTAGATACGAGTAATATCTTGAGGACTTTAGATAGTATGTCATTTTTTTTTTATCACATCATCATGTTCAGCCAGAATGAATACTCCATTTTCAAATGTTTCTCGTTAGATAGCATATTTTACTCATTCTTTGCATCCCAAATTGTCCACTGCATTGTTTAAGAATGTGTGTGATTTACAGACGAGCCCCGGCCCCATCCCCCCCCCCCCCCCCCCCCTCTATTAGATCGTGATATTATATTTCATCTCATCATTTCCTTATTTAGCATATTAATAAATCAACTGACTTTTCTATGATTAGAAATCTATTACTACATTCGTTTTTTATTTAGTGTCATTCTGGCATTTTATTCAAAAATGAAATGAGTATTATTTAATTAAAATTCAAATCAAATCATAATTGAAAACACTATACTCCTTCAATTTCATAAAGATTGATATTTTAGATTTTAAATCTAAAATTAAAAATTAAAAAATGTGACAAAAATATACTCTCTCTCTCTCTCTCTCCTTATTAAGTTACAGTTTCCTAATAATATATATTAATTTATCTCTCATTATAATTTTTATATCTCTATATATTTCCTTAATTTCTTTAACATATTTAATGTAAGAGATTTTATATAGGTAAAATTGGGAGTAAGAGTGTTAAAAATTATAAAACATCAAATAATTTGCAACAAAATTAAGAGGATAAAAAAACATTAATCTTTTGAAACTGGGAGAGTAAAAGTAATATTGGTCTGCAAATTAATAAACTTGAAACCTATTTAGATATAATCAGAACCAAAAAAAAAAAATCAACCAACTTGAAATTGATATGGAGGCACTCAAATCCTAACGGATGGTAAGAGAAGAATTTGATTTTAACTAAATTAATAGTACTGAGATCTCATTTTAACCAAATAAAATAGAGCGATCCGGAAAAAAAAATTGTAAGTACGAGAAGACCCATGTTATGTCTTATTTAAATAACAAAAAAAATTAACGATTCATTAGACATGTTAAATAAAGACTTGATCGATGAGACGAAATATTATAGTATAAGGATCCACTAAAGTAAAATAAAAAAAAAATGTACAGAAACTTGATAAAACAAACGATCAAAGTTTAGAGATGTGTTTTACCTATTAATAGTATCGGTGCATGTTTTGTATGTATTGATATATTAATTATATCTCTCAATTGGATAATATCATAGAATAATAGAATATATGCATACATTGAGTAAATATGAAATGTAATATTAAAAACATGAGAGAGAAATCGAACCAAATTTGTAGGCCACCTGGCGTTACAGATGGCTTGATTTCGAATGGGTTCCAAATACAGTAACAGTAATTCAACAAAATTGCCTTCAACTAAGAATTCCACAAGTCCCCTGGCAATAATTTATAAATTTCTCTAACATATTGTTGACTGTATTCATTTATTTTCTTAATGGGCTAGACAGTGGAGGGCATCATATTTTTTCTTGTTCCGATATAATTTTACCTTATAATATATTCGTACACTAAAATTATTTCTTTGATGAACGAAATGTCTTTAATTTGTTTGTTATCAATCTGCATATTGGATACAGTAATCGTCACGCGTGTTATGACTGAATCACATATATAATTGTCCGGAAATACCTAATGCAATTGATCATTAACTCATTAAATAGTTATTGAAGACTCATTTGGAACACAATTACAGAACTCAAATAATGTTACAAAACTTAATAATTCAAAAGCCAAAATACTAATTTTTTTTCCCTCAGATTAAATTTATTCATTTTTTTTTGTACAAATTTTAAATAATAGGGTTCAGGAGCCTTCTCGTGAAGAGTAAATTAAGGACAAAATTATTTAAAAATACCACAGCCAGACACAATGTTATGGTTACAAATCAAATACTCTATAATAATCCGACACTTTTAGACTTGCAGAGTATAAAGATATCTTCCGAAATTAATATAGAAGCCGATGAAAGACCAAAATAATTTTTAAAAGGGCAAAATGTTTTTCTCGACAAAAATAATTAGGGAATTGGGATAAATCAACAGGATTTAAAAGTTGGTAGTTATTTAGGCATTCCTACTTATTTTATATGACAGGCCCATCAAATCTGTATTTTTGTACTTTTGTTCTGGCAAAAGTCTTCCACAAAGCTGATTTGTAACTGCCAAAGGAGAATATTTATGAGTAGGGTTTGAATTGAATTTATTAAACCAACAACCCCATCTTTTCTTCATCCCCTCTCTCACTATCACTATCTGTCATTTTTTTGAAGGGAAAAAAAACCGTGAAAGACCTCACACGCCAGCACCATCTCTCTCTCTATCATTATCGGCGACATTTTTGAAGAAGAAAAAAACCGTTGAAGCACACCCCATCTCTCTCTCTCTCTCTCTCTCTCTCTCTCTCTCTCTCTCTCTCTCTCTCTCTCTCTCTCAATAGTTGACAGCCAAGGAGTTGACGCCGCTGTCTCTCTCTCTCAGAACTTGGCCGCCGGAAAATAGAAGGAGGACAAAGACAACCGCCGGCCGCGTCTTCTTCTCAAGTAATTTTCAAATTCTCCCGATTTTTGGCAGTTTTGCATCAATTAGTTTTAGGGGTTAGAAATTAATCGAGGCTAGGGCTATTATGTTAATCGTGGATTTTTTATGTTAATTGTGAATGTTTATGTTAACTGTGGCTCTTGAATTCGCACGAGACTTCTATTATGTTAATCGATGCTATTATGTTAGTTAATCGGTGAAACTAATTAGTCGATGTTATTCATGTTGAGTAATCGAGAAACTAATGGTGGATTATTTGATATTAATCGATGCTAGTTAGATAATAATGGTGGATTATTTGATATTAATTAAGGAAACTAATGGTGGATTATTTGATATTTAATCGATGCTAGTTAGATAAACTAATGGTGGATTGTTGTTAATCGAGGATAGCTAATCTTAATCGAGGCAATTTTATAAACTAATCGAGACTATGTATATTAATCGGGGCTATGTAAAAAATTATGGAGACAATTTTTAAAATTAATCGAGGATCTTTAAAATTAATGGAGGCAATTTTGTAAATTAATTGAGGCATTTAAATCATTAATCGATTAATTTAATACTAATTGAGGTAATTTAAAAAAATAATCGATTAATTTAAAAAAAAAACTAATCGAGGAAGCCTCAATTAATTTAAAAAAAAACTAATCGATTAATTTATAACAAAAACTAATCGATTAATTTAAAAAAAGTCACGATTAATAGTTCAAATAGCATCGATTATTTCTAAAACAAACCTCGATTAATTTAAAAGGAGCATCGATTAATTTTAAACTATGCCTCGATTAATTGTTATTTTAAATTATGCCTCTATTAAATTGTCCTCGATTAAGATTAAATTATCCTCGATTATTTACAAATGCCACGATTAATGTAATATAAGCCTCGATTAACATAATAAGTCACGTTTAACATAATATTTAGCTTTTAAAGTCTATTATTAGTGTAATTAAAGGCTACGACATGCAAAACTCTCATCTCGCCTATTTTCTAACAACACACATGCAATATAATCAAAACAACAAATATTTACAAAAGAATTTCACGAAAATGGAGAGTACAAAACGTACCTTTCAAAAGATAGAAACGAAGCACTGCTCTTCTTGATGAATAAAAACTTTCACACCCTTACTCCAAAGGAAAAAAATTCTCGACCGTGCACAAAAGAAAAGGATTTGTGTAAATTTTATTGTATTGTGAATATGCTCGAGTGTTGTTGTCTATTTATTCAAAAAATTTACCTACCACCGTACACAGTAATAAAATTATGTATTGAATTCGGTCAATAAATTACTACCATCCCCAACTTTTTATTTAATGAAGCTCAGTAACTTCCCCTTCTTTTTATTTAATGAAGATCGGTAACTACCTCACTTACACAAGAAATAAATGCATTCAATGAAAGTCAATCGTGGATCAATCAATTTAATCGTGGATCATAAAGAAGCCACAGAATTAATCGAGGCCACTTCATTTCACAATCGAGGCCTCCATTCCATAATCGAGGCCACATAATTAATCGAGGCCACTTTAATTTAATTGAGGCTCCTTCATTTCATTTAATCGAGACCTCGATTATTCAAAGTTAATCGAGGCCTTCATTTCATTTAATCGAGGCCTCGATTAACTTTGAATAATCGAGGCCTTAATCGTGGCCTTGTTTAATTTAATCGAGGCTTATTTTCATTAATCGAAGCTTGGTCCATTCAATCGTGGCTTGAAAATTAGGGTTTCGGTTTTAAGGTTGTGTATTGATTGATAATGCCCTGACAAAAGTACACTGAGTCAATGATTGGGTGTGGAAACTAAGGGGGGTGTATTGGATTGAGATTTCGTTGGATTTCGTTGGACTTTTAAAATCCGGGTGTATTCAATCCAGACTTTTAAAAGTCCAACGAAATTCTGGTGTATTCAATCCAGGCTTTTAAAAGTCCAACGAAATCTTGGTGTATTCAATCCAGACTTTTAAAAGTCCAACGAAATCTTGGTGTATTCAATTCAGACTTTTAAAAGTCCTTTAAAATTTTGCGGTATTCAACAATCCACGGACTTTAAAAAGTCATTGATTTCGTTGGATTTCAGCTGGATTTCACGTGAAAATTACAAAGGATGAAATCCGACCTCCAGACACGAGATTTCGATGGATTTGGAAAACCCAACGAGCACGGTGTCCCAGCGGCCGGTGAGGAGTTGAAATCAGGCACCCCAGCCGTCACCCGACCCCAGCGGCCGCTGGCCTTGCCGATGATGGCACTCCAGCCAGCGGCCGCTGGGATCAAGGTCGCTTGATTCTAGCGGCCGCTGGGTTTAATTTTTTTTCAGATACACCGATCGTTGTGTTCCAACGAGCGTTGGCGAGATGGATTTGAAATACATTGAAATCGTCCGAAATCGTCCGAAATCCATACACGAAATCCTCCAGACTCTGCGTGGAGTTGGGAGACTCTATGTGGAGTCTTGGAGACTCCATGTGGAGTCTATGGATTTATAAAATCCATAAAAATCCATGGACATTTTAAAGTCCAACAAAATCCATCAAAATCCTAATTGAATACACCCCCGTAAGTCTATTATAGTACAAATTGCCTAACAAATTACTTGTTTTTAAAATTTGTTGTTTTTTCCCAAAAACTATTTACTTTTGTTCACTTTTATCTATTTCCACTTTTTAAAATGCCTTTCAACATGAGTTTTAGGTTTTCAGGATTACACTCAACTATAACAGTGACTGAGTGAGGGCGGTTTATGGTTGTTTCAGTCAACCATAACTTAATTAATGAATTAAATCGGCGATGAATATGATTGATAGATATGAAGAATTGACAAACAGTATTCTTTAATTTGTTTGATGGAGCTAGAAATGCCTCACTTTGTCAATCTGCGTATTTGATATGAAAACAGTAACCAGGTCAGGTGTCGCGACTATATAGTTGTTGGAACCATAAAAACTATAGCTAGTATATAAAAGCATCCAACACTACACAAGCAAATTAAAAAAAAACTAGTGTTACAAAATGGATTCCTTCGCAGCTTGCGTTGCACTATTCTTAATGGTTTGGACCGGTTTCCTTTACCTCCGCGCCGGTTCGAGGCACCGGAAGCCGCTGCCTCCGGGACCTAAACCTCTTCCGATCGTCGGAAACATTCTCCAACTCGGGAAAAAGCCCTACGAAACCCTGGCCGAACTCGCCAAAACTCACGGCCCTCTGATGTCCATCCATCTCGGAAGCTTATACACGGTAATCGTTTCGTCCCCGGAAATGGCGAGAGAGCTTCTCCAGCACCACGGCCAGGTTTTCTCCGGCCGATACATCGCTCAGGTGATGCACGCGCGCGACCTGAACAAGCTGTCAATGGCCTTCACCCCTCCGGGGAAGGAATGGCGCGACAAGCGCAAGATCTGCAAAGAGCATGTCTTCTCCGAACGCAGTCTTGAGGCCAGCCAGGGGCTCCGCCGCGAGAAGCTGCAACAGCTGCTCGACCACGTGCAGCGGCACTGCGATCGCGGCGAAGTGGTCGACATTCATGAGGCTCTGCTCGTTACGAATCTAAATCTCATGCTCACCACACTCTTCTCGACTCAGTCGGCCGAGTTCGAGTCCGCTGTCACCGGGGAGTTCAAGGAAATTGTGGAGGTGATCGCAAGTACGCTTGCTGTTCCCAACTTTGCCGACTACTTCCCCATCTTAAAGCCCTTCGATCCACAAGGGATCAAGCGCAGAGCAGAATTCTACTTCGGGAAACTGTTTGGGAAATTCGAGTGTTTTCTTAATGAGAGACTTGAATCCAGAAGGACTAACCCGGGTGCTCCCAGGAAGAATGACTTGCTCGAGACGCTCGTAGATATCAGTCGAGGAAACGAGTACAACTTGACCAACGACGACATTCTTTATTTACTTTTCGTGTGTAGATCCATCAATTTCACTCAGATCCTTAATTAATTATCTGAATACTACTAGTCTCGTGTTTGAACTTTGAATTTGATTTATATATGTACGTATACAGGACTTGTTTGTGGGAGGATCTGAAACGAACACAAGCTCGATTGAGTGGATCATGACGGAACTACTATTCAACCCGGATAAACTGGAGAAACTAAAAGAGGAGCTGAAGATGGTAGTGGGAGAGAAGGAGCAGGTGGAAGAATCAGACATCCCGAGACTCCCATATCTGCAGGCGGTGGTAAAAGAAGGCCTGCGATATCACCCGCCGGGGCCTCTCTTACTGCCGCGGAGATCGGAGGCCGATCAAGAGGTCAATGGTTACATCATTCCAAAAGGGGCACAGATACTCTTCAACGTGTGGGCGATGGGAAGAGATCCCAGCATTTGGCCCAATCCAGACTCATTCGAGCCCGAACGATTCCTGCAGGACGACAACAAAATAGACCTCAAAGGCCAACATTTCAAGCTCATACCGTTCGGGGCGGGGAGGAGAATCTGTCCGGGTATGCCGTTGGCGGCTCGGATCCTGCAAATGACGACGGCGATTTTGGTTCATAACTTTGAGTGGAAACTTGAGAAAGATAAGGACCATCCCGACCACAAAGGAGAGGTGCTTGGGGTGGCATTGCGCAGGGCAGTTCCGCTTCGGGCTTTTCCATTTAAGGGCTGAATATATATGTGTAAAATTAAAATAACTCGAATTAATGTTGTTAATTTTGTGCGCAGTTGATCATATTTGTTATTTTGCTCCATGGTTCTTTCAAATTGTTGGACGTTCAAGTCGGCAAATTTGTCACATTTCAAATATCAAATTGAGCAAGTTAAAATTATATAATCCATCGATTTAATTATAACGTGATGTGCGTTTAATTCCGTACTCCTGAGGATGTAAATTAAGTTGAACTAATATAATAAGTATACATGCAAAACGCGCCCTTTTGTATCTTATAAGTGAATTATGAGCGAGAGTTCATTACCAATTTATCAGATATATATTCATCATATATAATTTCATCCCATTAGGCATATATATTTAATTTACCAGTCGAAATGGTAGAGAAGCGTAGCACTAGCAAGCGAAAACGTACTCATGCCGGAACACGTACATTAAAGCTATATATATGTATTCAAGATTGTTCCCTTTGAAATTAATGCAGGAGCTATCTTCATATGTTTCCCAGTTCTTCATCGAAAACACAGACTTAATTGCAAAGAAGAAGGTGCAGGTTTCCAGATGTACTCGTTAGTTTTGATCCATGTAGCATGTAATTCATCGATCATAAATCTTAATTTCTATTTTATTATTCATGCCCACACCCGGTGACCCACTAATATTAAAATGAATACAATCAAATCTTTTTGGTGAATATCAATACGTTGGGTTATTTTTATGAAAAGATGCAAATAAAAAGAGTTATTTTAATACATTTACACATAATAAAATATACTTTTATCGATTATCATTTCGTAACACTGTCCCTAGTCGCTACACTAATAAAATGTTTTCTTCTTATAAAACCGCAAACAAAATAAAGCTTAGCATGGGATGAAATATATGTCTGTACATACTTTATATACTAACTACATGACAAAGAACAATAGTAGTTAATTACCATGTAATAACGTAAAAGATTATCATTTCCAACATTATTTGTTCTTGAAGTTGAACCCATAATTGTATAGTAGCATATTTCGGTCAGTCATTTCTTTCACAAAAAATATTCCCTCCCCTCCTTTCAGATACTCCATTCTCCTATATATATACATCCAGCAACATAGAGCCGGCCACCATCAACACCGAGGCTCCACCGTGCTCCTCCGCAACTAGAAATGTTGCTTGCGTTCAACTTCAACCTCAGAGCTATCCCTTTCTCCGGCCACAAAGTACAGAGCCGGAAAGATCTCTTTCCAGGTCAGCATTTTAGATCGCCTCAAATATAGCTTCTCTTATTCTGCATACTAATTTCGATGTTTGTTAATGATTATTCGTATATTACTAATTTTACAGCCCGCGAATTTCCGATGATCACCACTAAGTCATCTGTTACAGTGAAATGCAGCCTAATTACTTCTCCAACAGTAAGGATTATACTAAATCTTGTTTTCAGTTATATAAATGATATATTTGATAAAATAAAATAAAATAAACTCGATGCAGCATTCAAGCACATATGCATAATGCACCCGTACACACACACACACTGACACACATATATATGTTCGCGTGTCAGAGAGAGAGAGAGAGATTTACTGTGGGGTTAATATAAATTTGATTTTTACGACGAAGCTCAAAAGTGGAATTTAAGTATATAAATAATTCGTTTAATGCGTAACATTTTATGAAGTACAATTAGTCGAGGACCACTCCGAGAAGTCGAGAACGAATAAGTTACTATAGTCTATAATATGTCGTTAAATTTAGGGTTAAATACTGTAAAATACACAAACTTTGACAAGATTTGCAAATTAGACACAAACTTTAAAATTTTGCAATTAAAACACAAACTTACATTTTTTTGCAAAATATACAAACTCAAAGTAAAATTTTAAAATCAATTGAATTTGAAAACCGCAAAGCCCTAAAAATTGTTCACCTTTCGATTTAGATGGCATTGCATTGGTTTTAATAAGTGAAAATGAATTATATGTTACAAATTCTCATTTTTCCGTTAGTCCGAAAAATTTGAGTTTGTCTATTTTGCAAAAAAATGTAAGTTTGTGTTTTAATTGCAAAATTTTAAAGTTTATGTCTAATTTGCAAATCTTGTCAAAGTTTGTGTATTTTATAGTAATTAACCCTTAAATTTATTTACGTGCAAAAAAAAAAGCACGTTAAACTAAAAGTTTACCTTCGGGGAAAATAAATAAATAAATAAACTCTGGTTCCGACATGCACGGTAAATTGTAAAGGCCAAAACTCCTGTGCATAAGGTGTATGGGTCGGCCCATCAGACGGTCCCGCTCCGACCCGGGCCGACCCGCTTCTGACCCGCGCAAAAAAAGAAAAAAAAAATTCGTCACCCATAGTACCAATTTAAACACTAAATAGTACAATTTCGTGTTTTTTTGTGTTTTTTAGGTTTTTTTTTTTGTTTTTCTTTTGTGTTTTTTGGGGGTGTTTTTAGGGTTTTATTTTGTGTTTTTAGGGATTTATTTTGTATTTCTTAGGATTTTTTTTTTGGGTGTTTTTAGGAGTTTATTTTGTATTTTTTATGGTTTTATTTTGTGTTTTTTATGGTTTTTTGGGGGGTGTTTTTAGGGGTTTATTTTGTGTTTTATGATTTTTTTGGGGGATTTTTAAGGATTTATTTGTGTTTTTTAAGAAAAAAACGGAAAGAAAAACAGAAAAAAGAAAAAAAAAAGAAAAAACGTAAACAGGAAAATTCAAAACAGAAAAAGGAAAAAAAAAAAAAAAACAGGCGGGCGTGTGCGCCACGCGCCCGTCTGAGGTGCGATAGCTGGGGGGTGGTGCACAGGAGACCACCCCAATTGTAAATACTGCATCTTCACGACCTTTTGGTCCAAAAACTTGGCTAAAACTCATACAAAATGCGCTGCTTTCAGGATTTGATGGGAAAAATAAAAGAGAAGTTCAACGAGAAAGTTAACAAATGTCTAGCAACTGCAACTTTTCATTCTACAGATATAACATCCAATCTCTGTATAATCGACACCCTCGAAAGGTTGGGAGTCGACCGATACTTTCGGTCTGAAATCGACTCTATTCTAGAACAAATATACAGGTAATTAAGGAAGGAAGATGATCCAGAATGTTTACAAGCATAGAATAATATCTGGTTCCATGGTCAACAGGTTGTGGCAACGGAAAGAGAGAGATATATTTTCCTGTATTGCTACGCACGCAATGGCATTTAGACTTTTGCGAGTCAAAGGATATCAAGTTTCATCTGGTAACAAAATATATACTAATTCACACGTGCAGATATATACTAATTATTCTTAATTAACTTTACATCACTAATCTTTTTGTGTGATTGTTTAGAGGAACTGGCTCCATACGCTGACCAAGAACGCGTTAGCATGCAAAGCCTTGATGTGCCGACAGTTATTGAGCTCTACAGAGCATCACAGGAGAGAATATATGAAGAAGAGAGCAGTCTTGAGAAACTCCATGCTTGGACCACCACCTTTCTCAACCACCACTTACTCACTAACTCTATTCCTGACATTAAATTGCACAAACAGGTGCTTTTATATCCACCACTAATTAAGCTGATCACCTTAATTTGTCACTTTCACATTTCACAACAATAAATTTTATGTTAATCTAGTTTTTCTTTCATCAATTCAAGGTGGAATACTACTTGAAGAACTACCATGGCATATTAGATAGAATGAGAGTTAGACGAAGCCTTGACCTATTTGACATAGGCCATTATCAAACTCTACGGGGTGCAGATCGGTAAAAGACTGCAATATTCAATTTCTCAAACCTGCCTCATATCTGATAAAATGTTCTCATTGTCAATAAATAGTAAACAAAAGCATGTTTACTCTTTGTTTTAGGTTCTCTAGTCTATGTAATGAGGATTTTCTAGCATTTGCAAGACAAGATTTCAATATTTCCCAAGCCCAACACCAGAAAGAACTGCACCAACTACAAAGGTATAATAACGGGATAGCTTAAGCAGAGAGAACTTCCTCCAAATAAGGCAAAGTATATTGATGCATTAACCAAAACACATGCACAGATGGTATGCAGATTGTAGGTTGGACACCTTGAAGTTTGGAAGAGATGTAGTACGCATTTCTAATTTTCTGACTTCAGCAATTTTTGGTGATCCTGAACTGTCTGATGTTCGTCTAGCCTTTGCCAAACATATTGTGCTCGTAACACGTATTGATGATTTTTTCGATCACGGTGGATCTAGAGAAGAGTCGTACAAGATTCTAGGATTAGTAAAAGAGTAAGCTTCCTTTAAATAAACTCATCTGTTTATGGGTTTTCATTTCCTATTCATGCATGCCTTATAAGCTAGTAACTTTGTTCCTACCAAAATGTGAACAAACAGATGGAAAGAGAAGCCAACTTCCGAATATGGTTCTGAGGAAGTTGAAATCCTCTTCACAGCAGTGTACAATACAGTAAACGAGTTGGCAGAAATGGCTTATTTTGAACAAGGACGTAGTGTTAAAGACCTTCTAATTAAACTGGTATTTCTTGTTAGCAATATGCTTTAAATATATGATTACATAACATCTTATTTTCTTTTCCTCATAAATAATTTTGTGTTTGTTTAACTTCAGTGGGTTGAAATACTATCTATTTTCAAGATAGAATTAGATACATGGAGCGATGAGACAACACTAACCTTGGATGAGTACTTGTCTTCCTCCTGGCTATCAATTGGTTGCAGAATCTGCATTCTCACGTCGATACAATTCATTGGTATAAAAGTATCTGATGAAATGCTTCTAAGTGAAGAGTGCACTGATTTATGTAGGCATGTTTCAATGGTTGACAGGCTGCTCAACGATGTGCAAACTTTTGAGGTAAAGCTTCTCCAAGAATATAAGTGAATTACTAGGAAATGTTAACCAAATTTCAGCATCCCACATTAACAAATATAGATTAGTAATCCATGAGAAAGATATTTTTAGATGCAAAATAAAATAAATGTATTTTACAGAAGGAACGCAAGGAAAATACAGGAAACAGTGTGAGCCTTCTGCTAGCAGCTCAGAAAGGTGAAGGGGTCATTACTGAAGAGGAAGCTATTACAAAGATCAATGAAATGGCTGAATATAATAGGAGAAGACTCATGCAGATTGTCTATAAAACAGGAACGATATTCCCAAGAAAATGCAAAGATGTCTTTTTAAAGGTATGCAGGATTGGGTGTTATTTGTACTCGAGCGGCGACGAATTTACTTCTCCCCAACAAATGATGGAAGATATGAAATCCTTGGTTTATGAACCCTTAACAGCTTATCCTTTTGAAACTAATACTGTAAGTGGCAAAAATTGAGTTCTGTCAGCAAATAGTTACTGACGCCAGATGCATATCATATGTTCTTGTAAAATATATGTATTCAAAATCATTGAATGTCATAACATTTATTTCAGCAATCATCAAGCATTTTCACTAACTGACATCCAATACTATGATTAAGGAACTCCACTTAAAAAAGAAACAAGACATTTGCCTTTGCATAGAACCTCACCCTGCACATCAACTCCATGACAATATCAGAAACATCTAAATCTAAATACAATTCGTACCAATTAAGGGCTTTAACATCATCTAAAAGATTGAGAAGTTGATCTATCAGAAGCTTCAGATACTTGTTTCCTAAACTTCAAGTAAAATTGATAATTAGCAAATGCATGTGTGATGTGGCTTGTCACTTCATCAGTTTCATACCATCCTCCATTAAATAATGAAACAGAACTGTTCAAACAAATTGTTGACGCTGATAGGTGAGGAAACCAATGAGGAAGGGGGAAATGATTCAGATGATCAATTGCACTTTCTTCAAATAAACATAGCTCGAATTCAAGCAAAGATAACAAAACTCGTACACACATCAAGCACAACATTCTTTAGCTAAGCAATAGGTGATCGTGATTTATAAAATTGCATGCTAAATTTGAATTTGTCAGCAGCTCTAAGTTTAAAGTTAGATACTAATCCGAACTTAATAATCAAGGAAAAGTTTAACACAATTTATTTCCTTTGAACTTTTATCCTTTAATCAACCTTCATCATTCAATTGCACCAACAAAAATCAAATAAAAGAGACAAAGAAACCCCTACAACAAAATTAGAATATCAATTGGTGCCTAATCAGTGTATAATAACAAGAGCACAAGCTACAACTAAAATAAACGGCACAAAACTCCTAAAAATAACTGCAAAATACACCTTCTGTGATTGAGGAAGACGATTCCAATACAACGCCGCCGTTCAAATGGTGCCGTTGCTCACATCAAAGCGGACCAGTGGTTAGGGGCATCAGAGGTCGCCGTTCAAGGCGGAGAGGACTCAGAACGCCGTTTTTGCCGCCCAGCCGCCGGTGGTGGTGGTGGGAGGGCAGAGTCGACTGCAGTGTGGAAGGGATAACATTGGATTGAATCAAATTTTACATTTAATTCACTCAGAAAAATTTATCATTATATTTCCGGTTAAAATTGGGGGAAAAACCCACAATGTTCAATGTTTCTATTTTGGTAATTAAAATAATGTATTTAAAAATTGGGTATTGCTATTGGCCACACTATGGCCGGTCATAATTTTCTAATTATAGTATATTTGAAATATATAAAAAGTCTTCACTTAATTCTTTATTTAATGATTAATACTCCGTATAATTTTACATTTATACACATATAGTTCATTTTAGGAAAAATTAACTTGTATATTTTTAAAATTCAAAGTACACATAAAATTTCTCTAAAAATATGAATGAATTGTTAAATAAATCAATTTTTGGTGAATTGAATTTTATTTTATTTTTGAGAGGATCTGTATATTTAGAGTTGCCCATTTCAAACCGGACCAGCGGTTTCCGATAGTTTACAAACCGACAGGACGATTACGGAACGCCGGTCCGATTCCGGTTTGGGGACATCGGGGTTCACAAACTTGCATAGCCAGTTTAACAGGCGGTTTACATTTTTTTTCAACGATCGAGATCATGATATCTATGGCTGGAAATTAAAGTAGACGGATTGATGATGTGGAACCGGCGGTTTGGGTACACAAACCGCTGGTTTGTGTCCAAAACCGCCGGTTCGGACAGTGTTTTTTCAAAAAAATTCAAATTCAAATTTCAAATTCCCCCCACTCTCCAATTTTCACCTATAATTTAGTTAATTTATACAAACTATAATGTGATTGTGTTTAATAGTTGGTAGTTCATCAGTTCGAATTTAAAAAAAAACGAAAAACCGGCGGTTAACCGGACGGTTTGCGCCGAACAGAACTGCCTAACTGGTGCAAACCGTAACCGTGGGCATCTCTAGGTATGAAATTAATAAAATATTTGGTATATCTTTATAAAAAATTATATAAAATCTCTAAAAATATATAAATTGGCTATGAAATGATTTTGTCACAGCAATATTACAAATCAAAAAATGAACTTGCGAAATTGGAGAGGAATCATCCTCAAAATTATTTCATGTTTTGGTAAATTGAATTAGATAATTTACTGGAATTATTAGATAAACTCTACAAAATTAGAAATGTATTATGAAACGATAAAAAAATTAAACCAAATCTCTAAAAAAATATAAATGGATTATGAAATGATTTTGCCACATTAACATTATAGATCAAATAACTTGTCGAATTATAACGGAATCATACTCAAAATGATTAAATAGTTTGATAAATTGAATTAGACAAATTATTTAAGCACACAATTGCAAAATTGAATAAATTATTGTAAATTATGTTGGAGGGAGTCAATTTTGAACATGATTATGAGATCAAATTTTTCAAATAAATAAATAAATAAATTGTTGAATATGAAAATGTTGAAGTAGACAATATTATGTTAACATGGATGAAATCCTTAAATTAATTTTGTGTGTAATTTACTTTAAAATTTAGCAACAAGTTATAATAATGTGTATTAATATTATTTTAGAATACTTGATGATATATATCTTTTATTATTGTAATATATGGCTTGTATGTATTCGAATTTATTTTATTTATTTTTTTATTATTAAATGAGAGTAGTGATTTGTAAACCATTGAAGAGATCAATAATAAATATGGAAGACGAAATGAAATCCATCATAATTTGTTATATTTGATGATAGATAAATAAACCGAAATATAAATTTTCAACCTAATTTTATATAAAAATCGAAGACAAAAATTTAAAGTCGATACCAAAATAACGGAAATTAAAGGTACCAATATATAAAATAAACATTAAAGATAAAACGAGATACACTTCACTTGAGTTCGAATCAAAGATCATGATCACCGGAATACCATAATTTCTAGTAGATCTATTAATCTCCAAAAACATGTCTTACAACTTGGTGATGGGGCTATTTTCCAGAATAATGTCCTTAAAGATTATATCGTCCAAAAACTTAATCAAACGGTTAAATAGCTTAATTATCTTTGCTTTGAGTTTGGTATTTTCCTATTGAATATTCTTATAGAGAATTTCAAGACTTGAAGTTACACACAAAATTCATTTAAGGATTTCATTATTGTTTAAATAATATTGTCTACTTCAACATTCAATTTTCATGTTCAACAATTTATTTATTTATTTAAAAAATTGATCCCATAATCATATTCAAAATTGACTCCCTCTAACATGATTTACAATAATTTATTCAATTTTGCAATTGTGTAATTAAGTAATTTGTCTAATTCAATTTACCAAAATATTTAATAATTTTGAGGATGATTTCGCTATAATTCAACAAGTTCTTAATTTGATTTATAATATTTGCGTGGAAAAATCATTTCATAATCCATTTATATTTTCTTAGATATTTTATTTGTTTATTTTTTTATCATTTCATAATACATTTATAATTTTGTAGAGTTTATCTAATAACTTCAATAAATTGTCTAATTCAATTTACCAAAATATTAAATAATTTTGAGGATGATTCATTTCAATTTCTGCAAGTTCATTATTCGATTTGCAATATTGATGTGGCAAAATCATTTCATAAATCATTTATATTTTTTTAGATATTTTATATAATTTTTTATAAAGATATTCCAAATATTTTATTAATTTCATCCATAAGCTTATGAGAATCAGAAAGTGAAATGAAATGTAGTTAAGTCAATGGCAATTCAACTGTTCAAGGATCTCTCAAAAAGAAAAAAAAAAATCAATGCACCAAATATTGATTTATTTACAATCCATCCATATTTTTATAGATATTTTATGTATACTTTGAATTTTAAAAACATATAAGTCAAATCTTCATAAAATGAGCCACAAGGATATATACCGTATATAAGTAAAATGTTATTAATCATTAATCAAAGAATTAATTAAAGACTTATCATATATTTCAAATATACCATAACTAAATAATTATGATCGGTCATAGTGTGGCTGAATAGTATTACCCTTAAAAATTCATCAATTTGTAGCCATTTATGGTTGAAACAATGGTTGGTGCTTCAAGTTGCACTTGTCCCACACTTCAATTAATTCGATTGCTTAAGATTGAAACGTGCATCTTAAAATTGCAAAATGTTCCAAAAATGTTATGATTCGATAAGAAATTAGGCTTTAATAATAATAATAATAATAATAATAATAATAATAATAATAATTATTATTATTATTATTATTATTATTATTATTATTATTATTATTATTATTATTATTATTATTATTATGTAAATTCTCCTATGCACAAGGTGCATGGATCCTAACCCATCAGACGGGCGGGTCAACCATCGACCCGACCCGACCCGACCTATGACCCGATATATAAATTATTTATGGACTCATCAGATTTACTATTTTTAATTTGCTCTCCACTCCAAACACTAGCCGCAATCTCTCCACCTTTCCCACTATCGCTCTCTCTATCTATCTTCCCGATTTGCTCCACTCCGGCGTCTGTGATTCATCTTTTTGTTATCATTGGTTGAAGCTTGTTATCGTACTCCATTACTTAGAACCCTGGTCGTCTTCTCTCCCTCTCTCTCACTCTTTTTCCCTCTTTTTGTGTTACGATTTTCTCTTATGATTTTCTCCAATCTGTCACCTGTGAATCATCTTTTCGCCATCGTTGTGCTCTATTTTTTTTATATGATTCGATGTCGAAGCCATAAATCAGAATTCTTCGGTCACATTTCTCATCTACAGTTGGTGCGTTGCTTCTTCTTCGATTTATTTAAAATCATATTTATCTTATGTATGTATAACTTTTGATGTGTGATTAATTTGAAAATTTTCGTGGTAATTCTCATTTTCAGATCTTGTCAGATTATTGATTAAAAATCTATTATATTTATCGACGTTTGTTGTTCTTGTGTGTATTTTATTATCTATCTAGCTTTGTCACATCTTGTTATCTCATTTGTTACATCGGTTGCTTTGAAATTAATTTGTTAGGATTTTTGGTTTTATGATAAGTATCACTTGGCCTTCTGATTAGTAGCAGTTCATACGATTGTATGTCTCAGATATTAGTAGTTTTGCTTCAGATAAGATTTTATATGGTGTGTGTCTATTTAATTTGTGTGTATTTTTTGTATCACTTGGCATACTAACTAGTATCAATTGATATGCTTGTAAGTATCATATATTAGTCATTTCACTCCATATAAGGTTTTATGTGATGTGTGTGTTTATTTGATTTGTGTGTATTTTTTGTATCAATTGGCATGCTGATTAATATCATTTCGATATGCTTATAAGTATCAAATATTAGTTGTTTTGTTTCATATAAGGTTATCATTCATGCTTCTCATTATAAATTGTTGATTTGTTACTCATTATAGATTGTTGAATATGAATATGTCCTTATGTATACTACTTGAATTGAAAATAAGTATCAAATTGCAGCTGATTTCGTATTTAATGTGATTTTTTGTGTTTTCTGTTTTCTTTCACTATTCTGGGATGTTAAATATAGGTAATATGAATTATTATTTGTTTTCATCTCAGTTCATGTACGTAATATGAATTATTATGTTAAGTATCAGTTAGCATGCTTATAAGTACCACTTGAAGTGGAAATAGGTATCACATTTTTAAGTCGTACATTTATGTCTTTAGGGTTCAACTATTTTCATATTTTGTTTGGGTTCTTTTTTATGTATTTATTAAATGTCCAGATATGTTCATTTAAATGTTTGATTGAAAATTATATAAGTAATGTTGAGCATTTTGTTCAAAATGACTTTTTATTTTGATTTTTGAAATCATAAATAATGTTTCTATTTGTGTTTTAGTTAAATATATGCTAGAAAATATATTGAATAAGAATATCTCTTCATGTGTACCAATGAGATTGAAAATAAGTATCAAATTGTAGTTTATTTTGTATCTGATTTGTTTTTTTTTTTCGTTTATTGTGTTTTTTATTTTCAATAAATGTTCATTTGAGTACTTGATGATTTGAAAGTTTATACAAGTAATTTGAATTATTCTGTTAAGTATCAGTTAGCATGCTTATGAGTACCACTTGAAGTAGAAACATATATCACATTGTTCATAATTTTTACCTGTAACAGCCCGGTCCCGAGATAGGGATTAACGAATGGGGACGAGGTGTTATTAAGGGATTAATGAATAAAGACGGAAGATTAACAAAGATGGTTTAAGAATAATGATATATCTTAATTAGTCAAGGTTAATTAATCGATGAATATTTAACTTAATACTAATCGATGCTTGATTAAAAAAACTAATCAAGGCATGCCTCTATTAATTTACGACTAATCAAGGAACCCTAAAAAACCTAATCGATGAATATTTAATGTAAAAAAAACTAATTGATGAATATTTAAATAATTGATGAATATTTAATTTAAAAAAAAGTAATCGATTAATTTAAAAACCTAATCGATTAATATATAAGTAATCGAGAAATATTAATCGAGGAATATCTAATTTAAAAATAAAAATAAAAAAACCTAATCGAGGAACATCTAAAATCAATCGAGGAACTTTATTAGACTAATCGAGGAATCTTAATTAGTTGAGGTTAATTAATCGATGAATATTTAACTTAATACTAATCGAGACTAATCGATGAAGTTTAAAATAAAAAAAACCTAATCGATTAATATTTAAATTTTTTCTCGATTAGTATTACATTGTCTTCGATTAATATTAATTGATCCTCGATTAATTTTAAAAGTACCACTATTAATTTTAATAATTGCATTTTCTCAGATGAATTTAAATTTTACGAATTTCCAATTTATATGAAATATTAAAAGAATTTATTTTAATAATTGTAGTTTTGTTAATGTTGATAGATTGATTGGGTTAGACTGCTGTTGCGGGTAAAGAGGCCTTCGGTCGTCATGTATACCCTACCAGATGTTATTGATCTGATCAGAGCCACACTGCTCACGATAGGTGGTGACGACGCCGTCCGACTATTCAGATCCGATTGTTTCGGACATTTTCTGGACTACAGGGGTGGTAACGTCCAGAAGAGGGTGATTCACGCTTTGATAACGTATGAGGTGCATGTGTCGAATCGTGCACGGGTGAGGCGGGAGGCATGGTTTCATATTCATCACTCTCAGCCGCGTTTCGGTCTGAGTGAGTACAATCTGGTGTCAGGTTTACGATTCGGCGGCTCGACATTCGATCCGAATGGCGATCATATTGTTCCGTCGAGATCTGTGTACCACCATTTATTCGAAGAGAAGTGTAGGACAGTCTGTGAGATGGAGGAGAGGTTCGGAAAGATGAGGATGGCCAGAGACGCTCCAGATTATGTGAAGGTTGCGAACATATTGTTCGCATACCGGATGATTATGTGCCTAGATCAGAACTGGGTTGTCGATCCATGGGTGTGGGTGCTAGCGGAGGATGTGGAGTGATGGAACTCATTTCCATGGGGTGCATATTCTTACCAGATGTTGATGCACTTTATCGGCCTCCTTCCCAGGACTCGATCCAGGCAGTATCATTTTTACGGGCCGATCTGGGCACTCCAGGTAATTAGTTTAAATTTAATTGTTCTAAATTAATGATGCATATTGAAATCAAGTGAATATGTAACTAATCAATTAATCCACTTTACAGGTATGGGCTTGTGAGGTGATACCGGAGTTGGCCCGTGAGACTGGTGTGCATAGTGGACAGCTCACTGTGCCTCGATGTTTGAGGTGGACATTTAGTCGCCCTGCCACTGACCCAGCCACATTATTACAGCGAGCGGTACGTTTTGAGGTCTCTTTATCTATTTAGAATATTCAATCTATATTTGTTAATTCATCTTAATGATATTATTATTAATTCCATGCAGTCACGTGTGGTTATGTTGATGTCATCTCCCGAGGAGACGGGGACGTCATATTACCTGAGCATGCAGTTGGAGCCTGGTGCTCAGAGCGTGAGATTTGTTCCCTCTTGATCCGGGAACAAGAAGAAGATGCTTGCAAATGCAGCATCTTGCAGTTCTACATCAGCAGAGGAGGTTGTCCCCCCATCAGCCCGAGGCACTAGAGCTGCTTGGACACCACAGAAAGGTCGTCAGGCGACTAGTCAACCCTCGAGCGGGGCATTGAGGGATGAGCCAGATCCAGACTACATACTTGGTCTCCGGCCCCTCACTGAGGAGGCAGCAGAGCACACAGCAAATCCGATTCATTGAGAGAGCCCTCCTCGAGCATAGGGAAAAAAGCGTTCGAGGAGAGATCAATCTTAGAGCAGTGGGGAGCTCTCAGAGAGTTTCCTACAGAGGGTTGTGGATGTTGTGATGCCCCGTGTCAAGGAGCTTATTAATGGGACTATTGCGCCCCGTGTCCAGGAGTATGTGGACCGGGCTATTGATCGAGCATTAGCTGGTCTAAGTAGCCGCGCTCAGAGGTCACCCATACCTGAGATGGGCCACCACAACCCAGAGTCGAGCGACCGTAGTGCATCTCATCGGGCACCCACCCCACGTCCTAAGAGTGCCCGTCAAGCTCCACAGCAGGGGGGTCCTAAAAAATATCATCGATTAATTATAAAAATTGCCTCGATTAAATTTGAAATAGCCTCGATTAATTCTAAATAATACCTCGATTAATTCTACAATAGCCTCGATTAATTCTAAGAGCCTAGATTAACTTCAAATTAACCTCGATTATTTCTAATAGCCTGGAGTAACTCTAACAAATATCCTAGATTAATTATAAAAATTGCCTTGATTAAATTTGAAATAGCCTCGATTAATTCTAAATATAACCTCGATTAATTCTAAAATAGCCTCGACTAATTTTAATCGCCACGATTATAGTCTACGACATGCAACTCATCAATATATTAAAGATTAAAGGGTATGACATGCAAATCTCTCTCCGTCGCCTATTTTCAAATTAAATCTAACAACACATGAAATATATAATCAAAACTATAAACGTTTGCAAAATAAGTTCAAAAAAATGGAGAGTACAAAACGTACCTTTGAAAATTGCTCGTGCACTACTTTTTTCTTCAGAAAAATCTTTTCTTTCGCCCCCTTACTCCAAAAAATATCTCCAACTTTTGCTCTTCTTCGTCGATTTGTATTGTAGTGTGAATAAAAGCTTGTATGTAGTGGAGATTTGTATTGTAGTGTGAATAAGCGAGCTCGGATGTTACGTCTATTTATTCAAAAATTTAACCTACCTCGTTACAAAATATTAAAATGTATTAGATTCGGTCCTACCTTCCCTTCTTTTCATTAATTCGGTCCTACCTTCCCCTTCTTTCCATTTAATGAAGCCAGTAACATTTCCTTCTTTTTATTTATTGTAACTCAATACCTACCTTACACAAGAAATAAATGCATTCATTAAAAAAATCTCGATTAATTGTAGGGAACATTGCCTCGATTCATTTAACTGAAGGGCTCGATTAAATGATATTAATTGAGGATAGTTGAGGCTTTTAAAAAAGATACGAGACTTTTTAAAAAATAATCAAGGAAATTTTAAAAAAATAATTGAGGCTTTTTAAAAAAAACGAGACAATTAAACAAAATAATCGAGGCTTTTAAAAAAATCGAGGCTATTAAATAAAATAATCGAGGCTTCTACAAATAATCGAGACCTCTTAAGAAATAATCGAGGCTTTAAAAATAATAATCGAGGCACTTTTTAAAATCGAGACAATTTTAAGAAATAAACGAGGCTTTTCAAAAAAAAAAATCGAGATAATTTAAAAAAAAACAAGGCTATCATAAAAAATAATGGAGGCTATTTAAAAAATAATTGAGGCTTTTTAAAAATTATTGAGGCCTCTTAAAAAATAATCTAGACTTCTTCAATTAGGGTTTCGGTTTGTTTTTTTTTTTTTAAGGAAAACACCCGAGAGGGTGGGGGATTAGGCATGTACATATCAACAAAGTGGAACTGCTACATCGTCTGGGGGAGCCCAAAAGTGACTCCCCCTCCGAAGATATAAACATACATATAAACCTTTATAGGGGAGACCTATAATAGGGACAAAGCTGCTGAGGGACAAATATAATCTAAACACTCCTATGGAGGGATATAACAAATGAAAAAGAAGCAAGTACAAAACCAAATGAACAAAGACATGGAATAAAAATATAAAGTCAGCGCCGGAACCTGAAGTTAGGATAGCCGAGCTGGTCCATCCTAACCAAGGAAGCAAGTGGCCGGGGGGCCGTCTGAGCGTCAAAAATGTGTAAGTCGTCGACCTCATGACCGAGCCTGGCAAGGAAATCAGCAAGGCGATTGCCCTCGGTTAATTGAGGCTTCTTCAATTAGGGTTTCGGTTGTTAGGGTTGTGCATTGATAATGTATGACAGAAGTACAATGTGTCAATTATTGGGTGTGGGGACCAAGTCTAGTATAGTACAAATTGCCTAACAAACTACTTGTGTTTTAAAAGTTGTTTTTTTTCCCAAAAACTATTTACTTTTGTTTACTTTTATCTATGCAGACTATATTTTTTGCGTGCATTGGATTAAAAAACTGGCAAGTTATGATCATTTAAAGTTCTTAAGATTTTTTTTAATTGCTTACATCATCAATTATAAAAGTTTGGACGAAAATAGCCCTCATTCCTTTAGTTTTTCCCTATTATTTACGAAATTGTCACCATTTTTCCATTAAATCTCAACCATTAGATCATTAAATTGTATAGTAGAGATGATCCTAGTTCTTTCACTAGGGAAAATGTCTTATTTGATCAATTCCATTTATATATAAGCACATTAATGCCCCGTGCAGTGCGGCCTGACTTATTTTTAAATTTTATTATTTTCTGAAATTTTTTAGTGTTTTTATCAAAAAATGTGTACCATAAAATTGAATTAGTGAATTCCAAAAAATTAATTCACCAGTGGCTTGCGTGGACTCTCTTAATTAATTTTTTCGAAATAAATATATATACTTTAAAATGGAATTAGTGAATCCTAAAATTAAAGTTAATTAATTTAATTTTTTTTTATTTGGCGACTCATTTGATGCTAACGCATGAGCTCATGCACTGCGCTCGACAATTATTTTTTTGAAATAAATATATACCTTAAAATTGAATTAGTGAATCCTAAAATTAAAATTAATTAATTTAATTTTTTGATCCAGCAATTCAATACTAACACTTAAGCTCGTACACTGTACTCAATAATTAATTTTTTTTTTAAATAAATATAATTACTAATTGAGATTATAAGCTGCTGGCCAGGATGGGATACATGAAGCGGGTGTATGAAAAGTGTTTGGCAACCACTAAACTACACAAGCAATTTCTTGTTTGGGAGGGCCTAGGATGAATCAATAGTTTCACACTATGTAATCGTATTGCCGACTTGCCGCAAGTATCTGGCAGGCATGGCCCACACGGGTACCATGATTTTGACTTAAAAATCGTGAAAATTTAAGTTTTAATTTTATTTTACCTTTTAGCTCCAGATATCATCATAAAATTCCACATTAAATTTATGATTATTCACGTGTTATATTGTTATATAGAATTCCGAATAATTGATTACGGGATAAATTAGATAAAAATTTACAATGTTTGATATCAAGTTTTAAACATTTGAAAGTCAGAATGTTCTTTTTGTAAAAAAAAAAATAAAAAAAATCAAAGGCATCAAATTGTAATTTACTTTTTTTCTTCTTAAACTTTTTCTAATTAAGAAAAATGTATCGTTCGATAGCTACATTAAACTAATATCAAATATTGAGTTATATCTACTCTTTGTACTTGTTTTTTATTGTATTTGGGCATGAAATCAGTTAAAAGTATTTATTGAACTCATAACATTTTAGTCACCAACTTTTACATTCATTATGTTTCTTTTCTTTTCTTTTTCTTCTCTTTTTTAAGGTTGATTTCTATTTGTTAAGAGGTATCACAAATTGAGAAAAAAAAAAAAAAAGGATTAAAGTACAGTGAGTTGAACAGGAGAGAGACAAGAAGAAAAAAAAAAAAAAGACCCCTTTCAATTGAGAATTTGAGATGTTAAGACGTGTTTATGAAGACTTGATTTTTCTCGCTAATATTTCGTTTTCTTTTAATTCTGACTTCAAAATCAAATTCATGCCTCTCCATCATGTCATATGACTTTGTAAACAAACATTTAAAAAATCTTGATATTACAGGAATATAGGTATAACTTCACATGATATGCCAAATCCAAATTCATCCTGAAAATTATGAAAGAAACCATTTCTTCAACTACCTACCTGCTGCGGAGTTTCTCCTTCTAATTATCTAATTTTGACATTATTTTTCATCAAGGAAAAAAATCTTGAACAAACTAAACTACCTTGTGGTCTGTGAAGATTTGCATATTTGTTATTTGTCAAGTAAGCAACCAGTTAGGTTCTGGTCAAATGCATAGCCAATAAATAGCACCATCTTACTCAAATTTCTTTTTTCTTTTTTTGTTTTTTTCAGACACCTTCAATGAAGAAATCATCGGTTTTGGATAAGATTCATGTTAGTTGAATCCAAGATTCTTCAACCAGGAAACAAAAGCCCCTATGGGATTCTGACCCTTTTTGTTTCTTGCATTTTTCTATGTTAATTCAAGATCCAATCTATCTCCAAGTTGACTTTTCTGAACTCCCTTGATAAATCTTGTGAGAAGCGTTGAGATTTTTCAGCTTCGGAATCATTTCGTTTGAGATTCATTGTGAGTGATGGGGGAGGGAGAAAGGCTCCCAACTCACAGCGATGATGTACCTGGACCGGCGGAGAGCGAGATTCGAAGCATTTTTTATAGCCCTATTTATTGGTTCAAAATGCTTGCCAGAGAACTGCATTGGAGTTTTGTGTTTGGAGTGACAATCGTGTATGGTGTGAGCCAAGGATTAGGTGGAGCTCTTGCAAGAGTAGGGACAGAGTATTACATGAAGGATGTGCAGAAAGTGCAGCCATCCGAGGCCCAGGTTTACACTGGGATCACTTCTATCCCTTGGATCGTCAAGCCGCTCTGGGGTCTCCTCACCGACGTCGTTCCGATTTCGGGGTATCACCGGAGGCCTTATTTCATTTTTGCTGGTAAACAAGATGTTTTTTTTTTTTTTTAGTTTTGTTAATGTGGTTATGATTTTGCTGCTAGGGGTTGTTCTTGTTATTGCTTCTTTGAGATTCTTGGATTTGACTTTGGATTTTGTTTCTGGTACGATGTTGTTCTTGTGTTGCTTGTATTGTGGCTTGTGTTTTGTTTTATGTTAATGCAATAAGCCTTTCTGTTTGGTAACTAATTGTATGTTCTTGTAGTTCTTACCAGTCGATGCCCTTTAATTATGTGAATAATAATGAATGAATAATGAGTTTTAGGTGCAAGATTTATTGATTTTTTTACCAGCAGCAAGTAGTTGGCTTCAGATAAAGAGAAAACTAGTGGAAGTAAGGTTTCTCTCGAGATTGATGTAGTAAGGGTGTAGCAAGTAAATCAGAATATAGTGTGAATAATCCTACATTACTATCAAGAGTTTGTAGCGGGTGTAACTTGGAATCTCATGTCAAATATGAGAATGAAGGAAGGTATTTTAGGAACTCTCTCTAATCAGTAATCTCTACTATAAAATACATTATGACACCTCTGGTTCCTTTGCGTAGAGCTCCTCATAGATCTCTTGTAGACTGCTATATATATACATATGGTCTCTGAAAGAAAATATTATCATACTTTAATGGTAATGTATGATTACAAGCTTGTAGGTGAACCTTCTGGTGTTCACAAAATTTGCGTTTCAGCTCAAAAGCATTGATTTAAAGTTTTCATTGCTTACAAAGTTTGCATGGGATTTTGAATTTGTGCAAATTTTCACTCAGACAACTAAGTACTTCTCTTGTCCTCAAACATTCTTTATTTGTGTAATTCTCATTCATAAATTTTAGAGGCATTACATATATAAATATCTTTCTCTGGAAAGTTCCGTACCATTAAAAATCTTCAGACATGTCTTGTGTAAATATGTTTTCCTCAATTGCATGGTTTTTTAATTCATAATTATGCATCCAATTTTGCTATCAAAATTTCCTTTTCCAGGTTCCCTGGGAGTTGTTTCCATGTTGTTCTTGTCATTGCACCCGGGGCTACACATAGTATTAGCATTGATTTCATTGACAGCATCAAGTGCCAGTGTTGCAATTGCTGATGTGACTGTTGATGCATGTGTGGCCCAGAAAAGTGGCCTTCATCATTCCCTGGCAGCTGACATGCAAAGTTTATGTTCTTTGAGCTCATCAATCGGGGCTCTTGTGGGATTTTCTTTGAGTGGTATATTTGTTCACCTAATTGGTCCCCAGGTTAGCTTCCTCCATTGTTTTGGAGAAAATCTCCAATTTTGTTGAAGAGATTATAAGCTTCTGGAAATGTGATCGTTTAATCTTGTTATACTTTTTGGACTGAAGGGGGTATATGGCTTGTTAACAATACCAGCTGGGCTCGTGTTCTTAGTTGGTGTTTTGCTCAAGGAACAACGGGCATCCAGTTTTGCTTACGAACAGGTACTCTGTTGAAAGTAATTTGCTTTATTAATTATAGTTCATGAATTTATTTTATACATGCATTTTTCTATTCATATATTAGTTCAAGAGTCATGTATCTACTTTAATGTAGGTTCATGAATATGTTAGATTCATAGTTAGAGGTATCTATAAATACCTTTGTAATCTAAGCCTTATCAATCAATCTAAGAATCATATTCATTCGATATATCTTCTCTCATTATTTATCAAAGTGCAGCAGCACTATGCCCAACATACTCATACCTTCCTAATGCATGATAGGGATGATCGAGCATAAACACTAACTTCTATTTCTGAAACCAGATGAACCAGAACTTAGTCAATGCTGGTAAAGCTATGTGGAAGACGTTAAAATGCCCAGACGTGTGGAGGCCGTGTTTGTATATGTACCTGTCCTTTTCGTTGAGTCTGAGTATCACTGAGGGAATGTTCTATTGGGTGACAGATGCACCAGCTGGTCCAATGTTTTCTAAGGTATGTTTGTTCGCATTAACTTCAAATCGCCAACTACCTAATAATTTGTCAGATGCTTTAGATATAATTGCATATCCACAGAGAAAATGCAATGTGAGAATACTACTTATATTAGGCCTGCAGATGATTAAAGATGTTACTGCACATACAGATAACTTATACTCCAACTGTCATCCATGGTATTTATGCAGCAAACAATTGGTTATATCATGGCAATCGGCTCCGTGGGCTCTCTTCTCGCAGCTATACTATACCAGTACGGACTAAAAGACTATCCCTTCCGCGATATACTCTTCTGGGCTCAGATGCTATCTTGTCTCTCCGGAATGCTAGATTTGGCACTGGTGCTGCGCTGGAACTTAAAGCTCGGGGTACCCGATTTTATCTTTGTGGTGGTTGATGCAAGCGTGTCCCAAATGATCGGACGACTGAAATGGATGCCACTTCTTGTTCTGAGCTCAAAGCTCTGCCCAGCTGGCATTGAGGGCACCTTCTTTGCGTTGCTCATGTCTATTGACAATGCTGGACTCCTCACTTCCTCATGGTTGGGAGGTCTCTTGCTTCATGTCTTAAATGTCACGAGAACAGAATTCCACAACATGTGGCTGGCCGTCTTGATAAGGAATTTGCTGAGGATCGCACCGCTGTTTCTGCTGTTCTTGATTCCTAGAGCAGATCCTAACTCTTCTCTGCTACCTGATGAAGTTATGAATACAAAGGAGGTTGCTGAAGCTCAAGCGTCCGAGAATGTCGAGCTCGTCGCGCTCGTTAACAGCACGGATGGTAGATAGCTAGGAGTATAGGGAATGGAAAAGGCCTAACATCACCTGTTGCAGGAGGTGAAGAAACCTGAGTTTAATGGTAGTTTCTTCAGGAAACTACCCCCTTTTAGGTCATTTCATTGTATTCTTTCATCTTCTTTTCTATATATTTTTTTTAACATTACTCAATTTTGTTCAACTCAATAATGTCTGAGTTTTCACTTACACAAGTTACACCATCTGTAATGTAATGTATACTAAATATCGAAAGGTTACATGTCATGCAAAATGTTAACTGTGAGAAATTAATTTTATGAGACTTGTTGTATTCAAATGTCTAAAAAGACATTTCCCAGGGGGGATTAGAACACTGGGCAAGCCAATAGTAATTACCCTATCTCTATAGATGATAATATCAAATGGAATATTTATTCTTTATATGCACGTGATTGGATATATTTTTATGTAGATGTACTGGTTAATACTTAATACTAAATAATAGATATTATATCCAAATTAAACTATCATATAATTTTGTTCATTCACTAGTTTACAGAAATATATGTATTAACAAACACCTTAAAGTACCTGCTCAAAAAACAAAAACAAAAAAAAAGCAAATAAACAAACAAACGGGCTCGTTTGGTTGGCAGGAAAGTAAAGTTTTTTGGGAATATGATTTCTGGAAATGTGATTCTAAGGAAAATGATTACTAACAGATTCTTTATTCTGTGTTTGGAACACAGCAAGAAAATTGCAATGATTCTCTGTTTATTATTGAATTAGATTTAAACAAGAATAGATAATTAAATATTTAAAATATATACTATATCTTATTTCATACTACCAATATTTATAATTTTAAATTACGAACCATATAATGTATAATTCTTCAATTTGCATTAGTACTACAGATATTGAATGCAACATATTATTTCAATTTAAATAAAATGATATCACTAAAAAATAATCAATTAAGGTAAATATTGTATTGGTGATCCAAATATTATTTATTGAATTGAAAATCAAAATTATCTATATAAATATTTTTTTATTGAATTGGAAATCAAAATTATCTATATTGACAATGGTATTGTCATCACTTAGTCCGCAATGTTGTCTCAAAAATGATATTATTGTAATTTTGATAGAATTGCCAAAAAAATAATTGATAAAATGGTCGAATTTTGGTCGTAATTTCTTTAATAAAAAAAGTATCACATCTTTGAATTTCTTTTTTTCATTTATAAAATTTTCTATTTTTTTTTATTTTTTTTATTTTACACATTTTTTTATTGAAATTTTTTAATCCAAACTTAGTATTAATAATAAAAAAAAGATAATAATAAATCTTATTTTTTCAATTTTAAAACATAATAATAATTTATAAAAAAAATAAATAATAATAAATGAAGAAATCGAACAATGAAATCATTTAACACCAGATTCCCCAAACACAGGAATGTTAAAATAGAGAATCCAGGAAAATTGCATAATTTTCCTTGTTTTGAGGAATGTGATTACTTTCCATATTACATAAAAAATAAACCAAACACAGTAATGTTAAAATAGAGAATCAGATTACTTTCTCAAGTCAGATTCCGTGTCAACCAAACGGGACCTTAAAATAATTGGAAAATAATAAATGGAATGTTTTGGAAAATACCTGCTAAAAACAAAAACAAAAAAAAAGCAAGCAAACAAACAAACACACACCTAAAGGAATTGGAATGTTTTGGAAAATAAATATTTTTTTGGCGTGATATTTGATGCAAATAAAAAAAATGATCTTCTTCTAAATCAGTATTATGATTTATGCATTAGTAGTTGTAGAGCGGTCGTAGCAGGAAGTAGGACGCGCAGCCAAACAGAATTATGGTTTGACAAAATTGCCCCTATTCCGGATTAGGGTTCCTCCCTTCTCCAATCGCCCCCACATTCACGCCCATCGCCAAACTATCCCCTCCTCTATGCCCCAAACCAAACAACAGGTGAAAGACTCACCTTTGATTTTTTTTATTTTTTATTTCATTACTGTTATTTAAAATCACCGTTTAAAACAACGCTTCTAGGCGCAGTAGTTTCGATTTTACTACTGGTTTTCAAGAGCTTAATTTTTTTAAAACTTGAATTGCTAAAAATGGAGGGAAAAGACAATTTCTTGAGACCCTTCTTAACCCATCTCTATTGCAGTATTTTGTTGTGCTTTAAGCCTAGCGGAATAATCGATTTTTAGGATTTTAGAGCCCTCAATTTACTGTCTACATGAAGATATTGAAATCTACTTGAGCTTTGTTGTGATGAGAGGAAAGGTTTAGTATTTTTTCTGTTATGATATGATAGCAGTATAATACTGCAGCTTTATGAGTTGGAGTAGTTATAATGTAAAAAAAAAAAAAGACAATTGTTTATGCTAATCTGGATATTTTGTGGGATCAATATGTTGAGGGTAGAAAATTGTGTTCTTAGATGCATGTGAAGGGCATTTTATCGTCTGGAAGCATGTTTATCGATCCAAAAAGAATGAAGTGTAATCGAGTTTAATAAAGAGCATCTTGAAAAAGGGAAATGTTGCGTTCAAGAGGATTTTCTCTCTCTTTTTTTTTTCCCGCAAAACTGTAGATTCCACTTTGAACAAAGAAATGACGAATTGATATGTAGAAATACTGGACCTTTTATTAGCACCCTTAGAGATCAGAATTAGGCCGTGCACTGGTTACTACAATTCGTGATGGATGTTCCAACTACTCAATATCTACTAATAGTATGATGTTTTGTGATGTGCTGTTGAATTGGAATGTAGCCATCTCATTAGTTTTTTAGCCTCTTTTTTGTTTTGCTTGAGAAATTTCTCTGCTTCTTTTTGGGATGATATGTCTTCTTCCTACATGTGGTTCACATTATCTCTGGTCTGCAGGATGAGTGGCCAAAATCCTTCGTGCAACCATTGTTCTAGAACATACTGGACACCTACAATGGAACGATACTTTGTTGATCTCATGTTAGAGCATATTCATCAAGGGAATAGAATTGGACACACATTTAACAAGCAAGCCTGGATAGATATGTTGGCTGTCTTTAATGCAAAGTTTGGATCTCAGTATGACAAAGATGTACTGAAAAGCCGTTATACGAATTTGTGGAAACTTTTTAATGACGTTAAACATCTCCTTGGCCAGAATGGGTTTTCTTGGGATGAAACTCGGCAAATGGTGGTGGCTGATGACTATATATGGGATGAATATATCAAGGTGAATCACATTAAAGTTGTTGAGGCTATGCTGATGTATGATGTAATTTGATCTGTTCTTACATGCAGATTCATCCAGAAGCAAGGCCTTACAGAACCAAATCCGTGCTCAACTTTGATGATTTGTGCTTAATATATGGATATACAGTTGCTGATGGAAGATATAGTCGTTCAAGTCATGATGTGGATGTTGAGGATGAGATGCAAGGGCTGAACCTCGGTTTGTGGGCTTCTTGCAGAACATTCATCAAAGACAATTGTTAGCACTAAGTTGTTGATATGGTAGAGTTTGTTTAGGACTATAACTAAAAACATGAAGAAACTTTCTTTCTCATTGAGGTTCAGTGGTGATTTCAGCTGCTGAAGCAAAACACAACCTTTTCAATTACTCGGCCTAAGAAATAAGATAATGGAACCTATAATTCTCTCAGTATATAGCTGACAATGGTTTCTCAGATTGAAGCTAAAAGTAAATTTTATCTTGACAGGTGACTACACTAATAGCATAGCCCCGGCAAGTAGTTCAAGGACAGAGTGGACAACAGTTATGGATCAATACTTTATGGAGTTGATGCTTAAACAGCAAGAAAGAGGCACTAAACAAGGCAACACTTTCACAAAACAAGCCTGGAGTGAAATGCTTGCATTATTTAATGCAAGATTTAGTTCTGAGTATAATAAAAGAGTTCTGAGACACCGTTACAAAAAATTATGGAAGTATTACAGTGATATAACGACTCTGACTAATCAAAAAGGTTTTTACTGGGATGAGAAACAGGAAATGGTGGTAGCTGATGATGATGTTTGGGATCCTTATATCAAGGTATATCACTTATCATCCACTGCAGCAGTTTTCTATTTGTTTATTATTCAAGGGGTTTACATGTTAATTGCAGGCGCATCCTCATGCTCGGATATATAGAGCCAAAGTCTTTCCTGGCTATAATAATCTAACATTGATATTTGGGGAAATGATGAGTAAGGAAAGCCATGGTGGATGTCGTCAAGATCTTAAAAGTGAAGCTGCACTTGCAAAAGGTGGTTCATGCAATTCTTTTAACTCCAAACAAAGAGAATGACAATTCTTTGCAGGCTCAATGATTTAAGACCACAGAGTTTTATTAGCATAATCTTAAAAACTGCTTCTGATTATTATACTTTGTCTGAAGGCATGCTCTGGCAGAAAATTCATTGGCCGTATGCTATAGCCACTTCAAATTTTTAATCCTTACAGGTTCAATGATTTAAGACTGGTTAATTTTCTAGGAAAAATCGTAGAATTGCACCTGATAATTATACTTTGTACCAAAGCCGTGCTCGGGCAGACAATCCCTTGATGATATGCTATAGCCACTTTAAACTTTTTTGTGTTCTTTTTTCCTAATTAGTATTTCCAGATGTTTTGTGTTTGAAGATGTTCTCAAACCTTTCTGGTAGGGGGTGATCACTTATCCATTTTTTATAGATCTAACATAATGAGTAGATTGTTTATCCTATACCGGTGTTGTGACTTGTGACTCCTTCCTAGGCACCCATTGAGTATATATTTGTCAGTATTCTTCTTGACTCCTATTTTTTCATAATTCCGTTTCTTCTTTGTATGATTCTTGATCTGTTATCTCTCTTGCCCATTTACATTTCTTCCCTTAGTTTTTTTATCCTTTTTTTTACTGAATTACTTAAATTAATTTAATGTATATTGTATGAGTGACTCCTGATGCTCCAGGATGTGTGTGAGTATATCAAATGTTATGTCCCAAAAAAAGTGTTCTTTTTTATTTTCAGTTTTTGAATCATTTATTTAGAATCTTGAATTGTCCTGAATTTCTTTTGATATGTATTGATAATTCTTCTGCTTTTACTGAAATACATTTTGTAGAACTTTCGTTCAATTCATGTTACTGAAGCTTATCTATGATTTTCAAATTTGCAGGTGGTGAGCGTTCTAGAACATATTGGACTCCGCCAATGGACCGTTTTCTTATTGACTTGATGCTTGAGCAAGTACGTGGAGGAAATCGAATTGGACAGTCATTTATCTCCCAAGCCTGGAATGACATGGTTGAATCATTCAATGCCAACTTCAATTCGTGCCACGACAAGGAAGTTCTGAAAAATAGATACAAGCATTTCAGGAAGCAATACAATGATGTCAAAATCCTTGTACAATACAATGGCTTTTCATGGGATGAAGATCGAGAGATGGTGACTGCTGATGACCATGTTTGGGATGTTTATATTAAGGTTACTTCTCTTCTCATTTTCACCTTTTGCCATCAATGTTTTCTATTATTTTTTATTCACTTATCTCTGCAGGCCCATCCAGATGCCCGATCATATAGAGTTAAAACTGTACCCTGCTATTACAAACTATGTATCATATATGGACAAGATAAGTTTGATGGTTCATTTAGCCATTTGCTTGATAGTGTAGATCCAGCTACTGGAGCTTCTTGCATGAAAATAGGTATCCTTTCATTTCAATTTACACATTCAGGACTCTTTCGAGTTTATGGTCGTTGAACAAGTTTTTGAGATCAGGACACAACAAGTTTGTGTTGTAAGATTAGTCAGTCATGATTTCTACTGAGGTCACTATTACATACAATTTTTGCTTATATATGCAGTGACTTCAGTGTTAGCCAGGAACGCTTTTTGTTATATGTTTCGTAGTGCACCTCATAGAGTTTTTGAAATTTTCTATCGTCATCCTTTATGTGTATATAGGGAAGAAAAAAAACTTAATTGTTTCTGCACTTTGTCTTGTGTCTTTTTATGCCATGGCATGCATTTCATGTTATATCACCTCTTTCTACAAAGCTCTCGTGCTTCCTGGAGGATCTAGAATAGAGATAAATCATGTTTTTTTTTCCGAAACCTAGTATCTGTTTGTGTTCTTACTGGGAAACTTTTAAAAAAACATGAGGATACGTGGATTTAATAAAAACCTGTTTTTTTTTTTGCATTATAGAGAACTTTGTTACCACAAACATATCTCAAGTACAGAAGGCATTTTCAGAAACTTTTGTGAAGATGGAAGTCTTGGGATTATCCAGTCACATTTTACAATCCTAAGTTTATTTTTTTCTCTTGCTGCATTGCTGTTACCTACCAATTTCTCAGAGAAGAGAAACTTTAATCCTTGCATCTTTTCGCCCTCTATAGGTAACAGAAAGGAAGCAGAATCGGTTGTTGGTGCAGATCCCATGACACTGCCTATGGATCATTATTTTATTGACCTCATGTTGGAGCAGGTTCGACATGGTAATAAGATTGGTAGTGCATTCAGCAAGCAAGCTTGGGCTCACATGACTTGGTCATTTAAAGAAAAGTTTGGTGCACAGTACGAGCAGCACGTTCTGGAAAATCATTATTTGTGTTTGATGAGACAATACATTGAGATGTACAATCTCCTCAATCAAGAGGGATTCTCATGGGACGAAGAATCGCATATGATTGTAGCTGACATCAACGTGTGGGAATTGTATTGTAAGGTACATCAACCTATTCTTATCTGCAACATAGATTTTTGATGACTTGCATGTTGTAAACTTGATAGTTCTTCTTGCTGCAGGAGCACCCAGAGGCGATTTCGTATAAAGATAAGAGCATTGAACGTTATAGTGAACTGTGTAGTATTTTTGGAACTGAATCAATTGATAGACAGTTGAGCTGCGACGTAGCTATGGATTTCGACATCAGAGTTGATGACTATTCTGGAGAGCTTCCAGTGACGTTTCTGGCAACCGAGGCATACGATCAAGCAAAGAAGCGGCCTCCTCCGACGTATTCAGCTATGGACTGCCGTAGCAAGGCACAAAAAACTGGCAATGAAAAGGAACGAGAAGATTTTAACGCCATCACGGATGTGCTCTGCAAGTTGGTCAGTAAGGAAGCAGGGAATCAGTGTTTCTCGATAGAGAGCGCCATTGACGCGCTCCAAGCCATACCTGACATAGACGACGAGCTTTTATTAGACAGTTGCGATCTGTTGGAGGATGAGAGGAAGGCGAAGACATTTTTGGCTTTGGATGCCACTCTAAGGAAGAAGTGGCTGCTCAGAAAGCTCGGACGCTCCTAACTTCAACCTTTGTCCTTTGATGACCTGCATTTCTATGTTTTTAACAGTTTTTTGTAATAGACAACAATGCGATATCGCATTAACGTTAGTTATTTCATCCTAGGTAAAGTAATTTATGTCCTATGTTACCAACCATGTTACATCTTATGCTTCTGTATCATCCAATATTATCAAGAATAGGAAAGTATCGTCATTCGTCCAATATTACTAAGAAAGTTTTCCTGCCCAAATGGATTTTTCATAACTGGTAAGTGCTTAATTACCAAATATGAGCAGAAATCATATTTATTGTATTAATTTTTTAACTGTGTAGGATAATGTTGAATGTGAAAATTTTGATTTTTATGCCTAAAAATACACGAGGTAATTCAGATTTTGACACATCATCTGAGAATGAGAATGTAATCGATTAATTATTTTTGCATCATATAATTAAGTATTTTCATTTCTTTCTTTATTTTAACAATTAAGTGGTTCTTCAATTTAATATATAACACAGTATAAAATTAAAATCCTTGCATCTAATGGGGAAATTCTAATTCCTAATAAAAATACGAACATATATGTAGCTGCAAGCCTTCAAGCATATGCTAAGGCTGCTGTAATTAGAAGTTGCAGTCAAGTAAAACAGTAACTTTTCCTACACACGCTTTCCTTGGGCAATGATAAATAACAGAATCCATTTAATACAACAACAAAACTACCCACTTGATGTATTGTGATCAACAAATTCACTCCAAAAACAAATGCAACATTTTTTGTTCTGATTCAGAGGAAAAACAATCTGATGCCGTATTTGCAAGGAAAGTTTTAAACTGAACCTAAAAATGGATCAAGTAGAAGTCTTAACTTTCATTTGACATTCGAAAAACACTGTAAATGTTAGTTCAAACTTCACCACATCCAAGGCTTAGCATGATCTCATATTTCTAATGCGTACGGCGACAGAACTCATTTCACCCTCCTCCTGTCTCTGTCTCTCTCCCGTGTTCTCTCTCTATCATGATCATCCCTCTCCCTGCTGCCACTCTTTTCGCGATCCCTCTCCCTTTCCCTTCCTCTATCACTTTCCAAATCATGTGGTCTCTCCCTATCACGCCGTCTGTCCCGGTCTCTGTTCACATCATTCTCCCTCTCTCTGTCTCGGGTAGATGATTTCCGTTGAGGGCTTTCACTTCTGCTTTGGCTACGGCGACGCTTCTTTGATGCCTCTCGTGAATCATCTCGTAGGTCCCTCCTCTCTGCAGTTTGACAAAATATGTCAAAATAGTCAAATTGACATAAACGCTAAGCTGGATATATACTGGAGACACAAAAATGCTTCTACATGTATTATATGAATCAATATTATAGCTATGTATCATTTTAGCGAACAGAAAATCTTGCTTATAATCACATTAGCTTCCGTATACACAATTCACAAATAATTGTATCCAAAACCTAGCCACACTGTGATACACTCTACACTTGGGCATGTTTAAGATTTTTATAGCACCAAAATATTCTACATTTGACAAAAATTCATTTTATGCATCATTGATGACAGTGAAGCATTTTGTGGTGGCTAGTGTGACCTAAAAAAAATGTACATACTGTCGATCTCATCTAAACCTTAGAACTTACTTCTGCCAGAAGCATCTGCATTTGAATCAACTAGACCATATTCAGCCTGCAACCGACTCCTATGCACAGCAACTTTTCTCTCTATTTCCTCAGGATTTTTTATCCCCTGCTCTTCAAGGGATTCGCGATATTCCATCAAAGAAACCTCAAGACGCCTCAATCTCTGTCTGTGACAATCATATATCATTGCATTATACACCACAGATAAGGTGCTGACAAATTAAAGAAAGTCAATTCAAAACTACCAAAAAAAAAAAAAAATCAATGTTGCAAAAGAATCAAACTATAATTTATTAGTATAAAACTTCAATCAGAAACATGAGCGAAATTAAACACTCCTTCTAACCACATTTAGTATCTTCCAACTTCTAAGTACACCCATCATGCCAAAGTGCCAAGCAATAAGAAAGTTTCCAAAAAAAAAAATCTACACCAGAAGAGAGCTAATCATTGGTGGAAATGAAGCACAAGAACTATGGAAAATGAGAAGACATAAAGCTCTTCAACCCCCCCCCCCCCCCAACCCCCCAATAATGGCAATTCAGGACAACATAATATATTATGTTATTTTCTGACAAAATTTGATTGAATGCGTAACCAATTCAGCTCCAAACCATATAGAATATTATATTTTGTAAAGTGAACTACTCAAAGAAGTGCTCGTAGTACCTCCGCTCTTCGTTCATTCCACCACCATCGAGATGTGAAAAATTACTGGCATCAGTGGTAAGCTCCAGCTCCTCCGTTTTGTAGAGAACATCACCTGCATTTTCACTACCAGAAGATGAATAAGTCAACCCCAAGTCCCTTGTACTTCTATCACGTTCCTCGTCACTTTCATCATCCTCTCTAGCCCACTTAGAGGATGGGAGAATGGATTCATTTTTTCCTTCACTATTGTTAATGTCAGGTTGCAAGATATGATCTTTTGGAGGGAAAAGCATAGTTCCTCTCCCCATTGATTGCATATCATCATCCATACTACCACCTCTCACTGATATTTTCCCGGGATCCATTTCAGAATTGAGTTCCTTATGACCACTTGGGTATCTGCCAGAGCTTGACTGGCTATGTGCAGACTTTAACTCCTCATCTAGTTTGTAACCTCTTTGCTTTTCTGCCTCGTCCAGATAAAGTAGCCGAGCAACCATCATTTCTCTTCCACCAACTAGAGATAACCCATTGTGTCTGCAACGTCTTTCCAGTTCGGTAAGGGGCAAATTCAACAACTCCTTCATAGCAGCTCCTTTACCAATTGCTAAAGCAGCATCTTGGTTAATCTTGTCCCCATCACCTGTGTCTGCAGAACCAGCCTTACTGTCTAGCTCAGGGGCATCACCACATATTGAATGGAATGGGATTACACCGGAGTTACTGGATCGAAGAAAGGTAGCTCGCAATCCATTTACATATGCATCCGAAAACAGAAACCAGTCGGCCCATACTTGAAGAACTTTCATAACTCGTTCCTGCGTCAGAAGAGAAGCCTCAGTTTCTGACAAGGGAAATTAAACAAAGTCTTCAAAATATGCAAACAGGTGAGTATTACCTTAAGAGCTTCAGCGGTAATTCGTCCAGTTACACTACGATACAAATCATTAAAGCTTTCCATAATGTCTGGTAAAGTTGCTTCAAATTTGGTACGATAAGCAGAAGCATTTTTCACAGGAGCACTGCTGTTGTGCAGAATGTCTGAGACAAGCATGAGCCTAGCAACTTTTGTGGGAATTGGTGTTTCTTTAAGAGTCAAAGACTCAGTTAATACTTCAACCACCTGAAATGCAATAATGAACATATTTAAATGAAGACAACATCAGCACTGAGCAATCAAGTTGGCAAACAGAGTCCACCACCCACCCCCCAACACACACAGCTAACAAAAGAAGCACAAAGTATTCAGCTTCATATCAGATTTATTGTTCCAACAGATCATGGCAATAGAACAAAGTTCACAATATAGTTTGATTTCTCATATATAATAGAGCTAAACTACAATAAGAAGGGTAATAACTAGGACTGTCAACTCAGGGAGAAGCTATTTCAGTATCTTTAGTCTGCTTCTTCCAGTAAACATGGGCTACGTTATGAGTTTTTTCCTCACAAGTTTATATACCAGGCACTCAACCTCTGTATGCTCATGACTTGCATAAGTTGCATTTCCTAATGCAACAGTCTTGCAAGTCAAGCAAACTTGGTCTATCAGCATAAGCTTTAGCAATTACCTCTCCCGCAGCATCAGCATTGTCTAGAGCAAACCCCATGGCATCTTTTATCTGACATCTCTCCAATGTTAACGCACGCAGCATATCCTCAAATTCATCTCTTTGGGCATCTGTCAGCGTTCGTTCCACCTCCACACGCTGTAAAAAAGCAGAAGACGGAGCACAAAAACATATCACAAATATGAACAAGATAATTAAAACATATAAACTATGAGCAGCAGCAAACAGCATAAAAGACTGGAGTAGAAAGTACTTTGCTTTTCCCGGCAGCATAAGTGGTCCCAGCTTCCTTTTCATGCTCCGGGCCTTTTGCTGTTGGTAAAGGAGGTGGTATCCATCTTTACATGCAAATAGCAGGAAGTCAACAAAAATGCATACTGTCAAAACTCAGAAGTTCAATAAAAAGGAAGTATTATCTCAATATTAGCAGCCACTCTGTCCAGAAAATATATCATACCCTTTTGAGACAGAAGGCACTATGATGCCAGAAGTAATTATACATAAACTTAGTCACTAACCAATTTTCATGCATAAAAGCAATTGAAGAATACCATTTTCACTTGAAAAATAAAATAAGATAATAATTTCCCAAATTAGAATGTCGAAGTTTCATATGGAAACAGAAGTTTGAGTATATTATATTAAGAATGAATTTTCAGTTACCTTCCACTACCAGTGATCATGATGAAAGGCTCTGTTCGCCATCGCTGAAGTGTATCACCCTGCACTTAAACAGATGTAATTTGACATCAATGATGCTGTCTATTCCTAGTTTTGAAGGATTATGGAATGAAATGTCCTTTCCACACATTTCACATTGCAGCCAAAGAAAACAGAAACTATACCACCATAACAGAATAAAATGTCCTTTCTACGCATTTCACATTGCAGCCAAAGAAAACAGAAACTATATCACCACAACTCTGATCCTACTTCAAATTTATTCGAATGAATTACTTGGTAATACAAATGACTTCAATCTGAATCACACATGCTGACTGACAAGACATTGTACTTTCCATATATATCATCAATATAGTGGCAGGGAATCCCAGTTAATTGGACAGTGTAGTTCCAATAAGCCAAAGGAGGGAGTTGGAAGGGGGGGTGGGGGATGCTAATGAGGCCATTCATTGTCAATAAAGAAGGTTCAATTGAGGGTTGAAAATAATTCTTAGTATAGCTCCAATTACATGGAAATTTTAATTTGAGACTTAGATTCAATCTGCAGCAAAATGAATGCAACTATCTATCCTCTAAGTACATGAGCATTACTGGTTTCTCCATCTCTCTATTCTCAAATCAGTTGAAAGAAAAGAACAAACAATGACAATTTATCTTTTAATTCTATTAACCCTTTTTCTTCAAACAGGCTATTTCCTTGAGGATTACTAAACTACTTGATACCAGCAAGCTAGAAATCCAGGCCCTGTTAATAAACTGTAGAGATAGCCATAATAAATTCGCAACTTAAAGGTTCTAGGGGGTTAAAAACAATATAACTAAGCACCATTCAAGGCAGCATACTAGAATTTAATTACATCAGACAAAGCTCACCTGAGCAAACGAATAGAGCCTCCATACATAGTAAGTATGTTCCTTCGAACCAAGCTCAAACAAAAAGTTGAATAGAGGATTTCCACGGCCTCGCTCCATTATTGCTTGTTCAAAAGCACAGCCCCCATCAAGAACATAGAGAGCCATTGTATCAATAACATGTTGGAGATGATTGTCATCAGGAGGAACAACATTTATATCTGGTACATTTGGTGTAAGTACCTTCACAAACAAGGAATTGTTCAAGTATTAGTCAACATCATTTACAGTGAACAGAGAAGATGAAAACTCCTATTTATTGAGATGCGGATAGCCCAGCTTTATATAACTTCTAGTAGCCGGCATATAGATTTCGATAAGAAATTATGTACTGCATTACATAGTTTGTGCAAACCTTGCACAAATTAAAGCATAAAAGCAAAGCTTCTTTCTACCATCGACAGTTGATGCCGCATTTTAAAAGAGGATAAATTAAAATATAGAAGGTATCCATTTACAATAGGAAAACCAGATTCAAAAAACTGCCAAGTTATTCCTCCCATATTTGTGTTTAATGAAGGACTTAACTTCATATCTCCAGATCTCCCAATTACATGGGTTCACCTACTACAAAACAATCGCCAAAATGATGTGTTTGTAATAGTAAACCAAAGAGAAAACTCTAAGCAAGAGCTTTCCTACCAATTCTGAGTTCTGGCTTGGAACAGTGGTTACTGGGGGACCAGAAGGACCGGACAAAATGACAGTTGCACCCTGGCAACAAGACAAGAATGGATTAGCATAACATTAGAAGCTAGATAAAAAAAAGTGTAATATTAGATCACATTAGAAAAGAAGAGCCTCTACAATGGTCATTCAAAAACATCAATTAGTCAGATAACAAATGAAGAAGGAAAAGATCAACTCACCTCCTTGCTCCTGATGGCCATATGTCCAGGAGGTGGAGCAGGAAGTGCCTGTGATGGAAGAGAGACAGATTTACCCCACCCAATTTTCAACTCGTATTCATAGACCACCACCCCTGGATTATAAGAAAAGGAGTTGATTAGTATTGCTTGCATTATTACCTCATGACACTCAATCCAAATGCTATTATTAAGGTATACAAACAAAAGTTCTAAGAAGCAGAAGAAATCAAAATCCAATACATAGTTGACATCTAATTATTGTATAGCCAAGATTAAAAAAGGTCAACTGCCCCTCACAAGCTAGTATGACTTATAGAAATCTGTCTGTGGCATGAGCACTTTAATTTAGCTTGTGAGAATTGTTAGTCCTAAATGTCATGGTATACCACAGAAAATTAGGAGACACGCCCAAAACTCTGAATATGAGAATAAATGACCTACAGAAATGTTAAAAACACCAATAAAATGCTGTGTATTTGACCATATTCAATGGTATTGTCCTCTAAAAACAATATAGCGAGTAACAAAATGGATGAATAGTCATAACAACAACTACAACAACAAAAAGAAAACACAAAGAAGACCTGATGAAAATTTAATTGCATTTGAAGAACCTCAAACAAACCTTGCATTTCATCATTTGCAGCTTGAGCATCAGCTCTATTCATGAAAGCCACAAATCCACAATTCCTTTGCCGTCTTCGTTCCTCTTCTGTCCTAGGCCACATAATTTTTACACTAGCAATAGGTCCAAATCTTCCAAAAGTCCGTAGAAGGAAATTCTCATCAACCTAAAAGGGAAAAACATGAACAGTTAAAAAAATAGATACGATGTTCCCTAAATGTGTAGAATTAGGTTCTAGAATTGCAAAGAAACAAGGCAGGTCGAATTTCCAATAAGAGAGGTGAGGAAGGACACAAATCGACCTGAGGTGACAAATTTCCCACATAAAGATTTGTTGTCTGTGGATCTCCATCATCAAATGAACCAGGTTTTCCCATTGGATCAAATTCATCCGGAAGCTCATCAAACCGGCTAGATGGCTGGCAAAAAGAAATCCATATAACTTAGAACCATTTTAAGCTGGACTAGACTAAGTGGGTGATATTAACTTGAATAAATTTTCGGAAGGCTCCCAAGATATGAATTCCTCAACAAAAACATTTTTATCACCATAAACAAGAGGTATCCAGCTCAGAAAATTGCACCCTGGTGGTTAATAAAAATTTGCTAGGTAATAGAACTACCTTTTGTAAGGGAGCAAAGAAACAATATCAAGACAGCAACAGAAAAGAAAAGGAAAAGGTTGCGAGAGACTAGCAGTAGATTGCCATGCTTTCGTCAACATACTTAAGTTCCAGAAAGAACTAACCACAGCATTGTCCCCATGACGTGTATCGCGCCAATTTTCACGTTCTTGATTCCTTCTCTCCCTCATTTCCTGTTCGTGCTTCAATTCTTCCATAAAATGATCAATATTCCTTGACTTCCCTTTCTCTCTCTCCTTTGGCTTTTCATCTTTCTGGAGATTTTAAAGGAGAGAAGTGAAAAATGATTCAGGAAACAAGCATCAATTAAGGAGTGAAAAAAGAAAACATGATGCTTACTTTCTTTTCATATTCTTTACCCTTTGTTGCCATCGGTGGCGGGATGAAAGATGGAACATACCTGCATAAAATTTGACTATAATCTAGTACCTAACCCAGTGATAAGAAATTCCCAAACAACTCCAAGGCACACAAAACACAAAGCAAAGATATTACAGGTAGAAATAAAGCATGCAAACTCAAGAGAGAACGAGAGAAGAAAACAATCAACTGATCAAGAACAACTCCAGACCATTTTCCTTGAGAAAGAAAAGATGTCGACCCCCAAAAAAAATCACAAAATTCAGGCCCCTTAGGTGCATAAGTTCCAACCTAAGTGGACTTAGACTTGCAACAATATATGGTTCTTTCTGTTTATTCCAGACATCACCATATATAACATCTATACCTATCCAAGAAACAGAAAGAAGGCTCTCAAATCATGTGTACTTTTAGATAGAAAACTTGAGTGAGCTTGAATTCAAACATCACATTTCCATTAAATGTAAAATACGCTCATTATAGTCCTCCTACATTTTGACGCACAATCTTCATGATGCAACTATAGACATAGCTGGATGCATGAACTGAGATTTTCTGTCTTGTAGATAGAAAAATACTACATCCAATTGTTGCAGTTTACATCTAATCTTTCACCAAATTGAAGGTTTCAAGCTATAAATTTTTTAGATTAACCAACTTAGTTTGATTCAGAAATGGAATGTGATACCAAAGAGGAAAATAAAGAGCTGCTTATTCACAAAACTTCAATACGCTATAAACTAAATATTATTAATATTAAAATTCAATTATACAACTCATGCTAAATTCTGGACATTTCCAAAATTCAGAACCCTGCATTTTCCATTTTTAAAAAAAATGAATATATACACAAGGAAACTCCCAAACTACATCATTTGAGTTTGAGTAGTCATCAAAATTTTAGATCGGATGAAAAACTAGATCTCCAGGTGAGAGGTAGCAATGGAGGCAATGACACAGGTTTTCTAGGGAAATAATGAAGTGTCCAAGCCACATGTTCTGCTAGCGAGCGAAATGAAGGTTGAAGGCCCTGAAAGGTGGTCTGCACCTACTGGCAATCCTATGAAGTCAAAAGTTCAAGAAAAACGATATGCTCCCTATGAGCTCAGTTCATTATAAATACGGAAATAATGTCTCTATTCATACCAAATAATATACCATTTTGCTAAAAAAATGTCACTTGTCTAGTATTCAAGGCATCCAATGTAATTAAGTAAAATTTTATATGCACTTCAGCATAGTTCAGATTCAAAATGCTCGCTCTTTCATAAACACACCAGAAGTATTTCCAAGAATTAGATGCCTACACACTCAAACTTGCTTCACAATTTCTATCAATGTGCTGACAGTCTGGCATTCTAAAGGAATACATGTTCTGACTTAGAATTACCCTATACACCAGTACCCTGGCAAATTCAAGCATTCTTGAACACAAGAAGCATCTTCCAAGTTCCACCCATGGGAAACCAGAGAAACTTTTCTAATAAATAAACAAGAAAATCTCCGTAACACTGAAAATTTATCTATTGTTACATTGGATAAATCAAAGGTGCAGCCAATACATAATTAGAAGACAAAATATTTGCTCAGAGAATGGCATAGAATCAGTCAGCCAATTTCTACAAGTTGAAAACCCAAAATATGATGGTCTGCACGTCACCAAGTAGTTGTTGCACTCAAGATTCCTAACTGTAAGAGCATTGCAACATAGTTGATCAAAAGCATTTGTTTACCTACTCCCTTTCTTTAAACCAGAACCCTCATCTTTGGAATTTCCACCTGCCATCCGCGAATGATAGAAAAGGCCCATATTTTTATTAATGTGTCCATGTAAGAAAGAAGAAATCATTTATTTATCCACATTGCAAAAGAAACAAACTGAACTTTACAATTTATGGACATTATAGAGATATTCTGTAATTGCAACTAACCTTGTGGAACATTCTTCAACTTCTCATTTGGGTTGATAGTTCCACCTCTGACAAAAGCCTTAGACCCAGGAGTATTATCCGCTTGAAACGATTCTACAAACTCTTGATATAATCGTGCAGTTTCATCCTCTGCCCTCTGCAGATATCAACAAATAAGCACGAATTTGAAAATTATAAAAAAATAAATAAAAAATTACGGCAGCTGGATAAGAAGTACTATTTTAATTATCTTCGATTCAATTGAAAGGAGTGAGTGAGCAAAGAAGATGCCTTTTTCTTCGCCTCTTCCTCTTCTCTGTGCTTCTGAAATGGCGTCTTCTTCCGAGCACTCATTGTCCTGAGCAAGCAGTATATAATATATTGCAGCAAAACCAAACCAATGGATCAGTCCCACGTATTCAAAGCAGAAAAACTATCAAAACCCCATTTTTGAACCAAAAGAGTCGAGAAACACATCAAATAGTCCCAAATATTCAAAAGTGAAAACAAGTTCAACGTGAAGCAGATTGCAACTCATCCACAATTACCAATTTCTTTTGACAAAACTCTCGATCTCAGCAGCAATCACCAAAAAGCCCAGGGAGAGTAGGCTAAGAAATTAAAAATTAGGGATTTTATACAAAGACAGAGAAACTAAAAGCTTGGTATTTGGTTATATGCAAATTGCAATTGTAATCATATAATAATTATATATTAAAAAAAAAAACTGAAGGAAACTTATTCAGAACTCGGAAAATAAGAAATATGACGGACGATTTGAAATTATGATATGGACTCGGCCCAAACAAAAGGGCATATACTCCCCTTTGCTACAAATGGCCCAATTTATGGTCTTTGTAATTATGCGAGGCCCATCCCTTAACATGAAATGCTAAGCTTTTGGGTGGTGAAGTGATGTTGGATTTTAACAATTTCCAAAATATGTATACATATCACCAAAACAATAGTGTGTCTAGGTCCGATTTATAATTAGTTGTTTTAAATCTACATCTATACTTATATCTATATCTATATAATACTATAAAATGGGGTTTCCTCCTAATTTTTTTCCCTCCCAAAAAATCAAATCATCTACAGTTTTTATAAATAAAAAATTATTTATACCTTTTTTTCCATCTCTCCTTCTCTCTCTTTCTCTCTCACACACATACACATTTTTTATTTTAGAATTCATTTGTCTTATATTCAATAACATATTTTCTTATGTACATGATATTTAAAATCTATTTGTACAAATAATTAAATATGTGAGTGTCGCATATTAAGAAATGATTGATAACGCTACATAAATTTTATTGTGTCAAATAATCACTAATATATATTAAATACATTAAATAAAATAATTAAGTGAATTATTTCATAAAACATCATAATTGGTATACTTTATACGTAGATATAACATTTATAATATTTTTAATTGTATTGAACATGACATACAATTTAACATTCTAACTCAATGAATAACTAAATAAAATAGAGAATGAGTTATCGTATTTTTGAGAAAATATAGTATAATATTGCTATTGAACTAGCATTTCTCCCGTGCGATGCACGGATAAAGTACGTAGCATATTTATAATTATTTATCAAATTTTCAAAATAATTAATTTTCAAGGCAAATATATATAAAACAATGTGAAATAAAAATGATCTGAATAGTATATTATTGTATCTAAAAAATTATTCAATAAAAAATTTATTTTCTTCACACATTTTTTGAAATACAACAATAATAAATTTATCAAACAAATGAAATTTATTATATATACAATTTCTTATAATTTTTATATAAAAAAAATTCAAAAGTAAATTTAATGCTAAAAGAATTATTATAGATAATTAATTTAGGATTATTCGTACTTGACATCATGCCTATAATAACTGACTTTTTAATTAATTAATTTTAAGTAATAAATAATAAATCAGACAATAATTAAAATTTGAATCAAGAAATAATGTAATGGGAGTTCAGGTTTATTTTTTAATTTAAATTATTAGACCAATATATATACGTAATTATCTTGTTTATTTCAATAGCCAAAAAAGTGTTTTAGTTCAAATATTTCTATATCATCAATTAAACTTATAAATTTATGCACATTTAATGAATTAATATCTTTTATGTATATTTTGAAATTAATTAGAATTACATAAAATAATGGTTCATATTAATGTCTACAATTGGATGGCTTCAAATATGATGTGGATACAAATTAATATTTAACTAAACAATCATTATATTATAATAATATTAAATAGTAAGAATAATAAAATATACATATACATACTAATTTCAATTTTTTCAAATGTTACATTTATTTGGTATAAATTAAGGAACTATATATATATATATATATATATTAAATACATAATCATGCGTGTAGATATATCATCATATAACTTATATTTTTATCAATAATTCTAATTTTATGCATTCAAATTGGATAAAAGAAAATATATATGATATTCAATGTGTCCTCACAAATATACAATAAAATAAGTTAATTACCACAAGCTATAAAATATGTTTCAATTTTGCATGAATACATGTTTGGGGAAAAAAAAGATTGAATACATAGATAATTTCATAATGTGATTCAACTTAATTGAAACTCATAAATTAATATACATTTATTTTGATAAAAATGATAAATTAATGAAATATTCTGATGATCAAACTAAAAATAATATAGATTGCATACAAACAAAATATATACCCATTATGATTTTGTGAGGTCTTCAAGCTCCTTTCCCAGTATAATTGATGAATTTGGTAACTTTTTCGTATTGAATTAAATCCAAAATTTCATCTATTGATGTCTTATAACAATATATATATATATATATATATATATATATGTGTGTGTGTGTGTGAGTGTGTGTGTGTGTGTGTGAACTTTATAACAAAATTTCATAATTGGTATACTTTATACGTAGATATAACATTTATAATATTTTTAATTGTATTGAACATGACATACAATTTAACATTCTAACTCAATGAATAACTAAATAAAATAGAGAATGAGTTATCGTATTTTTGAGAAAATATAGTATAATATTGTTATTGAATATACAATCATAGTTAACATATTTATTACACTTTAGTACCCGAAAATTAGACTTTTTACACTTTTGTCCAAACTCTTAAAAAATTACGTATTAACATATATTGTTGCACACAAATTAACATTTATAGAACTAGAACAATTTTACAATCTCGCAAATATTGGTGTGTACTGTCGAAAACTTTCAAACTCATTCTTTAGTTCATTCTTTAGTTCACATTTGTCAGCCCGTGACATTGCTCTAGCACTATAAGCGTTAATTTGTGCAATCGTACGTAAGAATATTATGAATATGTAAATTTTAAAATTTTGAGACACAAATATAAAAATGCTCAACGTTGGATACTAAATTGTAATCAACCATATTTTAATGCAAATAAAATGAAGATACATAAGTTGCATTATTATAGTTTGTTAAGTTGAATTTTTTATGTTTCAATGTATATTTATTAACTTTATTTTGATAACATTTATTTTAAATATAATATAATTATCAATTTTCATAAGAATCAAATTAAACAAATATATATATAAATATACAAACTTAAAGACATTTAAAATGAAACATAAGTTATTGTTATAATATTTGTTCACATATATATATTTCAGAAATTTTTAGTCATGGTCAATTATACATAATTGTTTCACGAGTCACGAGTCGTGCTGGTTCGAAAATTTTTATTTGTAAAAATGATGATGGTGTAAAAAATGCTACTATAAACGTTGTATACAAAAAAGTGTTGTATAATTTATAATACAATATTTTGATTGTAGTAGTTTATTAATTATTTATAGAATTATTTGAAATATATTATATTATAATGTAATATGTATGTGCGTAATCAAGCAATTATTTCTTTTAATGATTGCCAACTTAATTTTTTTAGATTCGAAATAATAATTTTCTGATATAAAAAATAGTATTGACTAAAATATTAATTATCTATAAAATACAAATATGTAATACTTATACTTATATTAAAAGTCCCGTGTGACGGAAATCTAGTTATTTATTTAATTCGTACTTGAATATCAACACATGCATCTAGTGTGCCACTTCAGCTTTTCAGCGCCGGAAAATAAGGTCAAGATAGATCTATAAAAGTGATGCGGGGAAGCGTTTAGAGCATGTTGAACTACCGTTGATTTACGAAGAATACCGGAAGAACAATGATTTTGGTATGGATAAAAACCCAATTTTCTGATTTATAAAAATATCTAAGTGTCCAACAAATAAACGCAGAGATCTATTTGTGAGTATTTTGCTAATCTTACCTAGGGCTGGGGAAACATACCGTCATACTGTCATACCGTACTTACCGTACCGGAAAAAATATCAAAATACCGATTTTAAGGTATACCGGTATTTTTGGTAAGGTATGATACCGTACTGGCACACCCATCGTTTTGGTGTGCAAAATACACTTGCGGGCAAATAGTCCACAAATGCTTAATCTGCCCTCAACGGCTAGTATAGCTGGTGAAGACGGATGTCGATCCCACGAGGAGTGTTCATAACCTTCTGTCTTTTCTTAGTTTTGGTTTGGGTCTTCAATGTCACTCTAAAAACCTTGCTAATAAACTTAAACTAACTAAATGCTGAAAAGGAAATCACAAAATAAAATATCAGTAATAAAAGTGCTCAAGTCAAAGCATCAAGTCATTCGGTAGGTATGCGCAATCCTGGGCAAAACACATGTAATTACCACTACTACTCATTGTGCCCACACTAGCAGAAAGGTCAAAAACCGAATCCCTATGGCCAAATATGGGTAATTGTCACTTTGAGGGTTAACCGGTTATAGGAAATGGATACGATCGGCCACTCCCCAATCACTTCTTACATTATATCGTCTAGATGATACGATCGGCACCTAGGGACCTAACTATACAGGAACCTAAGGAGAGAATCACACAAAGGTTTTGCAAGTATAGCAGCTTTGAGGGCAAAAGCGACCCGATTCTAGTAGGTTTGACACGGTCTTGTGCCTGCATATACTACTCAATCTCAACTACCAAGGCTGTCACCCCCAGACTTGTTACTATGCGGGTATCGAGGCATGGGTCACCTATACACTCCCACATAACTAACACTAGCACCAGTTAATCAGAAATGCGCACTTTCATCTCCAACCACCCTTTACCTATGTCTAAGTGAAAAACAAGTTAAGATTGTGAACCCTTAAGGCTTTAAAGTCCGATTACCTCATGCACATATTCTACCCTTAGACTATTACTTTGACTTGAACAGTGGATACTTAGCCACTAAACATAGAAACGAAAGTAAAAGAAATGATAAAAGACATCTTACTTGGAAAGGAAATACGTAGATTAACTTCTGGGCCCAACCCCAGTTTTGCCAACAAAACAACTGAACTACCTTTCTGTGGGCGAACCGCCAGCTTCAGGCAGACAGAATATCCAACAAAATAAACTAAGTACGAAAACAGTAAATTGTATCTTGAGGTGCAAAAACCGACTCTCCCCTCTCATATGAAAACAGATAAAAGTATTTATAGCAACTGAATTAAGCCTTCACGCAGCCCAGATTTCACCCACGCAGGGGCTCTTGCACTCCTCCACTTCCTCATGTTCATGCTACATGTTCTTCCTTGATTTTAGGAGTGGTAGCAACAAACCCTAGCGCCTCCAGTAACTTCCTGATGTCCCCACTTCCTTCCCAACGTGTTTAGACCTCCCCAAGACTCGGAACTGACCGCCACATCACCTCCACGTGCATGTAGGAACTGTCCCGCGATTCTGTTGCGTAATTCTCGCAACAACCTTGACTGAGTCGTCGGCAGGCAAATCAGTCCTTTGTGCCCTCAGCATAAATTGCACCTGTCTGTGCCTATTGTGGTGATTTTGTGCCCTCATCCTCCTGTAATCAGTTTTACCCCCAAAACTAGACTAGACTCTATACTAAACACTTAAAAAGGGTGTAAAAAGATAAAGGAAAAAGCACGAATTTGAGTCTTCATCACGTACCGAGATTTTTTCGGTAAGATAACGGTATAGAATTTTAAAAATTGAGGTATACCGGTGTATACCGATACCGGCGGTATTCCGAATTTTTTAGGTATATACCGTTAATTCGGCATATACCGTTGTACCGGTATATACCTTTGGTGTGGTATATACCATTATAACGGTATGTACCGATATATTTGTGATATTATATAAATATATATATGTGTGTGTGAATTATAGATACTTGAACTTGATATATAATACTTAGTAAATATGTTATACATTTATAAATATCTAATAAATTTACAATATCTAACACTTATAATTAATCTTATGTTATACTTAATGTATAGTAATTCTAAATATGTTCTTAATTAATACTTAGTAAATAATTCTTACGATTTCTAAGTAAACAATTTAAAATTTGTAATATATAGTAAGTTTATAATATTTTATACAGTTTATATTAATTATAAAAACATGATTGATATATAATACTTAATAATATGTTATACATTTATAAATATCTAGTAAATTTACAATATCTAACACTTATAATTAATCTTATGTTATGCTTAATGTATAGTAATTCTAAATATGTTCTTAATTAATACTTAGTAAATAATTCTTACGATTTCTAAGTAAACGTTTTAAAATTTGTAATATATAATAAGTTTATAATATTTTATACAATTTATATTAATTATAAAAACATGATTGATATATAATACTTAATAAATACGTTATTGGAGTTTATACAATTTTATATGATTGATATAATTAATCTTTTGTTTTATTGGAGTTTAATTATCGTGGCATGAAAAGTTTTTTTTTTGTTGAATTTTGATCGTTATTAAGGGTGTTTCATATATTTAGTAAATATATGAGATATATCGTAAGATAGTAGAATAAGGTATACCGATGTCGGTAAGGTACGCCGACATATAAGGTATACCGATATTGGTAAGGTATACCAATGTGGTAAGGTATACCGAAATAAAGGTACGGTAAAGGTATGCCTTTTTTTCATACCGAACTTAAGGTATACCGTTAAAAGGTATACCGAATGTTAAGGTAAGGTAACGGTATGGATTTTCTCCATACCGTACAAGTAAGGTAAGGTAAAGGTATGGTGAAAAAAGTAAGGTATACCTTACCGTCCCACCCCTAATCCTACCACTAAAAGAAAACAAAAGGCATCTAAACCTAATCCTATTGCTAATAGGAAACCAAAAGCAGATTAAATAATAAAAAACAAAATAAATAAGACAAACACTTGTGATAGACCGTTTAACGAGTCTCTTACGTTAGACATGTCAAATAATACCCAAACCCGCCCAAAAACCATTTCCACTCGCAGGCGCATGAGGTACACGCGCAACGCATGTACCTCATGCGCCATCTGCCCAGTTTTTTTTCTTCGCTGCTGGTAGTTCTCCTTTTTCTTCTTTTTTTTTTTTTTCCTTTTTTTCGTTTCTTTTCCCTTTCTTATTTCCTTTTGATTTAAAAAATTAAATTAATTCAATTTAATTTTAGGACTCACTAATTCCATTTTAGGGTATATTATTTATTTCAAAAAAAGTAATTATCGAGCGTAGTGCACGAGCCTACACGTTTTGGGGTTTTTTAGGGGGTTTATTTTGTGTTTTTTAGGGTTTTTTTGTGTTTTTAGGGTTTTTTTGTGATTTTTTAGGATTTATTAATTTCATTTTATAGTATACATTTATATTTATTTCAAACAAATTATATTAATTTACTTTAATTTTAGGGTTCACTAATTTTATTTTAGGGTATAAATTTTGTTGGGAAAAATTAAAAAAAAATAAGGAAAAAAATTAAATATATATTTTTTTTGAAAAAAGAATAAATTAAAAATTAAAAATAAAAGAAAAGAGGGAAAGGGGATAGAGACCACTAAAAGAAAAATCAAAAAGAAAAGGAAAAAGGAGGGGGGGACCAATTTGTTGGGTCAAATAATATTCGTCTAACGCAAGAGATTCGTTAAATCGTCTAACACAAGTGTACCCCGATAAATAAACTACCAAATAATCTAAAAATAAATTCATGCAGCTACGTAGCTTCATCCCCATCAAAGAGTGAGGGATCATCCTACGAATTTGAATTCCCTATTCTCCAACTTAAAAATAGGGTATTCATTTTTGGGTCACACTTGTGTGAGACCGTCTAACGGGTCTCTTATGTTAGACGGATCTCCACCCGACCCGACCCGACCATATATATATATATTAAAAAAAATAGAATTACTTCTGATTTACAACGATTGCTCCTGCATTGGCTCTCATTGCGTGTATCGGTCGTCACACACACACACACTATTACTGAAATTTGTCTGTTTTTAGTTTGAGAGTTAGGGAATTTTCTACTTCAGTGGTGACGGCGAATGTGGTATCTAGAATTAGAGGGGTAGGGCGGGCAAGGCTGTTGAAAGAAGATGGCGGCGTCGCAAACCCTAGGTGGGTCGTTCCATTGTGGGTGGGTGCTGGGGCTAGCGTTCGACAAGATTATCAAGAATGTTGCGTGGTATGGTGTTAGCTGTGACAAGAGGTGGCTCCTTCTCTGGATCTGCAGTCGAGACAAAGACATCTATACCAGGAAGATCAGACTTTGCAGTAGGATTGCTCGGATTAGGTGTTTTGAATTTCTCCTTCAACACGTTGAGATCAGTAGCTCGATTGATAGGGCAGAACTTCAGTAGTTGGTAAAGAATCCAAGAAAATGTGAACCATATTTCTCAAACTACAGACATTCCCTAAAGCCAGACAACATCAGTATTTGGATGGCCGACTCTCCATGTCAGGAAAAAGCCAAGAACAACCATCCAAAATAAGATTAGAAGTCTGCATTAATTAGTGTTACTTTCTTTTATAATTAGTGATACTTTATTTTGTAATCAATGATAATGAAATAAATATTTTTACTCAAGAATGAGTTTTTATTGTATTCATAGACCTGATTCTCAATTTGAGATTATGTTTAAACTGGTACTTTTCTTTCTAATTAGTGATACTTTCGTTTGTAATTAGTGATACTTTTTCCATAGTAATGAGACTCCACTTGATAGGTAATGATCAGGGTTGTAAAACGCGCCCTAGGCGCTGGTCTAGACGGCACCTAGGGGCTCGGTGGTGGGTAGCCGTGGCGAAAAGGGCCTAATCGGCACATTATGCGGTTAAGTATAGTTAGTTGCATATTTTTTTTAACAATAATGTACCTTAGTGCAGTTGGTAGAACACCTATTTGTTGTTTCTCTACTCCTATACAGGTCGCCTGTTCGAAACCAACTATTAGCAGAATTTTTTTTTATACTGAATTTTTTTGGCCATATAAAAAAGAAATCTGAAAATGTAATGTTGAAGAATCGAATCCACGACCTTGAAAGTGGTAAAAATAACATTTAACCACCAGACCAAACTTCAACTTAGTTAATAGTATGGTTTTTATAATTTAAATATCTATAAAAAATAATATATTATAAAAAAATAAAAACGCCTAGACTCCGCCTAGGCTCCCACTTAGGCCCCGCTTAGGTAGCCCAGGCGCTAGGCATCCCCCGGTCGCCCGACTAGCGCCTAGCGAGTTCTGCAACCATGGTAATGATACTTTACCCTATAAATAACGATACTCATATTTGAGTTAATGATACTTCACCTCATAAATAATGATACTTGAGTTAATGATACCCCATTCATAGTTGATGACATTTATCTATTATTGATTTGATAATTAATGTTTAATCATCAATATTATCAAATTATACTTCACTTCCGAGTTAATAATACTTTATCTCATAATTAATGATACTTCACATCACAGTTAATGATACTTCACCAGATATATATCTAATGATACTCCATTTAATAGTTAATGATATTTTGCCAAATTTATATCTAATGATACTTCACTTCATAGTTATTGATACTTCATTTCATAGCTAATCTTACTGATACATCTTTGTTATTGGTTTGATAATTAATGTTTAATTAACCTTTATATCACAGATAATGATACTTTACCTTATGACTAATGATACTTCTTTATTCTTGGTTCAATAATTAGTCAAACCGCCTACACGCGAAAATGGCTTTGGGACGGGTTTGGATTTTATTTGACCCGTCTAACATAAGAGACCCGTTAGACGCGTGCGCTCGTGCACTACTTGATAATTAGTTTTTTTGAAGTAAATATATACCCTAAAATGAAATCAGCGAACCATAAATTAAATTAAATTAAATTAATTTACTTTTTGGAATAATTTATTTTTTTATCAGGCATCTCACACAGTACACTCGTCCGACCCTAACACGTGGGCTCGTGCACTGTGTTTGATTATTAAATTTTTTTGAAATAAATATATATCCTAAAATTAAATTGAACTAATTTATTTTTTGAATTATTTTTATTTATTTGACATCTCGCGTAGTGCACTGCGCGAGATACAAAATAGTACTCTTTACAAAAAATATAAAAACAAAAACAAAAAAGAAACGAGAGAAAGAAAAAAGAAAGAGAAATAAAGAAAAAGAAGGAAACTGTAAGAGACCGAAAGAAGAAAAGAGATGGAATGGGAAATGGGCTCAGCAAGCTGTTGGCCAAAAAAAAAATTGAAAGAAAAAAAAAGAGAGAGTGGGCTCAGGCGCGGGTGGATGGGTTTTGTGGGGCGAGTTAGATTATATTTCGGAATGTCAACTTTACCCGCAGGATAAAATTACCTGCGGGTAAACGGGTTATAAGGGCGGGTAGTACCCGTAGATTCAGATAACGGGTAGGGTACTGCCCATACCCGCTAAATTTTGTTAAGGTAAGGGTAGGGTATGGGATTAAAGTTTTACCCGATTACCCTAACATATTAAACAAATAAATAAATATTATATATATATATATATATTTATAAACTTTTTACTTTTAATTTTTAATAATTTTCATCTAGGGTTTGAAACAAAAAATTAATTATATTTTGACAAAAGAACTCATGTATTAATTTTATTTTTCGTGCTTTTTGGATTTTTTTTATTGTGATACATTATTAAATAAATTTAAACCGGTAATCTATTTTACCCGCGGGTATCCGATTACCCGTCAAATGACTCAGCTCAGAGGAGGAGAGCTGAAAAGAGAGTGAAACTGATCAGACGATCAATGTCTGAAAACTCTCTACCTGTTATTAAGCCAAAAGTTTGGCAAATCTGGATCCCTAAACACTTGATTAGCAAAGAAGGACCCGATATCATGCGGGTTCCTAACACTACAAGAAATTTGGCTATAGACAACGGTTGTTCCGCGTTGTTAATAGAGAAATTGGTTGTTGTTTATACAGGTGTTGTCTATAGGACGCGCTGAAAGACAACGCGTAAAAACCGTTCTCTGTTTGTTTATAGACAACGGCTCAGTCAAACCGTTGTTAAACTAGACTACACTTATACTAGAGATAACGGTTATTTAGCATCTAGCCGTTGTCTTTACTCTTATAGACAATGGTTTCTAACTACAACCGTTATTAACCAACAACAGTTTTCAGATTTAACCATTGTCTATTATTGTATAGACAACGGTATTCAGATTAACCATTGTCTTAACATTCATAGATAACAGTTATTTAGCCGTTGTCTTTTACTTGATAGACAATAGTGCGGTTTTAGCCGTTGTCTATTTGTTCATAGACAACGGTTATGTAACTATTGTCATTTATTTTAAATCTGCTATTTTTTTTTGTGAAATTATAATATATTTTTTTAACCTGCTAATAAATATTAAAATGTAGCTAGAAATTTATTGATCATCAAATAAATAGATACCAAACATTAATATAAATAAAACTTTATTTACAAGCTGGTTTACTTCAAAATACAATCCAAAAGTCATAGTTTTGTCTAATTACATGCCTTGATCCATAAAATTGTCATCAAAATATGAGTCTCTAATGACGATAACAAACATCACCCATTTCAACATGTCGACTTCAGCAATCTAACTGTGAAAAAAACATAAGTCTCAACCACTATTCTTTCCTTTAACTAAAACAATATTCAAATGAGATAAATTTAAGCTATTAAATTTACATTATTTTCTCAAGCCACATAATCTTGAAGACATTCTGCCCATTCAGCACGAACTCCATCTAGTTCATTTCTTGAGTAATTTCATCCAGCAAACTAATACATTAACCAAACTAAAATTAAATACCAATTTGAATATTTAATACCACTAAACTGTAATTTATTAAATACTTCACAATTACCAATGAATATAGTGAAATCATCTCTGAAGATCTGCATGCCTCCATAATATCTTTCATATAAAACGTAGAACCCGCACTGCTTAGAATCAGGTTGCCTCGGACTCTATCAAAATAAAATCTTCTAATTGAGACGTGCATATAATTTTATATATCAATGATAACTGGTTAGGAAATAATTACATACCTTGATTATCTCCCACAAAGGATTCTTTCTCCCTTTTTTTGAAATGCTCGCATTGAATATTCTTATAGCCCTGAATACATTATAAATAATAGATTAAGACAGTATGTTATTTAGTTTAAACAAACTTAAATGAGAACTTACATGTCCACCGCATGCTTCCACTGCTCATCACGATTTTGGTGACTAAGTGGATCCAACAAATAAACTGTCTCTTTATGTGGATCAATCACTGTCAAAATCCAATGAAAACTACATATATATACATATAAATCAATGAAAAAATATAACAATTAATGTATGAATGTATTAGATCACGTACCCTACATTGCATGGTACCAATACAAGTTGATTGATTGATGTACCAATTAACCTGTTACCTACTTTACCCGCTCTCTAATCTACGTCAACTTTGGGAGAGAATGGCGTCTCATATGGATTAGCAAATCGAATTCTACTGAGAAGGTTTGCATCTCGACATGTCTTATAGAGGTGCCTATGAATTTCCATAACAAATTAGAAGAATTGATTTTAACAACTAATTAATATATATCTATATATATATATATCTATATATATATATATATCTATATATATATATATATAACAAGGTTACCACAAGTAGACACATATACATCCCGCTAAGATGGGCTCAAATTCACATAAGTTATAAACGTCTTCAATGAAAATAAAAAGATTGAGCTCACAACCAAAGACATCATCATCCAATGGTATGGCAATACTGGATCCATTATTGAGAGCATGCCTACTATAGGAGTACAACAACTTCAATGTCTTAGGCATATTCGCTTCCCTCAAATCCCTAGTATTTGACATTGGAGACACATGTGTTTTTCCCTAAATTCAACAAGTCATATTAATTAATTCTATGTTTAACTAATGCAAAGACATATGATATAAAATTATAGTTTATACCTTCGAGCCTTCTACTTTGACTATTTGTGCAGCTTTAGCTTTGACATTTGCAATTTCTACCTCATCATCAATTACTTGAATATCATTGTTATTCTTTACTGAGCAACTTCCCTTTTCTTCACTATCTTTTGATTTGATATAATTTTCAAGCTCTATGATCTTTGCATTCATTTGAAGCATCATTTTGCTCATCTCTTGCATTTTTCCCATACTTGATATCCCTCTAGTTAGATTGAAATAAATGGTTGGAGTAATATTACCTCCAACAGCCCTCACACGACCGCAATGTTCAGGAGTCTCAAGAGATCGTGTGAGGATATCTTGGGTCGGATGCATGCTACAAAATACACCTTTTTTTGTTGTGTAAACTCATCATGTAATACAAAAAAATCAAGCACATCAAATGCGAAAATTTCAAGCAGGTTTATTTCGATGTAGACAGACACATTTTCTTACAATCTTAATAATGGTTTGTGTCAAATGTTCACCCTCAAACTCTCATTTTTTGTTTGCTCGAGCTTGTTTCCACAACATTGCCCTGTCAATTTCTTCATCTCCAGTGAGTTTATCCTTCTGCAAATAGAAATTTTTTATATTAAATTCTAAATATCTACTAAGATAAACAACATGAATAAAATATACCATTTGTTCACTTACGCCGGCATATCTTTTACGTGAAAGATGATGAGGGTATAAGTTCTTTCTCCGGTGCTGTTTCTGTTCTTGGCTTACTTTCTATTAATTAAGCCAAATAAGAATTTATAAGAATATATTAGTACAAATAAATCTAAATATAAAAAATATAAACATTGTCACCTGAAATTCCTCGGACATACGACTAATAACAAAAGTCTTCCAATCTTCTTTAAGAATTCCACAAGCAGGTGGAGGGTCGTATAACATATCGAGCGTACTCTGAAATGGCACAACATATTTGTTGTATAAATTTGTTTTCCATTGACGCTATTTTGAATTTGCCGATTGCATGCATCCTTTTTTCTATCGATCATCAACATTGAATGTCAACTACATAAAAAATGTCAAGTACAAGTTAAACAACAATAACCAGTTATAGAAACTAATCAATTATACAAATGATTTTTTACTTACTGTAATATTGTCCCAAATGAAGTTTTTTGCCTCTGCAGGTACATCATTCCAATGTTTGTAACTCACTTTAATGTATTGTCGAGTGAGCACACCTATGTAACTTTACATCTCGGCACCTGCTGCACCAATCGGTTGTCCATGATCATTAAAGCTGACATCTTTTTTAATACCTTTCGCCTTTAGCACAACCAATTTATCCAAATACACCCTGCCCTTGTTTGCTCTTGTAGATTTAGATCCACTAGAGTCATTTTCTATATCAACACCACTACCATTGGGGTCAAGATCTTCATGAGATGTCATTTTCTTTTAGAACCTGCAAAAATATAAAAATATTTAAAACATAAATACAATGTAAATATTGATACTGATATAGTAACATAAAATGATCAATTAACAGTCAGCTACTAGAAAACATTACCAGAATATGTTTTTGCATTATCTATCCAAGTTCCATTACAATCTACACGAATGCACTGGGGATCATCATCATCATCATCTAATCCATTATTAACATTAAACGTTGGCATTTCATTGCTAAAACATTGATGATGAATGGAAAACTCTCCTATTTCATTATCATCAATCTCTTCGGTGTATGCAACAGTTGGAGTTACAAGAACAACAGACCATTGGGAGTTTTGGGGGTCTTCAACATAAAAAACTTGTTTTGCTTGATTGCCCAAGATAAAAGGATCAGATTTGAATCCAATTATTTTTAGATTTACTAAGGTGAATCCATCATTTAATTTAATGACATTGTTGTTCTCTATCCAAGTGCATTTCAGCATTAACACTCGAAAATCATTGTAGTCAAGCTCCCATATTTCATCGATTATTCCATAGTAAGTCATGTCTGCAACAACTAGATTTTTATCTTTTACACTAGCCACGTGCATTGTCTTTGCAACACAAGTTACTCCAGAGTTTTAAACAACTCGTCACGAGCCCTTGTGTGATACGTCACACCATTTATCAAATATGCTGAATATTTTATAACTCTTTTTTGAGGTCCATGAGCTAGCCACTTCTACCTTCCTGAGATTTCACATGTTGGATGTGAAGTGACATTTGTAACCTGGTTTGAACTATAAACTTAACATGCTATATTATTTTAGAAAGAAAATTCCAAAATAAAATTTTAAATATACTTACGCGATCTCGCAACCATGCAATGAATTCACGATTGTGTTGGTCTTGCAACCATACGGCAGACCTTGTTTTTGTAATAGGATACTTCTTCAAATGTGTAAAATGTTCCCTTCAATTAATATGTTATGTCTGTATCAGTCAACACAATCTAAACAAGTAATCCTACAAATTAATAATAATATAAATGCCTTACTTAATGTATGGATTAATAATATCATCATTTGTTAGCACATATAGATGTGCTTGTTCCCATTCCTCATCACTAATTGATGCCAATTGAGGACCCGATAAAGGCTTAGTCAGATGTACTTGACGATGTGTGGATGGTATTCTGATAGTATGTACATTAGATAAGTATTCCGATCAGAACTATATGGCTTCTTCAGCAATGTAGCATTCAGCAATACATCCTTCGGGGTGATTGCAATTTCTCACGTACCCTTTCAAGATTCTCATAAATCTTTCAAATGGATACATCCATCTATACCACACTGGTCCACACAATCTAACCTCACGTACAAGATGAATGGTTAGATGAAACATTATATCAAATAGCGTAGGAGGAAAATGTTTTTCAAGCATGTATAATGTAATTGTGATCTCTCTTTCGATCTCATCCAACTTTGCTACATCTATGACCTTGTTACAAAGAGCATTGAAGAAGAAACAAAACCTAGTGATGGTAACTCTTACTTGTTTGGGCAAAACACCACGTATGGCCACTGGAAACAATTGCTGCATTAAGCTGTGACAGTCGTGTGACTTAAGCCCAATAAGTTTCAAATCCTTCATGGACACGAGACTTGAAATATTTGATGAATAACTAGTTAGAACCTTCAATCCATGTAAACAGGCGCAAACTTGTCTTTTCTCTTCTTTGGTAAGAGTATAACAAGTAGGTGGCAAATATGTTCCCTTTCCCCACTACAGGTGCCAACTCAATCCTTACGCCCATATCTACAAGATCTAATCTTGCTGCTACTCCATCTTTTATTTTTTCTGGAATTTCAAGTAAAGTACCAATCAAACTTTCACATACATTCTTCTCAATGTGCATTACATCTAGAACATGTGGAACCTGCATATATTTCCAATACTCCAAGTTAAAAAAATATTGACTTCTTCTTCCAGCAATTTTGGTCCTCATCATTTTTTGATCGCCCCTTGGTTTTTTCCCCCCATATATTTTTAAGGCCACCTACCCTTTCAAAGACATCAAAGGTAGTGAATGCTCTTGGTGGATCGTCTAATTCTTGCTTTCCATTAAATGACTTTTTTTGTCTTCGATAAGGATGATTATATTGTAAGAATCTCCGGTGTCCTAGATATGCAATTTTTTTACCATGTGCTAATCTTTCAGCACATGTTTGGTCCCCCTTGGCAGCCAGACAGATTTCCATATGCTGGAAAATCATTAATTGTCCAAAGAAGGATTGCTTTAAGCATGAACTTTTCTTTTTTATATGTATCATATACTTCAACACCCACTTCTCATAATTATTTTAAATCATCAATCAAGAGTGCTAAGTAAACATCAATATCATTTCTAGATTGTGGTGGACCAGAAACTAACAAAGTGAGCATCATATGTCTTCTTTTCATGCATAAGCATGGCGGAAGATTGTACGTGATGAGAATAATTAGCCAACAGCTATACGTAGATGACATGAGTTTATGTGGATTGATACCATCTGCGAAAAGTGTCAATCTAAGATTTCTTGGCTTTATCAAATTCTGGCCATTGTTCATCCACGTTTTTCCAAGTTGGTGAATCAGCAGGATGACATAGATGGCCATCAGAAATTCTCTTATTAGCATGCCAAGTTAAATTTTTAGACAAACCCTTATTATGAAACATTCTTTTGAATCTTGGTATAGCAGGAAAATACCATAGAACCTTTGCAGGGACTCCTTCATTAATCTTGTTATTCTTTCCCAACTTCCACCTAGACACGTTGGACAAATTGCCAAATTCTCATTTTCATTTCGATACAAGATGCAATCATTAGGGCATATGCATGAATTTTCACGTACTCCATCCCTAATGCACATAAACTCTTTTTTGCTTCATACAAGGATAAAGGCAATGAATTATCATCTGGAAGCATTTCTCCTATCAAAGTTAGTAATTCAGTAAAGCTAGTGTCACTCCAACCGTATTTCACCTTCAAATTATACAATTTTACCAATGCAGATAACTTTGTGAATTTAATGAATCCAGAATATAAAGGCATCTCGGCTTCCTCAAGTACTTGATTGAAATGAGCTGAATTGTCGAAATATGCATCATGCACCATATCTACTGGATCTTCTGAATAAAAATCATATTCTCCCATGCTTTCTTGATTTTTATCAGTGGGACAGGCTTGTGATTCCCAATAAGTCTCACCGTGACATATCCATTTATGGTAATTTAAATCAATTCCATTATATATCAAATGTGCCCTAATAGTTTTGACATCTTGTCTCCGTAAATTACCACACTTCACACAAGGACAAGGCATTGTTTTAGGATCATCCACATTTGTTGTGCAAAATTCAAGAAAAAATCGACTCCATCCTCGTACTCCTTCGATAATCTACTTTTTGACACCCAATCTTTATCCATTCTTTAACAAGAAATCTATTTAATAGAGCAAATAATTGATTATGACTTAGTCCATTGAATTAGAATCATAACTAAGCAGATTAACATGAAGAGATAATGTAGTAGTATTCTAGTTTATTAAATTTTGTTATTTGGCTGTCATGAGATAGGTAGACAAAACTCCATTTAACAGAATATATATATATATATATATATATATATCTCATTATGCATTTTCTATAGATTCAAACAAAAAAAAGATGCATATTTTTTTTATTTGATAAATTAAACATAAGAAAAAAAACTAACAACAAGTTTCTCGCAATTGAACAACCATAGGCACGAAAATCATATCTAGATAATACCTCATAAATGGAGAAATCAACAATTATTCTTAGATAATACCCAAACAGATATGTAGGTTTATGAGAAAACTTAATAATTCATACATATAGAGAACTCACTGATCATCACATTACACAAACCGTACCTTAAATTAGCAGTCCTGAAACAATCCGTAGCTGCTTTTGTTTTGTCTTCTGTTTGAATTCATCAAGAGCTGCACTACAAACAGCAATATAGATAATTAGCCACAAGATAGTTAAAATCAATTGCAAACAAGCTGTGTTGATGGAAAACAATATGCGATAAATGTAATATCTTCCTTGTTGCTTAATTATTTAGGTGTATATATCTGCAACAGAATTCTCAAAGCATTTGTTTTTTTAATATAGTTAACTGCCATAGAGGTCTATTGAGAGGATCTTAACTTTCTGCTCACAGAAGAATTATCAAAAGACACACAAAAAGACATTAGCTTTCTGCCACTCTCTGTCGTGCTTCTTTTTAAAGACATTAATTTCCACAAAAGATTCAAACACATCTTAAATCAATTCTTTTTACATGATGGGCTTCAATCATTCAATTCATTTTATGTTTAATTTGCTTTTTTATGCACTGCTCCATAAACTGGGAACATTCTACATTTATAAGTTGGAATCCTTTTTTTTATTGGATCAATTATTGGAATCTTAGTTTAATATACTAGTAACAGACCAATTACTCGATCTTCTGCTCTTTAATAAATCATTTAGCATCTTAAATAATCATTTAACATCTTCTGCTCTTTAATAAATCACAACTTTGAACAAATCCACAACAAGGAAAAACAAAAAGATCATACTGAGATACAATGGTTTGCCCATAGAGAAGTGTTCTTTAATTGTTCATAGCTACCAAACATCAAATGGCAACAAGAAAATCAACCATACAGCATACCAAATATCATATTATAAATCGATAAGACCACAAACTGAATAACTTCCTAGATTATTGGATTAAGAATTAATTCAAGTTCTTTCAGAAATGCTTCAGTTCGTTTGTAATCAAAACAAGGTTATTTTAATTTGTATCAGTAAGAGCTGAATTCAACACTCAGTTTCCCATCTTTAAGAAATATATACATCGCATCACTAGCAAATTTGCTTCTTTATCTCTATAACAGACAAATATATAAATTTTAGTTATTTCTCACCTATATAGTTATGTTATGCGCTTTCCTTCACGAACATCACGAGTTAGTCTCTATGACGAAACGCCAAATACCTTTATCTTCTTCAACAACACCAAAAACAAATCAAACGAGAAATGTAGCAAAGTAAACCAATCAGATAAATGAATTAACAAACCAATAGAAAATTAAAGGGCACTAATGAATCACCTCACTACCATAAGAGCGTCAAACATATCTTTCTCAACTTCCTCAACTTCAGCCACTTTGCCAAAATAGATGGAAAAAAAAAAGATAAAAGGAAAAAACAAACAAAGTCAAATGCATATCTTCTACTGTGCAATCAGTAAATTAACGGAATTGAAATTTACCCAAATTCCACAACCAAACCCTAACCTAAAGCCCAATATCAAAATTACTAACCAGAATTGATACGAAGGTGGAGAACTAATTGTAGTAGAGCTCGATGCCCATGCCGTCGTGGATTTCGTTGTCCTTGAGGGTTATGTGATCGAGAACAGCAACGGAGACCGAGAACAGGTGCAGCAACCAGCAACCGCGATTGAGAACAGAAGCAAGAAGAACGAACGTCGGAGACGGTGGCCGCTGCAATGACTGAGTGAGAACGGCTGTTGAGAGTTGAGCGGCAATCGAGAGTGGTCGGCGATTAGAAATTGAAAGTTAGGTTAAATTGAGACTTTTAGATTTGGGGTAAATATCGAAGTGTGAAAAACGAGACTCAGATTTGGGTCTAAATTAAATATCAGTGTAAAAAAAGGTAATAGACAACAGATAATTAAAATCTCTTGTCTATAAATTATAATTGGTTTAAATTGACAACGAAGTCAACACAACCCTTGTCTATTTCCATACTAACAAAAGTTAATATTTAGCTGTTGTCTAAAAGAGTAGAGACAACGGCTCTTAACCGTTGTCTAAATTTAAAATAAATTAAAAAAACTCAGTTATAGACAACGGATTGTATTAGCCGTTGTATCTAATGATATAGACAACGGCTATTAACCGTTGTCTATAAAAAATGCGGTGATAGACAACGTAATGGTGAAAAGCCGTTGTCTGTGTAACAACTGCTCTTGCTCGAGCCGTTGTAAATAAAGTGTTGTCTATAGCTGAAATTCTTGTAGTGTAAAAACTAATCGTCTCTCTTACAGGAAAATGGCATCCTATTGAAGAAGAGGACCAAGGAGGTTTGGTACCTAGATAGCGGGTACTTAAAATATATGACGGGAGACAGAGAGGATCTAGAAGATTACAAGAAAGTGAAAGGACCATTAGTCACATTCGGAGACAACTCCAGAAGCCGAACCATTGGAGAAGGGTTCGTGGTCAAAGGAAAAGTGGTAGTCAATGGAGTCTCCCACGTGGAAGGACTGAAGCACAAACTGTTCAGCATCAGTCAATTATGTGATAATGGATACACTGTTGATTTCAGTCGAAGCTCATGCGACATCAAAGATAAATTAGTTGGAGCAATCCTCCTAACTGGTGTTAGGAGAGGCAACATATATGTTGTTGACTGGTCAACCGGCTATGAAGAAGCTTGCTTTCTTTCAAAGGGCTTAACTGAAGCAAGCTGGCTATGGCATTGATGACTCAATCATCTCAACTTCAGAACCATCAATCATCTAGCCAAGAAGGAGCTAGTAGATGGGCTTCCCAATGAGATCTTCAAGAAAACTGGCGTCTGCGGACCGTGCCAGAAAGGGAAGCAAGTGAGGTCATCAGTTTAAAAATAGAAGTCATCCTCCAGGGACAACTGCTCCCCTCCAACTACTACACATGGATCTATTTGGGCCAGTCAGACCTTCGACTCCCAAAGGAAAAAAGATTCACTCTCGTAGTATTCGATGACTTCTCAAGATACACATGGGTAGAGTTTCTCAGAAGCAAGGATAAAACCTACTCCAAGCTATCAGCGATGATCAGGAGACTGCAAACTGAAAGAGAAAGATCAGTTCAGCAAATTCATTCAGACAATGAAACTGAATTCGTTAACCAGCAGATCATCAGTTTTCTCAGTGAACTGGGAATAACTTACGAGCACTCAGCTGCTAGAACTCCACTGCAAAATAGTGTAGCGGAAAGGAGCACACTCAAAGAAGCAGCTCAAGCAATGATAGCTGATGCCAACATAGCGAAGGATGCTGGGCCTGTTAGGGTTTTTTCGAATTAAACCACCGCAGGATCTATTTAGTTGTTCATTAATCCATGTTCATGCAAATCATAATTTTATGTAACATGCATGTTTATCACAGTCTAATCAAATAGCATGTAAAACAGATTCGATTCTAATAAAGCGGAAGACATAGAAAATGAATCTACTTACAAATCGACAGACGGTCTGTGGACAAGATTATAGATCTAATCTTGTTGTTGAATGAACAATGATAATGGCACCACTTATATCACACACGGCCACTGCACAATTCCACTCTAAGATCTTCTGTTGTATTCCCGGACTGTATCTAGATTCAGAGTGGGCTGAAATCTACTAGATAGAATTGTGAAATCTGTGGATAACTTTGAGAGACAAAGAGGGGCTGATTTTTTATGATTAATATCCTTAAATTTTCGTGCCCCCCTCCTCTTATAAATAGGGAGGGGCGAAAATTTCATGTTCCAGCCCTATTGGGCTGGGCCTCTATCTCAAGTTCAATATCCAGTCCACTATCAGTCAATTGGGCTACAACAGGGATCTAGAAGAATATTAAATTGGCCCACTAATTTATTTAATATCCAATATCCAATAAACCTAGGATATAATTAAATAAATTAAGTTTTACTTTTATTCCACTAAAGAAGTAAAACTGACCTACCAATTTAATACATATTTACGAATATGCTTTCTCCTTTAGTCCAGCCATTCCCCGTGTTTAAGATATAATGTTCATTAATTAATTATGTAAGCCTCTGACAGCTATAATTAATTAACATCTAAAACCTTGAGTAGTACCACACAAGCTTTATTCATGTACGGAATAAATTCCACCTGCAGGGTTTCAACATGAACTTGTGTTTCCTCAAGATAACATCATCAACCTGGCGCACCAGGACACGGTGCTCATGCACACTGCTCGAGACATCATGTATACATTGTTATTACCCAAGATATCGAATTCGATCTACGAAAAGATCTCACCCATTGATAAATCAAAGTAATAAACAACGCACACATATGCTCGCCAATATCACATGAGTTCAGAACCCGAACTCTGTGGATCTTTATTCTCTCAGTAACTGGGTCAGAGACAGAGAATAGTATCCTATCGTGATCCTCCTCAATACACAATGAGTGTACTAGAATAATCAGTTAGTCAAGATAAACTAACTTATCAGATTATTCTACGGTGTACCGATGGTGTGTTCAGGACCATCTAAGCCGTGAGCTCTTTAATACAATATAAGGTTCTAATGATATGATTTTACCATGTGACTCCCCACACCATATCATCTACAATGTAAGTATATGGAACATTGCATAGAACAATTATAGAACATAATCTAAATGCAAACAGTAACTGCAATAACTTTCATTTCATATCATCATATCATCAGAAAAATATACAAAGACAAGTCTTCTAGTATACAAAACCAACAGGGCCGAGACAGTCAACACGACATGCCACACTCAAAATAGAAGCGCCATCGTCAGCACACATAACAAGACACCTTATGAGCTATACAAGGGTCGTAAGCCATCTATCTCATACTTCAAAGTATTTGGCTGCAAATGTTATATTCACAATAATGGCAAAAGTCAACTGAAGACTTTCAGTGCCAAAGCTGATGAGGGAATATTTATTGGTTACAATTCCCCACACACTCAAGCTTACAGAGTGTTCAACAAACGAACAATAATTGTGGAAATAACTTGTCATGTTGTTTTTAATGAGTTTGCCAATGAGTACAGAAGTAAGGAAGTACTCAATACATCAGTTCAACTGCTACTTAGCAAAACTGATAACTCACAGAACTACGTGGACCACACAGTTCCAGAGGAGTTTGAAGTTGGTCTAGAAGATGAAGGAAATGTATCTAGCACCAGACAAGCTGAGAGCACAGCTGAGGGTAATCAAGCCAATGAAGAAACTGATCGTGCTGAGACCTTTAACCCCACAACTGAAGCAGGGGGGAGAACTGATGAAGACGAAGGGCAAACTGAAGAAAAGACATTAGAGGATGTCAATGTTGAGGATCCAACTGAAAATCCAGCTGAGGAAAGCCTACCTAAATGGCTCAGGAGCCACCCAGTTGACAAGACTATTGGAGATCCAAGAAGTCGAGTTCAGACCAGAAGTTCAACAGGGCATGCTCTCTTCACATGCTTCTTATCTCAAACTGAACTGGCTAACGTCAATGAAGCTCTTGAAGATGCAGATTGGATAATCGCTATTCAAGAAGAGATGAACCAGTTCAAAAGAAACGATGTGTGGTTTCTTGTTGATAGGCCGAAAACCCAGAAAGTCATCAGAACCAAGTGGGTTTTTTGCAACAAACTGGACGAACAAGGCATCATCACGAGGAACAAAGCAAGACTGGTATCCAAAGGATACTCTCAAACTGAAGGGATCGACTTTGATGAGACATTTGCACCAGTTGCAAGATTGGAAGCTATCAGATTGTTCCTCGCCTATGCGGCTCACAACAATTTCACGGTCTATCAAATGGATGTGAAAAGTGCTTTTCTACAAGGGATGCTCAAGGAAGATATGTAGGTCGAGCAACCATCTGAATTCGAGATTGGAGATCAAGTCTTCAAACTAAAGAAAGTACTCAACGGGCTGAAGCAAGCGCCTCGAGCCTAGTATGAAACCCTCACAACATTCTTGCTCAAGAATGGTTTTCAAAAATGAGTCATTGATCGCACTCTATTCAGAATAGAGTGATCATTAGAGATTTTCATGGTCAAATTTATGTGGATGACATAATATTTGGATCGAAGAGTAATGATCTCTGCACTCGATTCGCACAACTGATGTAGAGCGAATTCGAGATGAGCATGATGGGAGAAATGATGTTCTTCCTAGGACTCCAAGTAAAACAACTCCAAGATGGGATATTCATGAGTCAAGCCAAGTATACAAGGAGCTCGTCAAGAAGTTTAGGACTGATAAGGGAAAAACTATCAAGATCCCCAAGAATACATCAGTTCAACTGACTTTCGATGAAGAAGGAGAATCAGTTAACCAAACTCATTACAGAGGTATCATCGGTTCGCTTCTCTACTTAACTGCCAGTCGACCAGACATTTCATATTCATTCGGCTTATGTGCACACTTCCAAGCCAATCCAAAGAAGAGTCATCTCGAAGCAGCAAAGAGAATCATCAAATACCTCAGAGGAACCATAAATCTTGGACTATGGTATCCCAGAGATGACAACTTGAGTCTAACTGGATATTTAGACTCAGACTTCGGTGGATGCAAGATTGACAGTAAGAGTAACAGTGGAACATGTCAGTTTTTAGGTCATAAACTGATATCCTGGTTTAGCAAGAAGTAGCACTCAGTTGCAACATCGATAACTGAAGCAGAGTATGTAGCTGTTGGAAGCTGTTGTGCACAGATACTCTGGATGAACCAGCAGTTGAAGGATTACAAGGTCGAAACTGACGAAGTACCTATCTTCTGCGACAACAACAGTGCCATTGCTATTTCTCATAATCTAGTTTTGCATTCGAGAACAAAGTATATTAACATCAGGCACCACTTCATGAGAGATCACATTGAGAAGAAAGATATATGCATCCAATATGTCAACACTGAGAAGCAGATAGCTGACATCTTCACAAAGCCATTGCCAGAGACAAGATTCGTGGAGCTTTGCATCCAATTGGGGATATTGGAACTAGCTTTAGAAGATGAAGATGATCAAGAAGGTGGGAGAATGTAAAGAGCAATCCCAGCCGATGAGAAAAAGAGAGCAGAAGCTGAAACTGAACCAAAAGGTGCATCAATTCAGTCAGCAAAGGAAGCCAAAACTGCTCAAACCATCAGTTCAAGCAAAAAGCAAACTGAAAAGTTTGCAAACTGATGAGAAGCGTGGAAGCTGAGAAATCAAAGGGCCAGAACTGATCAGAAGAAGCAGCTCATGATCAGCTGAAGCAAGCAGCTGAACTGAAGGGAGAGCTGGAAGCCATCTCAGCAAAAGGAAGAGCTGAACTGAAATATCTCAGTTGAAGCTGACCAAGCCAACTGGAGATTACCAGATGTAGCTGAATCATCTGATGACGTCAGCAACTCAAAGCCACGCGGAAGCTCTTGAAAGAGAGATTTGAACAGATAAGTTTGAATTTACTTTACTTAGTGGAATGGTAAAATGACGTGTTACACCATTGTTACCGTTGGACCCACTATCTTTCTCCTCAATTAATCCCAACGGATAAATTTTGAGAATTAATCAACGGATTAATCGGAATCATTCGAATTAAACCCCTCTCAAAATTTTTTTACCATTGGATTCTCCATCAGAATTGAAGGCTATAAATAGATTGGCCGAACCCTCTTTTTAGCCTACTCAAAAGCAAACAAAGCCTTCAAACATTCATTCTCAGAGCCTAAATTCAGAGTTTTCCCTTTTCACAAAAGCTTCAGAAAACTCTCTCAAACCCTCCAAATGGCTCAATTCTCTGCCAATGTTCACCGAAGAAAGTTTAACTTCAAATTCACCGGTAAAGATTCAACAGTCTTCTGTAAGGATCTGTATCATGACAAGATGCTTAGCAGAGACAACTTCAGAAAATTCTCCAATATTTCCAGGCTGAAGACATTCACTAAAGATACTCCCACTAGGGTGTATCCAGAAGCAGTTGCCGAGTTTTTCCTCAACTCAACAAGCACAGAGAACCCTCTAGAGTTCAAAACAGAGGTTCGAGGATAAGAAATTATGATCAGCCCATCAGTTTTAAAAGGGATATTTGATCTCCCAGATGAAGGAGATAATGTTGAAGAAGCAAAAGTTGATGCTAAAGATTGCTACGACAGATGGGCAATGATTTTCTTTGATGACTGCTTTCACATCAATCATTCAATATTCAATTTCGGAAAAGAATTTCAAGTACTGGCAGCAGTGGCCACAAGAATGATGATGGAATCATGTGAAGATTACTCCAGCATGTCGGAAATAAAGTACATGATCTACAATGCAATCTGGGAAGAGAAGGAGATCAATTGGTCTCTGTACTTCTTTCGACAACTAAAGAAGCTCGTAGACATTGTGGAAACTGAAACCAAAAGATCCAGGCGCTTTCCACAAAAGATGAATTTTCTCAACAGGGTAAGCTTCATTCTAGAGTACCTGCTTCCTGATGTGATGATAGAAGAGACTCATCCTCAACAGGTCGACCCAGATGATTTTATCCCCAGAGTGGATACAACTGAACTGCCTTCAGTGACGATCAGAGGGTCACAACCAAGATTGAGGCAAAAGCTGATTCCAACCACTCAAGTGACAAGGGAAAAAGAGAAAGCCAAGATGGTGGATTTGGTGGTTCAATCAAACTCCGACTCAGATGATGTTTTTCGCGCCATCCAGAGATATAAATCCTCGAAAGAAGGGGATGACGGGGACAAAGACTCCAAAAAGAGTCCAACTGAACAGAAAGCAACGTCACCGACTTAATCTAAGATGGTTGAGAAGCCAGCTGCTGGTTACAAGACTGCAGAGCATCAGCTGAATGCTAATCAAGAGACTGGAGAGCATCAGCCGGATGCCGGTCAAGAGACTGGAGAGCATCAGCTGACAGTAAGAAAGAGCCGATAATATGCCCAACAGGTTAAGAAACAGCAGCCGGGCAAGGCGTCAAAGCAGTTCAAGAAACTGATTAAAAGCATGAAGGATCAGGTAAAACTGCTCTCTGAGTCAATTCTGCAACTGGAAGCATACTCTGGAACTGAAGTCTCTGAGGAAGATTCCTCCAACAATGAGGATATGCCAGACAGTTCCAGAAGGGCAAGAAAAGACGAACTGACAACAAGAAGGACTAGAGTCCAATCAAACTGATATGAAGCCCTAGGAATAACTTCTTGTAATTTCAGTTTTGCATCTTTTCTTGATAAAGTTCTTTTGCCTTAAAAAAATTAAAATGTCTTGTCAATTATACTTCGCACCTTCCTACCGTTGAAATCCTGACAAAGGCATTTAAGGCAAACAACAAAAGCAAGGGACACAAATTTTCAAAGATATATGAGTATCATTCATTACTCATAAATCAATTCAGATCTAGTCCCTCTTGCAAAAGAAGAGACACACTCATTTCTCAAATCATTCAAGAAAGAGTGAAAGAGTCTCTTCTCACTCTCATCTCTCTCAACCAAAAATTCTAGCCAAATTTCTTCAATGGCAGAATACCTCAGTTCCCCTAACTCTTTCAAAAACCAGATGATGAGAGATAAATTCCTTGAAAGGAAAAAAGTCCAGGATATCTTTCAAAGATCAAACGGCCAAAACCTGCTTGTTAGTCTTCACACGATAGGAATTCTTCACTACCTGGAAACACCACCCAGATTCTTCAGACAAAATCGGGTGTGTGAATTTCTCCTCCAAGCACAAATTGGTTCTAATGGCAAGGAAATTACATTAGTTATCCAAGGCCAACCTATCAAGATAACTAAAGGAATAGTTGTTGAAGTTTTTCAACTTCCAAGGCAAGGAGCAATAGTTCAAGAGTTGAGTAAAGCAGCTGAACCATACTGAAGAAGGTGGAAGGCCCCCACCTGCAAAAAGGCATTCGGTTTTACCACAACCAAAACTAATCTAAGGCCAGAGTATGGAGTTCTGCTCGGCATCACAAACAAGATGATGTTTGGAGCAATTGGAAGCCTAAGCTAGCTTACCCAGGAGAGGTAAAAGGTGATGATACACCTAGCTGAAGGACGCAAAACAAACTGGGCAGAGTTTGTATTCTCACAGATCAAGCGTCAAGTTCTTAAGGCCCCCAACTCAAAGAGAACAAGGAAGTTTGAGTCTATGGTTGGACTCGTTCTCAGGATGAGCAAGATGATTAAAGACATCTTAAAGCTACCAAATGATTATGCATTATCAGTTCTCATCTCCGAATGGATCCCCATGAGAGAAAGCATTCATCTCCACTCATTCAAGAAAAAGAGGCGAACAAAAGGCAACACAAGTGCCACAGCCTCAACTACCTCAACTGCCAATGTCGTTTCATCACCAGTCTCAAAAAATGGATCAACAGCAGATTTTCAAAACTGTTCTGATCCAGATGAGCTCATTCCATTCATCAGAATCCCTCATTCAGACTATGGAGCCGACTACTTCAGGAGAACTTGCCCTCCTCTACAACTGATAAAAGAAGATATTCGCACCTTCTATAGTGGTGAATATGCAGCCAAAAATGCACAGAAAGAGGTACCCAATTTACTTCTCACTCAATTTGCATTTGTGGCTAAGCAAGATCAAGAGCTTTTCAAGCTACTACATTGGTACTTCTACTGGTACAACTGGAGACATTCAATATCTATCTAGTCTCATTTCTTGATCACTATTTTTCACGGCATGAGTTTTTGGCAAAGAGAAGAAGTTTGGATTTTAAAATGGATAGGGTCTTCAAATCCATTTTCTCCAACTATCGTGCAAGTACAGAGGATTATGAGTCATCGATTGACCAACAAAATTCCTCCAACTGCCCTACTTGCCGAATTGGGAAGTGACATCAAGGCTCAAGAAGAAGCAGGAGTCCAGCAGCCAGCCAACTACACCATCAGTCCTGCCTGTTGAAAACTGAATTTTGACAATTTGTTAAATCAGGTAGCTGAGCCACCTCGACCAACTAAACCTGCAACTACATAGATGCACCGAGAGCCACCTCTCACCCCAATTGCAGTGAGTCGACTGTGTGATGTTGAAGATACTGCCACATCACCAAATCTCTTGTCAAAGAGATATGTCACCCCATTGATCGCTTCAAGCTCAAAGATAGCTGCCCAACTGAACCCTCAGGAAGTTCAGTTCAAGTCATTCATGAAGAGGAACTTGCAGAGTAGGTGAAGGGTCACATCAGTTAAAGCTAAGCACTTGAGCTAATCCGTAAATAAAGCAAGGCTAGAGAAGCCTGCTGAAGGAACTGGATCAACCTCAAAGAGGAAGAGACCAAATTGCCCTGACGAAAGCAGTGAAGAGAATCAAGTTCGGCCCATCAAGAAGAGAAAACTGACTGAGATTTAATCCAGCAGTTCAGCAACTAATGTCATCAGTTCAGTGATGAATCAATGCAAGGGGCCAAGAAAAAGATATGACAAGAACTGATCGATCAGTTGCCACATTGTCAGTTCGCCAAAAGTCATCAGTTGGACCGTATCTCAACTGACTAAGGATAAGTTTTAAATTAGTTTTTCTTTAAGCTTATTCTTAATAAAATTATTATCGTTATGATTCATTTTTCATAATCCAACGGGCATAATTTTAAAATGGAGGATCTCTCAAAGATAGCGAGTATTAATGCTATTAAGCAAAATCAACCACTACAGTGGAAAGTGAGTTGATAGCTTGAGAGATATAAATAGCAAAATCCTGCACAAAATATTTTCTATTTATGGCAACTACCCCATTTTCAAATGGATGAAATCTCAACCGCTGATCTAAAAGTTAAGTTAAACTTATAGACGGCTGAGATGATCATCATATTTATGCCAGTTGAGCATCAGTCAAATCCATTAACTGATTAGCTGAGGAGTACTCGAGTGCTACTCGCAGTACATGCATGCAAAGCTTCTTTTAAATGCTAAGGAGATATCGATCAAAGATCACAAATCTATCTTACTAAATCTCCTTGCATTGCTTTGCATCTCTCTCTATAATCCATTCAATCTCTCTGAAATACTCTCTTTCTTGCAGAATGGAACTCCCCGCTCAATATATAGATCCAGCTAGACTTGCTCTCAATCTTAAAAGAGACAAGTTCATAGAAATGGATTTTCTGAGGAAAAGACTTAAAGCTGATGAATTCCATCACTTAGTCACAGCAGCGGAGGAAACCGAACTCTTTCAGTTTTTTTACTCAAGGTCCTCAGTTTGGACGATGCTTTCCGGACTTAGTTGCTGAGTTCTATATCTACTCCCAATTCGCAGAAAACGGCAACATCATATCAACAGTCGGCGGACAACCGATCGTGATCTCTAAGAAAACCATGATGGAAACCCTCAATCTTCCAGAAGTAGGTTCACCGACAAGCTCGATAGCCATACCAAATAAAAGAGATTTGTGGAGCCAATGGACAAAACCAGGAGTTGAGCATAATGATTACTCACACAGACGGAAAGACAGTCTTCGGCTGGAGTTCATCCAACTCTAAGATATAGTCATCACTGCCTATGAGGCAACCTGAACTATACTCACTTCAGTGCCGAAAATGCTCACCTGATGGCACTCATCTACAACCGATGCAGAGTTGACCGGGCATCGTATGTGCTATCACAACTACGCCAGAATGTTCTCATGGTTCGTTTTGACCAACAAACTGGAATATTCACGGAGAAGCTGGGATTCATCAATCGAATCAACATGATCATCTGTGATCAAATTTAAGTTCTCCCTCACCAAGGCGTGTTGTTAGACAGGAGAGACTATCTCCCCACAATCTTTGTCAAGAGAAAAAGGAACCTGAAGCCGTTTGGCCTAAGATCGAGAAGGCAGAGAACTGTTGAAGAAGGTCCCTCCACCCTGACTAAACTGACTTCCAACAGTCAAGGAAAGCAGATCATGTCAGAAGATGACATGACGACATAGTAAACTGCGCCAGCTGAGTCTGAACCAGCGGAAAACAACTTCATGGATGGCGTTGAAGAAAGCTTCAACGAAACTCTCAACAGTCTGCTAAGTAGATTTCACATTATTGAGAGCTACAACTCCGATCTCTTAAATCAACTGAGGAGATATCTCAGATGGTCACTCTAGAGATATCAAGTTGATGAGGCAGCCATGTTTGAACTGCTCGACAAGAAGGGACGCCACTTCTGGAGTCAAGAAGGAATTTGGAGCAGAAACTGGATGAACAATCCATTCACAGCTACTCCCACACTCTCCGAGATTATGGATTCAATGATCCACAGAATCCAGCATAGAGTACCAGCCGCAGCTCCACTACCTTTTGCAGAGCTATCCAACTCATCTTCCACACCGATAGAGTTCAACCACCCACCTCCAACTGAAGTACTCCTCTCAAGATTGGCCATGATGATAACTGAACCTCAAGTTTAGTCTCCACTGCCAGATCTACGACAGTTCATGCCAACAGAAGAAGTATCCAACTGGCTACCCTCACCACCAAGAGCAGTCATACCCCTCTCCGTTTGAAGGTAACCTAGCTACCACATTTAGCTTGTTACCACATGTTCCCATTCCATCCTTTGATCTACATATGCACACCCTTTTGGATGATGCCAAAAAGGAGAAAGAGAATGAAGAAATTGAGATGAATGATGCAAGAAACTTTTTGAGTCTCTGGGATGAGATTCAGGGGGAACCCTCGTAGTTTCAGGGGGAAGTACAGCCTCAGGGGGAAGAAATGAGGACTGTAGGAACTACTAGAGAAGAGAGGCATCAACCTCAGGGAAAAGTTTGGGGAGCTGTCTGGAGAAGAGCCAGAGATGAGAGACAATTGTCTTAGGGGGAAGTTTGGGGAGAAATCTGGAGGAATGCCAGTGCTAGAGAAAAAGGAGAATCTAGCAATTGGTGGAACAGATGAAAAAGGAGATGAGATACCAGCTGAAGAAGCGCAGCAGCTGAAGAGCTAGAAACTGAAGAAGAAGAAAAGAAAAACAAACTGTTGTAGATTGAAAGACATCTAATCAGTTTATATAATCAGTTTCTTAGCGATAAAAGTTTTCTTGCTTGATTGTGTTCTCTCTTACACAACTCAAAAATTTCTTAATCAGTTTTTCCATCATTGCTCAATTTTGCCATGTTTTAGACATCATCAAAAGGGAGAAATTGTTAGGAAAAACTATCAAGGGTTTTCTTGATTGGGGTTTTGATGAGATGTTAAAATATGTCAAAATACGCAAAGAGCCTTGAAAAACTGAAAAGAAATCAAGCAGAAAACTAAGGATGATCATATAAAAAAAATTGAGCTATCAAGCCTGAAAATGATCAATCTAAGTGAGAAAAGAAAAGAAAAGAGAGAAAAGAAAAAGAAAAGAGAGAAAAGAAAAAAGAGAGAGAAAAGAAAAGAGAGAAAAAGAAAAAGAAAAATTCAGCCACAAGAGCTGTGAAAAAGAAGAGAAGAACTGTAGCTTGCTAGATCAGTTAGCAAGACAAACTGAAAGATGCAGGTACCATCAAGAGGAGTACCAAATGTCATCAGTCTACAGTTGTGAACTGAAGAAGACACCAATTCAGAAGTGCCCATTTCCAGTTGAAGAAGAATACCAGCTGAAGCTACCAGTTAAAGGCACCAGTTCAGAAGTGCCCAATTCCGGCTGAAGAAAAGTTCCAGCTGAAGAAGAATACCAGCTGAAGAAGACCACCAGCCGAAGAGAGGATAATACCAGCTGAAGACCACATCAGTTCGAGCTGATGGACATGTTAGCTCAAGATGATTCCAGCTGAAGAATGTACCAATCCAAGGTACAGGCTGAATGATATGCCAGCTCAAGAAGTCCCAACTGAAGATTGAAGTTCTAGCTGATGAAGTACCGGTTCAAAGGAAACCAGCTGAAGACGCATCAGTCATGAAGTCTAACTAAAAAAACGCCAGCAACCGAACTGAAGACCGGTCCAAGAAAGTTCCAGCTGAAGGGACACCAGTCCAAAATGCCAGCTGAAGAACACTGGTTCAAAACTGCCAGCTGAAGCAAATCAAACTGGAGGTCAGAAAGCATTAGGCTAGAGTCCAGAACTGCTAGCTGAAGATGATCTTAACTGGAGCTTTCAAAACTGCCAATGATGTGCAGAACTGACAGCCAAGGAACTAAAGATTCCAACTGCCTGTCAAAGCCCAGAACTAAAGATCAAGACAAAATCCGTAACTGAAATTCAAATTTAAGATAAGCAAATAAGAAGATCTTGAAGTTAATGCAACCGATATCTTGGAACAAAAGCTCGTTAAAGAAACAAAGGCTACCCAACGGCTCTTTTTAAATAAAAGCCCCTCAACGGCTTTATCATTTATGATCACACAGTGATCATTAACGCTCACCTGCCACTCATCTATAAAAGATGAGCAACCCAGAAGATGGCCGTGACTTTTGCTCAGACTTTCACCGAAGACATTCGCCAAAGCTCTAAAGCCTCACGCTTAAACTCAGCAAAAGCAAAAGTCCAACTGAAGAGAAGGAGCATATCGCTCATCAAGCTAGCTGTGGAAGAAATCCAGCCAGAGCCATTCTCTCAGTTCAAGCTCTACAACGATCAACTACCCAGCTCAAGCCACAGATGCGCAAAGGAACACATCAGTTGATACCAGTTTTCAAGACTGTCTTCTTGAAGATTGAAAGAGATCTAAAACCTTGTAAAGACGGGTAATAGCACCTAAAGTCTCAGCGAGCAGTTGAGATCAGTAAGTGTGAGCTGTCGACACAGAAACCGGCTGAGGATGCTATTTACGTTTGTTCGTCGCTTCTGGGACAACAACAGTTGGAAAGGAGTCCGTGACTCATAAAGTCACCGATAACCAGGTCCAACACTTGTCTTCACTGTGTAGCTATAATAAAGGAACTTTACACTTGCATAGTGAATTGTCCTTCTGCGGAAGGAAGAGAGGACGTAGAAGTTGAGCTTCGAACCTCTATAAAACTGTTTGTGTGCTCTGCTCTGTCTTTAAGTTTTCAGTTGCATGTTCTAAACTGCATACTTTAAGCACACACAATACGCTGAGCTAGCAGATCATCTCAACTGATCACCAACAGCACGGATAACTTAGCGAGTCAAACGGGCCCTAATTATTTCGCAATTACGGTTACATTTTTGGATCAATTTATTCACCCCTTCTAAACTGATTCTGACTCGCCCCGGGACCAACAAATTCCAAAGTGGTGGTTGATGCGGTGAATTCTTCTTCGTCAACTATTTATGAATTTGGTTCGATTATTTCAAGTTGTCGCAAACTTTTTGATGATTCACATGATTTTTCTCTTAATTTGGTTCGTCGTAGTGCCAATTGTGTGGCACATAGTATAGCTAAGACTACTCATGATTTTCCAAGCCCTTTTTATTGGGTTGAGCCTTCGCCTTATGTGGTAGGCCTTCTCGATAATTCTTGCTCATATGGTGCTTAATAAAATATTATTTTGGTTGTAAAAAAAAGTTTTGAAATTATGTATCTGTATTTAAATACCTTACACCCGTGCATTGCATAAAAAGAAATATTAGTCTAATTTACATCGAATTCTCAATGTTTAATACAACAAGACATGCATAAAAAAGAAAATTATATAAATGCATTAGGGCAAAACAAGAAAAGAAAAACTTTAACTACATTTATAAAAATCAGATGAAGTTAAATTTGAAAAATTAAATAATAAAACTAATGTCCATCAATGTATAGAAGTATATAATATTTTTTGTGTATGTTAGCGTGAGTAAAGTTGTATATTTTATATAAAAACATTGTGTTGTTATACGAAAAGATTTAAGTGTGTATGAGAAAATGTATATTTTATAACACCATTAATTTTTTTTTATAATTCAGGAGAAATTATACATGGCCTAACTTTTGACGTAGAAGAAGGCTATTGCACATCTTTCCTTTAAAATATATGAGTTCTCTAAAACTTTTTGGTAGTACATAATTGTTACTCCCCCGTCCCGATTATATAGTCGTTTTTCTATTTGCACGTAGATTAAAAATATTTATGAAAATAAGAAATAAAAGTTAAACTTCCAACTTTACCCTTAATTAATGAATATTAATAAAACTTATATTTTAGCTCAACTTTGATGTATTTTTTTTGAAACAAACAAAATATACAATTAATGATATAAATCAAAACTAACAATATCTAAAAGTGTAAAAGATTTTATACTATTAAAACTCAAAAAAATAAAATTCTCTAAAAATCACATGGTCACTCACATTCTACAAAATTTATATGAATTTCAATTTTAAATTTTTATAACTTTGTGCGAAAATTTCATTCTTTTTCTTAAAAAAAACTATGCATCAAAAACCATACATGCATGGAAGACGAAAGAAATGGGATTTTTTTTTATATTTTTATTTTCATGAAGTGACTACTTTCAAAAACTTAAATGTTTAATTTTAAATTTTCAAAACCTAACAAGGGTATAATTGTACATTCCTATTAAAAATAACATTACTTATAATAATGAGACTATATAATCGGGACACCTCAAAATAGAAATGATGACTATATAATCGGGACGGAGGGAGTACATGTTTTAGTGTGTGTGTGTGTGTGTTTTAATGTTGATTATGAATCCCGTCCTAACACGTTTCAATCACCCAAATGAATTTTATTAATTAGGTATTGAAGTTCTGATAACTTCATCAATTAACATTTTTTTTTACTCACACACCCGACCTGTGGTATTGAGGAGGTTCGAACCTGTGACTTTTGACTAATCAATTAACATTTACAACTAGATGCACCTACAATATTTATCACCATTTTCCATTTTCTTGGTTATTTGGTATGAGATTTCATGTCATAAAAATGCAATAGAAAAATCAAATTTGAATATTCAATGCCTCCAAGTTCATAATTAATTTTGAGAGAAGACAAATTTTCTCTTGGGTTATCTCCAAATACATGTAGATAAAATCGTGCATTTTCCACGAACGTTTTTGAAATCCGCGATGTTTTCAAGTTGAAATTTATAAAGATCATTGTCCGAGTTTTATACAACACTGGAATTATGTTTAAATTATTATAAATATTGTGAGTCAATGGATTGATTAAGATTTTCATATTACATTTTTATCTTATTAAAATATTTCAATTATTATTCTCAAGAAAATGTAATCATTACGAGTAAATCAAATATGACTGATGTATATATTGCTTTATCAAATTTTTGTATTTTATATGATTGCAATCTGTATTGTTTTCTAGAAAACTAATTTAGTAGCTGTTCAAAAAATTGAAGATGAATTCTCTAAAAAAACAAAAAGAAGAAGAAGAGAAGAAGAGGGCAAAAAAAAAAAAATCAGCAATAGAAAGTTATTTTGCACCAGAAATTCAACTCGTGGCCCACCACCAATATTTAAATAAAATTAAATATAAACAACATTTTTTTATAGAGGATTTGGTGTTGGGAAGAGCAGATTGAAGCAGTTTTTTACAGTGGGCTCAAGAGATTTTGTTCATCACGCGCACGCCTAAACAGTAAAAAATCACAGTCATCAAAAAGTCTCACGCTTTACAAAAAACAATTTCTTTTTCTGTCTCTATTGATTTATGTTGTCTCTATCTTCAATTCCCTCGTCGCTAACATATTCTCTTCATCACCACTCGGCGCGTTTCTGGTTTTTTTTTTTGTTCTGTTTTTGGTTCCTCAATTTAAGCTCAATTTGCTGCTTTCTTAAGTCAAGATTCAGAATTTTGTTGGGTTGCTCAAGTGGGTATGTCAATGAGCATATCCGTGGACCCTTTTTTTTGTGTGTGTGTTTGTGTGTGGGTAGATTTTGGCATAATTCTTCAAATTCTTGCATTGTGCGAAAACCCCTTGACGAATTATTGTGATTTTGCTATTTCTTGATTTGATCGCCATCTTGATTATTCCGTGGTTCATAACTTGTTTGGATTTACAAGGTTGTGCCAAGCTCGATTTATTCTAGCTGTTTTAGTTTTAGTGTTGATTTTGTTGCTGTTGCATCGTATTAGGAACTAATTTAACATACGTTTGCTGAGTTTTTTTCCGGGAAAATATTTGAACTGATCTTTATTTTGGATACATCATACATCGGTTGGTTTTGAGTTTACAGTGATCTGAAAACAAGCCACTTTTGTATTGGGTGTTTACTGTAGGTTTAAAGAGCAAATATACTAAGTGTAAATATAAGAAGAGTGATTGGAGATTTTGTACTTCATGAATTCCCTATTAAATTTTCTTTCTTTATGGAAGCGCTGGTTGCGCATAGTTTGAATGTTATTTTTATTCTGATGTCAGCTTGAGATGGGCATATACCTGAGTACTCCTAAAACAGAGAAACTTTCGGAAGATGGTGAGAGCAATAGGTTGAGGTTTGGTCTGTCTTCCATGCAAGGATGGCGTGCTACAATGGAAGATGCCGTAAGTAGTCTATCAAATTTGTTCTCTCCTCGATTTGACTCGATAGTAGCATATGCACTAATTGTTTGGAAGAGTAGTATATATGCTTGACCTAGCTGTAGGCACGACTGCATGGAAGTTTGATTGAATCAGTTTTGGGGACAAAAAATGTAATTATGATGATGCAGCGATAGGCACAGGCAAACCTCCTGCCAATGTATTCTTTTTCATCAGAAATGGTGCTAGTGAAGTAGTTTTGAGTTGGGGCCTTAATTTGTGCATACCCTTCTTCGGCTATATTCCATCCCGCACTACTATTCTTTAATTGACAAGTAGTGTGATGGCTAGCACGGTCCACAAACCATATGAGTCTTTTCAACATGTTTTGTCCTCAATGTCCACTCCACGAAATACTTTCTAGAGGCTCATCCATCCCACAATTTGCTCCAAGTCAAGCATGCTTGACTTGGGAGTTCCTAAGAAAGAAGACGTACATTTTTGGTAAAAGTAGCACCTATCAAATATATTAACTAACCCACCTCTTTTGTCTCAAAATCCATCTCTTCCCGGTGTGAGATTGGTTTATTCACGTTTGGCTCTCCCTAGTCCCTAGAAGCCTGCCAGGAGAGCCACACTCTTATTCTGTGCTTCTCTTATGCACCACAATCATCCCTCGCCGACTTTTCGGTGCTGGGACTCACAAATTTTTTTATTGATTTTTAATAGATTCATTAATGTATTTAGGTTTGTTGGAGTGACTTAAACATTTTATGTCAAGAATGCATCCACGATCCTTCGTGGAGAAGGTTAACTCTGGTTTGCCTAAACACTAACCTGTTATTTACATGCAATGTTCATGTCGTGGTGTCATATCAACAATTGAGCCCTACATTGCTGCCATAAAAATCTTTAAAATTTGAAGACTGTGTTCATCTTCTAGTGTTTGTACGTGTTCTTTTACATACTATACAAGTTCTAAATAATCATGTCACTACTTTTCCTTTAGCATGCTGCACTTCCAGATTTGGACGCTTCCACATCGTTCTTTGGTGTCTATGATGGTCATGGAGGTATGCTGGTGTTATTTGCTGCTTGTAATTTACGTGTGAAAACAAGTGTGTTTCTCTGGCATTGCTTCATGAAAATTTAATCATGCATCAAGTTTTCAGTTGGAGGACATGCTTTGGAAAAGGAATAATATGTGTCAGTTATCTGTGTGTGGCTCATATTACCTCCCCTACATGCCTGAAAAATCATTTCTTTTCTTCTAGCTAAATTTTGGATAAAGAAGCAGCTAAAATTGTGGATTCTTTTAGTTCTCAATTGCATACTGGGTCCTTTCATATCTGTTGCTTTGCTGTTAGGGAGCTTGAAATATCCTTCTGAACTTTTGGTTCTCTGTTAGGTATTGCAATGTTGTGTGATTCTGCATGCATCAAGTGCGTGCTTGCTTATAAATCCTTATGTTTGATTATTAAGATCATTGAAGAATAGCTTTTGTTTCTATTACAATTATTTGGTATCACAGGTAAGGTGGTTGCAAAATTTTGTGCAAAGTACCTTCATCAACAAGTGCTTAAGCACGAAGCATATTCAGTTGGTGATTTAGGAACTTCAGTTCAGAAAGCTTTTTTCAGGTCATTTCTAGACCTCTGATTGTGTGAATCACTTCTCCCCTTATTTGCATTTGAATTCAATTAGGGTTTGCCTGTAGAAAAGTAGAGCTAATAAAAGTAAATCTTGATGGGTGTGACTTTCAGTATTTGGTTTTTTGGAATATATGAAGGTCTCAACTCTCACCTGATTATATTCCAACAACTAAAAAAACAATCAATGAAGTGGCTCCACCAATATATGTTCGACAAACTATTAGGCTATTAGCTACTCACAAGTGTACGATGGCAAATAAGAGCATCATATCCACAAAGATTTAAACATCGAAAAATCTGTGAGTACTGCAACCTCGAATCTATAGTGCTATCATACGAATCAATATTTGATAGGGTAGTTTAGTAACACATTTAAAATTAATTAAAGTAGATAAACAATAACAAATAGAACAAATTAGGAGAAAAACTCAAGTTCTAAGAAATATTCTAGGGTTTCGATTTCATTGATTTACTAGTACAACTTCAATTTAATTAAATGATTTATAAATGACTCAACTTTTATTAGGATAATCACAAAAGTAGTTTAAACCTTCTATCGAGCACTCAAACCTTAGATTACATGATAGAATTAATGTGTTCATTCAGATATTAACATGCATTTTCTAAAAGCTTCAAAGATTTAATGTCCTCACAATTAATTTCAAATTTGTTGATTTTATTGATTAAAAAGTATTGTGTTCAAGTTCTCGTGTTAAAACTTATCTTTCAATTTATGTATTAAAACAACTAATCATTCCGAATTGGTGATCAAACAATAAAGCATACAATTTAATCAAGAAGACAAGAACACAAGAAATACAGGAAGGTCTAAGTCATTCAATCAAATATTCATAGTATATCAAAATCATTTACTTTCTAACCTTAGAATATTATGGTTTTAGCTACTCATAATTAAACAAGTAAACACAAACAATCCAAGAAAATCATAATTTTATTAACAAAATATAATAATAGAAACCAAATATTTTAGTCTTGATATTGTGCTTCTTTTGCTCTTCAATCTTCTTTAATATGTCTTCTAACCTTTCTAAGTGTATTTGAGTGTGTACTGGTGTGTAATGGTACAAATTTCGTGTATTGAGGACATATATATAGTAGTAGAAGGATTTAGGTTGAAAAAAGAAGGAAAAAGGAGCAAAATAAACCCAAAATAGGTCAACACGGACCTCGGGCGCGACCATGAATCTAGGTTGAAAAAAGAAGGAAAAAGGAGCAAAAATCAGCCCAAATTAGGTCAACACGGACCTCGGGCGCAACCATGAGTGGTGCGGTCGTGCCCTGGTTCGCATCTGTCTCAGCTGTAGCGCCACCCATGACCGGCTGGTTGTGTCCACAGCTCGGTTCTGCGGGCACCTTCCATTGTTTTGATTCGTTCTCGTTTGTTTCTCATCCGATTGACCAAATTCGTTTTGCAAAATATTCCTAACTCAATTTCCTATATTTTTATGGTCTTTCCATGGTCAATTGCACATCAAATATGTCCATTTGGCAATAAAAATTTATTCACAGAGTTGCACAAAATTAATCATGAAAACTATGCTCATATGCCAATTAATGCATGCATTGCTCATCAAATACCATCTAAATGCTACAAAAATCATGTTAATCAACTTACACCATCAGAAGTATGCTCAAGTATTGAAATATTTAAATATGCTCTAATATAATTTAAATTATGGCAAAAATTGCACAATCTAAGCAGATGCAGAACACTCCTCCACTCCTTCAGGGCTCTCAAATCTAAGCAGTTGCAGAACACTTACTCAAAAATAATAAACATTACAGAGAAAAAAAATGTACGTTCATGGTTATCTCCAATGGCTAAAGCTGGTTACTTGAATCATTTACATGTGAAGAACCTGTTGATTCTGCAGAATGGATGAGATGATGCGCGGGCAAAGAGGCTGGAGGGAATTGGCTGTTCTTGGGGATAAAATAAATAAATTCACTGGCATGATAGAGGGCCTCATATGGTCCCCAAGAAATGGTGACAAAAGCGACCAAGTAGATGACTGGGCATTTGAAGAGGTATTTCCATTCTTCTTAGTGTGATTATATGGTCACTTGACTTTTCACTTTGGGTTTAAGTTTGCTTAAATGATGTCAAGCTATATGGGACACTATTATCAATAATTAGATTATACATGGTCAAGAGTACTGTATTGTAAATGCCTAAAAAAAAATCAACAAGAGAAAGAGATGTATGCACATGATGAATTTTATTCTAGTAGGAACTCTAGGGATCATCTCCTGTTTGCTGTCGAACTCGTCACAGAATGTTGTAAACCATATTTAGTTCTCCATGGCCTCATTCCCTATGTGCTGAACCAATTTTTTGTCAAACTGTAAGCTATCATAGACAGATAATGATTTGATGTACATGTTGAATGAGACAATAAGTGGAAGAATTCTGTGAATTATGAAGGAGTAAGTTTCATTTGCTTTCTTCAAACTTTGAGAATATTTTCTCATGGATTGGTTTAACATGTTTTTTGTTCATTGTTTGTTTTGCCCGAACGGGGGTAAACATTAAGTTTCTGCTTTTGAAAAAAATGTTCCTGTTCTTTTCATACTTTTTCTTGCATTCCTGGTGATGTTGCTTAGGTTCATGCTTATATTTGAATTACTATAAACTGGTACAGGGACCACATTCTGACTTCACTGGACCAACTTCTGGTTGTACTTCTTGTGTTGCAATCATTAGGGAGAACCAACTTGTTGTCGCAAATGCTGGTGACTCGCGCTGTGTTATTTCCAGGAAAGGCCAGGTAAATAGACATGCTCTGATTTGCATGTATTGCATGCCATTTTAATTTTGTGACACATGATAGACGTGCCAACTCTTTTGTTTTATTTTATGTTTTGTGATTATGATTTATGCTTTGTGGTCCTGTCATTTTCAGGCATATAATCTTTCAAGAGACCATAAACCTGATCTTGAGGTTGAGAGAGACAGGATTTTAAAAGCTGGTGGTTTTATCCATGCTGGTCGTGTCAATGGCAGTTTGAACCTTGCAAGAGCTATAGGTGGCATTTTATGTTCCTTATGCACTATTCTCATTCTTGCAATTATGTATGGGAATTGACGTTAACTCGTGACACCACGAACATGAATCAACTAATTTCTAGAGTAATTTAGGGAACACATGTCTGATGAATGAATTTGTTGTATACTGTTGTGAATGCGAGCTGACCTTTAAAGTTTAAGTCGTACATACAGTGATCAGGAGAGAGAGTTTCTGTGGTTCAGATTACTAAACGGCTCCAAGTTTGTTACAGGTGATATGGAATTCAAGCAAAACAAGTTTTTACCTCCTGAGAAACAAATTGTTACGGCCAATCCAGACATAAACGTAGTATGTATCTTCCTTATTATCATTGTTTTTTAACTTCTCTGTGTTGAGAACTTGCAATTAGGCTTTGTAACTGTTGGGCAACATTAGCCTTAATTTTCCAATGTTTATGTATCAAACTCTTTACCTTGATTTGTGCAGTTTCTAAGTGAAAAAAAAAATGTAATACATTGTTATGTACTAAAATGAAAAATAACTTAATGGTGTAAATGGAGCATGAAGAAATCGAAATACTTAAAGATATAATAAATTTTATTTAATTTTTTTATCATAGCATGTTGAATAGTTACTTTGCTTGATAACTTTCGTATATAAACACATTTTGTGTTCACAAATATATTCTATATAAATATATTATTATATGTACTTCAATATATAAATTAACTTGTAAGTAGTTAAGGAAAACTCCAATTGTCGCTATCAAGAACTTTTGCTAAATGGAGGAAGTGGAAATTTCATTTTGAAATCCTTATTGTGCACCTGCTCAACTTCCCAAGCTGGGGTCTCGAAGTATAAATTATTTTCAAATTTTAATTTTGAAATCCATCGGTTTTGGTGGATGCTTTTAACCAGTTCGCAAGAAATGTTTTTTGTACTAATAGCAGAAAGCACAGGACACATGGATTGCATCTTAATGAGCTTAAAATCACACGTCAAGTAACTATGGTTATCATAGTTGGCCATTATTTAAGCACTGACAGGTTTTTTTGATAAAACATTTCTGCTTTTTATCGTCTATGCATATGCACTGTGTGAGTTATTTTCTCTGGCCCATGCATTGATATAATGACACCAGTGCCCATTGAATTTAATAAGATAACAGGTTTCGTCAATTCTTTTCTCCAGGTCGAACTTTGTGATGATGATGAGTTCATCGTGCTTGCCTGTGATGGCATTTGGTAGGCAACCTGAACTTTGCTTTATTCTTTAATCTATATTTATGCTCTGGAAAGCATCCTTTAGCTACAAAGGAGATATTTAACGTGGCATGGCTTTGACTTCTTCATTGGCTGGCATATCAATTCATATTACTCGCTTCTTTGTTAGATTAGTGATTCATTAGTTATGATGCTTGATGGTGGAATGCCAAAAGTCTTGAATTAAACATGGATATATGTTATACTAGAGTTAAAAAGTATGTCGACTTCATGTGTGGAGACCCACTGGAGTTCTCTTATTTTACATTCTGCTATATACTTACAGTCGGTGCTTAGTTTCATCTTTTTTATTTTCACCTTTACAAAACATTTGGGTTCACATTAGCAGACTCCATTCCTGTTCTGAATCTTCTGATACACTTTTTTTGTCCGGAAAAAGGATTCTTTGGGTCTTAGTTCTGCTTTCCAATGATGATATATTGAACTCTACTAATAACTAATCAAGTTGCTGTTTTGTCTCTTTTCAGGGATTGCATGTCCAGCCAGCAACTAGTAGATTTTATACGCGAGCAGCTGAAATCTGTAAGTTCCAATGGTGCCAATTCTGTCTCTTGCTCTTGTTGGCAGTGAAAAGACTCGATGACAAGCTTCTATCATTTGGCTTACATATTTGCGTTGATATGCAAAATATATTCTTTGGTTTCTTCCTTTTGGTGTCCCGCTATATGCTACATGAAACTGATTTTATGCATGACTGCAATGATCCGCATTCATATTGAATGTCTCCAATTAACTAAATATTAGGCAAAACTGTTAATGGGTACTCAAACTGTCACTTTTTAATGCAAAGTTGAGTCAATAGGACATCTAGTGGTACGGAAAGCTTACGGGCTTTCAACATCCTAGGGAGGACGGTAACCTTTTTTCGGACCGTTAAATCTCCTTCAATCTGTCAATCTTAGGAGCAAGAATTTGAGAGGATTATCAGATGCTTCCGATTAAAGCCCGTGGTGCCTACTTAGGCAGCCGCACATTAGTTTTTGGAGTAGCAAATAGATCCATCCATCCACAGTTTTTGTAATTTTAGATCTTCTAAAGAAGATGATGTCTGGTTCTTCAGTCGATAATCATGAAAGCTTTGCCAATGCTTGTTAAGCCTCTGTCTCTGTGTAGTTCTTCACAGGCACAGCTACCGTGGATGTTTCCTTGGACAGCTTCTAACTAATTGCTCTCACAGGAGACTAAGCTGTCTGCAGTGTGTGAAAAAGTACTCGACAGATGCCTCGCACCTTCAACTGCCGGAGGGGAGGGTTGCGACAACATGACCATGATTTTGGTGCAGTTCAAGAAACCTTCTCACTCAGCCACATCTTCAGATGACAAATCCTTGGCTTCCGAGGAAGCGCCAGTCGAGCAGAAGCCAGCAGAGAGCGAATAACAGTCATCTCATTCGAGTTCAAAGTTTTACATCTGTAAAATGTACATAAATTTGTTCGGGCCAAAAAATCACTAATGATAAATGTGTGATCTTTTCTCACCTTTGGTCTGATTCGAATGATTGTACAGATGTCTCACCTTTAAAGGTCTTGATTCATTGCTTATGATGTTTTTGAGGATCTCTAGTTTTGATGAATTCCAATGTGTGTTAAATGAAGGGAATCTGTTTCGGAGTTCGCTATCTTTGCTTTCTGTTGTATTGTAATCATATAATGTATTGACATCATTATCATAATTAAATACAAAATAATCGAGATCGAGACTTCTTGCCTATATAAACCTTGGTAATGCTTTTTAGTTGTTACCCTTTTAATTCATCAAGTGGTTAATTTCAACGTTCAAATTTTACGATTTTAACGGTATAAATTTTCAGCAAGTGGCATTTCTTTTTTAATATTAAATCTATAAAATAATATTAATATAAGAGTTTAAATTATTTGTACTTGAAGCAAGATTATGTTGCTTATATTAAATATTACATAATTACATTCCAATAACTTATATACTAAATTTATTGATTCCAGATGTGGAAAGTTTGATTCGCAACTCAATTTTATGGAGGTCATTTTGATCATATAACTATTTGTCTAAATTGATCCCATAATTATTTTAAAATGTTTAATTTGATTACTCATTTGCTCCTTTACTAACGGATGTTAATAAATTTCACCAACGGACTTTAATAATACCCATTAAAACAAACACTAACACACACTTTTCTCACATATTTAGATCATTTCACACATTAACACACTTTTTAAATACATTTGGATTGAACACGAATTTTTTTATAAAAATTCGCAGCATGTTTATAATATCAAAACACAATAATCACCAATTTAGCTAGTAGCACCAACCAGAACAACATTCAATTATTACATTTCAATTGGTAATCAAGCATTTAAACTTTAGAAAAATAATACAAACGTCGATAATGTAGTATCGAAATGAAGATCAACAACTCTCATTCTCATTGCTTTAACGATCAATTCGTTACTCACAGAAAAACATTTGTAAAAAGTCTAAAACTCTCAACATTTTAGGTTTAGTTGTTGGTACCTTTTTGTAGTGTTTCTTGGAGAATTCATGGAACCCGTACCGATTCGAGAAGTCAAGAATCAGATAATCGTGTTTGGAAAAGTAATAATCAAGCACTGTACCATGATTTGGAGAAGAGAGGTTTGAGCAATTTTTTTTTTTTTTTGGCAAGAAAAGATCGGGGAGTAGATTTTCACCATTAATTTAATTTCTTGTGCTTCTCCAATAGAAACTTTAGAAATTGAATTTGGATTGGTGATTTTGGAACCCTAAAAATGGAATTTGGATTGAGTATTTTGGAGAAATCATTGAAGAAAGAAAAACTTAAGTCAATCGGGTCTGATAGTCGGGGCCTTCGCAGGTGATTTGGGGGGTTTTAAAACGTACGTCTCCTTCCGTCTTCCTCCGTTCGTTAGAGGAGCAAAAGAGGGATTAAATTGAGCCTTTTAAAATAGTTGTGAGATCAATTTGGACAAAAAAAAGTAAATAGAGACCAAAATGATTCTAGACAAATAGTTATAGGATCGAATCCCACCACCAACACTACTAGGTGTGAGCCTGTCACACCTGACTTGTCAAGTGTGGTTAACCTCTTCTGTGTGGTTTGTAGAATATTACATAAGGATGGAGTTTACCCAGTGCGCACCTCAATAGCGACTGCGGGTTATCCTTGACAAAAAAAAATATGGACCTTTGACTTATTTTTATTTTGAAAAAAAAATACAAAACAAATGAATGAATGCAAGTATAATAAGGTGGTGCAAAAATGAACTAGTGGAAATGAAATGATGCTGGGAAAATAATGAATTAAATATTATAATTTATATGAATAGTGTCCACAATGAATAAGATATTAATGAATTTGTCATTTATTAAGTGGCTTCACTATAACGATTGATAATTACTAATAAAATTGAATGATATTTATTTTAAATAACCAATTTATCCTTAAAAGTTGTCATAAATTTAATATTTAGTGCCAACTTGTTTGAAGTTTTATCATAACTTTCTAGTTTTTCGTAGGTATTTTTATAACTAATAAATGAATTTTTATGTTTTTTTTATATAATTTTTACATGCTTAATTTTGATTTAATATTTTTAGTAACAGAAAAATAATGGTCATTTGTATTCTTCAGCAGAGAAACAGAACAGAGGCATAACAACATTTTCACTTTCAACACTTGCCATTAGATTGAAGAAAGTGAGTTGAGGACAAAGACACTACTGCAATGTAAAACTCTCAATCTCGTAGATGCTACACCTAGTAAAATTCATACGAATCATTTACTAATAACATAAAATGTATCTGATCATATAGCCATTTTCCAAAAGTTTCATTGCCTCTAACCTACTGGAGACAAAGCATCAATGGCAATGGTAACAACCACAATAAACGCAAACTCACAGATTTATCATTCATGATCAATGCAGCGACAGTGAACTAGACATAAATGCGAGTTGATCAGGCCAACAAACAGATCTTCCGTTTGCCCTCAACTTTATCTCGAATCAAATGATTCTTGATCTTTTTCGTGCCTCTTACATCCTCCTCATATCCATGATCCCCTCCTTCTGCCTCGTCTTTCTGCAGTGCAATACGAGGTAACTAAGTTAATCCCCCTCGAGCCAAATGGCAACCACACTATAATTAGAGAAAATTTTATTACTGGACATGAACTTGAGAGTAGGAGTTGATCAAGGGTGCTGGGATTTATTCCACTCTGCAATGTGTGGAGAGGAACTATATCTGTATCGAGAGCTTGGCTTTTCAACAAAGATTTTTGCTTCAGCCTCAAGAATCTGAAATTCAGCAGGTCACACATATCAAATTCGAGTGATAAATGATAATCCTATCAATATGAAACTTGCTTTTGTAGGAGTGAGGAAGATAATAATACCTAACTTCAGATAGAATTAATTCTCTCTTTTGCTTTGCAGCCTGCAATTTTCTCTTCCTAGAAACATATTCCTGAGGAAAACGATAATGTAGCAATTCCTTATTAGTCATCCAAAATCATATTTCCAAAACTCAAATTTCTGAGAACTCATTGAAAAGATCATAGTCTATAACTTATTTACTCAAATATATAATTTCCTACAGAGAGGAGAAACCGCAGTATCTAAATTAATGTTTCCGGTCGTGTATCAAAGTTTCATCTTAATTGTGATTGAAACAATAGAAGTTGATTATAACTTTCACGAGAATAAATAAAACATCTCCAATAAGAACAAAATTAAGACGACGAACGAAATATTAAAACACACACACACACAAAAACAAAAACAAACCTTTTGCAGTTCCAAATATTCTTTCAAAAGTGATTGATATTTGAGTTTTTCTTTAGCTTTATCATCGGTAGCATGTGGTTGATCAAAACTAAGAGAAGCTCGCTTCATCTTCAGGTTCAGTATTATCCGATTCTCCAAAGAGAAGCCCAGAAATCGGAAGAAAATAAAAATCCAATCTTTAACAGAGCGCACGCATAAGACATACAGAAAACTAGCACAGAACTTAGAAAGGAAACAAGAGTCGGGAAAATTGGGAGGGAGGCGGAATAGTTTCTTCTCTGTCTTGAAGATTTTAGTGAGAGAAAAGGAAGAGAAGAGGGTATTTGCGAGAAGCGTGTGTGTGGTTGGATGCAAGAAGACATCTTGTCCTTGTGTATCTCCTCCGCTCTTGATTTCCTAATAACACAAAACTTTCCATTTATATTTTGTGTGGGTTTTGGTGCTGTTTTTCTCCAACATAAATTTTGGTCCAGATGGGCCATTGACAATAGAGAGAAGGGATAAAAGAGCGTGTGTGGAATTGTAGACGGATAGGGATTTTTAGAGAGAGAGAGAGAGAATGGCTTAGAAGGTGCAGAAGATAAATGGCTACAGGCTGCCGTCTGAACGATAAGCCAATTCATTCTCCCCCTTCCCCAACACTTCAATGGATTAATTAGCAATTTTTTCACGCAAATTCAAATAGTAGTTTTAAATTTAATAATTTTTTTATTTTATAACATGTCATGTGATTTTCGGTCAATTAAAAATTAGAGGCGCGGTCTGAAATATATATTTTTTTAAAAGGGTTAAATATAGTTCTAATGACATAAACTTAATAATTATTTTATTAAGTCTATGTCAATTAGAATTAACGCCGATCAATTTTTGATAAATTGATACTGCCGTGGTAGCCGAAAATATATATTTTAAAAAATGTTGAGCTAACTATATCCAGAGGCCCCAAGGCAAGTCGACAGTGAACTGAGGACAACTAATAGCATAGGGTCTGGAGTTTCTGTCAATATTTATGGTAAGAACTTGGTGATGCCAATAAACCCAAAGAACTTCACCAAGATGACTTCGCAATGTCGTTCCTACTATCATTGGCGCCAATACTACTCCAGGTATTGATATAGCATCCATCCCACAAATTTATGCAATCTTCTAGAGTTTTCCACAACTAACAGACAAAACATCCAAATGAGAGCTTGTTGGTCTCAGATCAATAGTGTAAGTGTAGTTAAGAGCATTAGCCGTTCTCAAAATTTTGGGGATAAAATTGGAAACAACGTTGTTTGGATGTTGGGAAATTCTTCTAAGTAATTAGATGATATTTTGGTGTTTACGTGGTGTCCACATAAATGTATATGTGGACATTTCGGTACGATGGACGTAAATTGCACATCATATTAAGTGTTAAGTTTATTTTATTAAAACTACGTTATTTAACTCATGTTAAAAACAATAAAAAAAGAGAAGGACTTCCATGCACAAGTCTGATATAAAAAAATTGTCAGACGGGCCAACCCAATCAATTCAAACCCAACTCTAATCCACAAAAAAAAGAGGAGCTCTATTCAAGCCCAAGAAAAAAAAAACGAAGCTCGACATTTGCCAGCACCGGTTGCCTCTCATCCATCGCAGAGGCTCAATCGCCGTCGCCGGTGAACCTTCGCACCCACTTGAAAGAGCAGGTCATCGCCACCGGTGAGGCTTTGCGACCATCGCAAAGAGTGAGTCGTCGCCACAATTAAGAAATCACGAAGCTAACATCGGTCTCAATTTCAGATAAAAATCTCAATTGGATCTGCGTTCATTCAAATTGAGGTAAAATCAACTATCATAACATCATTGGAGGTACTTTTATAGAATTTGAGTTGAAATTCTGATTTTTTATTTTTATTTTTATTTTTGGCTGAAAGGTTACGATATAAAATGGATGAACAATATATAATCATACATGAAAATTCTGGGGATAAGCACGAAGAATTTATTGCTCAAAAGGAGCAGAGTAAAGAAATCTTAGTTTTTATTTTAAAATTTCATATACAAAAATTTGTTTAGTACCAAATCTTAACTTTTTGCATTGTAGATGCTATTGTTGCAGATAACGAACTAGATATAGTTATTCTTGATAAATCTGGGGATGAGCATCATGAACCTACTGATGAACGAGCAGAGCATTGCATAGATTGAAAGAGGTGAAAAATCTAATCTTATGTATTTCAAGACTTCTACATATTGTGGTACTTTATTTTACACTCATTGTTACTTTTATGCAATACAGTAAATACGTTTGACCTCAGTGGCTCTCTAATTGGTTTCAAGAGAGAGAGAGAGAGAGAGAGAGAGAGAGAGAGAGAGTTTTCAAGAAATGTATGAATTATACTGTCTACATGCTCGGGATGTTGGCTTTAATGTCAGAAAATTTACTCAAATGAACAACAATACTGGTGCTGTGATAGAGAAATATTATGTTTGTTCAAGTGAGGTAGTTGGAAATAATGCAACAATAGTTCCTTTGAGCAATCAACACGAAAAGGGAACACGAAGAAGAAATATTACACAAACAAATTGTAAAGCATCATTGAGGGTAAAGAGAGGCCAAGATGGATTGCTTGAAGTCATTGAACATATTCAAGAACGTAACCACGAGCTTTCCAGGAAAGAATGGATTCACAGACATAGATCTCAAAGATCAATTACAGATGAGAAAGTTGTTCATATTCAAGACATGATTTCTTCTGGCATGAGAGCAAGCGACTCATATCGATATATGACAAAAGAAGCAGGAGGCGAGCATCTGGTTGGTCATACGATGAAAGATCACTTGAATTTTGTAAACGGAATGAAGATGAGTGCAATTGAAGTGGGGGATGCATAGAGTTTTATTGACATGTTATGTCAAGACGGAACTGAAGATGAAGATTTTTTTTTTATAGATTTAAGTTGGATAGTGATGGAAGACTATCTAATATTTTTTTGGAGAGACTCTATGATGTGTGAAGATTATCACTTGTATGGTGACGTAGTAGTTTTTGACACAACCTATAGAACCAACAAGTATAATATGATTTGTGCGCCCTTTGTTGGACTTAATAACCATAAGAAGAATGTCATGTTTGGGTGTGCATTCTTAATAGATGAGAAGATTGATACATTTGAATTGTTGTTTGAGGTTTTCAAGAAGTCAATAAAGCTAAAATGTCCGGTCACAATCTTCACTGATCAAGATCATGCGACTACAAATGCAATATCAAAGGTATACATGTTCTCCTGTCGGTGATACTTTTCTTATTAATAGATGATACTTGTATTGAAATATACAAAAAAAATTTGAATGATAATCAGGTTTTCCCAGAAGCAAGACACAGACTCTGTATATGGCATTTGTACTAGAATGCTATAAGTCGTTTCAGGAGATTAAAAGGTAACAAGAACTTCAATGATACTTTCCAACAATGTTTATCTAGATGTATCAACAAAGAATTTAAGCAATGCTGGGCCTCAATGATATCGGTTTATGGATTGTAAGACAATAGTTGGTTTACAAGACTTTATGACTTGAGAGAAAAATGGTGCACTGCGTACAATATAGATTACTTTTTAGCTGGAATTCTTTCTTCACAGCGAAGTGAGAGTACAAACCATGCAATTGGATTTAAGGCAAGCAAAGCTACAAATTTGCATGAGTTCTACACAATTTTCAAGAGAACAATCCAACGATGGAGAAGCCGAGAACAAGCTGATGAATTTGAATGCTCAAGAGCCATACCAAACTCGCGTATACCATTGACAGGAATGCTCAAGCATGCCTCTGAGGTATATACACTATCTATGTTTTATGATTTTGAGGATGAGCTTTTAAAATCTATATTATTAATTTTCAATCTAGTTGGTGAAGAATTGAGAATAAAATGATGTCTAAGATCATGATGTATGCATTTCTCATAGAGTGAATTTTTTCCTTGGAGAAAATTTCATAATTTGTACGTGTAGGAGATTTGAGGAGTATGGATTGTTATGCTCTCATTGCTTGAGGATACTGGATAGGAATTCAGCATAACAAATACCCATCCGTTATATTACGAAAAGATGGACTAAATTTGCAAAAAAGGATATGTGGGATAAAGTTGCAAATTCAGGTGATCAAATTGCAGGATTGATGGATTTCAATGGTTAGAGGCACAAAATGGTGAGGAACTACTACAATATACTTATCAAGGCCCATGAAAGTGAAGAAGCAAGAATGATTATAGAAGAGGGCATCTTTGAGGCTATTGAAGCATTGGCAACAACATAAAATTTGATAGAAGACACTGATGTCTCCACATCATCCATAAGTGTACTTGATCCTCAAAGAACAACAACAAAGGGAAGGAAAAAGAGAATTAAAGAACAACTTGAAAAGTGCAGAAAAAGAAGATAAATAATGTAGCAAACTCAACTCAGTTGAATGAGTTTCGATCAAAAACTCCCAATTCTCGATTGTTTTAAATTTATATCCAGTTGATACCTATCTTCATTAGAATTGATATTTTTTTTGCTTAATGCATGGTACTTTTTATCTTACAGTTATATTTGAAAAACACTAATTATATTTGTTTACTTTGAGATTTTATCATGTAATTTGATTTATTAAACGTTCATTTATGACAAATTCATTTTTTTTATTCATTAAAACAAGGATTGCTAATATCTTTAGTATACTTATTTCAATCTGCATGATGGTATTTTTTTTATCTCTTCGAATACTATTATACTTCATACGTGATACTATTATTATATCTAAAAAGATCTCATTTTTTAAAATTCAAGTTACGAATAATGATGAAGGAACTAATTTACAGCTACATTTGAAGCAAATTTAGCTATGAATATTCATACACACTCACTATTTATTAAACTTGCAATGTATCCAAATTACATGTTAAGTGATACTTCATTTAATATTAAGTGATACTTTTTATATAGTTGGCATACTTTTAGTAAAAGCTACAACAAACTTTTGCACATCCAAAATACCATTTTATAATCATAAAAATGATAAACAAAATACTTAATAAAATCATTATTAATACATTCAGAAACATCCATCTGCTCATCATTACCAACAAAAAAAAGCATAATCATAAAGAGTATTCTCCCAAAAATCATACGCATAGGTACAAATATCTTCCAATCTAAAAACAAGACAACACAAATAATCAACAATCTTTTCCCCATACACAAAAAAAATCTAATAGTTAGATCACTGTAACCATGATGTAAACACATCCCAAAAAACTTCATCAAAATCAGATAATGCATAATTTCTTCATTCTTTTCAAAAATGCAAGAACTGATTTGTGAACGTCAAATCTCAGGCCATTGGTACCGGCAAGAACAATACAAGCACAATATAGTGCTCGTAGTTTCCTTCGACCACAAGACTGTAAAAAAAATTAGAACAAAGGTTAAAAAATTAAAAGGAAACAAAAATAATATATAAAAAAAATCACATTCATCAAATCAGGGTATGAGTAAACTTTGCCATCAAAATTCTCCATGTGATTCATAACAAACACTCCACAGTTGAAGCTGCCATAATTCTTCTGCCATTCGAATTCTCCATGTGACTCATGACAAATACTCAACTGATACTTATAGGTGAATAGCATGATACTTAAATGGGTAAAAATTGATACTAAACTCTAACAAAACAAAACATTCAAAGAAAACTATAACAACAACTAACAGAGATGAAAATAAGTTATATGCAATTAATCCAGAAATCATTTTTCAAGTTACAAAACTGAGTCCACTGATTGTATGTGTATAAGACAGATACATACTCAACTGCTATATATATGTGAATAGAATGATACTTAATTGTGTAAAAACTGATACAAAAGATGCGGTATGGTTTGATTATAATAAACTCACTCAAAATTGTGCAACAACACATACAAAGAAAACCACAACAACAAATAACAAACATGTATATCAATTATCTACAAATCACTCAACACATCGATTTTCAAGCAAGAATATATTGTATCCATATATCAGATCTGAGACCATTCACAAGCATATGATATCTCCATATGAAATCTGAGACCATTCACAGACATAATGTATCTATATATCAAATAAACAACAGGAACAAAACATACGAGAGGGAAAAAAATACAATGAAAATGGAGCAAACAAAAACAATACATCTTTATTTTTGTTTCAGATACATGGTTAGGTGGACTACCTTAACCATTATACATAACCAAGTGTAAGAGTAAATAACTAGCAAAAATGAATATCAGTTGCTTAAAAGAATTCACAGAAAATTATAAATTAAAAACGAGATTAAATAACTTAAAAGGTAAATAAACTAACCTCGAATGACACCGAATTGAAGAAAATAACCAGAAAACTCGATCGAAGTCACGGCGTCGCTTCTTTGCTTCAAACTAGGGTTCTGGGTTGTCAGAAAATTCGATTGAAAGAATGACGACGCCTCTTCGCTTGAAACTAGAGTCTATGATTGCCGGAAAACTCCATTAACATAATGATGGTAGATATTGTCTTCAAACTAGGGTTTACGATCGTGAAGAGAAAGGAAGGCGAATTTCAAAGGAACGAAGATTCTCTTCCTCACAGCGTGAAACTAGGTTTAGGAGTGTGAATGAGAATGATGAAAGGAACGTTTTTTTAAATACATGGGGTCGGAAAATACCCGGATCCGACCTGTCTTAAATAACACTATTTACAATGGGTGCAGGGTAGTTTTTGTGATAAAAAAAATGATCAAAAACTCGTCTATTTTAAGACAATTAACCATTTGAAAAATATATTTCCTGCTGCCACATTAATTTTAATTGGCCAAAAATTACACATCATATTATAAACCAAAAAAAATGTAAAGTTCATATTATTCGAACTACATTTTTAATTCGTGTGAACAATTAAAAAATGGTCCGGTGTTCTTGAATTTTATGGCAAATAACACTTCTATTAAATGAATAAATACATAAATAAATTATAATAATAGGGGTTTGCTTCTATTTTCTTTAATTTTGATAGCTTTTTTTGCTTCTTGTATTTAGCATATGAATAATAGTGGTTACAGAAATGAATGATTTTCTTTTGGATTTTATTTTGTTAAAAAGAATCATAAGATATCATCTGATTTTTTTACTAAACTTAAATTATATATATATATATATATATTCAAAAATAGTAATAAGTTTTACTTATTTCACTTAGTACTAATTCTAGGTTCCATTTATTTAGATATGATTAATTAATTAAGTTCAAGCTTCTATGATCATTCTCTTTCAAATATTTCTTTCGTTTTAGATTGTAAGAGTAACTCAAATATAATCTAACTTGTTTAGACTTCAGACCATATTAAATTGACACTATATATATATATATATAATCATATATATCACAGTATAAGAAAACAATACTCAACCTAATGTGCTGAATCGAGGATAAATTGTAATACTGCCTCATAAATTGGCGTGTAAGTAAATTGGACATATTAATAAGTCCATTGGTGACTAAGTATCATTATTTTCATTATATATCCTTATAAGAACATGTTATTCAACTTTCATCACAGTACCTAGTCTCCAACCTTGAAAGAACGAAGCCTCGTGTTCCTGTTGATAATCTGTTGATATGAGGCTAATATCATGGCTGCCTGATCTCGGAGCTCGTCTATTGTGTTGAGGTTGAACTTGAGTTCTTTACCGTTGATATCATCGTTCATCCATTCTGTCCTGGTCGTTCCTACTTCGACTACTACCGGGAGGACTGCTTCTGATCCATATGTTAGTGCGAAGAGAGTTTCGTCGATGCTTGTTCGTGGGGTAGTTCGATAGGACCATAGTTGTTCGACCCATTGATTTTTATGTTCGGCAAGCCTCTTTTTCAAAGTGTTCATGATTATTTTGTTAGTGGATACAGTCTGGCCATTTGCAGCTGGATATCTTAGGGTGGAAAATGTTAGGTGATAGGACGTATTTTACTTGCTTTTATTGTTATCTTTTGGTGCCATTTCTCCTAATTAATTGCCCTGTACTTGTGTATTTTGGAAGAATGATGTGCTTTTATTGTTATCTTTTGGTGCCATTTTAAAATGTATGTTGAATTGTGTAGGGATGTAGTACAAAGTTGGAGAAAATGGCAGGTTTTTAGTGCAAGAAGAAGCTGAGTGAAGAAAGATCAAAATTTGAGTCTGATAAGACCGGCCGTAAGGGCTTGCCGCTAGAAAGCTAGAGAGAGTATCTGGAACCTGGGCCTCTACACACGTTTTGGGCTTGCAAAATCTGATTCTCGGCCCAAGCCACAACTTGGACGCGGAAATACATTCTTCCACCGCCTCAATGAAGTTTTTTTTGCATGGAAATTACTATGTTTATCTAGATTATGGTCTTATTTCCTAGTAGGACTCTATCTTTTTATGGTTAGTAGATATATATTAGGTTTTAGCTTATTTTCAAGATACAATAGAATTCACGCACGCCGCAGCAGTAGAAACGGATTCCAGCAATTTTTATTTCATCTTTTTCGCTGAATTCATCATGTACTACTCGACAATATTTTGGAGGTTTGATTTAATTATGCAATCAAGCTAAGTTCTTTTTATTCCAGTGACGATGACGAAGCTCCGCTTATACAAACTGTGAGATCGAATTTGTTCATTTATAATTAATTAATGCATGTACCTATTGTTCTTGGATTTCAGATTATAATTATTCTAAGTCTAGCGAATAGTTGCAAATATTCAATAGATTAAGAATAGTTACTAGCCAATTAAATCATCCATACGTAATTGTGGAATAACAGAGTTAATTTTACAGTCCTGCGTCAGAGTTTGTAAGGTTAAGAATCGGGTCTCTCTTGTGTTCATTGCTTTCGGTTCATTAAACTTAAAGAGCGTCTCTTATAGTTGTCAACCGATTAGAGAATAATTAATGAAGCGTCTTCTTAATTATCGAAACCGTATGAAGAGATTAGGTCATGTCAGAAGCGTCTTCGATAGCTATAACTGATTTACATGGTTTGATTAATTAATTCTTGCATCTGTGATCGGTCTTTATAAGTGGAGTGGAGTTTGTCGGATCTGGAATACCTTCCTTTATTGATTTAAAATTCGTTCTCTCTGCACAATATTTTCGCTAGTTGTTTATTTCATTCTTTAATTTATTTTGCTATATAAATCACACAAAACCATTTTCTGGAGTTTGGTCACACAGCCTAAAAGTCAAGAGTAGTTCTCGCCGGTCCTTTGGGAGACGATCCTGCTCGCCACTGTACTCTGCAGTGTGGGCTTGCCGATGAAAGTCGGAACATTTATTTTTGGTGAAAAACGACGCACCAAATTTTAGCGCCGTTGCCGGGGATCATTTCTAAAAGCAGTGATTACTCGAAATTTTCAGTTTGTTATTTACTTCGCTTTATTTTTTATTTTTTTTCCGGTGCATGACTCGTTCCTCTACAGAAGAAGATTTAGTGTTCGATCCGGAGCCAGAGATAACGTTATATCGATTGAAGAGAGCTGCTAAGGAGTCTAACGAGGCTCTCGAATCTAAACAAAACACTCTTGGTATTGATCCACTTTTCGACATGGCCAATAATGAAATTCCACCGAACCAGCAAGGCCTTGCCGCAGGTGGAGCCCTCATCAATGCTAACATTGCTAATCCTGAGCCGAAACCTGAGCCTCTCATCAGGGAACTCGGCCGCCTTCGGAGCAACAGACCTATCTGCATCGTGCTGCCCCCGATTGCCAACAATGCAGAGATCCGATCTGCATTCATCCAAGTGTTACCAAAGTTTGGTGATTTTCCAGGAGAAGTACACACAAGCATTTGTCTGAATTTGATCTCGTGTGCTCGACTTTAAGACCTACAGGTTTTACTGCTAATAACCTAAGGTTACTCACTTTTTCTCACACTTTGCAGGGAAAAGGTAAGAGATTGGTTGTTTGATTTGCCACTGGAGTCCATCACCACATGGGCGGAATTCGAAGGACAATTCCTGCGAAAATTCTTCCCTGAGACTCGAGCTGCAAATCTAAGGATGGCCATCAGTAGCATCAAGCAAAAGCCAAATGAAAGCTTGGCCGAATACTGGGAACGATTTCAACAACTTTGTCGCAAATGCCCGGACCATGGGTTCACTGATTATCAACTTCTGACTAATTACTTTTACCATGGCATGTCTTCTTTTGATAGGAAAATTGTTGATGCTGCCAGCGGAGGATCTCTCACCAACAAGACCCTCGTCGAAGCCAAACAACTCATCATTGACATGGCTTCTGGAGGACAACAGTATGAAGAGGAAGACGAAGGTAGACATCGGCCAATAAGGGTAATCGGCCAATCTGAAGGGTCGGGAGTGAATGAAAAGATAGATGCTCTTACTTCCCTGGTTCGAGGTCTAGCTATGGCGCAAGCTCAAAATATCCGCTGTGGAGTCTGCTCGGAGAATGGCCATTTCACTGATGCTTGTCCTACCTTGCAAAATTCTCCAACCGAGCAAGCCTGCTATAGGTCTGGTGATGCGCAACAAGATGCCATGAGATGGAGGAATTATGACCCGTACTCAAATACGTACAACCCAAGCTGGAGAGACCATCCTAATTTCAACTGGAGGCAGTAAGATCAGAAGATACCGAGAATTTTGCCTCCGAGACCACTGTAGGACGGTCCGTATGGGCATACTGACAAGCCTGCGCCCAGCATGAGTGAAATTATAAAGTGTCTGGAGCAGAGCAGTGCACTTGTCAACAGTTTGGCACAGAGCCAAAAGGCCTTTCAGCAGGAGAGAGAAGCTGTCCTGGGCAGTATGGGCATGCAGATCACGCAACTCGCCACACAAGTGAACAAATTGCACCCGAATCAAGGCAAACTCCCATCCCAAACTGAAATGAATCCAAGAGCGCATGTTTGCGCTGTCACTTTGAGAAGTGCGGAGGAGTTAGCTGAGTTGGAGGCTGAAAAGGAAAAGAACCAGTAGTATGGGCATACTGCAGAGCCGGAAAACCCTCCCAGAGTAGAGGACGAACCAACTGCCGAACTCACTCCACCTAAGGTTAGTGTTGAATCTAAAATTTTTAACCCTCTGATTGCAGCTCATTTTCCTTCCAGATTGGTTCAAAATAAGAAGGATGATGATGAAAAGGAGATCCTCGAGCTATTCAAGAAGGTACCTTTTGGTGGGCTGACTGAAACCGATGCAATAACAGAAGAAGATGAGGAGATTTGAGATATCATAACGCAGCTGTATGCCACCAATGAATTTCCAACTCAGAATCTGACGGGCCGTATGCCCTTACCGACCAACTCGGAACCAATTTTACCAGCTCATGTGAAGACTCCAGTGCTAGAGCTGAAAGGGCAAGAAGCAAGGTTGGTCGAGCTTGTGCAGAAGCATAAACGTGCGAGGATGGAAATGATTCCTTTCGACAGGGGTAGATCTGCTACTCCTGAAATTGTCTCTTGATCGTGTCTCCCCACGTCGGGCCTTAGACGTTAAATAAGGGCACTTCTCAGGAGACAACCCGAGCTTTTCTTGATTTATTTCATTTTTCTTATTTCAGTTAGTTGCTTACTTGTTCATTATAAAAAAAAGAAAAAAAAAACAACTCTCGTCCAGTTTTTCATGCAGGTACCTCTTCTAGCGTTGCCCCTACCCTTGCCAAGCTCCTGGAGTTCTTTGACCCCTACACACAGAGCTGGACCACTGCAATGGAGCGCCGTTTGTATGCCCCTACTGACCGACTCTCCCCTTGATTGCCAGTTTGCCCTCTCTATCACTTGTGTTTTTATTTTTCTTTCATTCATGTTGTGTCCATTTTGTTGACTCTCTTTCCTACACAGTGAGGACACTGTGTTGTCTAAGTGTGAGGGGGACAGTTGTTGTTTTTATGTCTCTTTTTCTTAATATAAAAAAAAATAAAAAACTTTTGTGTTTTACTTGTTTTGGATAAGTAATAGCTGCCACGAATTGATGAGTATGAGGAGGAGGGTTGCAACTTGGTTTTAACTGGATTGTTGGTTGTTGTGTTGTGATTGGAATATGCCATACTTTGAAGACTTCTTGAATGATGAATTGTGCCTTTGATCATATTTTCTTGAGCTTATAAATGTAACGTTTTGAGCCTGTGAGCATGACTTATCCTTAAAGAGCTCACCCTTCTTTGATGAGTGTGTCAGATTATGTTACTCAATACTTAATTTGCTTTGTTGTCACGATTTTGTTTCTCTCGAGTTTCAAGCATGAAAATGATTAAGGCAATTAGGATTTACTCACGCTTTGGCCTGAAGAAATACTCCATGCCCCGAATTGCCAATTAGTAAGCCTGTTTGAGCTTTAAATTCCAATTTTTTCTTATTTCAGCCACTATACACTTAGCCTTAGCCTTTAATTTTAGTTTGCTTTTGACCTTAAGAATGTGCAAGTTATTTCCTTACTGGTTAAGCTGCACTAACAAAAGAGGTGATGCGGGAAGATTTGAAGGGCGATTTGATGCTCCTGTTCTAAAAAAAAAAGAGAAAAAAAAGAAAAAAGAAAATAAGAAGAAGCAAAGCTTCGAAAAAATAAAGAAAAAAAAATAAGAAAAGAAAGAAATAGAACATCAAGGAGGGGTGAAAGAAACAAAAAAGTGAATAAAGAAATGCCCTATGGTTATTTGTTTAAGAGCACCAGCTTTGAATTATAATTGTTGAGTAGTGCAGCTATGTTTGGACTCTACACTTTGAAATACTTGCATATTCTTAGTTTATTGAGCCACTCATCCAAAAAGAATCCTACCTATAAACCCGAGCTCCATTACAACCCTTGGAGAAAGACCTTTTGATTCATGTGTGATCTTAATGATTGATGATTTTAGTGACAGATGAGCAAATCTATGTTAAGAGTAACAAATCATGACTTGTGTGAAATTCCATGTATCATTTTTCTTGTTGAGAGAATTAGAGTGAATCCTGGTGAGGTTGGATCAATGTGCATAATTTTGATTTGAATGAAAGGCATTGGTATATTTCTTGAAACAACACAGGTTAATGGTTTGTGGTTGGTTGAGTTGAAATCCCTACTCTGAGTATTTTCCGGTTTGTGGCAGCTTATACTTGTTGGAGTCGTTTTCGTTTGGAGTCTGTGTTGTGTGTTTAGATATGCTCGAGGACGAGCATGGTTTAAGTGTAGGGGGATTTGATAGGACGTATTTTACTTGCTTTTATTGTTATCTTTTGGTGCCATTTCTCCTAATTAATTGCCCTATACTTGTGTATTTTGGAAGAATGATGTGTTTGTCGAGTTGTGTAGGGATGTAGTACAAAGTTGGAGAAAATGGCAGGTTTTTGGTGCAAGAAGAAGTTGAGTGAAGAAAGATCAAAATTTGAGTCTGACAAGACCAGGCCGTAAGGGCTTGCCGCTGGAAAGCTAGAGAGAGTATCTAGAACCTGGGCCTCTACACGCATTTTGGGCCTGCAAAATCTGATTCTCGGCCCAAGCCACAACTTGGACGCGGAAATACATTCTTCCACCGCCTCAATGAAGTTTTTTTGCATGGAAATTACTATGTTTATCTAGATTAGGGTCTTATTTCCTAGTAAGACTCTATCTTTTTATGGTTAGTAGATATATATTAGGTTTTTAGCTTATTTTCAAGATACAAGAGAATTCACGCACGCTGCAGCAGTAGAAACGGATTCCAGCAACTTTTATTTCATCTTCTTCGCTGAATTCATCATGTACTGCTCGACAATATTTTGGAGGTTTGATTTAATTATGCAATCAAGCTAAGTTCTTTTTATTCCGGTGACGATGATGAATCTCCGCTTATACAAACTGTGAGATCGAATTTGTTCGTTTCTAATTAATTAATGCATGTACCTGTTGTTCTTGAATTTCAGATTATAATTATTCTAAGTCTAGCGAATAGTTGCAAATATTCAATAGATTAAGAATAGTTACTAGCCAATTAAATCATCCATACGTAATTGTGGAATATGTTTAGGCAGTGGTAAAATGGTTGCTCAAAACTAGGGGAATAACAGAGTTAATTTTACAGTCCTGCGTCAGAGTCTGTAAGATTAAGAATCGGGTCTCTCTTGTGTTCATTGCTTTCGGTTCATTAAACTTAAAGAGCGTCTCTTACAGTTGTCAACCGATTAGAGAATAATTAATGAAGTGTCTTCTTAATTATCGAAACCGCATGGAGAGATTAGGTCATGTCAGAAGTGTCTTCGATGGCTATAACTGATTTGCATGGTTTGATTAATTAATTCTTGCATCTGTGATCGGTCTTTATAAGTGGAGTGGAGTTTGTCGGATCCAGAATACTTTCCTTTATTGATTTAAAATTCGTTCTCTCTACATAATATTTTCGCTAGTTGTATATTTCATTCTTTAATTTATTTTGCTGTATAAATCACACAAAACCCTTTTCTGGAGTTTGGTCACGCAGCCTGAAAGTCAAGAGTAGTTCTCATCGGTCCTTTGGGAGACGATCCTACTCGCCACTGTACTATGCAGTGTGGGCTTGCCGACGAAAGTCGGAACATTTATTTTTGGTGAAAAACGATGCACCATTAGGCCGATGTTCCACTCTTTGCAGAAATCTTGGAACTTGACGCTTATGAACTGGGATCCATTGTTACTTTGTCAGTGAACATTTCTTTTGGAACTCTGAACCTGCACAAGATAAATTTCCAATTGAAAATTTTTACCTTGACATCTTTGATTTGGGCAAAGGCTTTGGCTTCGACCTATTTGGTGAAGTAATTTGTAATCACTAGGATGAAGCACTTCTAGTTTGAACCATCCGGTAGTGGCCCGATGATGTCCACCCCTCACTTCATGAATGGTTAATGTATAACAGCCGTGTGTAGAAATTTAGGTGGCTGGTGAGTCGTCTGGATGAACCTTTGGCATTGCTTGCATGTCTTGGTGTGATTCTTGGCATCCGTCTTCATAGTCGGCCAGTAAAATCTCAAGGTTATGGCTCTGCTGGCTAGACTTTGATAACCTGAGTGGTTTCTGTACTCACCCTCGTGAAGTTCGATCAAGATATATTTTTCATGTCTTGGGCCAATGCATTTGAGATATGGTGATGTAACCCGGACAATTTGTACAGGATATGAGAACGTGCGGAAGACTTCTAGGAATGAACACGCTAACTAAGGAATGATTCAACCCTACTTTATGACTCAAATAAACAACGAACTGAATTCAGAGGATTAAAGGACTCAAACGATTTAATAAAACAATATAGACCTAATTACGACACTTAAACTATGACACAAGAACGATACACAAAATCCAACAAAAGGGCTGTATTGGTTCGATGGATAGGGTAGGAATATTGGGACGTAGGGAAGATGTATGGTAGGTTTAGAAGGGCTTGAGTAAATAGGATATGATAAGGCTAGGAAGAACTTACGGTATGTGATGTAAAACACGTCGAACGAGACTTGAATGAAGCTAGGACTTGGCTGGATTTGTTGGAGGATCTTCAAATGATGTTGAAGATGTGATATGGACGTGGATGAGTTGATGGATGCCTTCGAATGGTGGAAGGATGGTCGATGTTGATGTGTTGTTGAATTACAACCCGATTAATCTCCGACGTATCTTGTACGATGAAAACAAATCTCTAAGTTGTTCTTCGTAGCGAGTTCACCCTAATTCCTCATATGAATTAGAACATTCCCTTGGAATTAAGATTCAAAGGTTGCTAGGCTTTAAGAATGAGTATTTTTGAGAAAATAATCAAAACCTTAAACGGTTGAGACACACATTGAATGCAAATGCAAATTTAATCAATAATGTCTAAAATATCAATGTAACATAGTTCCCATATTTATAGGGTTAATAAGGCACAGAAATAATGAAGAAAAAGGCCTAAAAAACTGATCCAAAAAGGATCTCTAACTATACTATAAAAATACCTAAACTAGAATTCTATTCAAGGTAGGAAATTGCTTTAAATACAATTCTAGTCAAGCCTCATGACTAATGAACGAAAATATAACATAAAAACTACGTAAAAACTGATCTAAATTATAGTCTAAATTAATTAAAATAAATAGTATAGTCTAGATAAAATTCAATCCCTAATTAAATAAATCAAGGGCCGATTTCTTCACACTTGCACATGTCCACTTTGCTACTTCTTCTTCAACTCTTCAAGTTATATTCTCCATGGTATGATCTTGATCTTCATTAGTTAATAAATTAACTAAAACATGGCTGCACTTTGCATCTTCTAATTCCTCGAACTTCTTGCGAATCAACACTTTGAAATATCCTTGTAATTTCTTCGCTCGGAGCCATGTCATTGGACCTTTGAATTGCAGCTCGGGTTCAAGGCCTTCAATGCCTTGCATGGCTTCATGATTCCCCCCTGCTAAAGAGAATTCATCCTCGAATTTGGATCATCATCTTGATCGAACTCATCTGCAACAAACGGAGATAAATCAACAATATTAAAAGTTGAAGAACATTTATACTCACCGGGAAGATCAATGCGGTAAGCATTGTCGTTTACATGACTCAGAACTGTGAAATGACCGTCTCCACATGGCGACAACTTGGACTTCCTCAGTTTCAGAAAATGTCCGGGACTCAGATGAATCCAAACGCGATCTCCGGGCTAAAATATCACTTGCTTGCATCGCACGTTTCTGGATTTAGCCGTGTGCTTCCCTTTGTGCTCAATGCGAGCATGCACTCTCACATGAATCTCCTTAACTTTCTCAGCTCTTCTCAAACCTTTAACACTTGTTAGATGCTCAACAGGTAAAGGTAACAAATCAGTAGGCGTTAACAGATTAAATCCATAAATAACCTCAAAAGGAGACATATTAGTAGAAGAATGTACCACAGGATTATATGTAAATTCAGCGTAAGGTAAACACTTTTCCCAAGACTTCAAATTATTCTTAATTAAAGACCTAAGTAGTGTGCCTAAAGTGCGATTCACAATCTCAGTTTGACCATCGGTTTATGGATGCCATGCAGTAGAAAACAACAATTGAGTCCCTAATTTTCCCCACAAAACTCTCCAAAAATGTGCTAAAAACTTGGAATTCCTATCACTAACAATAATTTTAGGAATACCATGCAATCTAACTACATGCACAAAGAACAGGTTGGCAATATGCACAACATCATCAGTTTTTCTACATGCAATGAAATGCGCCATTTTAGAAAAATGATCAACAACTACAAAAACAGAATCCTTACCCGATCTAGACCTAGGTAAACCTAAGATAAAATCCATAGATAAATTAACCCAAGGTGAACTAGGGGCGGGTAGGGGTGTGTATAAACCAAGCGGATGTGAAGTAGACTTAGACATATGACAAGTAATACATCTACTACACACATGTTCAACATCTCTTCTCATATGCGGCCAATAAAAATGCTCATGCAGCATGCTTAATATTTTATTCACACCAAAGTGACCCATTAAACCTCTCCCATGCAATTCTAACATAAATAGGTCACGCATAGAACAACAACGAATGCATAAATGAAACAACAAAATAAAAATCCATGATGCAGGAAAAATCCATCAAAAGACTTAGACTTTTTCGAACATTCATAAAAAATCAAAGCAAAGAATGGATCACATACATATAGACTCTTAATTGACTCAAAACCAAGCATTCTAGTATGCATCAAGCTCAGCAACGTGTACCTTCGAGAGAGGGCGTTGGCAATGATGTTTTCTTCTCCTTTTTTATATTTGATGATGTACGGGAAGGACTTGATGAATTCGACCCATCTCGCATGTCTTTTGTTCAAGTTTTGCTGCCTTTTCAGATACTTTAAACTCTCATAGTCCGTGTGAATCACGAACTCCTTAGGCCACAGATAATGCTGCAACGTCTCCAATGATCTCTTTAATACGTACAACTCTTTGTCATAGGTGGAATAACACAGAGCTGCACCATTTAATTTTTCACTGAAGTATGCGACTGGACGCCATTCCTGCATCAAAACAGCGCCAATGCCTATCCCAGAGGCATCACATTCAATCTCAAAAACCTTATCAAAATCAGGTAAACACAAAACAGGTGCATGACATACAAGATGTTTCAAACGTGTAAATGCTTCATGCTGTGCTTTACCCCATTCAAACTTACGATCCTTCTTACTTAGCTCAGTAAAAGGCGCGACAATGCTAGAAAAATCATGCACAAAGTGACGATAAAATCCAGCAAGGCCGTGAAAGGATCGAACCTCTGTGGCTGACTTGGGTTGTTGGCCATTCTTCAATCGCTTTGATTTTAGAATGCTCAACCTCAATACCACGTATACTCACAACAAAACCAAGAAATACAACTTCATCTAAACAAAAAGAGCATTTAGACAAATTTCCATACAACTTGGCTGATCTCAGAATATCAAAAACGCGTCTAAGGTGTGCAAGGTACACCTGTACATCGTTACTGTAAATCAGGATATCATCAAAGTACACAACAACAAATTTCCCAATCACGTCACACAAAACATGGTTCATTAATCTCATAAAATTGCTCGGTGCATTAGTGAGACCAAAAGGTATATCTAACCACTCATATAAATCATGCTTAGTCTTAAAAGCTATTTTCCACTTATCCCCTTCATGCATTCTAACTTGAAAATAACCAGATCGCAAATCAATTTTAGAAAAGATTTTAGAACCAGATAATTCATCAAGCATATCATCTAATCTAGGGATAGAAAATCGATACTTCACTGTTATTTTGTTGATGGCGTGGCAGTCCATGCACATCCTCCACTTGTTGTTCTTCTTCGGTACTAAAATGACTGGAACTGCACAGGGGCTCATCGACTCTCGAATCTACTTCTTCTCAAGCAACTCTTTGACTTGTCTGTCGATTTTTTTGGTCTCTTTAGGGGACGTCCAGTATGATGGATGATTTAGCAAGACGGCGTCGGGCTAGAAATCGATTTGGTGCTCGATCCTACGAGCTGGAGGTAATCCACATGGAATCTCTTCTGGGAACACATCCGCAAACTCCTCCATAAGTGGCTGCACAACACTAGGTAAAGAAACATCATTAGTAGCACTGCTCTTATAAGATAGAAGAACAAAAGGTAAACCTGCTTTTAATGCCTTTTCTACACCTTTCACTGAAATAAATAAAGTTGCGGTTTTGATATTTCTTTGCAGCTGATCTTGATGAATTCCCATACATAAGGGAATCTTTAGAGGGTGGTTTAGGGGCTGCCTTGGCCGCAGAAGAGGGAGCGATCGCCTTGGTGAAGGATTCTACCGAATGGATACCGTCGGCAGTGATCCAGGTTGCGGCTGCGGACTCCTTTGCTCTCTCAAATCTAAACCTATCTTGCATGAGTCTTTGATCCTTAGAAACGGCTTTAGAGGATAGCAGCTTTAGTGTAGTAGTTCGTTTATCTCTCTTCACGGTGTATGTGTTTGAAAAGCCATCATGAACCACTTGTCTGTCAAACTGCCATGGTCTACCTAACAATATGTGTCTTGCATCCATATGAATAACATCGCAAACAACAGAGTCAGAAAATCGACTAATAGAGAATGAAACACTTACCTGAGCCGTTACTTTGATCTCTTCTCGATCCGTAAGCCACTACAACTTGTACGGCTTCAGATGCTTGATGGTGGTCAGTGCTAATTTATCAACTGCATACTGGCTAATGGCATTGATCACACTCCCACTATCTATTATCATCGAGCATGTTTGGTCTTGGATAGCAACACGTGTGAAAAAATGTTCTCACGTTGATCCGACTGCTCTTCTTCACGATCGATGCTCAGACTGTGAATAGACATAAGACTAACATGAGGAAGCTCGGGTTTCTTTTCATTTGAGTCGACTGGAGGTATCTCTGGCTCCTTCTTGGCGTCAACTATGGGTTGTTCCTCGTCCTCACTGGCTGATTCAATCTCATTCTATTCGGTGATGAACAAAACACGCTGGTTTAGACAATGGTTCTGAAAGTAGCCCTAATCTTAGCACTTATGGCACTGGATGTCTCTATCTTGATTCTAGCTCGCATTGGGTGCTGGGCTGGGTGGATTGGGCTGTGTATAGGTCAGTCGTATAGGCGATGCATGTGTAGACTCGGGTTTGCGGCTGGACTGCTGGGTAGAACGGTCGAAACGCCGCTCGGGCGGCCTGGACTGACCTCGGGGTTGAGTAGGCTCAGTAGAAGGGATAGAAATTGATGTGGAATTCGTACTTTTGTTCCATGGGGGTGGAACAGGGGCTGAACTATGGTGCGATCTCCGTCGTCCCTCTCGGAGCTGTCTCTCCACAATTGATGCGTAATGCACCATGTTAGTGCCATCTGGACTGAAGTGTTCGAGATTGTCATTATCTGTTTAGATATTATGGCAATTTCAAAAGAACACAAAAGGTTTTGGTTATTCATGTTCGAATATCATGTTCTGGACATTTCTGTGAACAATTCGCTGCCAATCTGATTAAAGATCAAGACATGTACTTAATCATGTTCAGAGACATGATCATGTACATGGTTGTCCAGAAAGTTTTCAAGAAACTTGTCATGCTAGATTCAAGGAGTTGAAGCTGTAGATTTAAGATGGACGTTTCAGAATAGAAGCTGCTTTGTTAGTGATAAAGATCAAGAAGATTAGAAGGAATTCTATTCAAGGAAGATATCTAAACTAGAAAAAGTTCGAATTAAATAAGAAAATAGTTTCCTTGTTAAATCCTAGTCAAAGTAGGACTTCTGATTACCTTATTTAGGCTATATCTGTTTCTTATAAATAGTCTGGGAATCAGACTAGTTTAGGTGACACGAATTTTTACGAATACACTAAAGGGTTGAGAGTTAAAAGACTTGACATTCGAAGTATATAGTATTCAGGTAGACTAGGTTTGATCAATTAGATCATTGTGTTTCTAGTCTGTGTTTGAAACTCATTTTCATTCAAACTTAGAGGAGTCTCGGGAGAGATTTCCCGTGGGAACGAAAGGGATTCTAGGTTGTGAGGGGATCTCACAATTCAGTTTAGTGAAAAGGTTGAATCGAGTAGGAAAAGGGTCGAGTGACGGGAGTCTTCATATAATAACCTTTGTAACCATTCAACGGAGTAGTAAACTGTTTCTCACAGACTTGATAATTCTCCTGATGTAGATCAGTTGATCGAACAGAGTTACGAACCTCGTGTTCTTTATTTGCTCAAATTTTTACATTCTGACCTTACATGTTCACAATAATATTCAAGTACATGATGATGAACATGATCGCACACTTTCATTCACACTTAAAGGAGTCTCAGGAGATATTTCCTGTGGGAACTAGAGGGATTCTAGGTTGTGAGGGGATCTCACAATTTAATTTAGTGAAAGAGGTTGAATCGGGTAGGAAAGGGGTCGAGTGATGGGAGTCTTCGTATAATAACCTTTATAACCATTCAATAGAGTAGTAAACTATTTCTCACGGACTTGATAAGTCCTCCTAACGTAGATCAGTTGATCGAACAGGGTTACCAATCTCGTGTTCTTTATTTGCTCAAATTTTTTACATTCTGACCTTACATGTTCACAATAATGTTCAAGTACATGATGATGAAGATGATCGCACAATTTATGTAATTTCAATTGGTACCAGAGCGGGCCGTCTTTGGTGTTAGTGCGAAAATAATCCTGAAAGCTACATATCTGCGTGAAGGTTTTGGTTGCATTCCAACTATGAGTGCAATCAAAGAAGGAGGATCCACGATCAGACCACCAATGCTAGAAGGCAACAACTATCTCTATTGGAAAGCAAGGATGAGGGCGTTTCTGAGATCTCTTGATGAACTCGCATGGAAGAATGTAACTGAAGGATGGGAAAAGCCAACTATTGCCAAAGAAGGAAGACATGTGGAGATTGAAGAAGGAGAATGGACTGTGCCACAGAAGAACTGGTACAATGTCAACTCTAAGACTTTCAATGCAATATTCTCTACAGTAGATCTTGAAACATTCAGCCTAATCTCAACCTGTGAGACTGCTAAAGCTGCTTGGGATATTCTGGAAACTACCTTTGAAGGGACTAGTTATGTGAGGCTGTCAAGACTTCAAAATCTGACTTCAAAGTTTGAAAGTCTCAGAATGGAAGAATCTGAATCCATTTATGAGTTTAATGCCAGATTAAGGAGCATATCAAACGAAAGTTTTGCTTTGGGAGAACCTATCAACAATGAAAAGCTTGTAACGAAGGTTCTCAGATCTCTTCCAAAGAAGTTTGCCTACAAATTTTCTTCCATAGAGGAAGCTAAGGACATCAAAAGTATGAGACTTGATGAACTAATGGGATCATTGAGAACATTTGAGATGAATCTAGAACATGATGACAGCAGCTCAAGGAAGAAAGGTATTGCTCTGAAAGCTAAATTTTCTGAGGATGTTCCTGAATATGTACAGAAACAAAAACCTATACTTGATTCAGAAATAATGAATAATATGGTCCTTATCACCAAAAACTTCAGTCGAATGCTTAAGAGGGTAAAAAGACAGTATTCCAGGAGGTCAAACAAGAGGAGACAACAGCCTGGAACTGCTCAACAAGATAGAAACTCCAATAGTGAGCAGAAAGAGTTCCAGCCATCAAACACAAAGAGAAGAATTCAGTGCAGAGAGTGTGATGGCTTTGGACATATTCAAGCTGAATGTGCCAACACTCTGAAGAAGAATAAAGAGAACTACAATGCCTCTCTGAGTGATAATGATTCTGAAAGTAGCCGTGAATCAGAAGAAGAGACCTATGCCTTTACAGCAAAAGTCTCAGAGTTCCAGGATCCTTTCAAACTTGCAGATGATGATGAAGACTCAGACAATGATGATGTCAATAATGAGGAGTTTATTTAGACATACAAGGAGATATATGCAAAATAGCTTGAAGTATCTGAGATCAACAAAACTCTACAATCTCACAACAAGATCTTCTCAAAGAAAAAGAGAATTTGATCAAGTCTGATGGAGAACAGAAGATCATTATCTAACAGCAGAAGAAGGAGATTGAATAACTAACTACATAGCTAAAGTCCATCAAAAGGAATGTCAACATGCTGAACAATGGAGCTGAGAATCTTGATAAGATTCTTACTAATCCAGGACATGTCATCCAGGTCTTGGATACAATGGTGGAGAATCCAAGACAGTGTTTGTCAAAGCCAGTACAAGCCAGATAGCGCATGTACAAAATAATGTTCAGGCCATCCAGAAGAACATTAACAAAAAGATGACTACCAATAATGGCAACAACAAAAGAATTAGATGCCACTATTGTAAAGAAAAAGGCCACATTTGACAACACTGTGAGAAGTATCTCTTTGATCTGAAAAGAATGAGGAAAAGATTTGTGGCTCAGCATTCTACAACATTCAAAAGAAAACAACTACTCAACATAAGAAGAAGCCTGCACAGAAAAAGCAATGGGTTGTCAAGTAGACCAGTCTAATTGCTCATCTTCATTGAGAGTTGAAGATAAAGGAAGCTGGTACTTTGACAGTGGCTGTTCAAGACACATGACAGGAGATTGCTCTGTGATGCAGAATCTGAAAGCTTGCTCGTCAGATTTTGTTACCTTTGGAGATGGAAAGAGAGGTAAAGTTATAGGAAAAGGAGAGCTGACTGTTGAATGAATGCCCAAACTCAAGAAAGCTATGCTAGTTGATGGACTCAAATTTAATCTGATAAGTATTAGTCAACTATGTGATGATGACATGACTGTAGTCTTCACTAAGAAAAGCTGCAAAGTTATGAATAAAGACAATGACTTATTCATGGAAAGGAAGAGATCAGCTGACAACTGTTATCAGTTACATATTCCTGCACAATGTTCTTTAACATGTCAAAGAACATCTATTGAAGAGTCAAAGATCTAGCATCAGAAACTTGGACACATCAACTTCAGAAATCTCCAGAAGATCATCAGCAAGGAGATTGTCAGAGGGTTTCACAACATTTAAGAGATTAGCCTGCAAAATCACAGTTGAGAAGGATGATCAGATTATCAGAATCAGAAGTGATCATGACAAGGAATTTGAGAACCAGTACTTTGATACATTTTGCAGTGAGAATGGTATCAATCATGAGTACTCAGCCCCCAAAACTCCTCAGCAGAATGGAGTTGTGGAAAGGAAAAAATATAACTCTCCAGGAGATGGCCAGGACCATGATTGCTGCTAAAGGAGTTGCTGCAATATTCTGGGCAGAAGCTATCAACTTAGCATGCCACATCAGCAACAGAGTTCATCTTAAACCAGGTACTCTCACTACTTCATATGAGATTTGGAATGAAAAGAAGCCAACAGTGAAGTATTTTTATGTGTTTGGAATCACATGCTACATACTCAATGATAGATTATGCCAAGTTGTGCAAGAACTTGAGCTTTTGATTGCAAAAGGAAGATATTTAATTGTAGTTTGGAGGTAAATGGAAAAAGAGAAAATTAAGCTCGAGCAGTCGAACGGTAGAATGCAAAGGACGAGACAAGGAGGACTTGGAATTGCACTCGATTGCACTTGAAGACGGAACACAGAAAGAAGAGCCGAGGCCCACTACCCACCGCCGCGTGCAATGCCGCCGCCGCGGCCCCTCTCCCTAGGTGCGCCCGCGCGGCGCCCCGCCGCGGCGGGTGGGTCTTCTTTTACCTCTCCGGATCAGTTTTTTACCCTATTTCAAGTGCAATCTCACTCCATTTCACTCATATTTTCACAGCTGGAAATATTTTAAGCCATAAGAGGACTTTTGTGCCATCTAAGTGTAGGATCTCATTATCCCCCTAATAGCCTAGTTTTGATTCTCTTGCCTCAAATCCCTCAACAAATCTTGATAAAAATCTCCCACATTTAATGCTCCTTTACAATTAACCTATCTCATCAACTTTTATCTCTCCTCTCACCTCACTATCTCTCTCTCGACTCTCTCTCATATATCCCCATTTTTGGGACTTTGGGGGATCACCATTCACCATTCTTTCACCATACTTCATCTTCTCCATTCTCCCATTTTTCTTTTCTCTCCACACACACACCACCTCTATCTACACCATTCTCTATCATCATCACCACCATTCAAGAGAAAAGAAGAAGAGAAAGATAAGAGTGAAGCAAGCTAAGGAAGAGGAAGAAGAGGCGAGAAGAAATCAACCTCGAGCTACTCACGGAAGCTAGGCTCGTTTGGAGGTTTTCTTTTGGTATTTTCTTTCTAGTTCTTAGATGATTTGTAGGGGTTTGTCCCAAACTTGTGAAGGATAACAAATATTGTAGGAGTTTATGTTATTTTCATTTGGTTATGAGATGATACACTTTTATGATATTAGTGTTGTTTTAAGCATGGTTATGGGCTAATCTCTCCATTAGGGGGTGGAGGATCGAATTGGTTTTGAATTATGCTTGTGATGGTTGGTTATTGTTGTTGGAATTGTGCTTGTTTATGTTGAGTGCTTGATCACCACTTAGCATTGCTAGGCTTTAGATGAGGCCAAGAGGAGATTCTAAATCCCGATCTAGGTTCCTTCAACGCTAGGTGAATTGGGTTTATAAGCCTAGTATATTGATCTTGCTTGTACGATATGGTGGATAGAGGTTTAACTGAGAGACGTTGACAGTAATTGAAGTTAAACTAATTGACGGGTCTATCGTGTGTTTGAGATTAATATAACCAACTTGAAGCAAGCGTAATGAAAAATCAATGAGAGAATCCGCACCCTAATGCTCGTATCATAATCTTTTCTTCAATCTTGATCCTCATTGTTATTCGCATTTTCTTAAGTTCATTGAACATTTTAAATTCCTTAGTTAAAATCAACCCTAAATCTATGATTAGAGTGTTTAAGCTTTATTTTCGTCATTCTAGTATGTTGCATGCATAACCTTAAGATAATTGCCCACAAGAAGTCTTTCTTGAGAGATCGACTTGGGTTAGCTCATCGCGTTTACAATTGACCCCGTCCAATTGCGGGTGTGGTTCCAAGTAGTTTTTACGTGTTGAGTCTAAACCAGAAAATAATAAATTTGTGGACCTCGAAACAAATTTTGGCGCCGTTGCCGGGGACGGATTTAGGCATATTGTCTTTTTATGCTATAATTGCTTTCGTGCTTGTGTTTGTATTCGTGACTTTGTATTTGTTTTATGTTTGTGTTTTTTGTGTTGTTTTGTGTCGTCGGTATTTGTTTTATTTTTGTGAGTTTGTACGCTTTCACCTCTCGTTCTACAGGTGCGCATGATCTCTTTTGTGTTTTGGTTGTGTATGCTAGGGAGATGAAGTCTCAATCTGAGATTAGCCCCCGTGTTTGATAATATCCATAGACCAAGGAGATTCGACGTGTTTGTTTGGGAAGAAGAGATGGAAGGTCACAACTCAACCCCGACAACGCCAATGTCAATGTGGCTAGGAATATGGGAGACCTCGTTCGTCTCGTAATTGGGGCATCGACATCATGCATAGGTCTTGGAGAGGCCACAAGGAACTATGAGTTGATGAACATCCACTTTAGCTAACTTCCCTCATTCTTTGGGATGCCGACCGAAGATGCTTTGAAGTTCATCTGTGAGTTCTATGCCATTGTTCAAACCTTTCCTCTACAAGGTTTGAACGAAGATCAATTGAAGATGAGGTGTTTTCCTTACACCTCGAAAGATCGAGCCAAGACGTGGTTCATGTCACTTCCGGCCAACTCATTAGCCAATTGGAATGCCGTATACGAGAAGTTCATGGCCAAATACTACTCTAACCAAAAGATCCAAGACTTGAGAGCTCAAATTGTCACCTTTGCCCAATCTCCGGGTGAAGCATTTCATGAAGATTGGGATCAATTTTGAGGTCTCCAACAACAATGCCCGCACCACCACCTCGCACTCGAGTTGCTCAACCAATTCTTTTACGACGGGCTTTCTCAAAATTTCCAATACATGGTGGACAATCCGCAGAAGGAGACATTGGAGGCCGGACCGCTGAAGAAGTCTCAAATATCTATGAGATCATGGCCACGACTTCTCAACAAAAGAGTGCTAGGGGGAAGAGAGCTTCCGTGAATGAAGCCAACCCTAGTTATGATGTGACGAGATAACTTGCCGAGTTGACAAGGTAAGTAGAGATGCTTTGAACTTCCGAGAGACCACCTCAACAAGCCATGACCATTGAAAAGTGTGGTATTTGTGGAGAGTATGGCCACGGGGCCAATGCGTGTCAAAAATTGATCGAGTCAGAATTAAGTGAAGAGGCTCATTTCCATGCTCTTCAAGAGCAAATTCATGCTCTTCAAGGATTCCAACCTCGCCAACCTTACAACCCGTACTCTCAATCGTACAATCCAGAATGGAGGAACCATCCAAACTTCTCTTGGAGGCAACCTCAACAACCTCCTCAACTACCACTACAACAACCACCTCCACCTCAACAAGCCGGAGGTAGCCAAGCTCCACCTTATCCAAGGCCGCAATAATATCCGGCCTAACCAAACCAACTGCCTAGGCTGACATTGTAAGACACCTTGCAATCATTCATTCAAGCCACCTAATAAAGGTTCGAATATGTGGAAGCTTCCGTAAAAAGGATCGAGACCCAAGTAGGACAAATAGCCGGGAGCATTGGAGAGTTAGCCAAAAAAGTAAAGCCGGACAAGTTGCCAAGCCAATAGGAGCAGGCTCAAACCATCACCGTCCTTAGAGGAGGCAAGGTGATTGATAACAAGATTGGAGAACCGAGCCCAACTGAAGAGATTGAGAAAAATGAGAAGGCTCCTCAACAACAACAAAAGGAGCCCAAAAAAGAAAATGAAGAAGTGAAGAAACCCACACTCCACAAAGCCACCAATCCCTACACCCCTATAAATACAATTCCATTTCCGAGCCAGTTGAGGAATGAGAAGCAAGACACCCAATTCCAAGAGTTCTACAAACTCTTATCAAAGGTGAACTTCAACCTCCCACTCCTTGATGTCATTCGTAATGTGCCGGCTTATGTCAAGTTCTTCAAGGAATTAGCCTCCAAAAAGAGAAAATTTACGGAGGATGAGAAGATTGTTGTGTCCGAAGTGGTGATTGCAATCCTACAACAACAACTACTGCCCAAGCTCCGTGATCCAGGTAGTTTTACTCTTAAAATTGCCTTGAGAAATGATAAAGAAGCATGTGGTATGCTAGATCTAGGAGCCATAATTAATTTGATGCCCTACTCTATTTTTAAACAACTAGAGTTAGGAGAATATAAACCAACTAGAATGTGCCTACAATTAGCGGATAGGTCCTTAAGGTATCCGAGAGGAATAATTGAGGACATTATAGTTAAGGTGGGTGGATTGATAATTCTTGTTGATTTTGTTATGTTGGATGTGGGAGACGTACAAGAAACGGGTAAAGAACACACACTTATCCTAGGTAGACCTTTCATGGCTACAACTAACATCTTAATAAATGTTAAAAATGGAACTTTAAAAATGTCGGTGTTAGGAGAGACTGTGTCTTTTTCCGTACATAAAAACAAAGCTATTCCTGTCTCCTCATTTGAGGAAAATTGCTCTTTTATAGATGCTATTGATCTCTTGGCCGAGAAAGTTCTTTTGTAGGAAATCGGCTCCACATGGAGGAGTTAAGCCTTGTCCGAGGAGATAGCAATGGAAGAAGCAAGCCTCAAGTGTAGGAGAGATGAGTTGGCTGCCGAAGAGATGGAGATATTGCTAGAGAAGGAGTAAGCTTGATGGAAATTCTAACCTCAACCGAAGAGGAAGTGAAGCCTTCTCCCGAACTTGAGCTCAAGGAGCTCCCATCTCATCTCAAGTATATGTATCTTGATAAAGAAGAAAAGAAACCCGTGATCATCTTTTCCGGGCTTGAGAAAGAAGAAGAAGATCTCTTGGTAGCCGTACTCAAGAGAAACAAGCAAGCTATTGGATGGAACCTTTCCGACATCAAAGGCATTAGCCCCTCGACGTGCATGCATCGAATCATTCTAGAAGAAGGGGCCAAGCTTGTTCGAGAAGGACAAAGGCAACTCAATCTCATGTTGATGAAGGTCGTAAAAAAGGAGATTCTCAAGCTTCTTACGGAAGGGATTATTTCTCCAATAGCCAATAGTGAATAGGTGAGCTCGGTCCATGTGGTGCCTAACAAGGAGGAATCACGGTGGTAGAAAATGATAGAGGAGAGCATGTGGCTACTCGGACCACCATCGGATGGAGAATGTGCATCGACTACCGAAAGCTCAATGCCGCCACTCGAAAAGACCATTTTTCCCTTCCTTTCATTGATCAAATTCTTGATAAATTGGCTGGGCATAGTTTTTATTGTTTTCTTGACGGTTTATCGGGTTATTTTCAGGTGGCCATAGTGCCGGAGGACCAAGCCAAGACTGTATTTACGTGCCCGTTTGGCACTTTTGCGTGTCGGAGAATACCGTTTGGACTATGCAATGCACCAGACACATTTCAAAGGTGCATGTTCTCTATCTTCTCCGAGATGATCGAAGATTTTATTGAGGTATTCATGGATGACTTTTCGGTCTTTGGTTCCTCATTTTACGATTGCTTAGAGAAACTTGAACTTGTGTTGAAAAGATGTATTGAAAGTAGCCTTACTCTTAGTTGGAAAAAGAGTCATTTTATGGTTACTAGTGGCATAGTCCTCGGTCATGTTGTTTCTAAAGAAGGAATGAGCGTAGACAAGGCTAAGGTTGATGTAATTGAGAAATTACCCCTACCCGTTAATGTAAAAGGTGTTAGAAGTTTTTTAGGCCATGTCGGTTTTTATCGTCGGTTTATTAAAGACTTCTCAAAAATTAGCCAACCTCTATGTCATTTGCTTGTTCAAGATGTTCCTTTTGAGTTTGATGAGAAATGTTCGCATGCTTTTAACACTCTTAAGGAGAAGTTGATCACCGCACCCATTGTCATTCCCCCTGATTGGTCTTTGTCTTTTGAAATTATGTGTGATGCATCAAATTTCACTGTGGGTGCCGTTTTGGGTCAACGTATTGATAAAATTCTTCATGTAATTTACTATTATAGCCTCACCTTGAATAGTGCTCAAGTAAATTACACCACCACTGAAAAAGAATTGCTAGCCGTTGTGTTTTCCTTAGACAAATTTAGATCCTACATCTTGGGATCAAAAGTAATTGTGCATAGTGATTATACGGCTCTAAGGCATTTTTTGACCAAGCCCCAAGCCAAACCTAGACTCATTAGGTGGATTCTGCTTGTGCAAGAATTTGATGTTGAAATCAAAGATAGAAAGAGGTGTGAAAATATGGTAGCGGACCATTTATCTCGCCTTCCCGTTGACGAAAATTTCAATTTATCGCATGAGAAAGGAGTTAATTGTGATTCATTTCCATATGAGCATGCTCTTGAGCTTAATTCCTCTCCTTGGTATGTCGAATCGTTAATTATCTTGCTTGTGATAAAATGAGGCTTAACCTCACCTTTCAAGAAAGGAAAAGATTTTTGGCAATGTGTAGGTACTACTTTTGGGACGATCCCTACCTTTTCCACCTGAGAAAAGATGAGGTGATTCGAAGATGTGTCCCGGAGGAGGAGCAACCCGATGTTTTGGCCTTTTTCCACGCTTCTCATTGTAGTGGCCACTTTGGAGGGCAAAAGACGGCCCGGAAAATCTTGCAATCCGGTTTGTATTGGCCCTCCATTTTTAAAGATGCTCATATTTATTGCCTTTCATGTGATAAATGCCAAAGACTTGGCAACATTGGGAGAAGAAATGAAATGCCTTTGAATGTCAACCTTGTGGTTGAAATTTTTGATGTTTGGGGTATTGATTTTATGGGACCATTTCTTAACTCATTTGGTTTCGAATATATCCTGTTAGTGGTCGATTACGTGTCAAAGTGGGTTGAAGCAATCCCCACTAGGTCTTGTGACGCTAATGTGGTTATTAAGTTTGTGTAGGAGCACATTTTGAGTAGGTTTGGATTCCCTCGTGCGATCATAAGTGATGGTGGAACGCATTTCACCAACAAGCTTTTTGAGAAATTGATGAAGAAGAACGGTGTGACTCATAAAGTGGCTACTCCATACCACTCTCAAATTTCCGGTCAAGTGGAAACGAGCAACAAGCAAATCCAAAACATCTTGAAGAAAACACTGAATGTGATGAGGAAGGATTGGTCTACAAAGCTAACGGATGCTCTTTGGGCATACCAGACGGCTTACAAGATTATCTTGGGAATGAGCCCTTACCGCCTCGTGTATGGAAAAGCATGCTATCTTCCGGTTGAGATTGAGCACAAGGCCTATTGGGCCCTTAAGGCGGTGAATTTTGATCTAACTTGTACAGGAAAGGAGCGAGCTTTACAATTGACCGAGCTAGATGAATTGCGGAATAAAGCATACGACAATGCGAAGATCTACAAAGACAAGGTGAAAAGGCTTCATGATAAGTGCATTGTCAAGAAGGAGCTCATTCCGGGTATGAAGGTTCTCCTCTTCAACACTCGTTTGCGGCTTTGCCCTGGAAAGCTCAAGTCTAGATGGAGTGGACCATTCGTTGTTGAAGAAGTGTTTCCATATGGTGTGGTAACGTTGAAAAATCCGGCGAAAAATACCACGTTCCAAATGAATGGTCACCGAGTGAAGCCGTATTTTGAAGGACGATCCCGGAAAGCCGACATCGAGGTTTTCAAGCTTGAAAATTCCACCTAGTTACCCCGAGGACCACGTCTAGCTCGAGACGTTAAAATGAGCGCTGCATGGGAGACAACCCATGATTTTCTTATTTTTATGTGTGTCATTTAATTTTTGGATATTTTGTGTTGCGTTTTTCGTTGTGTTTTTGGTGTTGTTTCACAGGGGCAGAGCAAAACAGGGGAAACACATTGTGATATTAGGGCGAAATAGGAAGAAAATTGGCTAAGTATGGAAGGACACCCCCCACCGCGTACACCCCCATCGCTACGGAGAGAGGGCCTCGGCCAAAGGCACCCTTGCGCCCGCGCATGCCACCTGCCGTAGCGCATCCCCTTCCGCCAACACCTTCACGCTCGCGCGCACATGCCGCAACGGCGCACCCCCAATAACAAACCCCGCTGTGGCGCACTCCCCCCCTCTCGCGCATATGTGCACCGCGGCGCATACACGCACCGCAGCGCACCCTCTCTTCTTTCTCTCTCACTATAAAAGGGGTCCTCATTCGGGTGCCCTAAATTCCTTACCAAATAGCGCCGCTCCTCTTCCAATTTTCCCAAAATTCTTCACCCAGCTCAAATTCCACAACAAAGTTTTCACCAAAAATTCTACAAATCAGCCGCGCCAGTACACGCTGCCGTACCACTAGCCACCGCCGCGCATAGTACCCGCTGCCACTCCCCTTCATTTTTGCGGAAATTTTCCCATCTTGCTCCAAGCTTCTAGATCCATGGCTCCCAAAATGAAGCTTCCAAATCTTCTCAAAGGCAAAGGCAAGTGAAAGGCTAGCTTTAGCTCCCCAAGAGAAGTGAAGAACCTTGCAGAACAATTTGGAGCTCCCTTCCTCATCACCTCCCTTGAAGAAGGTAAGCGCTACATGAACCTCCAAAAGCATGAAATTTCTTATCCACGATATATTGATTGGCGGTTAAATCGCTCTTTGGGAATTGACGAAGCACTCACAAATACCTTAAGAACTTGGGTTTGGAAACATTTACTAAAATGAAATTTGATGCATATGATAAATTGGTTCTTGAGTTTTTGGTATCATTTGAGCATGATGAGACGGAGGGAAAGATGATTCATTTTCGGATGTTTGAGCAAATATATGAAGTGAAGTTGGCCACAATACATGACTATTTTGATTTTCCAACCTCGGGGATCAAAGAGAAGCCGTCGGACTTTAATGTTGGGAATGCATGGTTTGAAATTTTGGGTTTTCGGAATTGGGATCCAAAAGGTCCGTCAAGCAAGTACATCGAAGACCCTGCATTGTCCATTCTACATAAGTTTTTGGCTTACAATATCTGTGGGAAAGAACAAGCCAACAAGGTGAATTCGACGGAGGTCTTTCTTCTTTGGTGTGCTAAGAAGAAGAGGAAAATCTGCCCATCAACCTTCATTTGGTCGGCTATCAACGAGTTGCTCAACCGAGAACTCCAACACCCCTCTTTTTGTGCCTTCATTGTAGCCTTGTCTATGAAGCTAGGGGCGCTTGAAGAAAATGCCCCGGCCCCCAATGGCTACACCAGGATAGCTCAATACGGCATCGACAAGGATGAGCTCAAAAGAGCTGAAATCATTTACAATGATCTAGAATTGAGGCCTCATGCCAAGCGGACCTGTGTACGGAATCTGAGGGACATCCAATGAGGTATCATGCAGCTCACTAGAGGAGCCGGTTCCTCGTTTGCACCACACCATGATCCATCCAATGAGCCCGATGAAGCGGGCAATGAGAAAGTCGACGAAGAGGGCGAACAGGAGGGTGGCGACCATCACGAGCGGCCGGACGTGGATCAATTCCAGCAGCCCCACCAATTTGGGCACCAAATGCCGAACACCGACTGGAGCGCCTTACAAAGCTCCTTTGACAATACCATGGGCCATTTCCATCAGTCTCTGTACGACACAATGAACTGATTCGGCAATCAGTTCATGGACTCCATGAACACCTACAAGCAAGACCACATCACCCACACTTTGCAGCAACAATCGCATATAGATGCGTCCTTTCAATCAATTCACGAGGAGATAGGTACTGTGCACCAAGATGATTGAGGCCTCTACTCTCGAGTTGATAGGCACGACGAGCAGATTCGGGCCTTGCAGGTGAGCTGGGATGTATGGACTTTTGCCTCATCGTTCACACCGCCGACTTAACCACATTATCTACCATCGGAGCAGTGAAGTCTTTTCTATTTTATTTTTTTATGTATCTCGTGTTCGTGTGCGTTGTCTTTCATGTTAGTTTGTTCGTATTTCATTTGTGTGTTTGTAATGTTGTTTTGTAGGAACCGATGTCCGTTGCCGGTCTTCTACAATCTTGTAAGGTGCTCTCTTCCCTTTTACTTTTATTGAGCATTATTTTTCATGCATTGAGGACAATGCATGGTTTAAGTGTGGGGGAGTCATGAGTTTGTCATTGTGATGTTTTTGCCATGTTTTATTGTCGGTGATTGATTGATGTTTGTTTTGATTTTGTTGAAAGTATTTTGTGTTGATTGGATTGTTGGATTTTGTCTTATTTTTGTTGACTTTGGTTTTGATATATTTTGTTGCATGTGTTTTTGTTTGAATATCATCGTTTTCTTGTTTGCATTTTGTGAACCTCCCTCTTAGCTTTATGTTTTTGTCCAATTGACAAGCTTGAAAAAATTGGAATATGAATCTTCAAGAAATTGTTTTCAAATCAATCATAAAAAAAAGAAAAAAAACATAAATTGTGATCATGAAAATTACCCCCCTTGATCACTATTGAGCTTGAATTGTCATTGATTATGATCATAAATTGATGATTGGTGTTGAGGAGTCTTGTCCTTGAAGGGTTAGGAAGCATGTTTAGCCTTGTTTCATGAAAATTACCCCCTTGATCATTTATCCTTATATTTATATATAAAAAAAGAGGGGAAAAAGAGAAAAAAATAAAAGAATGGGGGAAATAAAGATCTCTACTCCTCTAGTTGATTAATTCGACTATGAGTATGGGAAACCACACAAGGACACTAGGGATTTCCTCCCTATGGATTTTACCTTGTGAATTTTGATCCACACCCTTATTATTTGTTTAAACAAATGGGATTGCATTCTGGATTCTACTCTTCTCATGTGTGTGTCAATTCATTCACATGTTGCATGATGAGTATGAGAAACCACATTAGGAAGCTCGGTTAAGCTCGATGATTAGACCTAATGACCCTCGTCCTATGTTTGCAATCCCTTATGTTGTTGAAAGTTTCGTTTCTTAATAAATGTCGATGTGATCTGTGGGGAATCAATTGAATTGAATTGGGTCTTTCGTGTTCTTCTTAATCTTGACAGGGCAAGCAACTCACTTGATTAGATTTTGTGCTCACCTTCTTTGATGATGAATGTTTTAGTGGGAACCACGAGATTTGTCAAATGCATGATTGCATCGCAAACTTTTCCTTCTTATTTCATGTTTTTAATTAATTGTTTGCTTGAGGACAAGCAAAAGGCTAAGTGTGGGGGAGTTGTTTAATGTCTAAATGTGTTGTTTATTCTATTAATTTTGTTATGTCTAGTAAATTATTTTCTTTTATTTTGTGTTGATTTCACGTGTTTATTCTCATTTATTGCTTTAATAGTGGATTATGCCAAGTTGTGCAAGAACTTGAGCTTTTGATTGCAAAAGCAGGATATTTAATGGTATTTTGGTGGTAAATGGAAAAAGAGAAAATTGAGCTCGAGTAGTCGAAAGGAAGAATGCAAAGGACGGGACAAGGAGGACTTAGAATTGCACTTAATTGCACTTGAAGACGGAACACAGAAGGAAGAGATGAGGCCCACCACCCGCCACCACATGCCATGCCGCCGCGGTGCATGGAGGCTCTCGGAGGAGAGCCTCGCGCCCGCAGCACATGCCGCCGCCGCGGTCCCTCTCCCTAGGCGCGCCCGCTCGGTGCCCCACCGCGGCGGATGGGTCTTCTTTTGCCTCTCCGGATTAGTTTTTCACCCTATTTCAAATGCAATTTCACTCCATTTCACTCCTATTTTCACAGCTGGAAATATTTTAAGCCATAAGAGGACTTTCGTGCCATCTAAGTGTAGGATCTCATTATCCTCTAATAGCCTAGTTTTGATTCTCTTGCCTCAAATCCCCCAACAAATCTTAATAAAAATCTCCAACATTTAATGCTCCTTTACAATCAACCCATCTGATCACCTTTTCTCTCTCCTCTCACCTCACTATCTCTCTCTCAACTCTCTCTCATATATCCCAATTTTTAGGACTTTGGGGGATCACCATTCACCACTCTTTCACCATACTTCATCTTCTCCATTTTTCCATTTTTCTTTTCTCTCCACACACACATCACCTCCATCTACACCATTCTCTACCATCGTCACCACCATTCAAGAGGAAAGGAGAAGAGAAAGACAAAAGGGAAGCAAGCTAAGGAAGAGAAAGAAGAGGTGAGAAGAAATCAACCTCGAGCTACCCGCAGAAGCTAGGCTCGTTTGGAGGTTTTCTTTTGGTATTTTCTTTCTAGTTCTTGGATGATTTGTGGGGGTATGTCCTAAACTTGTGAAAGATAACAAATATTGTAGGAGTTTATGTTATTTTCATTTGGTTACGAGATAATGCACTTTTATGATATTAATGTTGTTTTAAGCATGGTTATGGGCTAATCTCTCCATTAGAGGGTGAAGGATCGAATTGGTTTTGAATTATGCTTGTGATGGTTGGTTGTTGTTGTTGGAATTGTGCTTGTTTATGTTGAGTTCTTGATCACCACTTAGCATTACTAGGCTTTAGATGAGACCGAGAGGAGATTCTAAATCCCGATCTAGGTTCCTTCAATGCTAGGTAAATTTGGTTCATAAGCCTAGTATATTGATCTTGCTCGTATGATATAGCGGATAGAGGTTTAACTGAGAGACGGTGACAGTAATTGAAGTTAAACTAATTGACGGGTCTATCGTGTGTTTGAGATTAATATAACCAACTTGAAGCAAGCGTAATGAAAAACTAATGAGAGAATCCGCACCCTAATGCTTGTATCATAATCTTTTCCTCAATCTTGATCCTTGTTGTTATTCACATTTTCTTAAGTTAATTGCACGTTTTAAATTCCTTAGTTAAAATCAACCCTAAATCCATGATTAGAGTGTTTATGCTTTATTTTCGTCATTCTAGTATGTTTCATGCATAGCCTTAAGATAATTTCCCACAAGAAGTCTTCCTTGAGAGATCGACTCGGGTTAGCTCATCGCGTTTACAATTGACCCCGTCCAATTGCGGGTGTGGTTCCAAGTAGTTTTTACATGTTGAGTCTAAACCGGAAAATAACAAATTTGTGGACCTTGAAACAAGTTCCTTTCTTCATCCTCTTCTCCTGAGGATTGATATCTATCGATAGCATTAAAGACGTATTCAGAGTCATGAGTTGACTGAACTATTGATCTGACGACTTTTGCTTTTGCTTTTCCTTTGTCTTGAATGAAGGGAACGAACTTCTTTCTCAATTGTGGTTGTAGCTCTCTAAATGTTAGTGGGGGTAGTGCTCCTTCTGTTACTTTCGGAACAAAGTCATCAGGATCAACCGGCTGATAACTTGTTTCCTCCGCCAATGAATCAGGAATCAGCTTTTCTAGAATGAAGCTGATCCGGTTGATGTAGTACATCTCTTGTGGAAAGCACCGACTATTTCTTGTTTCTCTTTCCACTATGTCTACAAACCTTTTTAACTGTTTGAAGAGAAAAGATGCCCAATCTATTCCTCTTCCTTCCAAGATGGCGTTGCAGATCTTGTATTTCAATTCTGACATTTCATCATGTCCTTCACATGATCCTACCATCATCTGCGCGGCCACTGCTGCTAGCACCTGAAATTCCTTTAAAACCTAGACGTTGAGTAGGTGCTTTGAAAATCTTCAGTGGCTGGAGTGGTAGCCCATCTATTGTAGCAATATCTTGCGTTCACGGTTGTTTTCTCTAATCTTTCTCTTCCTTATGATAACCCAAGGAGTAATCAGAATCTGTATTCCCCTTACTTCACTTGTAATCAACCATGAATCTTTCTCACTGAAGGAATTGAGAAAGAATTCTGCTACTGCCTCTGGATAGACTCTAGTGGGAGCACTTTCTGTGAACTTCTTCAATTGTGCTCTTTCAATTAGAGTAAGAATTACATCTCCTAACTAAGAAAAGTTGGTAAGTCGTCTGGTGTTGGTTGGACTTAGGATTTTGTCATGACATAGGCTCTCACAGAAGACTCTTGACTCATCACCAGACATTCTGAAGTTGCGAGGTCTTATGATAGGGTTAGAGGAGTATTGGGCCATTTGGAAATGATAGCAAAAGGTAACTTGGAGTTTGAGATGAAGAAAAGATTCTGGATGAATTTAATGAAACTTAGAGCTTAATTTTCGTGATCAGCTGTGTGAGCAATTTAAGAAAAACAGCTATCCTATTTATAGACTCAGGGAATTGGTGAATCCAACGGTAATAAGAAATTTGATTGTAAATCAAAATCGAACGGTTCCGAATAATCCGTTGATTTTAATTTCATATTTATCCATTGAGATTAATGAGGAGAGATATAGTGGGTCCAACGGTAATATTTGAAGGACACATCATTTTACCGTTCAGTAATAAATTCAAATTGAACTTATCTGGTTTTTGGTTCTTCTCCAGTCTCATCAAAGTCAATCCCTTCACTTTGTAAGTAACCTTTGGCTACCAGTCTGGCCTTGTTCCTTGTGATCACACCTTGTTCATCCAGTTTATAGTGAAAGACCCATTTAGTCCTGATGACTTTTTGAGTTTTCGGCCTATCAACAAGAAATCATACATCATTTCTTATGAACTGGTTCAGCTCTTCTTGCATTACTATAATCAAGTCTGAATCTTCAAGTGCTTCTTTTATGTTAGCTGGTTCCATCTGTGAGATGAAGCATGTGAAGAGTACATGCTCCGTTGAGCCACTGGTCTGAACTCTGCTTCTTGGATCCCTAACAATTTTATTGACTGGATAGCTTCGGAGCCATTTGGGAATGGTTGCTTCCTCTGCTCGCTTAGTTGCTTCATCAGTTGCTCTAGCAACTGATCCTTCGGCTTCTTTATTAGCTGATTCTTCAGTTGCTCCTTCGGCTGCTGTATCAGCACCGGCTTGTTCTTCATTTTCACTGATTCTTCCCCCTGTTTCGGCTATGGAGTTTGAGGTTTTCTGACGGATTGTATCCTTAGTGACCAGGTTATCTTTAACCGGTCTTGAATCAATTTCAATACCATCTTCTAGTGATACTTCAAACTGCTCTGGGACAATGTGATTAACATAGTCCAGCAGATTTTCACTAGGTAGCGCTTGTCCTGATGTACAGTTCTTCTTTTTGTTTCTGTACTCATTGGCAAGCTCATCAAATACCACATGACATGTTACTTCCACAACCAGTATCCTTTTATTAAATACTCTGTAAGCTTGAGAATGAGGGGCATTATAGCCGAGAAAGATTCCCTCATCAGCTTTGGCACTGAAAGCTTTCTGCTGGGATTTGCCATTGTTGTGGATATAACATTTGCAGCCAAATATCTTAAAGTAAGAGATAGAAGGCTTATGACCCTTGAAGAGCTCATAGGGTGATTTGTCATGGGTGATGACGATGGCACTTTTGTTCCGTGTGTGGCAGGCTGTGTTAACTGCCTCTGCCCAATAGCATTCGGCTATATTGGCATCTGCTATCATTGCTCTGGCTGCCTCCTTTAGCATTCGATTTCTCCTTTCAGCTACGCCATTTTGTTGAGGAGTTCTTGCAGCAGAGTGTTCATGAGTGATTCATAGTTCACTCAGAAACTTGATCATTTGCTGATTGACAAATTTAGTTTCGTTGTCGGATCTTATCCTTTGAACTGATTTTCCTTTGTCAGTCTGCAGTCTTTTGATCAGTGTTGATAGCTTCTCAAAAGTCTCATCCTTACTTCTCAAGAACTCCACCCAGGTATATCTTGAGTAGTCATCTACTACTACAAGTGTAAACTTTTTACCTCTGGGGGTTGGTGGTTTCACAGGTCCAAACAGGTCCATGTGAAGTAACTGAAGAATGTCAGTTGTTCCTGGAGGATGGCTTTTATTTTTGAAGGATGATTTCACTTGCTTCCCTTTCTGACATGGTCCGCAGATGATAGTTTTCTTGTAGATTTCCTTGGGAAGCCCATCAACTAGCTCCTTCTTGGCCAGGTAGTTGATAGTTTTGAAGTTGAGATGGTTCAGTCGTCGATGCCATATCCAACTTGCTTCAGTTGATCCTTTGGAGAGAAAGCAAGCTTCTGAATAGCCAGTTGACCAGTTAACTATGTACATGTTGCCCTTTCTTACTCCAGTTAGGAGTATGGCTCCAGTTGACTTGTCTCTGATGTCACATGAGCTATTGCTAAAGTCGACTGAGTACCCATTATCACAAAGCTGCCTGATGCTCAGCAATTTGTGCCTCAGTCCTTCAACATGTGTCACGCCATTCATAACAACTTTTTTCTTTGACCATGAACCCTTCTCCAATGGTTCGGCTCTTCGAGTTATCTCTAAAGGTGACTAGTAGTCCTTTAATCTCTTTATAACCGTCAAGATCATTCTTGTCTCCAGTTATATGTTTTGAGCACCCGCTATCCAGATACCAAGTATCTTTAACCTTTTTCTTGGATATGATGCTCTTTCCCTACAAAGCAAGAGTCAGGGTTTAGGTACCCACATGATATCGGGTCCTGAGAGGTTAATCAGGTGTTTGGGAATCCACATATGCCACGCTTTTGGCTTTTTATTTCCAAGAGATCCTTCAAAATTGGATCTCTGGATATGCATTGGACTGCTTGTGACTCTTCGATTGAGAGTCGAGTCTAGTGATCTATACCTCCGATGAGAGTCAGGATAGAAGACTTCAACTAATATTCTCTCATCTTGTGACCTTAATGCTCCTTGTCTTGGCCAATTTCGTCTGAACTTTTGACTTTGAGCTTTTTAGCCTTTGTGATATGTCCAATTTGCAAACCAGTTGTAATGGGGATTGAATCTTGCTTCATCCCTTGAGTTTAAAAACTCATTGTACTGGATTGCAAAATCACTTGGAGGGAACTCTTCCAGAGAGATTGGATTATGCTGTCTTGCATGATACAATCTCAAGTGTTCATTCCTTCTGGGATTTGAAGAACTCCCAGATTGAAATGTACTGGTTGAGTTTCTAGATTGTTGAACTGATGGCCTGCTTTGAGCTGATGCTCTTGTCTGAGTGACTAGCCTTGGGTGAACTTCAGATCTTGGTTGAACTAATGACCTGGAATGATGAGAAGGCTTTCGAGGATTTGGCTTATGATGAGCTTTGGGATTTGATCTAGCAGTAGATCTAGATTGCTGAGCTGATCGATGTTGAACTGGTGACTTTGACTGAGCACTAAGCCTTTGAAAGACTGACTGTCTTCGAGTTGCCCCTCTCGAATGATCAGTCTGATCTTTGGGCTGAGTTTGAGGAGTTTCAAAGATGCCCTTACCTTTTGACTCTTCGACTGCGGGGGACTGAGCTGGTCTTGTGAATCCTCTCAGGATTCTCGATTCACAAATCTGTACAACTATCTTGCCCTTCTCTGTGGCAGTGTACTTACTATATCCCAGCCCTGGGCTCCTAGATTCAGTTATTTGATAACTCAAGATTTCATCAAGAGTCTGAGATCCTTTCTTGAATTCGAGAGATAATTCATCTCTTTCAAGAATTTTTTGCTTGAGCTGCTCATTCTCAACTTCCAGTTCTACATTTCTCAGCCTCAGCTGATCCATTTCTGTTGGCTGAGCATCAAGACTTTTTTGTCTTTCATTTTCAGCACTTAGCTCATCAACTCTGTTTCTTAGCTCATCATTTTCACCTTTCAGTTCAACATGCATACTTGATACATAAGCTAATTGATCTTTTAGGATTTTTAACTGTTCATCCAGTTCATTCCTAGAAATCGATGCTTCATGTATATGATAGAATGAGGTTATTGAGTCAGCTTGACTAACCTTTTCTTCATTGTCGGCCATGAGGCATAGTAAAGCTTCATCATCGGAGCTGTAGCCATTTGAGTCGATTCCAGATGGGTAGTCTGAATCATCAAGCACGACATTTTTAGAGTTTGTGATCATTGCTTTCCTTTTGAAGAAGCTTCTCCTCACTTTGGCCTTGTTGTCTTCAGGAAGCTTTGGACCCTCGTATCTGTAGTGTCCTTGCTTGTGGTAATGGAAACATTTCTCTATATTTCTATTTGCCACCCTGAATTATTCAGCTGGACGATTAGCTGGCTGCTGGTTCCTCTTACATTTAGCAGCTTCATCAACTTGGGGTTGAGCTGATTGTTGATCTCTGACTTTTCTTAGCTTTTCTAGCAATCTTATCATTGACTGGATTTGCTCATTCAAGTCTTCAGTCAAGATCTCCTTTTTATCGACTGACTCTCTTCTTCAATCAGTCACTGATCCCCTGGATTCTCTTTGACAGGCGAGCCTCTTGGTCGAAAGTTGTTTCTTCCGCGGGCTTCTCTTAATCGATTTCTTTCAGCATAGAAAGAAGCATCATGAGAAGAGAAAGTAGATGCTTCTCTCTTTCGATTCAGGCTGTACTCATGAGCTTTGAGAAATCCAAACAACTCTCTAGGAGTAATGTTGTTCAAGTCTCTTGACTCTTTAGTAGCAATTACTTTCGTATCCCATTCATCAGTGAGATTATCAAGAACTTTTGAGTTCATTTCACTGTTGGGATAGTTTCTTCCCAGATTGTTCATCTCGCTTATGATACCAAGAAATCTTATTTCTAGGCTCGAGATGCTTTCATCCGGCTGCATTTTGAAAGACTCATATTTATCAACCGCCAACTGGAGCTTGTTTCCTTTGATGGCTTCGGACTCTTTGCATAGATTTGCAGGAAGGTCCCAAATCTCCTTCGCTATTCTGCATTTCTTTGTGTCTTTCATGCGATCCTCATCTAGAGTTTGAAAAAGTGCTGCTTGAGCAACAAACTCTAGATTTTTCAATTTCTTGTCTTCACCCGTGAGAAGATTAGTTAGTTTTGGATCCTGGCCGATTGATTGACATCCATGATGTGGGGTTCATTGTCCATCATTATGATAATTGGACCGTCTTCGATCACCTCTCACATATTCTCATGGATGGAGCATAAATGAGCTTTCATTCTTGTGCTCCAATTGTCATAGTTCTCAACTGAAAAGAGAGGTAGCTTATGGTTTCCCATAGCTAGATCTGTTAGCACAGATAAACAGATCTGATTCAAATGATCTGTAGAAACAGCTGATCCTTAGAATCAACTGCTCTGATACCACTTGTTGGTCCCGGTGCGAGCCTTTGTCAATTTAGAGGGGGGTGAATAAACTGACTTCAAAACTTTTAAGACAGATTGCGGAATAGATAGGGCCCTGACTCGCTTTTGTGATTTATCTGTGCTGACTGATCAGTTGAGAGAGGTTGACAGAGGCTTAGCTGGTGAGCTGATCAGTTTGAGACTGATACTATAGCTTGAAGACGTAGCTGAAGCTTGTCAGTTCAGTCTGTGTGTGTGAATGTGTGCAGTTAAAGAACTTGCAAAACTGTAAAACAGTAAGAGCAGCATACACAGAACTTTATAGAGGTTCGAAGCTCCTTGCTTCTACGTCCTCTTTTCCTTCCGCAGAAGGACAATCCACTATGCAAGTGTAAAGTTTCTTTATTACAATTATACAGTGAAGAAATTCTGTTGGACCTAAAAACGACACCCTTCAAACCGAGCGCGACCTCCTTTCCAACTGTTGCTGTCCCAGAAGAACGGACCCATCGGTACACGCTCCTTCTCAGCCGGTTTCTGGGTTGACAACTCACACTTACCGGTCATAACTGCTTGCCGAGACTTTAGGTGCTATTGTCCGTGTGTACACGATTTTAGATCTCGCTCGATCTTCAAGAAGGCCGTCTTGAAACTGTTATCAACCTAGAATGCTCATTTCTCTTGAGCTGGGTGGTTCATCTTTAAGGGACAAAACTGAGAAGTTTTGCTCTAGTTGGAATTCTGCGTCAGCTTAGCAGCTTGCTTTGAACTTGAAGCATGCCTTCTCAGTTTAAGACTTTTCGCACTTTGAGAATCTTTAGCTTTGAGCTGTAGAGAGAGAGAAATAAATAGCTAATTTTCTGCACAAATAGCAAAGTTAGATTGGCAAAAGTTTTCTTAGCCAAAATTGATTTCACCATCTATAAATAAATGAGTGAATTTTGACCGTTATGATTGGTGATTTTTAGAGATCACCGGTGGCATTTTAATGCCTGTAGCCGTTTGAAGCTTCTTTTAATGAAATTGCCGTTTTGACTTTTAAATTTCTCTGCTCTAAGATCATCAGGATCTTTTAAAGATTTCCTATTGAGATCTTCATTAACTACTTGTCAGTAGGAACAGACAATTCAGCTATCAGTTCTTGGACATTCAGCTGATGGGCTCTCAGCTGTCTCGGCTTTCAGCTCTGAGATAGTCCAATCGGCAGATCTTCAGCTGCCTTGAGCTTCTGTCATGATATAGTCTAGTTTGGCTGACTCATCAGCTGAGCTTAAGAGCTTTCATTTCTAGACTTATCAGTTGGCTACTTGCTTGAGCTTTTTCTCTCTAACTGAACTAAGGTCAGTTGAATAAAGACTCGAAGCATTTATAGTTGTTCTACCAGTAAACTGATCTTTGATCAGTTTAGGGTCATCTCTGACTGATCTCTTGATTGGATCAGTTTTAGCTTTCAAGCTCACTCTGTTCATCAGTCTATCTTGGCTTTTTGCTAAGACTCCTAAGTTCTGTTCCCCCTTTACAGCTTATCTCAAGCTTTGAAGAGTTTACTCTGACTGGTCTGATCAGGTAACCTGTAAGCTGGTTGACCATACTTCTGAATAGCTGTCTCTCATCTCAGCTCGAAGTCTTACTTGGTCATTGTCATTGATTTCTAGCTTAACATAACCTGTAGTTTTTTATTAAATCATCACACATATTTTGACATTTCATCAAAACCATCATTTGGGATTTTCCCAACAATTTTCCTAACATAGTCCAAGTTGCCTCGTAGGTAGTGGATCACTATATCCTGGAGTTGTATAAACTCCGGTCACAGACTGTCCTTCAGTCTGTGTGAAAAGTAGCGATGCTCAACACCTGGTTTAATCCAGTTGTTCCACAATTCTCTCTGGTTCGGCATGATTATTGAGTCAACTTATGAACCTGTGTTGGAAAGATGGAGCGTTTCCATCATGGTTGCCTTCTGTGAGTTTATGTAAAACTTGGCAACAATCTCCGGAAAGCATCATCCATTCTCTGAGGATAGAGTGAGAAACTGAAGTAGTTCAGTTTTCTCCACTTCTTTGAGCGATGAAATTCTCCATTTGATAGTCTCTTCTTGAGAAAATCCAGGTTTAGAAACTTGTCTCTCTTAAGGTTGAGAACAAGTCTGGTTGGATCAATATATTGAGCGGGGAGTTCTATTCTGCAAAAGTGAGAATATTTCAGAGAGTGGAATGGAGTAGAGAGAGAGATGGCTGTAAAGCAATGCAAGGAGAGTTATGAAGAGAGATATGTGATCTTTAATTGATTTCTCCTTAGCATATAAATCAAGCTTTACATGTATGTACTATGAGTTGAACTTGAGTACCCTTTAGCTGATCAGTTAATGGATTTGACTGATGCTCAGCTGGTTAAATGCAATGGATATCTCAATCATCCATAAGCTTAGCTTTACTTTAGATTAGCGGTTGAGATTTCATCATTTTGAAAAATGGGGTAGTTGCCATAAATAGCAAATATTTGCTGCAGGATTTTGCTATTTATATCTCTCAATCGATCAACTCACTTTCCACTTTAGTGGTTGATTCTGGTCAGTAGCATTAATGCTAGCCTTTTTGTGAGAGATCTCCCATTTTGAAAATTATATCCGTTGGATTATGATAAAATTGCAATGAATCACAATGGTAATAATTTATTTAGGATAAGTTTAAATGAATAAAATATTCATAAACTTAGCCTGTGTCAGTTGGGATATAGTCCAACTGATGACTTGAGAACTGACGATGTGGTAACTGATCGATCACTTTTGTCGTGTCTTCTGCTTGGCCCCCTTAACGGATTCATCACTGAACTGATGACATCAGTTTCTGAACTGTTGGATCAAATCTCACTCAGTTTTCTCTATTTGATAGAGCGAACTGGATTCTCCTCACTACTTTTCTCGAAGCAGTTTGGTCTTTTCTTCTTTAACACAGATCCAGTTTCTTCAGTTAGCTTCTCCAGCCTTATTTTTCTCATGGATTGACTTTGTTGCTTAGCTTCAAATGACGTCACTTTTCGCCTTCTCTACAAGTTCCTCTTGTAGGGTGACTTGAACTGAACTTCTTGGGAATTTAGTTGAGCTACTGTCTTTGAGCTTGAAGCTATCAGTGGGGTGACATATCTCTTAGACAAGAGATTTGGTGATGTGGCAGCATCTTCATCATCATATTCTCGACTCATTGCAACTGGGGTGAGGAGTAGATCTCCGTGTATTTACTCAACTATAGGTTTAGTTCGTCGAGGTGGCTCAGCTGACTGATTTGACAGATTGTCAAAATTTAGTTTTCGGCAAGCAGGGCTAGTTGTGCAGTTCACTGGCTGCTAGACTCCTGCTTCTTCTTGAGCCATGATGTCACTTCTCAGTTCAGTAAGTAGGGTAGTTGGAGGGATTTTATTGGTCAGTCGATGACTCATAATTCTCTGAACTTGCACGATAGTTGGAGAAAATGGATTTGAAGATCCCATCCATTTTAAGCTCCAAACTTATTCTCTTTGCCAAAAAATCATGCTGTGAAAGGCAGTGATCAAGAAATGAGACTGGGTAGACATTGAATGTCTCCAGTTGTACCCATACAAATATTGGTGCAATTGCTTAAAAAGCTCTTGATCTTGCATAGTCACGAATGCAAATTGAGTGAGAAGTAAATTGGTTACCTCTTTCTGTGCACTCTTGGCTGCATATTCACCACTGTAGAAAGTGCGAATATTTTCTTCTGTCAGTTGGAGAGGAGGGAAAGTGCTCCTGAAGTAATAAGCTCCAAGTCTGGATGAGGGATTCCGATGAATGGAATAAGCTCATCTGGATCAGAACAGACATTGATGCTGACGATCCATTCTTTGAGACTGGTGATGGAACAGCATTGGCGGTTGAGTTGCTTGAGGCTGTGGCACTTGTCTTGGCCTTAGTCCTCCTTTTCTTCTTGAGTAACTGAAGATGAATGCTTCCTTTCTTGGAAATCCAGTCAGATACAAGGATTGGTAAACATCATCATTTGGCAGCTTCAAGATGTCTTTAATCATCTTGCTTATCCTAAGAACAAGTCCTACTATGGACTCAAACTTCCTTGTTCTCTTTGAATTGGAGGCCTTGAGGACTTGATGCTTGACATGAGAAAATACAAACTCTGCCCAGTTTGTTTCTCTTCCTTCAGCTAGGTGAATCATCACCTTGTACCTCTCTTAGGTAAGCTGGCTCAGGTTTCCAATGGCTCCAAACATCATCTTATTTGTGATGTCGAGCATAACTCCATACTCTTGCTTCAAATCAGTTTTAGCTGTGGTAAAATTGAATGGTTTGCCGCAGGTGGAGGCTTTGCATTTTCTCCAGTATGGTTCAGCTACTTCACTCAACTCTTGAACTGTTGCTCTTTGCCTTGGAAGTTGAAAAACTTCAGCAACTGTTTCTTCAGTTATCTTGATCAATTGGCCTTGGATAACTGAAGATATTTCCTTGCCATTTGCACTAATTCGTGCTTGAAGAAGAAATTCACACACCAGGTTTTTTCTGAAGAACTTGGTGGTGTTTCCAGGTAATAGAGAATTCCCATCTTGTGAAGACTAACAAGTAGGTTTGGGCTGTTTGATTCTCGGAGAATATCCTGGAACTTCTTCCTGTCAAGGAATTTATCTCTCAACATCTGGTTTTGAACAAATTGGGGGAGCTGAGGAATTCTGCCATTGAAGGAGTTTGGCTAGAATTTCTGGTTGAGAGTGTTGGAAAGTGAATAGACTTCTCTTGAATGAATTGAGAAATGAGTGTGTCTCTTCTAGAAAAAAGACTAGATCTGGATTGATTTATGAGCAATAAATGATACTCATATATCTTTGAAAGAAATTGTGTCCTTTGCCTTTGCTTTTGGCCTTAAATGTCGTTGTCAGGGATTCAATGGTAAGAAATTCAAATGGTCTAGCTGACGTGGCATTTTATAAATAAAATAAATATTTTATTGACCAAAAGATTAATAGACTAAGTTACAAGAAGAACACTTAGAGATCTTAATCAGCTGTGCTTGATCAGTCTCTAATCTTTCTTGTGCCCAGTCTTCTATCTTTCAGCAGCAAGCTCACCAGTTTTGTCGCTGTCTGATGGTTCTACTTCAGTTTGCTAAGCTCCTACTTATACTTGCAGCTACTTAATGAGCTCACTGTGCAGTTTGAGTTGTTTCTGAATGCTGCAAAACAGTTCTTCATGTTGAACTGTGCACTGAGCAGCGGAGCTTTCTGGCTACTCCTGAAACTGAACTGCAACATCTGTATCTTTATGGAGAGTTAGAATATCATCATTAAATAAAAGTTTATCACCTTGTGATGTGACTTCTTCTCCATCTTCAGTTCCTTCAAGCTCGTTACAAGGAACTATCCTAGACTGCTCAGGATTTCCTAGGCTCTTTGTTTCTCCGCAACTCTTCTTTGGAGGTGCAGTGTGCTGTAATTCTTACTGATCTAGATTGACATAAACCACCACGACTAGTGAACCCGTGTAGTCTTACTGCTGCTCTTCCAACTAATCAGTCAGATTTTTTATAAATGGCTCCTCATCAACTTGATCAGTTGAGACTTCTTCTGAGATTGGTTCCTCATTGGTTTGAGCAGTTGATGCTCCTACTGAGGGATCAAATTGGGAGATTGGCTTGACAAGAGTGGCAAGCGACAGTTGGAGATCTGTCTCATCCTCAGTTTCCTTAGTAACTTGAGTCTTCTCAATTAGCTCAATAGTTGGAGCAGTTTGGGACTCATGTTGTCCCTCATATATGTCAGCTTGTTCGGTTGACCCTTCAGTTGGCCTTTCAGTTTGACCCTCAGCTGGTCGAACTGGTGATCTGAGCATCTCTTTGAACTCCAAGTCAGTTGTATACTTGTGAGTTCCTTCTTCAGTTACTGATGAATTGTCAGGAGAATCTGTACTAAGGTCGATTACAAGTCTCTCAGCTTGAGGAGAATCCTCGAATCTGAGTTATCTTAAGAATTTTCAAATTGCAGTAGATCTAGACGTAGAGGCCTTATCCGTTGACGTCTGATTATGGCTTTGCTAATTTTATCTTTGAATTTATTCAGTAATTTGTTGTTTTTTTTGCTCTCTGATTTTGTAAACCTCATTTAACACCCAGTATTGATGCACTTGGGGATTATTCCAAAGCTCCTGTTCTTCTTGGGTTTGCAATTGTAGCAGTCCAATGCCGGCCCAATTGAGTAAATCATTCATTACTTCAGCCAGTGTCTGCTCGGCTGGTTTTGGGTGAGTTCTTTAGAGATTTAGCATTCTCCTCAAGAGATCAATTGGATTTTGTTCAGGAGTTCCTTGTCCTGCCCACTATATACTCCATTTTTCTTCTCTTCTCCAAAAACTCATCCCATGTATGGCTGTTAGAAGAAAATGAGTTTCTGAGTTGAGACAGTGTCTCCATAAGTACCAATAACAGTACCTCGTGAAAGCTCTACACAATGCTTCTGAGTCAGCAACAATCTCTTGAAAGTTCTTATTTATGAATTCTGCAACATTTTTGTCAGCCTGTTACTTTGCTGCTTCAGCTTATGATCGAGCTCTTCTATTTCCAGTTGTCCTATCCATTAAAGGACAAGTCATTCTGAAGTAGTCAGCTTCAGAGTTTCTTAGAGGAACTCCTCCATAAGGTATTATTGAGTTTTCAGATGGTGCCATATCAAAGGATTTGATACCAAAAGGAGGCAGTTCTGGTGGAAAAGGTAGTCCTGCTTTTTCTTCTTCCCTTTATCCACCTTTTTGGAGTTCTCAGCTTCATTTTTTATTTAAGTTGATCTCATGGCAGTCTTCTTAGAGTGATGAGATTTGTGGGCTCTAAGAGATTCTGAGCTGCCTGTATTGGGAGCAACCTGCTGTAGAGGTTGAGCCTGAATTTGTATACCTCTTAAGCGGCTAATTAGAATGTGATCTTCAGAGTCAGAGTCATTCTGATGAGAGCTTGTAACGACCTTCTTTTCCTTCCTTTTCTGCTAACTGTCTCTTCAGATTTGCTTGAACTTTTGATACTTAGTGCATTTAGCCCTTGCTGCCTTCTGATGGCCGTTGGTATATAATCACTTTTTTCCATCAATAGAGTGTCAGTTTCAGTTGATGTGAACTTAGTTCTTCCTCGAGCAGTTTGCTGATTCTGCAGAGAAAGCACATGTTCTGGTTAAACTCCTTGTCACTCCAGTTGTCTTCAACAATGTCTACATACTTCTTGATTTGATCATAGAAGTACTGATCCCAGTTGACTTTGATTCCCTGAAATATCACCCAGCACACTTTGTACTTTGGTACAGACATTTCAGAGTGGCTTCCCGTAATCCCAACACTTATTCTTATTACTACTGAAGCTAGGATCTTGTATTCTTCTTGGAAGCACGAGATGGGAGTGATTCTTTTGAAAGCTTCATTTTCTTCTAGCTATTGTAGATTTCCCGTGGATTGACGTCTACTTCTTCCAACTTTATCCCTTCAATTGGGAGATGAAATACCCTTCCTAAGAATTCTGGAGTGATTTTCAGTTCTACTCCTCTTACTTCAGTTGTGATCTTATCATTGTATGCCTTTGAGTTCAGATAAAACTCACAAACTGGTTCTAGATAGATCTTGTTGGGAGCAACTCCGGTGAACTCTCGTAATCCAACTTGATTGATCTTGGTGATAATGAAATCACATAGAGGAGAGTTTGAACACTTTTCTCTGAAGATAGTTTCATCTAGAAATTTTTCTCTGTATAGACTCACTTGAAATCTTTGATATGACCCTCCAGTTGCCCTGAAATTGAACTTCCGTCGAACAGTTTGTGCACTTTTCTTGGCCATTGGAATTTTGTGTGGATTTTAACTGAAGGATTTAATTAATGGATGAATTATTTGATGGAGTTCTTCAACTGATATTTTGGGATCTAGGCTTTCTAGATTTGAGAGAGGTGAGAAGAGATTTTAACTCCTGATTCAGTAGGTTAAATTTTGTAGATCAGCTATCTGTTTTGGATCAACGCTTGAGATGATTTAGATACTCTGATTTCAACGGTTGGATAAATCAGTCGATTGATATGCAAATCTATCCATTGGGAGTAAATGAGGAGAGAAGAAGTTGGTCCAATGGTAACAATGGTTTGACACGTCGTTTTACCGTTTAGTTAAGAAAAGTAAATTTGAACTTATCTATTCAACTCTCTCTCTCCTAAGCTTCCGCATGGTTTTGAGCTGCTAACGTCATCAGATGACTTGGATGCATCTGGCAATCTCCAGTTAGCTTGATCAGTTTCAACTGAGATGACTTTTCAGGTCAACTCTTTCTTCAGCTGAGATGGCTTTCAGCTCTTCCTTCAATTAAGCTGCTTGATTCAGCTGATCATGAGCAGTTTTTCCAGTTTGAACTGATTGAACTTTTGATCAGTTCCAGTTCCCTTGACTTCTCAGCTTCTTTGCCTCTCATCAGTTTGCAAGTTTTTCAGCTTGCTTTTCCCTTGAACTGATGGCTTGACCAGTCTTAACTCTTTTTGCTGACTGAACTGATGCGTCTTTTAGTTCAGTTGCAACTTCTCCTCTTTCCTTCTCATCAGTTAAGCTTGCTCTTTGCATTCTCTTGATCAGTTGATCATCTTCATCTTCTGAAGCTAGTTTCAGTAACCCCAATTGGATACACAGCTCCATGAATCTTGCTTGTGGCAATTGCTTTGTGAAGATGTCAACTATCTGTCTCTCTGTATTGACATATTGGATGCATATGTCTTTCTTCTCAATGTGATCTCTGATGAAGTGATTCCTGATATCAATGTGCTTTGTTCTCAAATGCAGAACTGGATTATGAGAAATTGCATAGCACTATTGTTGTCACAGAAGATAGGTACTTCATCAGTTTCGACCTTGTAATCCTTCAACTGCTACTTTATCCAGAGTATTTGTGCACAACAGCTTCTAGCAGCTACATACCCCGCTTCAATTTTTGATGTGGCAACTGAGTGTTGCTTCTTGCTAAACCAGGATATCAGTTTATGACCAAGAAACTGACATGTTCCACTGGTACTCTTCCTGTCAATTTTGTATCCACCGAAGTCTGAGTCTGAATATCCACTTAGACTCAAGATGTCATCTCTGGGATACCATAATCCAAGATTTATAGTTCCTCTGAGGTACTTAATGATCCTCTTTGCTACTTCGAAATGACTTTTCTTCAGATTAGCTTGGAATTGTGCACATAAGCCGACTGAATATGAGATGTCTGGTTGACTGGCAGTTAGGTAGAGAAGCGAACCGATGATGCCTCTATAGTGAGTTTGGATAACTGATTCTCCTTGTTCATCGAGAGTTAGTTGAACTAATGTGTTCATGGGAATCTTGATAGTTTTTCCCTTATCAGTTCCAAACTTCTTGACAAGCTCCTTTGTATACTTGGCTTGGCTGATGAATATCCCATCCTTGAGGTGCTTCACTTGGAGTCCTAGGAAGAATGTCATTTCTCTCATCATGCTCATCTCGAATTCGCTTTGCATCAGTTGTGCGAAACGAGATCTCAGTTGATCGTTCTATTCTGAATAGAGTTCGATCAATGACTCCCTTTTGAAACCCATTCTTCAGTGAAAAGTTGTGAGGGTTTCGTACCAGGCTCAGGGTGCTTGCTTCAACCCATAGAGTGTTTTCTTCAGTTTGAAGACTTGTTCTCCGATCTCAAATCCAGGTAGTTGCTCGATGTACACGTCTTTCTTGAGCATCCCCTGTAGAAACGCACTTTTCACATCCATTTAATAGACTGTGAAGTTGTTGTGAGCTGCATAGGTGAGGAACAGTCTGGTTGCTTCTAATCTTACAACTGGTGCAAATGTCTCATCAAAGTCGATCCCTTCACTTTGAGAGTATCCCTTGGCTACCAGTCTTGCTTTGTTCCTTATGATGACACCTTGCTCGTCCAGTTTGTTGCGAAAAACCCACTTTGTTCTAATGACTTTTTGGGTTTTTGACTTATCGACAAGAAACTATACATCGTTTCTTATGAACTGGTTCAGCTCTTCTTGCATGGCTATGATCCAATCTGAGTCTTTAAGTGTTTCCTTGATGTTTGCTGGTTCAGTTTGAGATAAGAAGCATGTGAAGAGAGCATGCTCTATTGAACTTCTGGTCTGAACTTGACTTCTTGGATCTACAACGATTTTATCAATTGGGTGGCTTCTAAACCATTTAGGTAAGCTATCCTCAGCTGGGTTTTCAGTTGGATCTTCAGCATTGACATCAGTTGATGTCTTTTCTTTAGTTTACTCTTTATCTTCATCAGTTCTTCCCCCTGCTTCAGTTGTGGGGTTGATGGTCTCAGCACGATTTGTCTCTTTATTAACTTGGTTACCCTTAGTTGTGCCTTCAGCTGGCCTTGTGCTGGATACATTGCCTTCATCTTCTAGTCCAACTTCGAACTCTTCTGGAACTATGTGATCCACATAGTCCTGCGAGTTATCAGTTTTTCTAGGTAGTACTTGAACTAATGCATATACTGATTCTTTGTTCCCATACTCATTGGCAAACTCATCAAGAACAACATGATATGTTACTTCCACAAAAAGTGTTCATTTTTTGAACACTTTGTAAGATTGTGCATGAGGGGAATTATAGCCAAGAAAGATTCCCTCATCAGCTTTGGCACTGAATGCCTTCAGTTGACTTTTGTCATTGTTGTGAATGTAAGATTTACAGCCAAATACTTTAAAGTATGAGATAGATAGCTTACGACCCTTATATAGTTCATAAGGTGTCTTGTCATGTGAACTGACCATGGTGCTTCTATTTTGAGTATGACACGTTGTGTTGACTGCTTTGGCCCAGTAACCTTTAGCTATGTTGACATCAACTATCATTGCTCGAGCTGCTTCCTTGAGAGTGCAGTTTCACCGTTCAGCTGCACCATTTTGCTGTGGAGTTCTAGCAGCTGAGTGCTCGTGAGTTATTCCCAGTTCACTGAGAAAATTGATTATTTACTGGTTTACGAATTCAGTTCCATTGTCTGAACGAATTCGTTGAACTGATCTTTCTCTTTCAGTTTGCAGTCTTTTGATCATCGCTGATAACTTGGAGTAGGTTTCGTCCTTGCTTCTGAGAAACTCTGCCCATGTGTATCTTAAGAAGTCGTCGACTACTACAAGTGTGAATCTTTTTCCTTTAGGAGTTGGTGGTCTAACTAGCCCAAATAGATCCATGTGTAGTAGTTGGAGGGGAGCAGTTATCCCTGGAAGATGACTTCTATTTTTGAATGACGACCTCACTTGCTTCCCTTTCTGGCATGGTCCGCAAATGCCAGTTTTCTTGATAATCTCCTTGGAAAGCCATCAACAAGCTCCTTCTTTTCCAGATGGTTGATGGTTTTGAAGTTGAGATGATTCAGTCGTCGATGCGATAACCAGCTTGCTTTAGTTGATCCTTTTGAAGGAAAGCAAGCCTCTCCATAGCCTGTTGACCAGTCAACAACATACATGTTGCCTCTCCTTATGCCAGTTAGGAGTATTGCTCCAGTTGACTTATATCGTATGTCGTATGAGCTTCGACTGAAATCAACTATATATCCATTGTCATATAGCTGACTGATACCGAGCAGTTTGTGCTTCAGTCCTTCTATATGAGAGACTTCATTGACTACCATCTTTTCTTTAACCACGAACCCTTCTCCAATGGTTCGGCTTCTGGAATTGTCTCTGAATGTGACTAATGGGCCTTTTTTTTATTTCCTTGTAACCTTCAAGATCCTCTTTATCTCCCGTCATGTGATTTGAACACCCGCTATTAAGATACCAAATTTCCTTGGTCTTTTTCTTCGATCGAATTCCTTTTTTCTGCAAGAGAGGTGATTAGTTTTTAGGTACCCGTATGATATCGGGTCTTTGTTTACCAATCAAGTGTTTGGGGATCCATATTTGCCAAATTTTTAGCTTATCAGCAGGTAAAGAACTTTTAGATAATGATCGTCTGATCAGTTTTACTCTCTTTTCAGCTCTTCTTCTCTGAGCTGAGTCAGTTGACTTGTACCTGCGACGAGAGTTAGTAGGATAAAACACTTCAATCATAACTCTCTGATTTTGAGCTTGTTTAGCTCTTCCATATGGCTAATTTCTTTTAGCTCCTTGAGCTCTATTGCTCTTGTGATATGGCCAGTTTGCAAACCAATTATAGTTGAAGTTGGTCCTTGGTTCATCTTTTGAATCCAAGTACTCATTATACTGGGTTGAAAGATCAATTGGAGTGAATTGCTCCAAGGGGATCTGAACGCTTTGACGTGCTCGATATAGTCTGGTATGTATGTTTCTTCTTGAGTCAACACCCTTCCCAGGTTAACTTGTTGATGGTCTGTGAAGATAAGCTGGTGGTGCAATTCTCACCTGAACGGATGCCCTATCTTGGTGAGACTTAGGTCCGAAATTAGTATTTCTCCTTACTTCAGTTGGCCTATCAGTTCTGTTCACTGGTGGCCTATAATGAGCTTAAGGCCTTGGGTGAACAGATGGTCTGTGTCGAATTGATTATCTCTGATGAGGTGGAGGTCTTGGCTGGCCTGAGGACCTTTGCTGATAGGCGGGTTACCTAGACTGAGCTGGTGGCCTTTGCTGATAGGTGGACTGCCTGGTCTGAGCTGGTACTTTCAGTTGAGAGGATTGACTTGACCGCTTCGACTGATCTTGAGAGATTTCCAGTGTTCCCTTGCCTTTGGTCGTCCCAACTAGTTTGGTTGGTGCAGGTTTAACAAAACCAGGTAGAGCTCCTTTCTCACTAGTTTGAGCAACTGCCTTTTCTTTTTCAGCTGCAGTGAACCTGTTATATCCTAACCCTGGACTACCAGATTCAACTCTTTGATGGCTTAGAATCTCATCAAGAGTTTGAGATCCCTTTTTGAATTTAAGAGATATTTCTTCTCTATCAAGGATCTCTTGCTTGAGTTCTTGTTCTCAGCTTCTAGCTCATTAAATTTCAGCTTTAATCTTTCACATTCGACTGACTGAGTTTTGAGAGATTCAATTCTATCCTGAATATTATTCATTATATTTTTGGATACAATAAGAAAAGGACTTTGAAAAAAAAATGCTCTCTTCTCTCTCCTCAAAATCTCACCGTCTTTAGCCTTGAGAATGACCGTGCCGATCATCCCTTCACCGTCTGCTGATGATTTCCCTCCCCTTATCCCCTATAACGCTTGTTGTTCCTTCTCTCATAATCCTCCTCATGATTCTTCTCGATCTTCAGATGATAATTCCGCGAACTCTATTTCCGTCTCGCCAACCAAGGTTCCGCCTATCTCTTCCGCTGCCGTGCATGGCGGCTCCTATGCTTCGGCGGTAAACTCCTCTCGTCAAGAAAGGTCTTCGAACATATTCACTACGTCGATTTCTGGCATTCAGCCGATTAGACATAGGAAATTTAATTCTATTACTATACCAGATGATATCTATAAATCACAGCTATGTCAATTCCAATTTTCTCTTATTGGCCGATTAATTATGTTGAAGGGGGAAAAGCCGTGGCCGGCTGCTGATCTGAAAACTAAATTATAATCCCTTTGGAAAATTTTCTCAAGTTGGAGTTTGATTTCTTTGGGGAAAGGATTTTTTACGCTGAAGTTTTCATCGTTGGATGATCAAATTAGGGTTCGTGCTCAACAATCTTGGACTCTTAATTCGGGATTTCTTCGGATTCGAGATTGGGTACCTGATTTTTCGCCTTATAAAATTAAATCTACTCTTGCGCAAGTTTGGGTTCGTGTATATAATTTGCCGATAGAATATTGGCATGTGGAAGTTCTGGTTGGCATTGCTCGTTCCGTTGGTGTTCCTCTTAAAATTGATGGAAATTCTATTAATAGATCTGTTGGTCACTACGCTCGGGTTTTAGTGGAGGTCGATATGTCTCAAACTTTGCAGATGGCGGTGATGATTGATAGAGGAGACGTCTCCTTCTTTGTTGATCTTGATTATGAAAATTTTCCACTCTTTTGTGGTGAGTGTCAAGCTGTTGGACACTCGGTGAGTAAATGTCGTAACTCTGCCCATTCTAAGGCGACAGGGAATGAGGATGTTGGTGGGAAGGCTGCGAAAAGGAAGGATGTTCGGAAGGAGACCAGGGCTCAAACTGAATCTACAAAACAATGGGTTGCAAAGACCTTTACGTCAGGAAGGGAGCCATCTGTTCCTGGTGGCCAGTCTGCATCTATTCCCACGAAAAATGCCTTTGATATGTTGATGGCTGTGACTAAATCCTCTGAGGATAAAGAGTCAGGTGGAGTGGATTCTGAAGCTCAAGTTCTTTTTCATGAGGGGGAGGTGGTGGAAAAATGTACAGATGATTCCTTGAATGAGGCCCCGATGTCAGCTACTTCTGAGTTAGAGAGTAGATTGCCTACTGCTGCTGATGTGGTGGAATTTTGTTCGACTGATTCCCAGAATCAAGTCTTACATTTGGCTAATTATGATCATGAGTGCAGTTTGCAGAATGATGTTCATGTGGAGGATGGTTCATCTCCTTTAGTTGATGGAACAGAAGGCTATATACAAGGAGAAAATCAGACGTCGCTGAATGATGGAACGGGGAATAATATGCCTGCTTTATCTGTTGGAAATTCTGAGCAAGAGACTCAAGTGGTTCCGCAGGAGGCGGTTAATGCTTCTAAGAGGGTTTATGCGAAGCGGAATATTCCTCCAACTGCCGATTTGCGTCGGTCGGGTCGTTTGAAGCAAGTTCCAGTTGCAGGGAATTCTAATGCACATGAGGAGTTGCATTCGTATGTTTTGACTGAGCCTTCAACATAAGCTTTGAGAAATATGGATGTCATGGCTAAGTCTCGGGAAAAGGTAGATAAAGCTGGGGAGGAAACTCCTCGGTGAAATTTGTCGCTTCCTTGATGAATTTTTTATCGTGGAATATTTATGGGATGAGCACAGAGATATCCCGTAATATTTTGCGTAAGCATGTTATGGTTTTTAAGCCAGATGTGCTGGGTATTATTGAGCCACGCACGAATTTTGCAAAAATTTCTTCTTCTTATTGGCATTCGTTAAATATGATCCCTATTCATCGAAATTATCGTGGTTCAAAGCGATCTAATATTTGGGTTTTTGGCAGTTTGAATATTCGGATTGATGTTTTGCATTCTTCGGATCAATGTGCTATGTTGGATGTCAGCTCGAGGATGTTCAAGGGTATTATTGTGATTATGCATGGGACTACCACCTATATTCATCGTAAGTCTTTGTGGAATGATCTCTCGGTTCTTCATGGTAATTTTATAATCATGGGTGATTTTAATGCCATTAGAGGATCCCATGAATGCAAGAGTAGATCGAAGCCCGCTTCTCAGTCTTGTTTGGACTTTAATAGTTTTATTAGTGATATGGCTTTGATCGATGTTGAAAGCAATGGTTTATTTTATTCTTGGTCCATCCGTCGTTTTTTTCCTGAGATTCTTGAGAGAAAGCTGGATCAAGCTTTAATTTCAAAAGATTTTCATGATTCTTGGGCTGTGGTCTCAGCTACGTTGCTTCCTAGAAATGGTTTGGACCATTCTCCTCTTGTGGTTACTTGTCGGTCTATGCAAAGTTCGGGTTCTCATCCTTTTAGATTTTGGAATATGTGGACTACGCATGATTCTTTCATTTTGGTGGTTAGGGATTCTTGGACTTCTAATGTTAGTGCCTTCAGCAAGATTCGACTTGTTATGATGAAATTGAAGAGATTAAAAGGAGTCTTAAAGGATTGGAATGCGAGGGTTTTTGGCAATTTTAATGTTCAAATTGCTAGTTTGGAGCAGCGGCTTACTGAGGTTCAATGTCAAATTTCTTTGCATGGATATCATGATGACTTGGCTGATGAGGAGATTTCTATATAGGCCGATATCAATGCTTTGCTTTTGGTCAAGTCTTCTCATTTGCAGCAACATTGCCGAATTGATTGGTTGAATGACGGGGATCGCAATACCAAATTTTTCCATGCTAGTGTCAAAGCACGTTGTACTAAAAATATGATTGTGGCGATGTTTATTAATGGGGAGCTTCAACATGATCAAATTCATATATCTGAGCATATTGTTGCCTATTATAAGTCTTTATTCTCTAAGCAGGGTGATCAATAATCGGTTTTTGATGAACTTGATTCATTAATTCCGACTCTTATTTCTGATGTTTAGGGGAATGCTTTAGTGTCCATTCCTTCTCATGTTGAAGTTAAGAATGCGGTTTTTTCTCTTGATCCTAATAGTACCGCGGGTCCCGATGGTTTTACTGGGAAATTCTTTCAGGAAGCATGGGAGATTTTGGAGAAGGATGTCTACAATGCTGTGGAGGAGTGCTTTATTTTTGGGATTATCCCTCCTAGGCTTAATTCGAGTTTTTTAGTTCTTATTCCAAAAAAGGACCGTGCATTGGCTGTGGAGGATTATAGACCTATTTCTTTGAGTAATTTCCTTTTCAAAATTTTCACTAAAATTCTCGCCTCTTGTCTTAACGATTTAGCGGCTAAATTTGTGTCAAGAAATCAGTTTGGTTTTATTCAAGGCAGGCAGATTCATGATGCTATATTATTTGCCTCCGAGGGAGTGAATGCTTTGAACCGAACTCATAATGGTAGCAACATGGCTATTAAGGTGGACATTACTAAAGCTTTTGATACGATGAATTGCGATTTTCTTTGTTGTGTTTTGAAATGCTTCGGTTTTCCAAAAAAATTTATCATCACGGTCCATAATATTTTGAGCTCGGCTCGGCTCTCGGTTTTGGTTAATGGTTCACCTCATGGTTACATTGCTTGCTCTCAAGGCGTTCGACAAGGAGATCCCTTATCTCCGCTTTTGTTTGGAATTGCTGAAGAGGTTCTAAGTTATTCTATTTCTAAGGCAGTTGATAGTCGTCTCTTGTGCCCGATGATTTACGTTCGTGGCAATGTCTTTCCTTCCCATATTCTTTACACGGACGATGTCTTCCTTTTTTGTCAGGCTAAGCGTGCTAATGTTAAAGTTGTTGCTAAGATCTTGACTCATTATGGTTTTCTTTCGGGACAACATTGTAGTCATTTAAAATCGAGAGTTTATTTTGGTAAAGGGGTGCGGCCGAGTGTTAAGGCTGTTTTTGATAGATGTTTAAGTTTCACGGTTAGCTCGTTTCCAATGAATTACCTAGGGGTTCCTCTCTTTAAAGGGTTGCTAAGAGTTGTTACCATGCATGATTTGGCAGATAAGATCCTCGCCAAATTTGATAGATGGACGGGTTTCAATTTATCTATGGGAGGACGTTTGTGTTTACTTAAGTCGATCATTATGAGTTCGGCAATTCATTCTATGATGATATATCATTGGCCGACTTCTTTGGTGCAAAAATTGGCATCAGCTGCCCGAAATTTTCTTTGGAAAGGTGATGTTAATGCTCGGTCTTATACGGTCGTGAACTGGGTGAGGACTTGTGCGTTGCCGGAGGAGGGTGGTTTGGGATTGGCTTCCTTCAAGACTATTAATCGAAGTTTGTTGATGAAAGATGCATGGAAGGTTGTTACTGAAAATTCGAGTGTTATGAAGCTCTTGCGCTCTCGTTTTCTCTCGCATCCTCGGCATTGTAAAAGAGTTTCATACTCTTCTGTTTGGCTGGGTATTGGTCCTTTGGTGAAAGAGTTAGTTCTTGATTCATTCTGCATTATTGGTGATGGTTCTTCAGTGGACTTTTGGCATGACAATTGGTTAGGTTATGTTCTGGTTGACAGGATTGGAGTTCTATTGCATGTGCATGGCAAGTTTTTTGATTCGGTGGCTGATTTCTTTTGGCACCACACTGCGCGTTTTACGTCTGCATTTGTGAGGGCCTTCATGGACATTTTGCATGACATTTTATGTTAGGAAAAACTATCAAGGAACCCCTAGATAAGGTTTTGATGAGATGTCAAAATTATTTATGAAAAACTAACCAAAGTTCAAGCTGTAGATCAAAGCTGACCAGCCCAGGGCATCATCAAAGAAGAACTCAAGAAGAGTCAAAGTCAACCAATCTGAAGAATGGCCTACAAGTTGAAAGACACATCATCCAGTCTAAAGTTCAACTTGGCTGAGGAGTCATACCAGTCAAAACAAGCTGACAACCAAGTCAGGTGAACTGAGGGAGAAATGAGTTGACCAAAGATTGAAGAAACTAATAGAATGTCAGTTTATGGCAGAGACTGGCAGTATTCAAGCCCAGAACTGCCAACTGGAGCAATAGCCAATCTCAGCTGATAAGCCCAGAACTGCCAACTGGAGCGATAGCCAGAGTCAGCTGATAAGCCCAGAACTGCCTACTGGAGCGATAGCCAGACTCGGCTGATAAGCCCAGAACTGCCAACTGGAGCGATAGCCAGACTCAGCTGATAAGCCCAGAACTGCCAACTGGAACGATAGCCAGGCTCAGCTGATAAGCCCAGAACTGCCAACTGGAGCAATAGTCAAACTCAGCTGACAAGCTCAGAACTGCCAGCTGGGATGATAATCTAACTGAGCTGAGAAATCCAAAACTGCCAACTGAAATTCCAAATTGCCAAAAGAGCTGAAGCCAGAAGACTCCTGGAGTCTATTGCTTAAATCAGCGTATCTTGGAATAAATGCTCCTTCAAAGATCCTAGAATTTAATGAAGATCGATTGGCAGAGTAACAGCTACTTCAACCAAATGATCCAAACGATCATTAAAGACCACCTGTCGTTGATGAGCCATCAGAGCCACTGATCATTGGACAATGGAACTCAACGGTCATAAAATAAATCCTCTATAGAAGACGGGTGAATCAGATTTTTAAATACTCTTCACAACCACAACCTTTTGCCAACCTTCGCATATACAAGCAAAGAGCTTTTCTTTCTCCCTCCCACCCAAGCTCAAGTGCGACATTTGATATAAACTGCGAAAGTTCAACTGAGAAGAAGAATTCACAAAGTCAAGAATATTCAGCCAGCTGTTGACGATCCAGCTAGGGCAGCCTTCTCAGTTCCAGCTATTCAACGATCAACTACTCAGCTCAATCAAAGGAGCACATCAGTTGATACCCCCTGTTCAAGACCCACCTCTTGAAGATCGAAAGAGATCTAAAATCTTGTAAAGACGACAATAGCACCTACCTTCCTAGCGAGCAGTTAGGGACTTCAAGTGTGAGTCGTCGACCAGCTGAGGTAGCGAGCAGTTACCAGGTTCAGCCAACTGTCCTTCATTGTGTAATTTGTAAAGAAACTCAAGTTATATAGTGAAGTTCCCTTCTGCAGAAGGAAGAGAGAATGTAGAAGTTTGAGACTTCGAACCTCTATAAATCACTTATGTGCTGTACTATACTGATCATTTCATATCTCTGAACTGCACACAATATCACACAAGCTGCATTCAAACTGTCTTAACTGATTATCAAGTTTGTGCATAGATAATTTTCATCAAGCGAGTCAAAGGGCCCTGTTATTCCGCATCTAAAGTAAAAGTTTTTGAATCAGTTTATTCACCCCCCTCTAAACTGATACCGACTCATCTAGGACCAACAAGTGGTATCAGAGTGGTTGATTCTAAGGATCAGCCATTTCTGCAGATCAACTGAATCAGATCTACTTATCTGTGCTAACATTCTAGCTATGGGAAACCATAAGCTACCTTTGTTTTCAGTTGAGAACTATGATAACTGGAGCAGGAGAATGAAGGCGCATCTCTGCTCAATTCATGAGAATATGTGGGAAGTCATTGAAGAAGGTCCAATCATCATTATGATGGACAATGATGCTCACATAGTTGATATCAATCAACCGACAAGGATCCCGAAGCCAACTAATCTTCTCACCAGTGAAGAGAAGAAGTTGAAGAATCTAGAGTTCGTTGCTCAAGCTGCATTATTCCAAACTCTAGATGAAAATCGTATGAAGGATACAAAGAACTGCACAACTGCTAAAGAGATATGGGACCTACTAGCAGATCTTTGCAGAGAGTCCGAAGCCATAAAAGGAAACAAGCTCCAACTGGCAGTTGACAGGTATGAATCCTTCAAAATGCAGGCAGAAGAGTCCATCTCAAGCCTTGAAACTAGATTTCTAGGCATTATCAGTGAGATGAACAACCTCGGGAGAAGTTATCCCAATTCAGAGATGAATTCCAAAATACTGGATAATCTCACTGACGAATGGGATATGAAAGTGATAGCTACAAAGGATTCAAGAAACCTAAACAGCATCATTCCAAGGGAACTATTTGGTTATCTTAAAGCTCATGAGTACAGTCTAAACCGAAAAAGAGAAGCATCAACATCGTCAGCTCAAGACGCAGCTTTCTATGGAGAAAGGACCATGTTTAGAGACGCTCGAGGAAGAAACAACTTCCGACCTAGGAGCTCACCAGCCAAAGAAAACCAAGGCAGATCTTCAACTGAACGAAAAAGGGAGACAACTGAAAAGAAGGAGAATCTAACTGATGACATCAATAATCAGATTCAATCAGTTACCAAGTTGCTAGAAAAGTTGAAGAGAGCTCGGGATAAACAATCAGTTTCACCTCAGACTTATGAAATCCCAAAACTTGAAAAAGCCTACCAACCAGCTGAACGGCCAGCTGAACCATTCAGGAGTGGCAATCGCAATCTTGGAGAGTGTTTTCATTGTCATAAACAAGGACATTACAGGTTTGAATGTCCAGAACTCCCCGAAGACAAGAAAGCCAAGGTAAAAAGAAGTTTCTTCAAAAGAAAAGCAATGGTCGCAAGTCTCGAGAATGCCGTGTTGGATGATTCAGACTATCCTTCTGGAATCGATTCTAATGGTTACAGCTCTGATGATGATGAAGCATTATTCTGCCTCATGGCTGATCATGATGAAGAGGTTAGTACAGCTGACTCTCAAACTTCTTTTTATCATATCAATGAAGCAACTGTCTCTAGTAATGAACTTGATGTGAAACTTATGATGCTAGAAGACCAATTAGCTTCAATCTCCTGTTTGTATGTTGAACTGAAAGATGAAAATGATGAACTGAGAAACAAGGTCAGGAAACTGAGCATTGATCATGAAAGATTAAATTATCTAGAATCTCAGTTTATAGAATTTGAAAAATTGAAACTGAGAACTGCTGATCTAGAGGAAGAAAATCAAAAACTCAAGCAAGAGATCCTTAAAAAAGAAAAGGTAAACCTAAAGTTCAAAAAGGGATCTCAGACTCTAGATGAAATACTCAGTCATCAAAGACCTGGAACAGCTCAGGGCTAGGATATAACAAGTTCACTGCCCTAGAAAAGGGAAAAGTAGTTGCTCAACCCAGTGATAAGGGAATCTTAAAAGGGTTCAAGAGATCTCAGGATTAGCCAGCTGAGTCAAACAAAGGAAAAAGGAATATTGAAAAATCCCCAGACTCAGCCTAGAAAATTTGGTCAGTTTTACCAATCTAAAACACCTGGTCAGCTAAAGCCCAGTTCCCAGCCAAGACCATCAGTTCACTCAAGTCAATCCACTCGTCCAAAGCCTCCAGTTCAACAAAGGCCACCAGCTCAGTATAAAATGCCCTCAAGGCAAACTGGCAGATCAGTTCACTATGAGAAGACAGACCGATTTAGATCTCAAGCCTACCCTGCTAAGCAGTTTAATCAAAGCACTTCTAAGAGAGATCAAAGAAAATCATTTCAACCCTATCATCATTACAATGAATATCTGGATTCCAGAAATGAACCAAGAACTGATCCAGAAGGGTTCAATCCAATGATCTGGAAACACATAAGGCATTAGCCTGATAGAAGAGCTCAAAAAACTCGAAATAATTGTGTGCTAGTTGAATTGTTTTATCCCACTAACTTTCAACGCAAGTACCATTCAACCGACTCAAGGAGAGTTGAAAGAGAGTCAAAACTGATGAAACGATCCAAATCAGTTGACTCTTTGAGTGATAAGAAGCCTAAAGTTTGGCAAGTCTGGATTTCAAAAGGCTTAATGTATCAAAAAGAACCCGATATGAAACGGGTCCCTAAATGCTAATCATTTTCTCTGCAGGGAAAGAGCATCCTATCTATGAAGAAAATCAAAGACATTTGGTATCTAGATAGCGGGTGCTCCAAGCACATGACCGGAGACAGAGAAGATCTCGACGGTTATGAAGAAATCAAAGGTCCACTCGTCACATTTGGAGACAATTCCAAAAGCCGAACCATTGGAGAAGGGTTCGTTGTCAAAGGAAAAGTAGTTGTGAATGGAGTCTCCCACGTGGATGGACTAAAGCACAAATTACTCAGCATCAGCCAGCTGTGCGACAATGGCTACTCAGTTGACTTCACTAAAAACTCCTGCAATATAAGAGACAAGTCAACTGGAGTAATTTTGCTAACCGGCATCAGGAGAGGCAACATGTACATTGTTGACTGGTCAACCGGCTACTCAGAAGCTTGCTTTCTCTCGAAAAGATCAACTGAAGCAAGCTGGCTATGACATCGATGACTAAACCACCTCAACTTCAAAACAATCAACTACCTAGCAAAGAAAGAGTTAGTTGAGGGGCTTCCCAAGGAGATATACAAGAAAACAGGTGTATGTGGACCATGTCAAAAAGGGAAGCAGGTGAAGTCATCCTTCAAGAATAAGAATCATCCACCAGGAACAACTGACTGTCTTCAACTGCTACACATGGATTTGTTTGGTCCAGTTAGACCTCAAACTCCAAAAGGCAAAAGATTCACTTTTGTAGTAGTTGATGATTACTCAAGATATACATGGGTGGAATTATTGAGGAGCAAAGATGAAACATATGACAAGCTCACGGTACTGATCAGAAGACTACAAACTGAGAAGGAAAGATCAGTTCAAAGGATTCACTCCGATAATGGAACTGAATTTGTGAATCAACACATGATCAACTTCCTCAACCAGCTTAGAATCACTCATGAACACTCAGCTGCAAGAACTCCACAATAAAATGGTGTAGCTGAATGGCGCAACCGAACACTAAAGGAAGCAGCTCGAGCGATGATAGCTGATGCCAATATAGCTGAAGGGTACTGGGCTGAAGCAGTCAACACAGCTTGCTATACTCAAAATCGAAGTGCCACTATAGCAGCCCATGACAAGACACCTTATGAACTGTACAAGGGTCGTAAGCCTTCTATCTCATATTTTAAAATATTTAGCTGTAAATGTTATATTCACAACAATGACAAGACTCAATTAAAAGCTTTTAGTGCTAAAGCTGATGAGGGAATATTTCTTGGGTATAACTCTCCTCATGCACAAGCTTATAGAGTGTTCAATAAATGAACTCTTGTTGTGGAAATAACGTGTCATGTGGTATTTGATGAATTTGTTAATGAGTACAGGAACAAAGAAAGCATAGATACATCAGTTCAAGTACTACCTAGTGAAACTGAAAATTCGTAGGACTATGTGGATCACATTGTTCCAGAGCGGTTTGAAGTTTCATTAGAAGAAGGCAATGAAACTGGTACTAAACCAGTTGAGAACAACTTGGTCAATGAAGACACAAATTGTGCTGAGATCGAAACCCCACAACTGAAGCAGGGGAAAGAAATTATGAGAATGCTGAGCCAACTGATAAATGAGCAACTGATGATGTCATCACAGAAGATCCAGCTGGAGACTCAGCTGAAGCTATCTTGCCCAAATGGCTCCGAAACCACCCAACTGATAAGATAGTTGGTGATCCAAGAAGTCGAGTTCAGACCAGAGGATCAACCGAGCATGCATTATTCACATGCTTCATCTCTCAAATTGAACCAGCAAATGTCAAAGAAGCCTTAGAAGATTCAGACTGGATCATGGCTATGCAGGAAGAACTGAACCAGTTCACACGAAATGACGTATGGTTTCTTGTTGATAGGCCAAAAACCTAGAAAGTCATTAGCACAAAATGGATTTTTCGCAACAAACTGGATGAACAAGGAGTGATCAAAAGGAACAAGGCTAGACTGGTAGCCAAAGGTTACTCACAAAGTGAAGGAATTGACTTTGATGAGACATTTGCGCCAGTTGCAAGATTGGAAGCCATCAGACTGTTCCTAGCCTATGCAGCTCACTTCAACTTCACAGTCTATCAAATGGATGTCAAGAGTGCTTTTCTTCAAGGAATTCTCAAGGAAGATGTGTATGTTGAGCAATCGCCAGGCTTTGAAATTGGTGATCAAATCTTCAAACTAAAAAAATCCCTCTATGGACTAAAGCAACCTCCAAGAGTGTGGTATGAAACGCTAACAACATTCTTGCTGAAAAATGGGTTTCAAAAAGGAGTCATTGATCGAACTCTATTTCGAATAGAACGATCAACTGAGATCTTAATGGTTCAAATTTATGTGGATGACATAATTTTTGGATCAAAGAGCAAAGATCTATGCACATGGTTCGCTCAACTGATGCAAAGCGAATTTGAGATGAGCATGATGGGAGAAATGACATTCTTCCTAAGACTCCAAGTGAAGCAACTGAAAGATGGAATTCACATCAGCCAGGCGAAGTACACCAAGGAGCTAGTCAAGAAGTTTGGAGTAAGTAAAGGAAAAACTCTCAAGATTCCAATGAACACATCAGTTCAGCTAACTCTTGATGAAGAAGGAGAATCAGTTAGCCAAACATACTACAGAGGAATCATTGGGTCCTTACTTTACTTAACAGCCAGCCGGCCAGACATCTCATATTCAGTTGGTCTATGTGTGCGGTTTCAAGCCAATCCAAAGAAAAGTCATCTTGAAGCAGCTAAGAGAATTATCAAATATCTCAAAGGAACCATAAATCTTGGACTATGGTATCCTAGAGATGACAGTTTGAGTTTAATTGGATATTCAGACTCAGACTTTGGTGGATGCAAGATTGACAGAAAAAGTACCAGTGGAACATGTCAGTTTCTTGGAAGCAAACTGATATCCTGGTTTAGCAAGAAACAACACTCAGTTCCCACGTCAACAACTGAAGCAGAATATGTAGCTGCTGGTAGCTGCTGTGCTCAAATACTCTGGATGAAGTAACAGTTGAAGGATTACAAAGTTGAAACTGAAGAAGTGCCTATCTACTGTGACAACAATAGTGCAATTGCGATATCTCAGAATGCAGTTCTACATTCGAGAACTAAGCACATTGACATAAGCCACCACTTCATCAGAGATCACATCGAGAAGAAGGACATATGCATCAAATATGTCAATACTGAGAAACAGATAGCCGACATCTTCACCAAACCATTGCCTGAAGCAAGGTTTATAGAGCTATGCATACAGTTGGGACTGCTAGAGCTAGCATCACAGGATGAAGATGATAAACTGGAAGAAAAATGCCAAGAGACCACTCCAGCTGAAGAGAGAAACTAAATCAAAACGACGAGAAACTGATCAGTTTGCCACATAATCCATCAGTTTGAAGTAAAGGCAAGAAGCTACTGAGAGATAAGCAAACTGGAGATGATCAATTTACTCCATCAGTTCAACTAAATCATCAGTTCAGTCGCTCAAACTGATGATCCAGTCAGTTATGTAGAACATACAAGCTGCAAATTGATCAAACTGAAGAAAAAATCATAGGAACTGAAGTAAACTCAAAAGGAGATACCAGTTCAAGGGCCAGCTAAAGGAGAACAACTGAACTAAGAAGCAGCCGAATAAAGGTCTAAGCAGTTAAGACCAGTTAGGAACTGATGAGGAGATATCTCAGTTGGAACTGATCATAAGAAAGATCATCAGTTACAGTCAAAGCCAACTGATGACGTAATCAGTTTCAAGCAAAGGAGAAATTGCTGAAGAGAAACGATAAGTTCAAAAGTCTCAATAGTGGAAACGGTAAAAACACGTGTCATCCAAATGTTACCGTTGAATCGTCTTTCTCTCTCCTCTTTAATCCCCAACGGATAGAAATGAAAAGCCATTCGACGGGTCTATTGATCTAATCCGACTGTTGAATTTGGGGAGACCAAGCGTCACAACCGTTGGATAAACCCTTACAAATTCTATAAAAGGGATGGCTGAATTTTCATTTTTACTTTTACCGATCTCAGCACAGTAAAGAATTCAAGCATCTCTCATTCATTATTTCTCGAAACTGTTCTGAAGAACTCTCAAAAGTAAAAGCATCCAGTTCATAACTTTAGTTAAAGCCATTTTATCCCTATTAGATCATTCATCTCAAACAAAAACACCATGGCTGACAGACGCGCACCAGCTATTCGACAAAACTTCAACTTCAAAAAAACTGGTGATTCTTCACAAGGATTCCAAAGAAATCTCTACATAGATAAGTTTCTGGATATAGGCGCTTACAGAGAGAAGTGCTCAAATTCCGCCCTCTGCAACTCACTGATTGCAAAGATAGAGGATAGTGGGTTGAAAAGCTTCACGGAAAACTATCCATCGAAAATATATCCAGAGGCTGTGGTTGAGTTTTATTTAAACTCAAGAGGCTACGATGACAGAATCGAGACTAAAGTTCGTGGAGTCGAACTGATCGTAACTCCAGAACTGCTCGGGAGATTGTTCAAACTGCCAACCACCGGAACATGACTGTAAGATGTTCAAGTGGATCAAGAGGAAGCCTACCGCCAGTGGAAGCGTGAGGAATGCTTAGATGTGTACAAAAGCAGTACACTCATGTCTCTTCTTCAAGAAGAATACATAATTCTAGCCTCAGTTGTTGCTAGAATGATCACTGGAACAACTGGAAGCCACTCAGAAATGTTGGAGCACAAGTACAAGATATGTGCGGCGATCATCAGACGGATCGACATCAACTGGGCTCAATACTTCTTTGAGCAAATAAGGAAGTATGTTGATATTGTGGAGAAGAACTGGTTACCAACTGAGTTCTGTCAAAAGATGTGCTATCCAAGCAGAATCAGTTTCATACTGGAAAACATCTTTGACTCCATGGCAGAGGAGACCGACACGCTGATGATCGGCAAACTGGACTTTATACCAGTTACCGGCAAGAGACAACCAGCTGCAAAACCAATATCCATCAAAAGTAGCCAGCCAACTGCTGCTTCTTCAAAGAAAGTTGAGGAGTCATCAAGAAGAAAAGGCAAGGAAATTGCAGTTGAAACTCCATAAGAAGACTTCGATTCAGATGACAACATCCCAATAAGCCAGGTGTTGGGAAGCTCAATTAAAGCCAAGCATCTACGTCAAGTTCACTTTGGATCACTCATTGATTCACCTGAAGAAGTAATTTCTACCAGACTAGTTCAGTTCAAGGAAAAAGCTGGGAAGTCGAAGAAGAAGCCCTCGGCAGTTCAAACGAAAGGAAAGAAAAAGAAGAAGTCAAGGCCCCCACCTCCTCCTCAACTGCCTCTCCGTAACATCAAGATAATTGATGTTATGCCAGTTGAGAATAATGATATAGTACCTTACAGAGGAGTTCCCCCAAAGGATTCAGGAGCAGACTTTTTCAGAACTGCTTGCCCGCTGATGGGAGAAACAAAAGAGAACATTAGAGCTCTATCGAGAGCTGAAATTATCAAGTGCTGGGCTGATGAACAAGTTTAAAGATTCATAGCCGAGAACTTCATTGAGGACGTAACTGGATTACCCACTCTGTATGAAGCTCTAACAAGGTATGTCTACTGGTACCTTTGGAGACACTGCTTCAACTCTGAAGCCCACTTTCTTCTAACCACACTGTATGGGATGAGCTTCTAGAGAAGGGAAGTGGAGTATGGATTGGGCTGGACAGGAGTCCTCAGAGAAAAACCCAGTCATCACATTGAGAAGAATGCTTGCCATTCGAAGGAACCACCCACATCCTGCTAAGCAAACCCTGGTGGAAGTAATGAATGATCTGCTTATCTGGGCCAATATCAGACTGCCACCTTGTCGAACTCAAGCTGAGCAGCGACAATGGAAAGCCCCTCAAGTTCAACAACATTGGATGCTCACTGAACTACTAAAACTCAGACGGGAGCAGCTTAAGGAAGGGCAGGAGCTGTTCAATCAAGAAGTTCAGAAAAGTCATCAAAGGGCTGAAACTTCTACAGCTCACAATGCAAGGGAAACTGCCATAATGTCTGTGACTAGGCAGTTAACGTTCGAAGAATCCCCTCAGCCAGATGACGTCATTATCGATCTTCTTGATGACTTACCTGAGGAACCAGCTGCTGATGAGCGCACAACTAGTGATCTGGAATTTGAGGAAATGCTCAAGTCCCCTACTCTGCCAGATCTCCCAATTGATGAAGAGCTACAGGAACCAACTGAAGAGACTCAACTGCCCGATGAGCAAACTAAAGCACAAATAGCTCATTCCCTCGAATCAACTCCAAAGACAGCTGAGCATGACCAGTCAGCTGACTAGATAACTCAAGAAGGTGAACAATCTACATATCAAGGTACACTTGCCATAATTGTGTACATTGATCAAATCCAGAGAGCACTTCAAGCCGCCGCTCAAGGTGCCGCGTCAGAAATCTCATCAGAGTCAATTTATGATGAGATCATCATCATGGAGACAGATGAAATTTCCCACACAGTTCCTTGCGAGAAACTTGTTGGAACTGAAGAAGGAGAGGAAGCGGACTCAAGAGCAGTCCAGTTCGAGGCTCAACTCAGCAGTTCCATAGTCCAGCTTCCTCCACACTATGTGGAACGGATTGACTCCCTGCAGCAACAGGTTAAACTGCACACTGAGCAAATCAAGCAGCTGCAAGCACAATAGAGACTCCAGTTCGCTGAAACTGAGTCAGCTAGCAGCACCGAGGATGAAGATAAGGAGCCCACCGAACCGCTGGCCAAGAGAAGAAAAACTGATCACAAGAAGGACTAGAGGCTGATCAAAATTAAACATGATTAGAAAAGCCTTAAGTATACTTCTTGTTAATCAGTTGTAATTATCTTTTGATAAATATTTATAAAAGTTTATCTTTTTTTTTCAAATAAATGTCAAGCTTTACATTTATTTTGAAATTTTGACCGTTGCAAAACAATGACACGTGTCAAGGTCATTAATTGCCAACGACCAAAAGAAATCAGAGGCTAGTACCATTTCAACCATCATATCTATGAGCCTGTCCAAAAACTCATAAAAGCCTCTCTCTCTCAAGCCTCTCAAAAAGCCTCCTCCTCCTAAAAAAATCTCAAAACATCTTTCTCTCTCAAAAGATCTTAAATTTTCAAAAATTTCAGCCAACCTCAAAGATGGCCGAATTATCCAGATCTTCAAATTCCTTCAAAAACCAACTCATGAGAGATAAATTCCTTGACAGACAGAAATTTCAATTGATTCTTGATGAATCAAAGAATCCAATCCTTCTATCATATCTTCACAAAACAGGAGTTGTTCACTACCTAGAAACACCACCAAAATTCTTTAGACAAAATTTGGTGAGTAAATTCTTGCTTCAAGCAAAATTGTCTGCAGATGGGAAGATGATATCTTTAGTGATTCAAGGAAGGATGTTACACATCAATGAGAAAACAGTTGCTGAAGTATTTCAACTTCCACAAGAAGGCTCCTCCATTCAAGATCTAAAGGAATCTGCAGAGTCGCACTGGAGAGACTGGAAAGCTTCAACCTGCAACAAGCAATTCAGTTTTACCACCGCTAAAACTGATCTCAAGCCCGAGTATGGAGTTCTACTTGATATAATGAACAAGATGATGTTCGGAGCAATTGGAAGTCTAAGCCAACTCATCCAAGAGAGATACAAGGTCATGATTCACCTTGCTGAAGAAAGACAAACAAACTGGGCAGAATTTGTCTTTCAACAATTCAAGCATCAAGTCATCAAAGCTACAGACTCAAAGAAGTCTGGCAAATTTGAGTCAAAGGTCGGTCTTGTTCTAAGGATGAGCAAAATGCTTGAAGATCTACTGAACCTTCCAAGTGATAAATCACTACCGGTTCTAATCTCCGACTGGATCCCCAAGAAAGGAACTGCTCATCTACAGTCCCTAAAGAAGAAGAGAAAAGGAAAGGCCAAGCTGAGCAACTAGAGTTCGAGCAACTCAATTGCCAACGCCGTTCACTCTCCAAAATCAAAGAATGGATCGCTAGTTGATTTCCAGGTTTGCTCTGATCCAGATGAACTTATTCCATTCATCGGAATACCCCATCCAAACTATGGAGCAGACTACTTCAGAGGCACATGCCCTCCGCTCCAGCTGACTGAAGAGAATATTCGCACTTTCTACAGTGGTGAATATGCAGTCAAAAGTGCACAAAAGGAAGTGACCAATCTCCTTCTCACTCACTTCACCGTTGTTGCACAATGAGATCAAGAGTTGTTTAAACAACTTCACCGATATTTCTATTGGTACAACTGGAGACATTCTATGTCTATCCAGTCTCACTTCTTGCTAACTGCCTTTCATGGCATGAGCTTCTGGCAAAGAGAAGAAACTTGGAGCATCAAATGGATAGGATTATTAAATCCATTCCCTCTAACCATTGTGCAAGTTCAGCACATCATGAATCACCGGATGGTTAACAAGATTCCAGCAACCGCCTTACTGGCCGAATTCAAATCCAGATTCATGTTTTAAGCAGTTGGCACTACACGTCAACCAGTCAACTGCCCAACTGACTCACTTTGTCGTCAAATGAACTTTGATAATCTATCAAGTCAATCAGCTGAGCCATCTCGAGGAACTCCATCCGCTGTCAAAAGGATAAAACCCCACCTATCTCACACTGCAGTCATAGCTTCTCAAAGGAATACAAGGCACAATGATGCAAGAGACAATGACGATGAAGATACTGCCATGTCACCAAATCTCCTATCCAAAAGCTATGTGACTCCACTGCTCACGTCAGGCTCAAAAGGTGCACAGTTGACCAAGAAAAATGATTAGTTTCGGTCATCGCCAAAGGAAATCTCACACTCCCTTAGTCAAAGGATGAAGAGCTCGTCAGTTGAGATTCAGCTTCACCTTCACCAAGCCAAGAAGATAGAAAGGCCTGCACCATCCACGCACAAAACTGCATCCAAAGAAAGCAATACAGCTAGTCCAGCTAGGCCCTTCAAGAAGCGAAAATTGTCTACAGAAAAGCCGAGCAACTGATCAAACCGACTGATCAATTCAGTTGCAGCCTCAACTACAGCCAGCTCAGCAATGACAACTGAGTATCAAAAACTCAACTACTCAACCAACCGCTACGTCATCAATCAGTTGGACTGTATCCCAACTGACTAAGGATAAGTCTTTTTAAAATTCAAAAGCTTACCTTAACTATATTATTACCGTTGCGATTATGAAATATCTCATATTATATGTCAACGGTTACAATTTGAAAATCGGGCTCTATATCACAAAGTTGTCATTAATATCTCTGCATGGATCTTAAACCAACCCTTCAAACGGGCGAAGAAAATATATTTTAATGAGCTATAAATAGAAAGATCTGCAGAAAATATTTCGCTATTTATGGCAACTACCCCATTTTTAAAATCGCTACATCTCCGCCACACGATCTTAAAGTCACTTAACAGTTGAACGGCTGAGATAAATACAATATTAATTCAGCTAATCAACCATCAAATCGGATGGCTGATCAGCCAAGAAAAGCAATCGAGTACCCTCGATTCTTGCATGCAAAGAAGCATAAATATGTGTAAAGAGCTGAAGGCTTCGATCATCTGAAAATCTCTCTATCTCTCTCTCATTCGATCTTTTGCTAAGCCTTCTCTCACTCATCAAAACTCTTACATTTCTAAACTGAATATCATACTTTTGTAGAAATGAAGCCTCAATTTCCCATGGTGGATATTAAAGCTCTTGAGCGCAAAATGAGAAAGGATAAATCTCTAAATCTAGAGATGCTAAATGCACGTCTTGGCCCTGATGTCTTTCAACAGATTTATCGACCGTTGGCGGTGACTGGGTTGCTCCCCTTCTTGACACTGTTGCCGGTCAAGAACATACCTGCTTATGTTCCCGAGTTCTACTACAATGCAACTATCAATGGTGACAACATCATCTCCACTGTAAAGAATCAGGTGATCACGATCACAAAGGACACGATGATGTCCACTCTACACCTCCCTGGCAAAGGCCCAGACGTGATGGACCTAAATCTGCCATCCAAACATGAGTTATGGGAATCCTGGAAGCTTCCTCACGTGCGCCACAATGACAGTTCGTACAGATTAAAGGAGAGCTTGCAAAGTGATTTCATCCAACTTCTGGAAATCACCAGCCCTATTATCCATGGCAACTTCGAGATCGTCCATCTCTTCAAGATCAAGGCTCATCTTACAGCCGCTCTCTACTTTGGATGTCAAGCCGACTGGGCTTCCTACATCCTTGCGCAACTGAGACCCAACGTCGAGCGAGCAGCGTATGATCCGTCAACTGGCACATTCCGAGAAAGAGTCGGCTTTATAAATCGCATAAGCCACATCATACAAAGTCAGTTTGATGAGATCATACCAACTGGCGAACTGCTTGGAAGACGGGACACGCTCCTCACAATCTACTGCCATCAGATCCCGAAGCATCCATACCCACAAGGGCCTTCCAACTCAGATCGTGGAAAGGCGCCCTTGGAGGCAACCGTCAGCTCCACTGATGAAAGAGAGCTGATGCTGGAGAGTGCATCTCTTTTAAGGCTGATCATTAGCAAGCTCCCAACCTCCACCTTTAGTCCAAAGTGACTATATTGAGGTTGATTTTGAAGCGATTCTAGACCAGCAGCTTCGAAGCTGCTTTGGTCTCATTGAGGACAATGACTCCTTCCTCTTCGCGCAACTGCGGTGGTACTTGCAGTACCACATATGGCGCTTTCAACTGGATGAGTCAACTATGTTCCACCTCATCCACATCCATGGCTCCTCCTTCTAGATTAGAGAGGGCACATGGAGTCGCAACTGGATGAATCATCCACTCTCCTCGCCTCCAACGCTCTCAGAGATCGTGGATTCAATGATCAAATGACTCCAGCTCGGTATACCCACCGATGGCCCTCTCCCCGACAATGAACCAGCCAACTCCTCGTGCACACCCCTCGTTGGTGATCCATCCCTTCCTTCAACTGATGAGATCTTCACCAGCTTGGCCCCCATGAACTTCAGAGAGCAAGACATCTTTGATCACGGTCAGTTTATGCCAACTGAAGATGGCTATGCATGGCTTTCTCCACCCATGCCAATTCCTTCAGTTTCCTCGGCAGCTCATGATGACAATTTGGCAACCGCCTTCACTTTTCTGCCAAATTTGTCATTTCCATCATGCGATCCACTTCACCTTTTGGATGATGCCAAAAAGGGGGAAGATGGATAGTATGATGATGGATGGATGCATGATGATGGATGCATGACTCTTTAGGATCAAATTCAAAGAGAAATTCATCATGAGGGGGAAGATCAGCTTCAGGGGGAAGCATGGACACTACAAGGAGTCCATAAAAGAGGAGAATCGAGCAGAAGGATAAGGAGAAATTGGAGCAACATTCAGGAAGTAGATTAGTAGTCTTAACTACTAACTCTTGAAATTATGCCTTAAAATGAATATATAATACAAGTTTTGATATGATTTTACTTCAAGCTTGAATGTTTTGACATAATTCTTTATGCTCTAATACTTCAGTCATGCTCTGATACTTGAATGAGAAGCATGAATAAGCCCAAATTGTTCTTAAAATTGACATGCTTTGATATTTAAATGATAAGCATGAATGACAAATGCTCTAATAATTGAATGAAAATCATGAGTCAATTTATCTCAATATGCTATGAATGTGACATGCTCTGATATTTGAATGATAAGCATGAATGACAAATGCTCTAATAATTGAATGAAAATCATGAGTCAATTTGTCTCAAATGCTATGAATGTGCACTGACTGTAAGATTCTATTTAAAGCATTCGCCACACTTGCAGTTTTTCCATCATCATCAACAAAGTTTTGACATCATCAAAAAGGGAGAAATTGTTAGGAAAAACTATCAAGGAACCCCTAGATAAGGTTTTGATGAGATGTCAAAATTATTTATGAAAAACTGACCAAAGTTCAAGCTGTAGATCAAAGCTGACCAACCCAGGGCATCATCAAAGAAGAACTCAAGAAGAGTCAAAGTCAACCGATCTTAAGAATGGCCCACAAGTTGAAAGACAAGTCATCCAGTCTAAAGTTCAACTTGGCTGAGGAGTCATACTAGTCAAAACAAGCTAACAACCAAGTCAGCTGAACTGAGGAACAAAGGAGTTGACCAAAGATTGAAGAAACTAATAGAATGTCAGTTTATGCCAGAGACTGGCAATATTCAACTAGAGCAATGGCCAATCTCAGCTGACAAGCCCAGAACTGTCAACTGGAGCAATGGCCAATCTCAGCTGATAAACCTAGAACTATCAGCTGGAGCGATGGCCAATCTCAGCTGATAAGCCCAGAACTACCAACTGGAGCGATAGCCAGAGTCAGTTGATAAGCCCAGAACTGCCAACTGGAGCGATAGCCAGACTCAGCTGATAAGCCCAGAACTGCCAACTGGAATGATAGCCAGACTTAACTGATAAGCCCCCCAAGAACTGCCAACTGGAGCAATAGTCAAACTCAGCTGACAAGCTCATAACTGCCAGCTGGGACGATAATCTAACTGAGCTGAGAAATCCAAAACTGCCAACTGAAATTCCAAACTGCCAAAAGAGCTGAAGCCAGAAGACTCCTGGAGTGTATTGCTTAAATCAGCGTATCTTGGAATAAATGCTCCTTCAAAGATCCTGGAATTTAATGAAGATCGATTGGCAGAGTAACGGCTACTTCAACCAAATGATCCAAGCGATCATTAAAGACCACCTGTCGTTGATGAGCCATCAGAGCCACTGATCAATGGATAATGGAACTCAACGGTCATAAAATTACTCCTCTATAAAAGACGGGTGAATCAGAGTTTTAAATACTCTTCGTAACCACAACCTTTTGCCAACCGTCGCATATACAAGCAAAGAGCTTTTCTTTCTCCCTCCCACCCAAGCTCAAGTGCGACATTTGATATAAACTGCGAAAGTTCAATTGAGAAGAAGAATTCACAAAGTTAAGAATATTCAGCCAGCTGTTGACGATCCAGCCAGGGCAGCCTTCTCAGTTCCAGCTATTCAATGATCAACTACTCAGCTCAATCAAAGGAGCACATCAGTTGATACCCCCTGTTCAAGACTCACCTCTTGAAGATCGAAAGAGATCAAAAACCTTGTAAAGATGACAATAGCACCTACCTTCCTAGCGAGCAGTTAAGGACTTCAAGTGTGAGCCGTCGACCAGCTAAGGTAGCGAGTAGTTACCAGGTTCAGCCAACTGTCCTTCATTGTGTAATTTGTAAAGAAACTCAAGTTATATAGTGAAGTTGCCCTTCTGCGGAAGGAAGAGAGGACGTAGAAGTTTGAGACTTCGAACTTCTATAAATCGCTTGTGTGCTGTACTATACTGATCATTGCATATCTCTGAACTGCACACAATATCACACAAGCTGCACTCAAACTGTCTCAACTGATTATCAAGTTTGTGCATAGATAAGTTTCATAAAGCGAGTCAAAGGGCCCTGTTATTCCGCATCTAAAGTAAAAGTTTTTGAATCAGTTTATTCACCCCCCCTCTAAACTGATACCGACTCGCCCGGGACCAAAATTTTAGCTGTTAGAATCGTGCATGGTGCTGATGAGAGGCTTTAGATGCATTCTATGCATGGCACGGTCACTTCTAGACTTGCTCGTCTTCATTCTTGGGTGAAGTTTTCTGCGGTTAAGTGGGGGTCTTGGATCTGGGAATCTTCTATTCCGATGCGTCGCTCAATGGTTAATTTGCGATTGCTTCTTTCTTGACTTCCTACTTTTGACAAGTTGCATGGTTTTCTTGGGCCAAATAGGTATTCTTTGTGTCAAGGTGTTTATGAGACTATGGATCATCTTTGTTGGGATGGTTCATGTGTGGCGATTGTGTGGCGTTGGATTTTCACTGCTTTTCAAGTTGATTTCATCCATGCAACGTCTATTCATGAAGCTTATGTTTATTTTATGAATTGCAAGTTTAGTTCGCAGATTTTGAAGCTTTGGAAGTTGGCAATTATCACGGCTATATGGGGAATTTGGACATTTCGAAATAAAGCTATCTATGAGGATTTTGCTCCTACGCCTTTCATCATTCTCACTCTTATTCGGACGGCGATTCGGGAGTTTTCTTTCACTCAGGGTACGCATGGTTACATGAGAAATTCGGTTGAGGATCTTTTAATTTTGAGGGCATTGCATGTTACTCCTCGGGCATCTCCTACTCGGGACCCTATTTTTATTTTTTGGAGGCTGCCTCCTCCAGGGTGGGTGAAAATTAATACGGATGGGTCTTCGGCTGGTGCTCCGGGGATTATGGTGACTGGCGGTGTGATTAGGTGTTCGGATGGCTCGGTAATTTTTTGCTTTCACACGGATGAAAGGGTGGATTTTTGTTGGTCCCGGAGGAGTCGGTATCATTTTAGAGGGGGGTGAATAAACTGATTCAAAAACTTTTTACTTTAGATGCGGAAAAATAGGGCCCTTTGACTCACTTGAAGAAACTTATCTATGCACCAACTTGATAATCAGTTGAGACAGTTTGAGTGCAGCTTGTGTGATGTTGTGTGCAGTTAGAGATATGCACTGATCAATAAGTACAGCACACAAGAGATTTATAGAGGTTCGAGGTCTCAAACTTCTACGTCCTCTCTTCCTTCCGCAGAAGGGCAACTTCACTATATAACATGAGTTCCTTTACAAATTACACAATGAAGGATAGTTGGTTGAACCTGGTAATTGCTCACTACCTCACCTAGTCGACGGCTCACACTTGAAGTCCCTAACTGCTCACTAGGAAGGTAGGTGCTATTGTCGTCTTTACAAGGTTTTAGATCTCTTTTGATCTTCAAGAGGTTAGTCTTGAACAAGGGGGTATCAACTGATATGCTCCTTTGATTGAGCTGAGTAGTTGATCTTGAATACCTGAAAACTGAGAAGGCTGCCCTGGCTGGTTCGTCAACAGCTGGCTGGATGTCTTGATTCAGTGAATTCTTCTTCTCAGTTTGACTTTCGTAGTTTCTATCAAACGTTGCACTTGAGCTTGAGTGGGAGGGAGAAAGAAAAGCTCTGCTTGTATATGCGAAGGTTGGCAAGAGGTTATGTTTGCGAAAAAGTGTTTAAAACTCTGATTCACTCGTCTTTTATAGAGGAGTGATTTTATGACCGTTGAGCTCCATTGTCCATTTGATCAGTGGCTTTGTTGGCTCATCAATGGCATGTTGTCTTAAATGATCGCTTGGATCATTTGGTTAAAGTAGCCGTTACTCTGCCAATCGATCTTCATTGAATTCCAGGATCTTTGAAGGATCATTTATTCCAAGATACGCTGATTTAAGCAATACACTCCATGAATCTTCTGGCTTCAGCTCTCTTAGCAGTTTGGAATTTCAGTTGGCAGTTTTGGATTTCTTAGATAAGTCACATTATCGTCCCAACTAGCAGTTCTGAGCTTGTCAACTGAGTCTGCATGTTGCTCCAGATGGCAGTTCTGGACTTATCAGCTGAGTCTGGCTATCGCTCCAGTTGGCCGTTCTGGGCTTGTCAGCTGAGATAGGCCATTGCTCCAGTTAGTAGTTCTGGGCTTGTCAGCTGAGATTGGCTATTGCTCCAGTTGGCAGTTCTGAGCTTGTCAGCTGAGATTGGCCATTGCTCCAGTTGGCAGTTCTGAGCTTGTCAGCTGAGATTGACCATTGCTCCAGTTGGCAGTTCTGAGCTTGGCAGCTGAGATTGACCATTGCTCCAGTTGGCAGTTCTTAGCTTGTCAGCTGAGATTGGCCATTGTTCCAGTTGGCTACTGTCAGTCTCTGGCATAAACTGATATTTTATCAGCTTCTTCAATTTTTGGTCAACTCCTTTCTCCCTCAGTTCAGCTGACTCGATTGTCAACTTGCTTTAATCGGTATGATTCCTCAGCCAAGTTGAACTTTAGACTGGATGACGTGTCTTTCAACTTGTGGGTCATTCTTCAGATTGGTTGACTTTGACTCTTCTAGAGTTCTTCTTCGATGATGCCCTGGGCTGATCAGCTTTGATCTACAGCTTGAATTTTGGTCAGTTTTTCATAAATAATTTTGACATCTCATCAAAACCTGATCTAGGGTTTCCTTGATAGTTTTTCCTAACAATTTTCCCCTTTTTGATGATGTCAAAACTTTGTTGATGATGATGGAAAAACTGCAAGTGTAGCAAATGCATTAAATAGAATCTTTCAGTCAGTGCACATTCGTAGCATATTGAGACAAATTGGCTCATGATTTTTATTCAGTTATTAGAGCATTTGTCATTCATGCTTATCATTCAGATATTAGAGCATGTCATATTCGTAGCATATTGAGACAAATTGACTCATGATCTTTTATTCAATTTTTAGAGCAATTGTCATTCATGCTTATCATTCAAATATCAGAGCATGTTAGTTTTAAAAGTAATTTGGGCTTATTCATGCTTCTCATTCAAGTATCAGAGCATGACTGAAGTATTAGGGCATAATGAATTATGTCAAACTATTCAAGCTTGAAGCAAAATCAAGATCAAAACTTCTATTATATATTCATTTTAAGGCATAACTTCAAGAGATTCAAGAGTTAGTAGTGAAGACTACTAATCTACTTCCTGAATGTTGCTCCAATTGCTCTTTTTCCTTTTGCTCGATTCTCCTCTTTCTTGGATTCCTTGTAGTGTCCATGCTTCCCCTTGAAGTTGATCTTCCCCCTCATGATGAATTTCTCTTTGAATTTAGTCCCAAAGAGTCATGCATCCATCATACTGTCCATCATCATATTGTCCATCTTCCCCCTTTTTGGCATCATCCAAAAGGTGAAGAGGGTCACATGATGGTAATGACAAATTTAGCAAAAAAGTGAAGGCGGTTGCCAAATTGTCATCATGAGCTATAGGAACTGAAGATATTTGCATGGGCGGGGAAAGCCATGCATAGCCATCTTCAGTTAGCATGAACTGACCTGGATCAGAGATATCTTGATCTCTGAAGCTCATGGGGGCCAAGCTGGTGAAGATTTCATCAGTTGAAGGGAGTGGTGGATCACCAACGACGGGTGCGCACGAGGAGTTGGTTGGTTCATTCTCGGGGAGAGGGTCATTGGCGGGTATACCAAGCTGGAGTCACTTGATCATTGAATCCATGATCTCCGAGAGCGTCGGAGGCGAGGAAAGTGGATGATTCATCCAGTTTCGACTCCATGATCCATCTCTAATCTAGAAGGCTGAGCCATGGGTATGGATGAGGTGAAACATAGTTGACTCATCCAGTTGAAAGCGCCAAATATGATACTGCAAGTACCGCCGCAATTGCGTGAAGAGGGAGGAGTCGGTGTCCTCAATGAGACCAAAGCAGCTTCGGAGCTGGTGGTCGAGAACTTCTTCAAAATCAACTTCAATATAGTCGTTTTGGACTAAAGGTGGAGGTTGGGAGCTGGCTGATATTGTGGGCTGATCACTCAGCCTTAAAAGAGATGCACTCTCCAGCATCAGTTCTCTTTCATGAGTGGAGCTGACTGTTACTTTTAAGGGTGCCTTTCCACGATCTGAGCTGGAAGGCCCTTGTGGGTGTGAGCGCTTTGGGGTCGAATGGCAATATATTATGGGGAGCATGTCCCGTCTTCCAAGCAGTTCGCCAGTTGGTATGATCTCATTAAACTGGCTTTGTATGATGTGGCTTATGCGGTTCATAAAGCCGACTCTTTCTCGGAATGTGCCAGTTGAAGGATCAAACATCACTCTCTCGACGATGGCTCTCAGTTGCACCAGGATATAGAAAGCCCAGTCGGCTTGACATCCAAAGTAGAGGGCGGCTGTGATATGAGCCTTGATCCCGGAGAGTTGAACGATCTCGAAGTTGCCATGGACAATATGGCTGGTGATATCCAGAAGTTGGATGATATCACTTTGCAAGCTCTCCTTTAATCTGTGCGAACTGTCGTTGTGGTGCACATGAGGAAGCTTCCAGATTTTCCATAGCTCATGTTTAGATGGCAGATTTAGGTTCATCACGTCTGCACCTGTGCCAGAGAGGTGTAGAGTTGATATCATCATGTCCTTTGTGACTGTGATCACCTGATTCTTTACTGTGGAGATGATGTTGTCGCCGTTGATAGTTGCATTATAGTAGAACTCGGCGACGTAGTCAGGTATGTTCTTGACCGGCAACTGTGTCAAGAAGGAAAGCAATCCAGTCGCTACCATTGGTCGATAAATCTGTTGAAAGATATCCAGGCCAAGACGTGCATTAAGCATCTCCAGATTTAGAGACTTGTCCTTTCTCATTTTGCGTTCAAGAGCCTTAATGTCCACCATGGAAAATGGAGGCTTCATTTCTGCAAAAGAATGATATTTAGTTTTAGAAATGTAAGAGTTGAGATGAGCGATGGAAGGCTTAGCAACCGATCGAGTAAGATAGAGAGAGATTTTCAGGTGATCGGAGCCTTCATCCCCTTGCTCATATTTATGCATCTTATACATGCAAGAATCAAGAGTACTCGATTGATTTTCTTGGTTGATCAGCCATCCGATTTGATGGTTGATTAGCTGAATTAATGATGTATGTACCTCAGCCATTCATCGGTTAAATGACTTTATGATCGTGTGGCTGGGATGAAGTCATTTTGAAAACGAGGTAGTTGCCATAAATAGCGAAATATTTTCTGCAGATCTTTCTATTTATAGCGCAATAAAATATATTTTCTTTGCCTGTTTGAAGTGTTGGTTTTAAGATCCATGCAGAGATATTAATGACAACTTTGTGATATTGAGCCTGATTTTCAAATTGTAACAATTGACATATAATATAAGATATTTCATGATCTCAATGGTAATAAAATAGTTAAGGTAAGCTTTTAAAAAAATCTTATCCTTAGTCAGTTGGGATACAGTCCAACTGACTGATGATGTGGCAGTTGGTTGAGCAGTTGAGTTTTTGATACTCAGTTATCATTGCTGAGCTGGCTGCAGTTGAGGCTTGTAACTGAATTGATCAGTCAGTATGATTAGTTGCTCGGCTTTGCTGTAGACAATTTTTGCTTCTTGAAGGGCCTAGCTGGACTAGCTGCACTACTTTCTTTAGATGCAGTTTTGTGCGTTGATGGTCCAGGCCTTTCCGTCTTCTTGGCTTGGTGAAGATGAATCTGGATCTCAACTGACGAGCTCTTCATCTTTTGACTAAGAGAGTGTGAGATTTCTTTTGGCGATGACCGTAACTGATCATTTTTCTTGGTCAACTGCGCACCTTTTGAGCTTGTCGTGAGCAGTGGAGTCACATAGCCTTTGGATAGGAGATTTGGTGACGTGGCAGTGTATTCATCGTCACTATCTCTTGTATCATTATGCCTTGTATTCCTTTGAGAAGCTATGACTGCAGTGTGGCATAGGTGGGGTTCTATCCTTGGGTCAGCAGATGAAGTTCGTTGTGAAGGCTCAGCTGATTGACTTGATAGATTATCAAAGTTCAACTGACGATAAAGTGAGTCAGTTGGGCAGTTGACTGGTTGACCTGCAGTTCCAACTGCTTGAAACATGAATCTGGATTTGAATTCGGCCAGTAAGGCGGTTGGTGGAATCTTGTTGACCATCCGCTGATTCATGATGTGCTGAACTTGCATAATGGTTGGAGGGAATGGATTTGACGATCCTATCCATTTGATGCTCCAAGTTTCTTCTCTTTGCCAGAAGCTCATGCCATGAAAGGTAGTTAGCAAGAAGTGAGACTGGATAGACATAGAATGTCTCCAGTTGTACCAATAGAAGTATCGGTGAAGTTGTTTAAACAACTCTTGATCACGTTGTGTAACAACAGTGAAGTGAGTGAGAAGGAGATTGGTCACTTCCTTTTGTGCACTTTTGACTGCATATTCACCACTGTAGAAAGTGCGAATATTCTCTTCAGTCAGCTGGAGCGGAGGGCATGTGCCTCTCAAGTAGTCTGCTCCATAGTTTGGATGGGGTATTCCGATGAATGGAATAAGCTCATCTGGGTCGGAGCAAACCTGAAAATCAACTGGTGATCCGTTCTTTGATTTTGGAGAGTGAACAGCATTGGCAGTTGAGTTGCTCGAACTTTGGTTGCTCATCTTGGCCTTTCCTTTTCTCTTCTTCTTCAGGGACTGTAGATGAGCAGTTCCTTTCTTGGGGATCCAGTCGGGGATTAGAACCGGTAGTGATTCATCATTTGGGAGCTTCAGCAGGTCTTCAAGCATTTTGCTCATCCTTAGAACAAGTCCTACCTTGGACTCAAACTTGCCAGACTTTTTTGAGTCTGCAGCCTTGATGACTTGATGCTTGAATTGTTGAAAGACGAATTCTGCCCAGTTTGCTTGTTTTCCTTCAGCAAGGTGAATCATAACCTTGTATCTCTCTTGAGTGAGTTGACTTAGACTACCAATTGCTCCGAACATCATTTTGTTCGTTATATCAAGTAGAACTCTATACTCAGGCTTGAGATCAGTTTTAGCGGTGGTAAAACTGAATTACTTGTTGCAGGTTGAGGCTTTCCAGTCTCTCCAGTCCGACTCTGCCGATTTCTTTAGATCTTGAACGAATAAGCTTTCTTGTGGAAGTTGGAATACTTCAGCAATTGTTTTCTCATTGATGTGTAACATCCTTCCTTGAGTCACTGAAGATATCATCTTTCCATCTGCAGATAATTTTGCTTGAAGCAAAAATTCACTCACCAAATTTTGTCTAAAGAACTTTGGTGGTGTTTCCAGATAGTGAAGAACTCCTGTTTTTTGAAGATTTGACAGAAGGATTGGGTTCTTTGATTCATCAAGAATCAATTGAAATTTCTGTCTGTCAAGGAATTTATCTCTCATAAGTTGGCTTTTGAAGGAGTTTGAAGATCTGGATAATTCGGCCATCTTTGAGTTTGGCTGAAGTTTTGGAGTATTCAAGATCTTTTGAGAGAGAAAGAGATTTTTAGATCTTTTTGGAGGAGGGGGATTTTTGAGAGGCTTGAGAGAGATAGGCTTTTATGAGTGTGTGGACAGGCTCATAGATATGATGGTTGAAATGGTACTAGCCTCTAATTTCTTTTGGTCGTTGGCAATTAATGACCTTGACACGTGTCATTGATTTGCAACGGTCAAAAATTTCAAAATAAATGTAAAGCTTGACATTTATTTGAAAATAGAAAGAAATAAACTTTTATAAATATAATCAAAAGATAATTACAACTGATTAACAAGAAGTATGCTTAAGGCTTTTCTAATCATGTTTTAAGTGTGATCAGCCTCTAGTCCTTCTTGTGATCAGTTTTTCTTCTTTTGGCCAGCGGCTTGGTGGGCTCCTCATCATCATCCTCGGTGCTGCTAGCTGACTCGGTTTCAGCAAACTGGAGTCTCTGTTGGGCTTGCAGCTGCTTGATTTGCTCGGTATGCAGTTTAACCTGTTGCTGCAGGGAATCAATCAGTTCGACATAATGTGGAGGGAGCTGAACTATGGAATTGCTGGGTTGAACCATGAACTGGACCGCTCTAGACTCTTCTTCCTCCCCTTCTTCAGTTCCAACAAGTTCCTCGCAAGGAACTGTGTGCGAAATCTCATCTGTCTCCATAGCGATGATCTCATCATAAATTGACTCTGATGAGGTTTCTGGTACGGCAGTTTAAGCGACAGCTTGGAGTGCTCTTTGTATTGGATCAATGTACACAGTTATAGCAAGTGTACCTTGATATGTGGATTGATCAGTCTCTTGAGCTATCTGATCAGCTGACTGGTCATGCTCAGCTGTCTTCGGAGTTGACTCGATGAAAGGAGCAATTTGTGCTTCAGTTTGCTCCTCAGGCAGTTGAGTATCTTCAGTTGGTTCTTGTAGCTCTTCATCAACTGGGAGATCTGGCAGAGTGGGGGACTTGAGCATTTCTACAAATTCTAGATCGCTAACTGTGCGCTCATCAGCAGCTGGCTCTTCAGGTGAGTCATCCAGAAGATTTATGATGACATCATCTGGGTGAGGGGTTTCTTCAAATGTTAACTGCCTGGCCACAGATGTTATGGCAGTTTGCCTTGTGTTATGAACTGCAGAAGATTCAGCCCTTTGATGACTTCTCTGGAACTTCTTGGTTGAACAACTCCCGCCCTTCATTAAGCTGCTCCCGTCTGAATTTTAGCAGTTCATTGAGCATCCAATGTTGTTGAACTTGAGGGGCCTTCCATTGATGCTGCTCAGCTTGAGTTCATCGAGGTGGCAGTCTGATGTTGGCCCAGATAAGCAAGTCATTCATTGCTTCCACCAGAGTTTGCTCAGCAGGACGTGGGTGGTTCCTTTGAATGGCAAGCATTTTTCTCAATGTGATGATTGGATTTTGCTCTGGAGTCTCCTGTCCAGCCCAATCCATACTCCATCTTTCTTCCCTTCTCCAGAAGCTCATCCCATGCAGTGTAGTTAAAAGAAAATGGGCTTCAGAGTTGAAGCAGTGCCTCCAGAGGTACCAGTAAGCATACCTTTTTAGAGCTTCATACAGAGTAGGAAGTCCAGTCACATCCTCGATGAAGTTCTCAGCTATAAACCTTTGGACTTATTCATCAGCCTAGCATTTGATAATTTCAGCTCTTGATAGAGCTCTGATGTTTTCTTCTGTCTCTCCCATCGGCGGGCGGGCAGTTCTGAAGAAGTCTGCTCCAGAATCCTTTGGGGGAACTCCTCTGTACGGAACTATATCATCATTCTCGACTGGCATAATATCAATTATTTTGATGTTGTGAGGAGGCAGTTGAGGAAGAGGTGGAGGCCCTGACTTCTTCTTCTTCTTTCCTTTTGTTTGAACTACTGAGAGCTTCTTCTTCGGCTTCCCAGTTCTTTCCTTGAACTGAACTGGTCTTGTAGATATTACTTCTTCTGGTGAATCAATCAGTGATCCAAAGCGAACTTGACGCAGAGGTTTCGCTTTGATTGAGCTTCCCAACATCTAGCTTATTGGGATGTTATCATCTGACTCGGAGTCTTCTGGCGGAGTTTCAACTGCAATCTCCTTGCCCTTTCTTCTTGATGACTCCTTAGTTTTCTTGGAGGAAGCAGCAGTTGGCTGACTGCTTTTGAAGGATATTGGTTTTGCAGCTGGCTGCCTTTTTCCAATGACTAGTATAAAATCTATTTTATCAACCATCAGTGTGTCGGTTTCCTCATTGATGGAGTCAAAGATGTTCTCTAGTATGATGCTAATTCTGCTTGGATAACACATCTTTTGGTGGAACTTAGTTGGTAACACATTCGGTTTCCAGTTCTTCTCCACAATGTCAACATACTTCTTTAATTGCTCGAAGAAGTATTGAGCCCAGTTGATGTTGATCCCTCTGATGATCGCCGCACAAATTTTGTACTTGTGCTCCGACATTTCTAAGTGGCTTCCAGTTGTTCCGGTGATCATTCTCGCAGCAACTGAGGCCAAAATCATGTATTCTTCTTGAAGAAGAGACATGAGTGTATTGCTTTTGTACACATCCAAGCATTCCTCCCGCTTCCACTAGCGGTAGGCTTCCTCTTGATCCACTTGAACATCTTGCAGTCGTGTTCCGGTGGTTGGCAGTTTGAACAATCTCCCGAGCAGTTCTGGAGTTATGATTAGTTCGACTCCACGAACTTCCGTCTAGATTCTGTCATCATAGCCTCTTGAGTTTAAATAAAACTCAACCACAGTCTCTGGATATATTTTTGATGGGTACTCTTCTGTGAAGCTCTTCAACCCACTATCCTTTAACTTTGTCATCAGTGAGTTGCAGAGGGCGGAGTTTGAGCACTTCTTTCTGTAAGCGCCTATATCCAGAAATTTATCTCTGTAGAGATTTCTTTGGAATCCTTGTGAAGAATCACCAGTTCTTCTGAAGTTGAAGTTTTGTTGAACAGCTGGTGCGCGTCTGTCAGCCATGGAGTTTTTGTTTGATTTGAATGATCAAAAGGGATAAAATGGCTTTGGCTGAAGTTATGAACTCGATGCTTTTACTTTTAAGAGTTCTTCGGAACAGTTTTGAGAATTAAAGAATGAAAGATGCTTGAATTCTTTACTGTGCTTAGGATCAGTAAAAGTAAAAATGAAAATTCTGCCATCCTTTTTGTAGAATATGAGGGGGTTCATCCAACGGTTGTGACGCTTGGTCTCCCCAAATTCAACGGTCGGAGTAGATCAATCGACCCGTCGATTGACTTTTCATTTTTATCCGTTGGGGATTAAAGAGGAGAGAGAAAGACTTTTCAACGGTAACATTTGGATGACACGTGTTTTTACCGTTTCCACTATTGAGACTTTTGAACTTATCTCTTCTCTTCAGTAGTTTCTCCTTGGCTTGAAAACTGATTACGTCATCAGTTGGGTTTGGTTGTAACTGATGGTTGTTCTGTTGATCAGTTCCAACCGGGATATCTTCTCATCAGTTCCTGACTGATCTTAACTGCTTCGATCTTTTCAGTTGCTTCTCAGTTCAACTGTTCTCCTTCAGCTGGTCCTTGAACTGATATATCATTTTGAGTTTACTTCAGTTCTTATGACTTTTTCGTCAGTTTGAACGATTTGCAGCTTATATGTTCTGCATAACTGACTGGATTATCAGTTTGAGTTACTGAACTGATGATTCAGTTGAACTGCTAGGGTAAACTGATCATTTCCAGTTTGCTTATTTCTCAGCAGCTTCTTGCATATACTTCAAACTGGTGGATTATGTGGCGAACTGATCAGTTTTTCGTCTTTTTGACTCAGTTTCTTTCTTCAGCTGGAGTGGTTCCTTGGTCTTTTTCTTCCAGTTCATCATCTTCATCCTGTGATGCTAGCTCCAGCAGTCTCAACTGTATGCATAGCTCCATAAACCTTGCTTCAGGCAACGGTTTGGTGAAGATGTCGGCTATCTGCTTCTCAGTATTTATATATTTGATACATATATCTTTCTTCTCGATGTGATCTCTGATGAAGTGGTGCCTTATGTCAATGAGCTTAGTTCTTGAATGTAGAACTGGATTCTGAGATATCGCAATTGCACTATTGTTGTCACAGTAGATAGGCACTTCTTCAGTTTCAACTTTGTAATCCTTCAACTGTTGCTTCATCCAGAGTATTTGAGCACAGCAGCTTCCAGCAGCTACATACTCTGCTTTAGTTGTTGACGTGGCAACTGAGTGCTGTTTCTTGCTAAACCAGGATATCAGTTTGCTTCCAAGAAACTGACATGTTCCACTGGTGCTTTTTCTGTCAATCTTACACTTTTGAACTAGTGTCTTAAGCTGGCATGTTCATCAACTGTTGTTCTTCTTCAGTTGGTACTTCTTCTTTAGTTGGAACTTCTGATATTTGATGATCAGTCTGGCACATTTGAACTAGTGTCTTGAACTGGTATGTTCTTCAGTGCACAACTGTAGACTGAAAAGCTTCATGTGGTATGTATACTTTGATAACCAGTTGGTACTTCAAACTTGTCAGTACCTACATTTTCAGTTTACTTGACTTGCTAACTGATTTAGCAATCAAGCTACAACATTCTTCTTTTCTCAGCCCATGGCTGGATTTCTTTTCCTTTTTCTTTTCTTTTTCTTTTTTTTCTTTTTTTTCTTTAATTTTTTTTCTTTTTCTTTTTCTTTTCTTTCTCTCTTTTTTTATTTTCTTTTTATTTTCGGATTGATCATTCTCAAGCTTTAATAGCTCATTTTTTTTTGTTTTGATCAACCTCGGTTTTCTGTTTGATTTCTTTTCAGTTTTTCAAAACTCTTTGACCTGTTTTGACATCTCATCAAAACCCCAGTAAGGAAAACTCTTGATAATTTTTTCCAAATAAATTGATCCAAGTTTTGTTATACTTCACTAAATTGACTTTATATTTAAAATAATCATTAAGATATAAATCAAATAAACACTACCTGAAATATCATTACGATAATTAAATCTTGTGAAAAATAAAAACATAAAAACTAAATGAAAAAATGTGATAATCACTAAGATAACATAAAAAAAAATAACTAAAGGTAATAATTACTTACATAATAATTAAACACATGTTTACTAAATTAACAAATATTTGATAGCGAAAATATTAAAAACAAAGGGTTGCACAAATGGAATTGGCTTGAATAAAAGCAAGGAAGATTGATTAAGATATTGATTAATTTTGCATGAAAAAATTGACCTTTTTCACAAAATAAATATTAAAAATAAATTAAATAAAAACTAATCATAACCATACATGTAATAAAATTTAATGGATATGATCAATCCCTAAATTACACACTAGGAAAATATTTATATTTGATCTCTTCCCTATATATATGTATGTATGTATGTATGTATGTATGTATAGGGAGTAGATCAAATAAGATCTTTTTTCCTGATGTAAGAACTAGGACCACATTTACACCATCTAATTAAATGGACTAATGGTTGTGATTTGATACAATAGATGATGATAATTTTATAAATAATTAGATAAAAAATAAAGGAACAAGATTTTTTTTTTCAACCCTTTAAAAATGATTATGTCAGCAATTTTAAAAAAATTCTTAAAAACTTTAAACAACCATAACTTGCTCGTTTTTAATCTAATTAACGCAAAAACTATATCAAATGAAAGCTTTCTTCATTATCTTTCATTTAAAATGTCGGAATATCATGTTTAGATTAAAAATATGGACAAAAATATAAAAGATAAATTTTTACGCTGACTCAGGTTGTGAATGTTTTCGTTAGCTTATAATAATACTTTCTTATCATTACGATAACATATCATTTGTCATAAGCTAACGTAATGTGTTCATTGTGCTAACGAAGAATTATCATAATGCTAGCGTAATACAGATTTATTAGAGTTTATTCAATCTCAATTATCCTTTATTTAATCTCAATTAGAGTTCATTCCATCTAAATTTTAGTTTATTTCCTCATAACTATGGTTTATTTCATCTAATTATGAAACTAATTATATTTTTGAATTCAATTTTCCGTTTTAGTTCCTAATTGATTATTATGATTTATTACATTCAATTATGGTTTATAACGTATGTTGACGAAGTATTGTCATATGCTAACATAGTTTAATTATAGTGCACGAAACAATATCATAATACTAACATAGTACATATTATTATTATTATTATTATTATTATTGTTATTATTATTATTATTATTATTATTATTATTATTATTATTATTTGTTCTTGCTCATTTAGGGTTTATCACGCCCAATTAAGGTTAATTTCATCCAATTAAAATTTATATAATTCAATTGTGGCCTCTTCCATCCAATTAGAGTTTATTATATCAAATTAGGTTTATAATTATTTTTTAGAATATATTATTCGCATGAAATATTAGAAAACTTTAATAAGCATTACGATAATACTTCTTTGGCGTGATGATAATATTTCATTAGCATGTCGATCATGTTATCAAGTACTCCGTATTTTTTTAAGAATTGTCGAATTATGTTAATAACCCCCGCCCAAAAAACTTTTTAAATATTACGTAATTGACACCGCTTTTTTAATCAAATTTGGGCCTTTGAGTTTTAGGAAGAGCCAATTTTTTTTAACCACTTCAAGTTTTAAACATACTTTTTTTAGCCACCAACTTTTAAACATATTTTTTTAGCCACTTTGGACCAAAATGTCCTTTAAACATTAAAAAAAATAAAAAAAATATAAATATCCGACCTATCCAATCACACCTCATATCCTCTTTTCATCATTTCATCATCTTCAATCTTCATCTTCTCCATCACACCCCACCCCAACCTACCTCAGCTTTATGAAAATCTTCTTAGACCATAGTTCTCGTCGTATGACGCATTGTCATTTCATGGTCGGAATAAATCTCAAGAGAAACTTATCCTTATGCCCATTGTATGCATGCGTAGCAAGAAACGCGAGTAAGGGTCGATCCCACGAGGAGCTGCGAACTCTATCTTCCAATGTCACCAATTTCAAAGTTTTGAGGGTCGTTGCGGTCTCCATACTTCTTATGTAAATACTATAAAAAAAATAACAAAGAAAAATAAAGAAAAGAAAAATATTAATAGTAACGTATTCTGAATTAGAACGTCGATTCAAACTTAATAAACATATGATCAACCATGGGCACGCTGATTATTTATGTGAATCTAATTATCTGGTTAAAGGCACCAGATTTCTCTCGGCGTGCCCAATCTATCCTTTCAGTATAGACTAGAGGTAATCTCTTATCCCCTAATCCCTAACCTGTTGCCAACCCCGATCTCTCATATGATTGTAAACAAGAAGAAAACTTTATACCCTAGATAGACCCACATTAACTGCGACACTGATCTCTCAAGTTGCACATAGTACCTGTGTTGCGCCCCATCCCTTCTATGACCAACACACAGCTACGATTCGTTGATTATTTATAGAGGTAGTGAACACAATTCTAATTAACGAGTGATCAACCATGAATAACTAGATTAGCCCACTTTAATGCAACAAAGAAAATGATTACACGACAGAATTAAATTTACACAGTTAATGCACATAAACCTCACGGTTCTTACATGTTCATTAAGTTCTCATCTTTGTTTAATCCAGAATAACGAGTCTAGCCGATCATGCTAGACTTAGAACAATAATAATAATAATTGAAAGAAGACATAATTGAAATGAAAAACTTACTTGATTAAATGGCAAAACGATCCAACACCAACGTTGGATTTAAGTACATAAAACTAGAAATCCTAAAAGCGTGTGGACATAAGGCCCGAGGTTGTTCAACATAAATTAAAATGCAGAAAAGTGAAAATGTATCTTGAAGCATAAAAAGTGTTATGTTACGTATATTCGGCCTTTGCCATTGAATAAGCTTAAATAGGAGTACAAAAACACAAGGTAACTTCTCCCACAGACCGGGAGATCTTCAGCCCGATTCGCATTTGTTGTACCCAAGACTTTCCATATGAGGAAGATTCTTCTCTTACTTAGAAGATCTCTCTCGCAGATTCTGTACTCGTCGTTCTCTATGTTAGTGCCATCTGCACTCAAGTGTTCGAGATTGTCATGATCTATATGGCAATATCAAAAGAACACAAAAGATTTTGGTTATTCATGTTGAAACATGTTCTGGACATTACTGTGAACATTCAACTACCAAGCTGATCGAAGATCAAGACATGTACTTAATTGTGTTCAGGAACATGATCATGTACATGGTAGTCCAGAGAGTTTACAAGAGACGTATCATGCTAGAATCAAAGAGCTGGAGCTGTATATTCAAGATGGACGTTTCAGAATAGAAGCTGCCTTGTTCGTGATAAAGATCAAAGAAGGAAAGAAGGAGTTTTATTCAAGAAAGACATCTAAACTAGGAAAGTCTGATTTAATTAAGGAAAAGTTTCCTTGTTGAATTCTAGTCAAAATAGGAATTCTGATTACCTTGTTAAAGCTATATCTTTTGTTTTTAAATAGCCTGAGAATCAGACTAGATTAGATGACGAGAGTTTTATGAATACACAAATGGTACAGAGTTTAAAAGACTTCATCTTTGGAGCATATAGTATTCGGATAGACTAGGTTTCATCATTGTGATCATTATGTTTCTAGTCTATGTTTGAAATTCAAATTCATACACAGATAGAGAAGTCTCGGGAGAGATTTTCTGTGGGAACTAGAGGGATTCTAGGTTGTGAGGGGAGCTCAAATTCAGTTCAATGAAAGAGGTTGTAGTGGGTAGGAAAGGGGTCACGTGATGGGAGTCTTCGTGTAATAGCCTTTATAAACATTCAACGGAGTAGTGAACTGTTTCTCACGAACTTGTGAAGTCCCCCTGACATAGATCAGTTGATCGAACAAGGTTACCAACCTCGCGTCTTAATAAGTCCATTTATTTTGTGTTTTTATGGGCATTTTGTTCGTTATAAATGTCATGTTTAGTGTGTTTTGAGTCAAAAAATAACCAGGATGAGGTCATGGGGCATTGCGGAGGTCAAGTCTGGCGAAAGGGGCAATTTATACCCGGTTATCCAAGCAAAATCCAAGCTAAAGATTTAGTTAGAGGCATAGGGGACTTCTTTCAGCACCCATCCTATATTCGGGTGGCGGAATGGGCATATCAGAGATGGATGAGGCTAACTGTAAGATGTCGTACCCACTTTGCTCATGCAGACTTGACAACAATAGGGCTGGGCTAGGTCGATTGCGAGAAATCTGGGATCAGTTGAAGAGAGAGAGATGAGAAGGATAGATACATTATCCGAAGAAGAGTTGGAGGTGGACTAGACTCTTGGAGGCGTTGCAAAGAAGAGATAAACCCAATCCTAAAAAAATAGGGATTTGGTCAACTTATGCTTATCCAGTCAGATTAGCAAGGGCACGCCGGCTCCGGAAATCCAGTGAAGACCCCAGCTTGTTGGGGGATCTCTGATTCGGAAATGTAACTATATAAGCTTCTTTTAATTATGGAAACAGAAGTTGGGGGTAGAAGAAACATTGCTACATTTTTACGTTCTTGCATTTTCATTTCCGCATGCTGCTTTGCAGCAAAGAAACAATCCATTGGCCTTAAGCCTTTGGGAATTAGGATTATGTTTCAAACTCAATGTTTATGTTGAGTCTTTTTGCGTATTAAATTCAGTAAGTTTCCTTTAAAATTATGTCTTTAATTTCTGTAGTTTTAATTATGTCTAGCATGCTTGGCTAGACTTTTAATTCTAGTATTTGAACAACGAAAATGGTTTGAGTATAAATCTAGACTCGTGAGGCCAAAATGGGCATAGTAATGCATGATAGGTTTCTGTTGATTTTTGTGTCTTGTTCCATTTGAGTGTCTGTATGAAATGCCCAATGTGGCTGATGACTCGTTAGGTAAAGAGGGCACACCACTATTAATTGAATTGACGAATCGTGACCGTGTGTTGGTTCATATAGTACTAAGAGAATCAATAGGTTGTTGTGGGCACACGAGGAATCGGTAAACACAACAGATCTGGGTTCGTCTAGGGCACATTGCTATCTGTTCGCTTACATCTCTTTGGGGAACCGGGGGGTGGGTGACTGATTAGGGATTTAGTTGACGAGGAATTACTTTTAAGTCTATAATGAAAGGATGAATGAGGAGACACAGAGAGGAATCTAGTCTCCATAACTAGATGATTTATCATGTATGAAAATCAGTGTGCCCATGATCGAGTTGATATATATTTAAACCAAATTCAAGTTCAAATGCCAGAACCCTTTGTTATTTGATATTGTCTTTTAATTTTCTTTTGCAGATTTAATTTCCAGTAGTGACAACAAACCAAAACCCCCCTTTTATGATTGGTTACTTGAAGATGGAATCACAACAGTTTTCTGTGGGATCGACACGTACTCATTAGCTGGCTACGCTCGCTGTGGGCACGGCACAGGAGTTACAAATTTATTTTGAGCGCGAAACAACCGGGCGTCAAAATTGACGCTGTTATCGGGGAGCTGGTTTCTAGTGATTTTATCTTCCACAATTGGTGAGCCTGAAAGTTGATGCCCAAGGGCTCTTCAGAAAAGACTTTATAGTACGATCCGGAGATAGAGAAGACTTTGAGGAAAAATAGGGCAGCAGCGAAGAGGGCACGCCAAGCCGCTAATAGACCTCGTGAGCTCACACCACCACCAGAAGATCAAGGGCACAAGGAGGAATGACAGTTTGAAAACGGCCACAACATCAACATGGCCGCAAATGGAAATGCCGCGAATGGCAATGCGGATGATAACAGGACTTTAAGGCAGTTGGTCTTCCCGACCAACATGAATTTGCGCCCGATGGGCATTACACTTCCAGCTGTGACTCAGAACTGGGATATTCATGCAAATTTCATCCAGATCTTGCCGAAGTTCCACGGAATGCCTGAAGAGGATCCACAAAGGCACTTGCAAGATTTTAAGATGGTTTGCCAAACTCAACCATCCGACTATGGATGAGAAGAGTATGTGCGGTTGGTCTCGTTTCCTTTCCCCCTTCAAGATGAGGCACGAGACTGGCTGTATACACTACCTACTGACGCTGTAACCACATGGTGACAACTTCAGCAGAAGTTTTTGGAGAAATATTTCCCAGCATCCAGAGTGCAAGAAATGAGAAGAAGGATAGGGAGCCTGAAGATGGGAACTAACGAAAGTTTCTATGACTACTGGGAAAGATTCGAGGTGATGTTGGCGAACACGATTTGATTCAGTATTTTGTCGGAAGATTGAGACCACGTGAGAGGACGATCATGAATGCCTCATGTGGAGGATCGATTTTGAACAAAGAGCCTGTTGAAGCATTCAGAATTCTCACAAAAATGGTTGAAGACAACCGAGACTTTGGATGAGAGGGCATTTGGGTTGTAAGTGAATCAGAAAGGGCACTGGACCAGGACAGCAGGATTAACAGATTGTGCGACAAGATCGAAAAAATCTTATCCAGTGTAAGCATGGTGAAGAAGCCCAGACCTTGTGGAGTATGCAAGAGCATATCTCATTTCACTGATAAATGCCCTACTCTACAAGACGAAGTGGAAGAAGTGAACGTTGTAGGTGGTCAGAATGGGCATTCCAGAAGATATGATCCCCATCCTCAGACTTATAATCCTGGCTGGAGAGACCATGAATATTTCAGATGGAGAAGGCCAGAGGATGGGCATCCTGCACGCCCATTACAGCCACCAGAGGAGAAAAGAAAGCAAAGGCTAGAAGATCTTATGTTTGCTATGGCTGAGGAAATGAGAAGTTTAAGCAAGAGACTCAAGCTGGTCTCCCGCATATGAGAAAGCAAATCAATCAGTTAGCTCAAGCCATGCACAAGATGGAGGAGAAAAATGGGAAGTTGCCTTCTCAAGTTGAGAATCCAAGAGAACAGGTGAATGCAGTGGCTCTTAGGAGTGGAAAAGAACTTCCAGAGATAGCCAGTCCAGTAGAAGAGGAGAACAATGTGCCCTTGGAGGAAGAAGCGGAAAAAACTCCCACAGAGGACGAGGCACAAGAAGCTGAACAGGAGGATACTGTGCCCATACCAGAAGTTAAGCAGCCTGATAAAGTGCTCATTCCAGTAAAACGGAAGCCTCCCTTTCCAGGGAGATTGACACAAAATAGAAAAGAACAAGAAACTAGGGAGATGCTAAAAGTATTCAGCAAAGTGGAAATCAATATTTCACTAATTGAGGCAATCAAACAAGTACCGCGGTATGCCCGGTTTCTGAAGGAGCTTTGTACCAGAAAGGTGCGATTCAATGACGATGCAAGGTTCTTAGTTGGGGAGAATATATCGGCTATGATACAGAAAAAATTACCAAAGAAATGTGATGATCCAGGGATGTTCATGATTCCTTGTATCATAGGGAACAAGAAAGTGGAGAAGGCCATGCTGGATTTGGGGCATCAATCAATGTAATGCCCCTGTCGGTGCTCAAAGAATTAAAGATTGGACCTCTGAAGGAAACCCGTGTGGTCATTCAGCTTGCTGACATGTCCAATGTATATCCAGAAGGCCTCATTGAAGATGTATTGGTCAAGATAGATGAGCTTATTTTCCCAGTAGATTTTTATGTGCTTGATATGGGCACAGCGACTTCAAACTCTTCAGTATTATTGCTGGGAAGGCCTTTCATGAAGATAGCTCGGACCAAGATTGATGTGGACAAGGGCACACTAACGTGTGAGTTTGATGGGAAAGCAGTGACGTTCAACATATTTGAAGCATTAAAGCACCCCAGATACAGAGAATTGCAGTTTTGTGAATACCTTTCGTCACTTGAGTCGATCTACCCTATCATTGGTGAGCAATAGAGATCCATTGGAATGGGCATTATGGGATGGACTGACTGACCAAAATGCCCTGGATGAAAACGATGACATCGAGGAAGGAATTATGATGTTGTATTCATTAGAAGAGATGCCATACGGCTGTGTAGATTATGGTGTGTCCATTCGGAGAAACGATGATAAACTGATGCCTTTCTATTGTCAAAGTGTCCACGCTGGAGTTGAAGGCATTACCAAGGCATTTGAAATATGCCTATTTAGGGGATAATGAGACTCTCCCTGTAATCATAAGTGCGGGGTTGAATCAAGCTGATGAGGGCCGTCTTTTGAGATTGTTGACACTATACAAGGAGGCACTCGGATGGACTTTGGCAGATATAAAGGGCATTAGCCCAGCGGTTTGCATGCACAAGATTCTGTTGGAAGATGATGCAAATCCCGTTCGTGATCAACAAAGAAAGCTCAATCCAGTGATGAAGGACGTGGTGCTAAAGGAGATTATCAAGCTATTGGACCAAGGCATTATATATCCTATTTCTGATAGCAAGTGGGTCAGTCCAATCCATGTTGTGCCCAAGAAGTCGGGCATTCAAGTGGTGAAAAATGTGAAGGGAGAGCTTGTGCCCACACGACTACAGACTGGCTAAAGAGTTTGCATCGACTACCGGAAGCTGAACACGGTCACACGAAAGGATCATTTCCCACTCCCGTTCATTAACCAGATGCTGAAGAGACTCGCAGGAAACAAGTTCTTTTGTTTCTTGGATGGATACTCAGGATACATGCAGATTGCAGTAAGTCAAGAGGACCAGGAGAAAACAACATTCACGTGCTCATTCGGCACATTTGCCTATCGCAGAATGCCCTTTGGCCTCTGCAATGATCCTGGCACATTTCAACGATGTATGATGAGCATATTCTCTGATTTGCTCGAGAGCTGCATTGAAGTGTTCATGGATGACTTCACGGTATATGGAAGCTGCTTTAATCGATGTTTAGATAATCTGAAGAAAGTGTTGCAGCGTTGTGTGGACAAATGCCTAGTGCTGAACTATGAAAAATGTCATTTAATGGTCAGAGAGGGCATTGTACTGGGCCATGTGATTTCTGAGAGGGACATTGAGGTCGATAAAGCCAAAGTGGATATAATAGAAAAATTGCCATATCCTACTTCGGTGAAGCAAGTAAGAGGATTCCTGGGGCATGCTGGATGTTACAGGAGGTTTATCAAAGACTTTGCAAAAATTGCCCAGCCTATTACTCACTTATTGCAACAAGATGTTCTCTTTCAATTCGAAGAAGAGTGTAAGAAGACATTCAATTTTCTGAAAAAATAATTGGTCACAGCACCGGTTATTCAACCACCAGATTAGGGAATGCCTTTTGAGATTATATGTGACGCTAGTGGATACACTGTGGACGCCGTACTGGGTCAGAAGAGAGGAAAAGAAAACCATGTAATTTACTATGCCTCCAAGACTCTGAATGGGGCACAGTGTAATTACACCACTACTGAACAGGAGCTATTGGCAGTAATGTTTGCATTCGAGAAGTTTCAGTCTTATCTCTTGGGAGCAAAGAGCATTGTTTACACAGATCACGGTGCCCTGAGGCACTTGATGGCCAAAAAGGAGATGAAGCCGAGACTAATTAGGTGGATCCTGCTCTTACAGGAGTTTAATGTCGAGATAAATGATAAGAGTGGGGCACCGAACTTGGTAGCCGACCATCTAAGCCGAATGCTGAATGAAAAAGATGATGAGATGCCCATTACGGATCATTTTCCTGATGAGCATTTGTACTCAGCATGGGGCACACTGGAGCCCTGGTATGCAGATATAGTGATTTTTTTAGAATCTGGAGAGTTGCCAATTAGGTACTCATGATACCAAAAGAATAAACTGAGGCAAGAGAGCAAGTTCTATGCCTGGGATAACCCTATTCTTTGGAGAAGGTGTGCTGACAAATCATAAGAAGATGTGTCCCAGATCATGAAATTAAGGAGATTTTGAAGCATTGTCACAATTATGCTCGCGGAGGGCACTTGGGACCAAACCGAACAGCAAGAAGAGTTCTGGATTGTGGGTTCTTTTGGCCCACAATTTTCAAAGATGCCGACGATATTTGCAAAAGATGTGATCAGTGCCAGAGAATCGGAAACATCACAAGAAGAAATGAAATGCCCCCATCATGCCAGTAGAAATTTTTGATGTTTGGGGAATGGATTTCATGGGACCCCTTGCAAATTCCAAGGGGAATCATTACATTATCCTAACAGTTGATTATGTGTCAAAATGGGTAGAAGCAAAGGCTACTCCTACCAATGATGCAAGGGTAGTAGCTGCATTTCTGAAATCCCACATTTTTAACCGGTTTGGTGTGCCAGGTCCATCATCAGTGATCAAGGGACCCATTTTTGCAACCAAACAATGGAGAGACTATTGAAAAAGTATGGAGTGAATCATAGAGTCACAACAGCCTATCATCCACAAGAAAATGGCCAAGCTGAAGTCTCAAATCGAGAAATTAAAGCCATCCTTAGGAAGGTAGTGAATCTAAGTCGGAAGGACTGGAGTGTTCATTTGGATGATGCCTTGTGGGCATACCTAACTGCATTCAAGACTCCAATTGGAATGTCCCCATACCGAATGTTATTTGGGAAGTGTCGTCATCTGCCAGTCGAGCTGGAGCATAAGGCACGATAGGCACTTCAGTAGCTGAACATGGATAAGGATGAAGCCGGGCATTTCAGGAAATTTCAGATTCTGGAGTTGGAAGAAATGAGAATGGAAGCCTATGATAATGATGTGCTTTACAAGGAAAAGATGAAGAGGCTTCATGATCAAGTGATTAGAAGAAAAAGATTCTTCCCAGGACAGCAAGTGCTTTTGTACCATTCAAGGTTCAAATTAATAGGAGGAAGTCTGAGGACCAAGTGGGTTGGTCCATTCGAAGTCTATGCGGAATGCCCCAATGGGGCAGTTGAGCTCAAAAATCCCGAAACTGGAGGGCAATTCAAAGTAAATGGCCATCGTCTAAAACCATACCTAGGGCATTCTGATCGGGATGCTAGAGTGGTCTGGCTTGGGGAGCCCATTTACACCTGAGTATGGATTTTGTCGTGCCCACGACAATAAATGGGGCGCTACTGGGAGGCAGCCCAGGTTTTTTTTTAATTGCTTTATTTTGTTTTTATTTTAATTAAATAAAGTTTCCAGTTAATTAAACTAGATTAGGGGCAATTTTACGCTTGTTTTTGGATAAGTATGTTATCTACAGGTTAGGATAAGGAGAGAGAAGTCAAGGATAAAGATAAATCCCGGAAAATTAGGGATTCTGAAGCGGGGCATTTTGAATAGATAAAGTTCGTTCCGATTTTTCAGGGGATAAGGCTTATCCATTGATGTGGGCGTGCTGATTCGAATAAATCATTTGGAATTCAAAGAGTCACGGTCACATCAGGAATAGTAACACACATAAATAAAAAGCCAACCCCACAAAATCTTAACTTTCACTTTCATTCTTTTCGGAAAAAAATTGAAGCTTCTCTCTTCTCCCTCTCAAAACTTTACATCATCTCTCTATAATTCTCAAGCCTTAACAATGGTGAATACACGCAGTAAGAAGCTGGTGCCAAAAGCTGGAGCTAAGGGCAAGCTGGAGTTCGACACTCCAGTCAGTTTTGCAGAGCCCACCCTAGCTAAGGAGGTGAAGAAAAAGGCTGTAAAGCCTAAGGAGAAAGTGGCACCTGCCACGGCTACCTCGAGCAAATCGGAAAAAGAGAGTCCATCGGAGAAAGAGCCTGTAGCTAAAGTAAGCTCTGCTACACCGTCGCAAGAGGCACATGCTGAAGATGACACCACTGTAGGTGGAACACAAGAAGAAGAGAAAGTGGCCACGGAGCCCACGCAAGAGCCTACAAAAACAGCTTCTAAAAAGGCAAAAAAACCGGTTAGGGTTCCGACGCCTCCGCTGTCTGAAGAGGTTGTGGAAGAGGAAGAGAATAAGGAGAAAGAGGGCGATGACGAAGCCCTAGATGATTATGTGAACGAATTGGATGAAGAGGAAGCGCAGCTCGCAGAGGAGCAAATCCAAGAAGAAGGACCTGCTGAGATCAAGAAAAGGGCATTGGAGAAGGCAAAAGCAAAAAAGAAGATCGAAAAGCCCATTCTGGAACAACAAACCGAGCAGCCAGCCGAGTCCCAACAAGATGAAACCGAAGAGGAGGTTTCAGAATGCCCAGAGCAGCAGCAACAACAAAGTGAGCCATTCCAGGCTCAGACACTCGAGGATGAACCCTCAGAGGACTTACCACCCAAGCAGATGGTGGGGAAAGCGGTGGCCATGAAAGCAAGGGCCAAGCTAGCTGGGGAGCCCTCCTAGAAGAAGAGAAAAGCTATAGAGGGCACACTACACCCTAAGCTAAAAAAGGGCAGTGGGGTAGGGAGCCCCACTCCGAGTAAGCCAGGGAGTGGCCCGCCACCAGTCTGGGGCATTATAAATTCAAAGGGGGTCCATGCTGAGTCACTTGCAGCTCTTGGGATAGAGCAGGAGGTAAGGGATTTCTTTGCTGCAATTGGTTGGGAGTTTTTCTTAGATATGGAGTGTGTTATCTTTCCTGGATTATCTCGTGATTTTGTTAATAGTCTGAAGATAAAAGCTGTGAATAAGCCTGCTACGTCTACTAGGGTTATGAATTTTAAAATTCTGGGTAAAAGTTTTTCTATGTCTGCTGATGATCTGAATATGATGTTGGGCATCGTATCATACTTGGGCCTCCAGAAGGAGGAGTATGAAGATGCCGTGACTGTTGTGCCCGACTCTGCTGAGGGAGTTGAGGCAAATTGGGTTGAGGTTGGTGATGGCCCCACTTATCAAAGTGGAGCCACAAAAGGCTATTGTCTGAACAATGAAGCCTTGAGATTCTGCCATAGGGTGCTTGCTTACGGTTTCTTTGGTAGGAATGATAGCTCTAACTCCATAACAAATCAGAAGCTTTTTATTCTCTGGTGCATGGTGAAAAAGATTAAAATCAATTTTGGTTCTGTGGCCATTACACATTTCAGGAAAATCAAAACACACCCTAAGCATAGAATCTCTTGTGCCCAGCTTGTCACCCAAATTGTTGTTAGGTCTAGGTTGTTGGATTTAAGCACCACTGATCTAGTCTCTTTGCCCATGGAATTCTTTGATATTTCTTATTTGAAAAGAATGCAAGATGTGGTTGATGACAAGGATGGCAAGCCTATTTTCTTTGTGCCGAGGGCAGACCCCTCGAGCCTTTTGATGATTGCAGGTACATCCAGGAAGCCACCAGTAGGGAGGGCACAACAAGGGGAGCATCCGGTCACGGTGATTCTGAAGAAGTTGGAAGCGTTGAAGAATGACCAATCCCAGACAGAGGAGAAACTAGACTGCATTGAGACAACCCTGAAAGCCTATTTCGAACATGTTGGGTTCTTATACCAACGCCCTTATCCAACTGAATCCTGGTTCTGTCTTTCTTTAGATTAGGTTTTGTTCTTTTTTTTTGTTCTTTGTGTTGTTTGTGTGTCGCCCCTGTTCGCCCACTTTACCTAGTGCAAAGTGTGTGTGGGAGGGCATTCCAGTTTGTGTTTTTTGTGTTTTTTATGTTGAGTCTGTTTTCACACTTTGCTTAGTGCAAAGTGTGTAGGTGTCTAGTTGAGTCAAGCATGCTTTCTGTGAAGTCTATATGGCCATTGCATTTGATATTTTCAACATTAAACTGTTTTATATAAAAAATCAGCATGTCCGCATAAGATAGGGATGATGAACGAGTTTAGCATGCCCTGTTAGAATTGAGCCTGAATGTTGTATGCCCATTTCACAGCTTTCTTTACTTCATGTGTGAATGATTATGTCCTTAGAAATTCTAGAACTTGCTACTGTTCTATGTTTAAGCTTGGAAATTATTGATGCATAAGTAGATGATATAGGCCATCTTTTCCTGAGCCACTAAAAAGAAAGTTCTGCCCACCAATGACACAGTCTTTGCAGCCCTTTTGAGCCTATGAAATGCCCTGGCAGATTTCTTGTTTGGGATGATAAAATATATAGCCAGGGCATTACAAAAACCTTGAAAAAGAAAAAAGGGGGCTAAGGCAAAATTATTGGGGGATATTTGTGAAAAGGCCAGAAAAGATAGGGGAATAAATATAAAAAATAATAATAAAAAAAGGAAAAAAATGATGATGAAAGAAAAAGAAAGAAAAATAAATAAATTCCCCTAGTTTTAAGTGTTTAGAGTGCCTAAGAGTAAAGAAATAAATTGTTTGAACAGGGCACAGCAGGGTAGTGAGTTAGAAAAAATAGGGGGGTCTATACAGAAATAAAACCCCACCTACATGAAATGCCCACTGTAGCCTAAAAAGCCCTATTGATACTTATGCATCTATGGTTTCTGGAGATTGATAATAGAACTTTAGCAAGCTTATGTGATGACTAAGTACATAATTGCATTGATTTGAGTGTATACACTGAGCCTAAACACTGAGTGAAGAGAGTTGTGAGGATTACCACGCTAAACTCATTTTTGACCTATTTTTGGTATGCTGATACATTGCAGTTTTGTTGGAATATTGATTGTGATGTGCCCACACTGATTAACAGTTTGCATGCTTTGTTTTGAGTCTGTTCTTTTTGCCTTTCTTTTTCTTTTCTTTTTCTGGACGCATTGCATCCCATGCTTGAGGACAATCATGTCTAGAGTGTGTGGATGTGATAAGTCCATTTATTTTGTATTTTTATGGGCATTTTGTTCGTTATAAATGTCTCTTTTAGTGTGTTTTGAGTCAAAAAAGAACCAGGATGAGGTCATGGGGCATTGCGGAGGTCAAGTCTAGCGAAAGGGGCATTTTATGCCCGGTTATACAAGCAAAATCCAAGCTAAAGATTCAGTTAGAGGGGACTTCTTTCAGCACTCATCCTATATTCGGATGGTGAAATGGGCATATCAGAGATGGATAAGGCTGACTGTAAGATGCCGTGCCCACTTTGCTCGTGCAGACTTGACAATAATAGGGCTGTGCTAGGTCGATTGTGAGAAATCCGGGATCAGTTGAAGAGAGAGAGACGAGAAGGATAGATACATTATCCGAAGAAGAGCTGGAGGTGGACTGGACTCTTGGAGGCGTTGCAAAGAAGAGATAAGCCCAATCCCAAAAAATAGGGATTTGGTCAACTTATGCTTATCCAGTCAGATTAGCGAGGGCACACCGGCTCCGGAAATCCAGTGAAGACCCCAGCTTGTTGGGGGATCTCTGATTCGGAAATGTAACTATATAAGCTTCTTTTAATTCTGGAAACAGAAGTTGGGGGCAGAAGAAACATTGCTACATTTTTACGTTCTTGCATTTTCGTTTTCGCACGCTGCTTTGCAGCAAAGAAACAATCCATTGGCCTTAAGCCTTTGGGAATTAGGATTATGTTTCAAACTCAACGTTTATGTTGAGTCTTTTTGCGTATTAGATTCAGTAAGTTTTCTTTAAAATTATGTCTTTAATTTCTGCTGTTTTAATTATGTCTAGCATGCTTGGCTAGACTTTTAATTCTGGGATTTGAACAACGAAAATGGTTTGAGTATAAATCTGGACTCGTGAGGCCAAAATGGGCATAGTAATGCATGATAGGTTTTTGTTGATTTTTGTGCCTTGTTCCACGTGAGTGTGTGTCTGAAATGCCCAATGTGGCTGATCACTCGTTAGGTAAAGAGGGCACACCACTATTAATTGAATTAACAAATTGTGACTGTGTGTTAGTTCATATAGTAATAAGGGAATCAATAGGTTGTTGTGGGCACACGAGGAATCGGTAAACACAACAGATCTGGGTTCGTCTAGGGCACATTGCTATCTGTTCGCTTACATCTCTTTGGGGAACCGGGGGGTGGGTGACTGATTAGGGATTTAGTTGACGAGGAATTACTTTTAAGTCTATAATGAAAGGATGAATGAGGAGACACAGAGAGGAATCTAGTCTCCATAACTAGATGATTTATCATGTATGAAAATCAGTGTGCCCATGATCGAGTTGATATATATTTAAACCAAATTCAAGTTCAAATGCCAGAACCCTTTGTTATTTGATATTGTCTTTTAATTTTCTTTTGGAGATTTAATTTCCAGTAGTGACAACAAACCAAACCCCCCCTTTTATGATTGGTTACTTAAAGGTGGAATCACAACAGCTCTCTGTGGGATCGACCCGTACTCATTAGCTGGCTACGCTCGCTGTGGGCACAGAAGTTATAAATCTATTTTGAGCGCGAAACAACCGCGCATCACGTCTCTTACTTAGTTTCATTTTATATATTCTGACCTTGAATATTCACAACAATGTACACGTACATGATAATAAGCATGAGCTCACAGTTTATGTAGTTCAATTGGTACCAGAGCGGGTCGCCTTTGGTTTTAGTGTGAAAAGAGTCCTGAAAAATACATATTTGCGTGAAGGTTTTGGTTGCAATTCATTCATGAGTGCAATCAAAGAAGGAGGATCTACGGTCAGACCACCATTGCTAGAAAGCAACAATTATCCTTCCTGGAAAGCAAAGATGAGGGCGTTTCTGAGACCGATTGATGAACTTGCATGGAAAAGTGTCACTGAAGGATAGGAAAATCCAACTGTTGCTAAGAAAGAAAAGCATGTGGAGATTGAAGTAAGAAAGTGGACTGTGCCGCAGAAGAACTGGTATAATGTCAACTCTAAACTCTTAATGCAATATTCTCTGCAGTGTATCTTGAGACATTCAGCCTGATCTCAACTTGTGAGACTGCAAAAGCTGCATGGGATATTCTGGAAACCACCTTTGAAGGGACTAGTTCAGTACAGACTTCAAAATTTGAAACTCTCAGAATGGAAGATACGGAATCCATTGGTGAGTTTAATGCCAGACTGAGAAGCATATCAAATGAGAGTTTTGCTCTTGGAGAGCCTATCAGCAATGAGAAGCTTGTGAGGAAGGTTCTCAGATCTCTTTCAAGAAAGTTTGCTTACAAAGTTGTTGCAATTGAAGAAGCCAAGGACATCAAGAGTATGAGGCTTGATGAACTGATGGGATCGTTGAGGACGTTTGAGATTAACCTGGAAGATTAAGACAACAGCTCAAGGAAGAGAGGTATTTCTCTTAAAATTGAAGTTTCTGAGAATGTACCTGAACATGTACAAAAATAAAAACCTGTACTTGATTCAGTTACAATGAACAATATGGTCCTTATCACCAAGAACTTCAGTCGTATGTTAAAAAGAGTAAACAAACAGTCTTTCAAAAGGTCCAACAATAGAAGACAACCATCTGGTAATTCTCAACAAGACAGAAACTCTAACAGTGAACAGAAAGAGTTTCAACCTTCAAATACCAGGAGAGGAATCCAGTGCAGAGAATGTGATGGTTTTGGACACATTCAAGCTGAATGTGCTAATACTCTAAAGAAAAATAAAAAGAATTATAATGCCTCTCTCAGTGATAATGAGTCTGAAGAGAGTAGCAGTGAATCAGAAGAAGAGACCTATGTTTTTACAACAAAAGTCTTAGAGTTCCAGTACCCTTTCAAACTTGCAGAAGATGAAGACTCAGACAATGAAGACTTTAGTCATGAAGAGTTTGTCAAAACCTACAAGGAGATGTATCAGAAGTAGATTGAAGTTTCTGAGATCAACAAGACTCTACAATCTCAAAACAAGGATCTTCTCAAAGAAAATGAGGAATTGATTACGTTTGATGCTGGACAGAAGGTCATAATTCAACAGCAAAAGAAAGAAATTGAAGAGTTGTCTACATAACTCAAAACCATCAAAAGGAATGTTAACATGATGAGCAATGGATCTAAGAATCTTGATAAGATTCTTACTACTCTAGGACATTCAGGAAAGAGTCATCTAGGTCTTGGATACAATGGTGGACAGTCCGAGATAGTGTTTGTCAAAGCAAGTACAAGCCAGCCAATGCTTGTACAAAATAATGTTTAGAACATCCAGAAGAATATTAACAAGAAGATGACTACTTATAATAACAATAGAAAATGAATTATTTGTCATTATTGTGAAGAAAAGAATCACATTCGTCCATATTGTGAGAAGTATCTCTTTGATCTGAAAAGAATGAGAAGGAGATTTGTGACTAAGCATTCCGGCAACACCAAGATGAGGCCAGTTGTTCAGAAAAAGAAGAAGCCTACACAGAAGAAGCAATAGGTTGTCAAGCAGACCAGCTTGATTGCTCATACCTCTCTAAGAGTTGAAGACAAGGGCAACTGGTATTTTGACAATGGCTGCTCAAGACACATGACTAGAGATTGCTTTATGGTGCAGAATTTAAAAGCCTGCTTATCAGACTTTGTTACCTTTGGAGATGGAAAAAGGGGTAAAGTAATGGGTAAGGATGAGCTGATTTTTGAAGGAATGCCTAAACTAAAAAAGGCTATGCTAGTTGATGGACTAAAAGCAAATATGATTAGCATCAGCTAACTGTATGATGATGGCATGACTATTGTCTTCACCAAAGAAAGTTACAGGGTAATGAATAAGAACAATGACTTATTTATGGAAGGAAAAAGATCAGCTGATAATTGTTATCAGCTACATGTTCCTACACAATGTTCTTTAACATGTCAAAGAACATCTATAGAAGAGTCAGAGATCTGGAATCAGAAACTTAGACACATCAATTTCAACAATCTCCAGAAGATCATCAACAAAGAGATTGTCAAAGGACTTCCTTAGATCAGAATTGACAGAGATAAAGTTTCTGGTCCATGTCAGATTGGAAAGCAATCCAGATCTCAGCATAAAGAAGTACAAGATAAAACTTCTAAAAGAGTTTTAGATCTTATTCATATAGATCTAATTGGCCTATAGCTGTGGAAAGCTATGGAGGAAAGAAGTATGTTTTTGTATACATAGATGATTTCTCAAGGTTTACATGGGTAGACTTTCTCAGAGACAAGAGTGAAGCTTTCACAGCATTAAAGAGATTAGCCTGCAAGATCACAGTTGAAAAGGATCAACACATAATCATAATTAGAAGTGATCATGGCAAGCAATTTGAGAATCAGTACTTTGACAATTTCTGCAGTGAGAATAGAATTAGTTATGAGTACTCAGCCCCAAAGACTCCTCAGCAGAATGGAGTTGTTGAAAGGAAGAACGGAACTCTTCAAGAGATGGTAAGAACCATGATTGTTGCTAAGGAGTTACTGCTATGTTCTGGGTAGAAGCTATTAACACTACATGCCACATTAACAACATAGTTCATCTTAGACCATGTACTTTCACTACACCATATGAGATTTGGAATGAAAAGAAACCTACAATGAAGTACTTTCATGTGTTTGGCACCACATGCTATATAGTCAATGATAGAGAGTATCTCAGCAAAATGAACAACAGAGGAGTAGAAAGGATGTTTGTTGGATACTCCAAAAATAGTAAATCATACAGGATTTACAACAAAGAGACAAAGGTTGTCATTGAGACAGTTAATGTCAGATTTGATGATCAGGATAATGCTGTCAATACCTCCAAAGAAGATGTTCACACAAATGTATTTGAATATCTGAAGGTACATGATGATATAGACAGAGAATCTTAAGAACAGACAGTGAAGCAAAGGAAACTTTCAAAACAGATCATCAAGGATCATCCTACTTCAGAAGTAATAGAAGACATGCATGAAGGAAGAATGACCAAAAGCAGACTAAGAAAGAGGATGCATGATGAAATATTCTGATCTATGTCTGTTTCACATCCAAAATTGAACCCAAGAACATCTCAAAGATGACTACTGGATTTAGGCTATGCAGGAAGAACTTCTACAATTCAAAAAAGAATGATGTTTGAGATCTGGTGTAGAAACCTGAAGGAGTCAACATAGTAGGAACCAAGTGGATATTTAAGAATAAGACTGATGAAGCTGGGAACATTACAAGAAATAAAGCCAGACTGGTTGCTCAAGGATATTCTCAGATTGAAGGCATCAATTTTGATGAAATATTTGCTCCAGTCACAAGGATAGAATCAGTCAGACTTCTTCTAGCCATGGCCTGCATCATGAAGTTCAAGTTGTACCAGATGGATGTCAAGAGTGCTTTTTTGAATGGTTTTTTGAAGAAGGATGTTTTTGTAGCTCAGCCTAAGAGGATGGCTGGTATGTCGGAATGGAATCAAGTGGGAATGGAATGAACTTAGTAATGAAATGATGATGGGAATGGAATGGAATGACTATTGTCATTCCTTTGGCTGGTATTACAAGTAATAAGATATGAATGAAACTTAGATTTTTGAATTGATTTTCTTATAACAACATATAGTTAATAAATAAAATAAAAGTTAGTTCTAAATAACAAATTACTTTTCTTTCAAAGATACTATTATATTTTAATAATATATTGTTGAATATTATGCGATTTGTTTTACTCTATTAACATTTGTGAAAAAATTGAGTATACTTTTAATAAGTATTTCACTAATGATTAGCGAGTTTGTATATTTTATGTAATCCTATAATATCATTAGTACTTTTGTAAAATATTATAAAATTTTATGAATTATTAATGAGGTTATTTTAAAAAAATTCATAAATTTATTTTTAATAAAATATTTTATAAAAATATGAGATTTCATTTGTCAATACAAAAAAATAAAATATAGTTTTGCAAAATAAAAATAAAATTTATTTTGATAATTGGGAATGCATAATTGTAATACCCCAGATTTTTGAATAAGGTTTAGAGAATTGTTAATATTAATTAATTAATAAAAGAAGGAATTTAATTAAGGTTAGCTATGGTTGGATGTCAGTCACAACTTTAGGAGTCAGTTTTCGTGAGGATCGTCTTTTCGGAAAATATAATCTAAATTTTATTATTGTCATTTATGGTTTCTTTAGAAAGGTTTTAACTCAAGGAGTACACCGGTGTTTTCGGATTTTAAATCTGAATTCATTTGAGTTCCCGGTGATGGAAAACGTATTTAAAAGGGGAATGAATAATAATTTTTGCGTGCGTTCGTGTTTTGAGAAATTTACGAAATCCTCCTCGTTTATCCGAGTTCAGTTCTGTCAGGCCCTCTTATGGGAAATGACTCAAGGATTCCGTTGGCGTTCACGGATTATCATTCTGAGGTCAATCGAACGCTCGGGAGCCAAATCTGTCAGTCTGAGTGAATAGTAAAAAGTAATTCCAAAAGGGGAATCTTTGCTCGTCTTTTTTCTGACGACCCCGTCTTCTTCATGAATCGAGTTGGTTCATTAGTGTTCGAGCCAACGAGTCTCCCGATATTTTTAGATTTCGTGTCTGAAGTCATTTGGACCTCGACATCGAATAAAGCAGCTTTTAACCGAACCCGGGGTAGCTTTTAACCGAACCCGGGATAGCTTTTATTCCGTTAAATTCTGTTCAGGCCACATTTAACGATTTTGTCGTTATTTTAATTTAAAGGAGGATTATCGTGTTTATGTCGTTGTAATGCCAAAATACTTTTTAAGTTAAAGCATGTTGTTGCATGTTAAATTCAAGTAAGTTATTTTTATAAAAATTCGGGTTAATTGTTCTTCGTGTTTGTCGAAGAAATCAACGAACATGAAGAACAGTTGAAGAACACAGTTGAAGAAACCCAGTTGAAGAGAGAGAGAGTGAGAGTAACGGCTAATCCTATTTTCATGGTAATGTGATTCCTTCGAGAATGACCATTCCCAATTGAAAAAAATCATACCAACCATATGAATGAGAATGGACGTGGGAATGTGATTCCATTCCCATTCCATTCCATCATACCAACCATACCCTAAAGGGTTTAAAGATCCACATCATCCGGAATATGTCTTCAAACTAAAGAAAACTCTTTATGGCTCGAGCATGGTATGAAAGACTGGCTACATACCTGGTTAGCAAAGGATACAACAGAGGAGGAGAAGACAGAACACTATTCATCATAAAAGAGAAGTCACAAGTAATTGTGGTTCAAGTATATGTGGATGATATATTGTTTGGTTCAGTGTCTGATAAGATGGTTAAGGACTTTATTAGGAACATGGAAACTAAGTTTGAAATGAGCTTAGTTGGAGATTTGAAATACTTTCTTGGTCTTCAGATTAAACAGTTAGAAGAAGGTATATTCATCTCACAGTCCAAGTATGCCAGAAACTTGGTCAAAAAGTTTGAACTAGAGAATTCTAACCACAAAAGAATTCCTATCAGCACTACAGTCAAGATTGGAAAAGATGATACAGGAGCAGAAGTTGATCAACTTTATACAGAAGCGTGATTATGAGTCTCCTTTATCTCACAACAAGCAGACCAAATATAGCATACAGTGTGGGAGTGTGTACTAGATATCAGTCTTGTCCTAATGAGAGTCACATGAAGGTTGTTAAGAACATCATCAAGTACATCAATGGAACTGCTGACTATGGATTGTGGTATATTTCTGACACAAATACAAGTATTACTACATACTGTGATGCTGATTGGGCAGGATCTCCAAATGACAGAACAAGCACATCAGGTCACTACAAGAAATAAGCACATAGACCACGGGTATTACCCGTGGTGTATGAAAAATCACTACCGTGGTCTAGGCGGGCGTTGTAATTTTACACGCTCATACACAACGGGTATTACCCGTGGTAATTTTACCACGGTTTTTAATAAACCGCGGTTAATTTACGATGGTTAAAATGCTCATACACCACGGTTTTTACCGTGGTCATTTTACTACGGTTTCTTCCAACCGTGGTAAATTTACAACAGTTTCAAAAAAACCGTGGTAAAATTACCACGGTTTAATTAAAAAATCATGGTAAAATTACAACGGTTAACAAGAAACCGTCGTAAATTTACCATGTTGTAATTTTACCACGGCTAAAAAAATAACCGTGTAAATTTACCACAGCTAGATTTTTCTTGTCGTAATTTTACCATGGTTAAAAAAATAACCGTCGTTTTACCACGGCTAGATTTTGCGAGTGGTAATTTTACCATGATTTTAAAAAAAACCGTTGTAAATTTACCACGATTTTCAATAAAAATCGTGGTCATTTTTTTTGCCCTAATTATTTTGATCCTGCATAAATCCCTAAATAAAAAATATTTTAATTGATAATCGTCAAAAAATATAAAATACCATTCAAAATGCAAATTGAAATATCATTCAAAATACCATACATACATGTCCAAAATATATAATATTCAATCTACCAAGGTAGCTCCCAGTTAATGTTTAAAACTACTACAATATCCATCAATTCAAAACTCTATTACAATTAGATCTTACTATGAAAGCCTTGAAGTCTTCTTGTAGATCGAAGCTAGTCTTCTCGTGCTGAGATCTAAAAAATTATTAATTGGTCATATAATAGGTGATTAAGTAGTTTCTTCGAGCTAAAGTATAAAAAATGATCTAATGATTATAAAACTGAAAATTACCTTGCACGATTTTATATATGCTCAAGCATGCAATTCGCCCACTCCACACGAACTTCCTCGATATCCTCTTGCAAATACTTGTCTTTTTTGAACTATTAGCATTAAAAAAACAGAGTACAGGGGCCCATGTTATACACTATACATAGGCAGACATATATATATATATATGTGTATATATATATATATATATATATATATATATATATCTTGACATAAAAAGAAGTAATTAAGATCAAATTTAATTAATGAAATGGAATTAAACAAAATACAGATTATGTGATATATCATAAAATTAAAAGAAGTAAAATCATACTTACCACAGATTTTATAGAAATAGAATCATTTTCTTGAAGCTCTTGAATGATTTCTTTCATGAATAGCATTACATAAAATCCGCATTGCTTGGAATCAGGATGTCGAGGAGTCTATGTTAAAATACCAAATATTAGGCAGTATTACAAATTTGACATGATTAGTAATGCGACAATTTTCAAGTTCTATCTATACCATGTGACTTATATGTGCACTGTTCATTACATAATAAAGTTGATAGACAAACATGGACATACAAGCACAGAGAAACCACAGGCATTTTCAAAGCCAAACTAGCATCAAATAAATTCTGGGCAAAAATCAAGAATTACCTTGGGTTAAAACTAAACTTCTGCCAATGATTCAGCAGCCCCTTGTTTAAGTGATTCCCCTGAAACAACCAACAATTACAATCCAATACCAAAATATGTAACAGCCCGGTCCCGAAATAGAGGTTTAAGAATGGGGACAGAGTGTCATTTAAGGGTTAATGAGGTAAAAAGGAAGATTAATGGGATGGTTTTACAGTCGAGATATGCCTTTGGGGATTAGATGGGGATACTCAGATTTTACTTTTGTTAGACGGTTAATAAAATGGATAGACAGATACCAGTCAGCTTAGATGACAATAGTTAATAATATATGCAAGTCCATTGATTAGACGAAAGGAAATCATACTCGGGTAGTAGAAGTAGAACTTAGTATGCATCTTGTACTCGAATAATTATGTCTGGGAGATTATTCATATAGTCTTGATAATCATAATAAGACTTAAAACGGAATTAGAAAGAGTGTATCAGAGTAGTAGATCACATAGTGGGATTTCAAGGAAATATTAGATAATAGCAAAATAGTCTTGGCAGCCAACCCACATCCACAGCCACCAACATCCTCAACATCTCAACCTGAAAATATTTGAAAAAGAGGGGGCATGAGCACTAATGTACTCAATGGGTTTTAGTAAAACACTTTAATAAACTTCAAGATATCCAATAATCAATTGACGGTATATGGAGAGCAAAACGCTAAAGCCCTCTCCATATCCGTAAAGTCTTTTCTTTTCCTTTGGGCCAATCTTGGCTCAAACTCGACGTCAACTGTACCCTTAGGCATGCCATAGGATAGAAGAGGGGTTACCTCAAATATCTGAACGAGTTTGCGAGGGAAAAGCCCAGCAGTGACTCCCTTAATAGTTCCGAGCTCATATCCTGCTTAAGTGAAAAGCTAAGTTCCTTCCTTTCTTATCTTTGCAAGCAATACCAAGCTTAGAACAAGGTCTAATGCTAATCCTTTAATACTACATGATCTCGGCCTACAAAGGGTTTAATGCTACCCTAACAAGGCAAACCTTAACTCTTAATTCTGCGAGCTTAACAAGCATAAACATTAAATTACAGGTGAAGAACGTAAACAAGTACCAATCAGAGCTAAAGATAATTCTAAACATCTCATGCTAAGCATAAACAATACTTTAGTAGTTCTATTATTTCTAAACATGCTTGAGAGCTCAAGTAAAACATAATATCTTCCTTTCTTCCTTCCTTGTACAGAGATCAATCAGGCTGAGCAAAAATACTTTATTGGATATCTCATTTGCCCTAACATGCTTCTAGAGCTTATTAGCTCAAACTTTAGATGAGTATAGATTTACCCACCTTGATTACGGGACGGAAGATGAGGCAACGAGCTGGTGGTTTCCTTTAGAATTCCTCCGAGGTTCGATTCCTCCTACAAAAGTCGAATCATCGACTTAGCGGTCTCCTTCGAAGATTTTTAATAACATGATATTAAATAATACTCAACTAATATTCCCTTAGCTAGGACTTAACATGGATAGAACGACTTTGACTTAATAAGGGTTCGAGAAGGATTTATTTTATTTACGTAACTTCTCGACTCGATCTCTAAATTTTTAGACGGAAATAACTTGAATATCTTATTCGAAATAAATTGAACTTAACTTGAATACCTTACCATAATTAAACTTGAATATGGCTCGAAAGTAACATAATTTAGAAGACTCGAAAAGATCGGAAAAAGGGGTACGGAAATAGCCGAAAAGAACGGCGAACGAAACAACACGGAGAAGGGGGGTGCCGCGGGGCTGCCTAGCCCCTGTTGGCTCTCCGCCGCCGCGGGGCGGCCTTACCCCGGCGGGCTGGGCGCGGCCGAGGGAGGTGTGGCGCGGCAGCGCACACCCCCCCCCCCACGGGGCTCTTCTCTCTCTCTCTCTCTCTTTTCTCTTTCTTCAACTGGGTTTCTTCAATGTGTTCTTCAACTGTTCTTCGTGTTCGTTGATTTTTTCGACAAACACGAAGAACACGAAGAACAATTAACCCGAATTTTTATAAAAACAACATACTTGAATTTAACATGCAACAACATGCTTTTAACTTAAAAAGAATTTTGGCATTACAACGGCATAAACACGATAATCCTTTTTAAAATAGAATAACGACAAAATCATTAAATGTGGCTCGAACGGAATTTAACGAAATAAACGAGGCTAATGTTCTTGGAATAATAATACGGAAGTAGAACGAGGAATATAACATAAACGTTATTAACTTGGAATTTCAACAAGATCGAAATGTAACTTTTAGACGAGCAATAATGAAGAACGCGAAGAACGTAAAGAACGGAAAGTAAATGTGGAATTTAAAGACGAAAAAAAAATGGCATCGAGACCGACGAACAAGAATGGACGGGGTCAGGTGCGTCGAAGTAATGTGGTTAGCTCGGCGTCTCGTCGAGTCGCAACGGTGGCAGAGCCGCCTGCTACGATTTCAACGGCGCCCCTAGCACATTCCCTCGCTGCATCTCTTCCGCGCCACTCCGCTCGTCGTCTTGAAGAATACTCACGAAGAACACTTTTTATTTCGACAGAACCCTCTCGGCTTTCAAAGCTTTCACCCTCTCGATTTAGAAGTGAAGTGAAAGTAAAATGAGCAAGGAATGACAAAGGGGTGGTCCCCTATTTATAGGAAAAGCTTTGGCTTCCCTTGGAAGCCATTGCTGTGCGGGAATACTGTAAAAGCTACCCCGGGTTCGGTTAAAAGCTACTTTATTCGATGTCGAGGTCCAAATGACTTCAGACACGAAATCTAAAAATACCGGGAGACTCGTTGGCTTGAACACTAATGAACCAACTCGATTCGTGAAGAAGATGGGGTCGTCAGAAGAAAGACGAGCAAAGATTCCCTTTTTGGAATTACTTTTTACTATTCACTCAGACTGACAGATTCGGTTCCCGAGCGTTCGATTGACTTCAGAATGAAAATCCGTGAACGCCAACGGAATCCTTGAGTCATTTCCCATAAGAGGGGCCTGACAGAACTGAACTTGAATAAACGAGGAGGATTTCGTAAATTTCTCAAAACACGAACGCACGCAAAAGTTACTATTCATTTCCCTTTTCAAATACGTTTTCCATCACCGGGAACTCAAATGACCTCAGATTTGAAGTGTACTCCTTGAGTCAAAATCTTTCTAAAGAGACCATAAATGGCGATAAAAGAATTAAGATTATATTTTCCGAAAAGACAATCTTTACGAAAACTGACTTCAAAAGTCGTGACTGACATCCATCCATAGCTAATCTTAATTAAATTCCTTCTTTAATTAATTAACTAATATTAATCATTCTCCAAACCTTATTCAAAAATCTAAGGTATTACATCCTACCCTCCTAAAAAAAAAATTTCGTCCCGAAATTTACTAACCATGATAAGCGATATCAGGGTACTTCTTGAGCAGTTCGGATTCAAGCTCCCAAGTTGCTTCCTCTGAACCATGGTGGTTCCAGATTACTTTTACTAGATCGATCTCCTTATTTCTCATCTTCTAGATCTTTCGATCCACGATGGCTTGGGGCTTTTCTTCATAGGCTAAGTCCTCATTCAGGACTATCTCTTCTTTGCTAATCACGTGCTTTGGATCGAACACGTATTTTCGTAACATGGAAATGTGAAAAACATCATGCACGCTACTCAGGTTGGGTGGTAAGGCCAACCTGTAGGCTACTTCATTCACCTTTTCTAAGATCTCAAAAGGTCCGATAAATCTGAGCCTTAATTTGCTTCGTTTGCCAAAACGAATTATTCCTTTTGATGGAGACACCTTCAAAAACACTTTATCTCCAACATCAAAACTGAGTTATGTCCTTCTCTCATCCGCATAAGCCTTCTGTCTATCCTGAGCTTCTTTGATGCGTTGACGAATAAGCTCGATCTTCTGGACAGCTTTCTGGACCATCTCGGGTCCAAGTATCCTTCTTTCTCCAACTTCGTCCCAATACAGGGGCGATCTACACTTCTTTCCGTAAAGGGCTTCATAAGGGGCCATGCCAATCGATGATTGATAGCTGTTGTTGTAGGCAAATTCTACCAAAGGCAGTAACTCCTCCCAACTGTCTCCTTGATCGATGACGACTCCTCTAAGCATGTCTTCCAGAATCTGGATAGTCTTTTCGGACTGGCAATCCGTTTAAGGATGGAAGGCCGTGCTGAAATTGAGCTTTGATCCCATTGCATTTTGTAGGCTCCTCCAGAATCTTGATGTAAATCTTGAATCACGGTCTGATGTAATCGAGACCGGCACTCCGTGCCGACGCACAACTTCCTTAACATACAACTGGGATAATTGTTCTAGCCCGTTTGTCATCTTAACAGCAACAAAATGTACCGATTTAGTTAATCGATCAACGATTACCCAGATAGCGGTATTCCCTCGCTTAGACTTTGGCAATCCTACGACAAAGTCCATATTGATATGATCCCACTTCCATTCAGGAATTTCCAAGGGTTGAAGCAAACCAGAAGGTTTTTGATGCAAAGCTTTCACTTGTTGGCAGTTTAAACACCTTTCCACGAAGGCGGCTATTTCTCTCTTCATGTTGTTCCACTAGAAATTTCTCTTGAGGTCTTGGTATATTTTGGTGCTTCCGAGATGTGCTGTATATGGCATGTCATGTGCTTCACAGATGATTTCCTCTTTTAGTTCTTCTTGGCATGGCACGCACAGTCTCCCTTTGAATAAGAGCGCGTTATCGGCGATTTCCGTGAAATCTTGCGAGCTATCAGATCGTGCTTCTAACCTTTTCTTTTCGAGAAACTCATCTCCTCTCTGGGCTTCAATTATCCTTTGCCTTAGGTCGGGCTGAGCGACTATCATGGCAACTTGAGCTTGAATAGTCTCGGGTGGTGTTAACACCTAAATCCTTAACTTTTCGAATTCCTTGCGAAGATCCTCCTTAGCTAAGATGTGTTCTAACTCTGCCTTCTCCTTCCTACTTAGGGCATCTGCTACCACATTTGCCTTGCCTGGGTGGTAGTGAATCGTGCAGTCATAATCTTTCACGAGTTCTAGCCATCTTCTTTGCCTCATGTTAAGATCCTTTTGCTCGAAGAAATACTTTAAACTCTTGTGATCTAAGAAGATCTCACACTTGGCTCCGTAGAGGTAGTGCCTCCAGATCTTCAGTGCATGAATGACAGCTGCTAGCTCTAAGTCATGCGTCGGGTAGTTCGGCTCATGATTCTTAAGTTGTCTGGAAGCATAAGTGATCACCTTTCCTCTCTGCATTAGTACGCATCCTAATCCTTTCCTTGATGCGTCTGCGTAAACCACGAAGTCTTCATTTCCTTTCGGAATGGCTAATACAGGGGCTATGGTTAGCATCTTCTTCAAAGTTTGAAAACTTTCCTCACACTCCGGCATCCATTTGAACTTGGAGTCCTTCTTTAGCAATCGCGTTATAGGTTTGCATATAGTCGAGAATCCTTCGATGAATCTGCGATAGTATCCAGCGAGTCCTAGAAAAATTCTTATTTCGTTCACGCTTCTTGGGGACTTCCAGTTGCTTACAGCTTCGATCTTGGTTGGATCTACTTTGATTCCTTCTACCGAGACTATATGACCTAAAAACGTAACCTCTTTGAGCCAAAACTCACACTTACTGAATTTAGCATAAAGCCTTTCTCTTCTTCACGTCTCCAGAACTACTCTTAGGTACTCCTGATTTCTTCTTCATCCTTGGAATAGATAAGAATGTCATCTATGAAAACTAGAACAAACGTATCTAGATACGGGTGAAAAACTCGGTTCGTTAAATCCATGAACACTGCTGGAGCATTGGTCAATCCGAATGGCATTACCACAAACTCATAATGCCCATAGCGAGTTCTAAAAGCGGTCGTAGGGACATCTTCCTTTCGGATCTTCAGCTGATGGTACCCAGATCTTAGGTCTATCTTGGAGAAGACACTTGCTCCCTTGAGCTGATCGAAGAGATCATCTATTCTTGGGAGAGGGTATCGATTCTTGTTGGTTAGCTTATTGAGCTCTCTATAGTCAATGCACATTCTCAATGTACCATTCTTCTTCTTTACAAACAAGATTGGAGCTCCCCAAGGCGACACACTAGGTTGGATAAAACCTAGGTCTAGCAACTCTTATAGTTGAACCTTGAGTTCTTGCAACTCCTTAGGCGCCATTCTGTAGGGGGCTTTCAAAACTGGGGCGGCTCCCAGTTCCAACTTGATAGTGAATTCCACTTCCCTGTCCGGAGGCAGTCCTGGTAGCTCCTTTGGGAATATGTCGGGATATTCCCTTACGACCGGAACGTCTTCGATGAAAAGCTCTCCTTCCTCCTTCCTTATCAGATTAACTAAAAAGGCTTGGCAGTTCTTCTTCCTTATTATCTTAGTGGCTTCAGGGCGGATATCACTGGGATTTTGGTTCCCAGCCTTGATCCGTAAATTTTCACCTCGGGTTTCCCGAGTGGTCGAAACACTACTTCTCTCTTAGGGGCAGCTTATAGAAGCATAAGCTGAGGCTAACCAATCCATTCCTAGGATTATGTCGAAGTCCTGAATCTTTATCACATAAAGATTTGACTTTAAGTTTTCCCCTTCTATGTTCAATTCTAGGTTAGAGCAGATCTTCCTAGACATCATTTTCTTTCCAGAGGGGATACTTATCTCAAGAGCATTCTCAGCTTTCTCGGGTTTTATCTTCAGTTTCTTACAAACAGACTCAGCTATAAATGAATGCGATGCTCCAGTATCGAAGAGAGCTAAAACTAGCGTCTCGAGGAGGGTAATCATACCTGCTAGATTACCTGGGGCCTTAGCAGCTTGCTGCTGATTGAGAACATAAGTACGAGCTGGCTGAGGCGGCCTCTGCCCTTTGTTGGACCTTTGATCTCGTCCTTGGTTCGGTCTTGGGTTCATCCCTGGTTTTTGGCCCTGAGGTCCTCCCTGCTGCAGCCTTGGCTGGTTTCCGGGGAGTTGCTGAAGCGGCAGCGGGTACATGGGTTGTTGTGGTGTTTGAGATCATCTGTTGTTTCTCTAAGGGCATTCTCTCTTGAAGTGCCCCTCCTCACCACAATTGTAGCACCCAGTTATATTTGCTCGGCAGACTCTAGGATGCATTCTTCCGCACCGTTGACACGGCCTAAAGCTAGGGGCATTGCCAGGCTGACCTCGAGGCACCCCTGACTCTTGGCTTTGCCAGTGGGGTTTCTTCCCTTTGTCATCTCTTCTTTCTCCTTCCCACTTCCTTTTCCCTTTTGAGTCGCTAGAGGGTTGAGGGGGTTGGATTTTCTCTCGAGGAAGGATGGCCTCTATGCTCAAGGCTTTGGCTAAAGTTCGGGCATAGGACATGTCTTCTTGCCCAGCGAGGGCTATGCCAATCTCGGATCTGAGTCCTTTCTTGAACTTGCGTGTTTTTTTCCCATCTGTGTCCACTAGATGTGGAGCATGCCTTGACAATTGGTTGAATTCTCTATCATATTCTGACACTGTCTTGCTCCCTTGCTTTAGGTTCTAGAATTCCATCTTTTTTGCCTCTCGGTAACAATCCGGGATGTACTTCTGGTACAGATCATGGTTGAAATCTTCCCAACTATAGTCTTCCCATTGATCTGGGGTTATAGTCCTTCGAACGGACTCCCACCAGTAGTCCACATCATTCGTCAACATAAAAAGAGCACAACTTAACTTCTCCTCTTCTGAACAGGCTATGAAATCAAAAATTCGTTCTAAGGAGCGAACCCATTTTTCAGTGTCCATTGGATCTCCTAAACCATTAAACGATGGAGGATTGTGTTTGAGAAACGCAATTTCATCTCTTGGTCCGGGGTTTGGAGCTTGTTCGGGTTCGTTCTCATCTTCGTTCTCAGCTTGACGTCTTCGGGGCGGCATCCTAAAGAACTAGATATTAGCGACACTTGATTGAATTTGCACATTTGCAAGGATGCCTTTCGATAAGATCTTATTAGATCAAATAAGGTGGTAATTTAAACGTCATTCACACATAATGGGAAAATTGCCTCATTAAGAGGACTTTTGGCATCGATTCACAGAATAAGTTATTAGTTATATCGAAATAGGGCAGTCTGTTGGAAAATTCACTGCCACTATTAGAGTTTAGAAAATTTAAAGCATTTATTATATATTAGAGTCTTGGTTAAAGCGGATATTAGATAACAGATAGACAAACAGATGGATTAGATAACTAGGTGTTCTAACAGCAACACCTCCTACACCTCCTACTACGGCTTAGTTGTAGGCTGGAGCCTTTCCTTTCTCCTTGCAAGGCGATCCTACTTCCTCCTCGCCTCCTTCTTCCGGGTCTTCCTCTTCTTCCTCATCTTCAACTGTCTCGGGCACGCTGAACTTGAACGTTCTCATGTAAACATTCCCTTCGGGGTACTGATGGGACATACATTGCCCCAGACTCTGAGAAGCGTACGCAGGGGTCCACTGGTTCATTTGAGGAGTGCAAGAAAACAGGGACTCGGGGTGGTTCACGACCCGGACATTTGAGGGTCCCGCTCCTGAGGCTCCTTCATGTTGAGGACGGGGTGCTTGGAATCCAGGGGGACTATTAAAAGTCGCCCGTTGTAGTTCTAGCTCTACCACGAGAGAGGGGTTTTGCTCGGTCGCTTGCTGCTCGGCTAAAGCTTGCACGTGGCCATACTCCGTCACCCGACGAGCCATTAAGGCTGAGGAGAACTCTATCAGATTCCCGATTTCAGCATATGTTATGGGATCACGGGTGATAGTGCTTTGCAAGATGCGGTACATTGTAGGCCTCCAAGCGGGCGGTGCGTGCTCGCACATGCGAATGCAGGTCTCCAAGTCAGATACACTCCTAGGCTCTCCTCCGTAACCATTAGCCTAGGCCCACCTTTCTAGGTACCTTGCCATGAAGGACAGCAATTGTTCATTACCATCCCAAGTTTCTTGTCTGAACCTTTCAACTCTTTCTTGAACCGGGCGGAAAAGAAGCACGCTCTTCCTAGCAGTCATACGGCACTTAACCATCTAGAAGAGAATAGCTTAATCAGTCTAGATTATAAAAGGGAGACCTAAGGTTCTCCTGAGATCATACTATCGTCTAGATTTTTATCTTGCAAGCATAGTTCCTTTTTGAAGCAGTTGACGTTTGTATAAGAAAAAGTTTCGGTGCCCATGGTCTTTAACATATAAGTTTACCTTTTCGTTGAGTCAAAATTTTTGAGTACAAATGTAAATCTTTTGGGGTCGAGAAATCTTTTTTTCACAAACTTTTCATTCTCAGAGATCGTCTTACCCGAACACCTTTTACTTAGAATTTCATTCTCACGGTTTTTCTCTTATCCATAAAATAGGTATGCTTGCTCAAATCTTTTCCTTTCCTGTATTCCAAAAATCAAAATCCAAAATCCAGAATTTCTATACTATCATACCTTGATTTTTGGTTGAAGATATGAGGGTGATGGCGAGCTGTGGGTTGCTGCTTTCACTTATCAAGGAACAACTTATGCATACATATATACTTAACTCAATTCAAACAAAGACAGGCCAACAGTTTTGCAAACCTGGCTCTGATACCAACTGTAATAGCCCGGTCCCGAGATAGAGGTTTATGAATGGGGACAGGGTGTCATTAAAGGGTTAATGAGGTAAAATGGAAGATTAATAGGATGGTTTTACAGTCGAGATATGCCTTTGGGGATTAGATGGGGATACTCAGATTTTACTTTTGTTAGACGGTTAATAAAACGGATAAACGGATACCAATCAGCTTAGATGACAATAGTAAATAATACATGCAAGTCCATTGATTAGACGAAAGGAAATCATACTCGGGTAGTAGAAGTAGAACTTAGTATGAATCTTGTACTCGAATAATTATGTCTGGGAGATTATTCATATAGTCTTGATAATCATAATAAGACTTAAAATGGAATTAAAAAGAGTGTATCAGAGTAGCAGATCACATAGTGGGATTTCAAGGAAATATTACATAATAGCAAAACAGTCTTGGCAGCCAACCCACATCCACAGCCACCAACATCCTCAGCATCTCAACCTGAAAACATTTGAAAAAGATGGGGCATGAGCACTAATGTACTCAGTGGGTTTTAGTAAAACACTTTAATAAACTTCAAGATATCCAATAATTAACTGACGGTATATGGAGAGCAAAACGCTAAAGCCATCTCCATATCCGTAAAGTCTTTTCTTTTCCTTTGGGCCCATCTTGGCTCAAACCTGACATCAACTGTACCCTTAGGCATGCCATAGGATAGAAGAAGAGTTACCTCAAATATCCGAACGAGTTTGCAAGGGAAAAGCCCAGCAGTGACTCCCTTAATAGTTCCGAGCTCATATTCAGCTTAAGTAAAAAGCTAAGTTCCTTCCTTTCTTATCTTTGCTAGCAATACCAAGCTTAGAACAAGGTCTAATGCTAATCCTTTAATACTACATGATCTCGGCCTACAAAGGGTTTAATGCTACCCTAACAAGGCAAACCTTAACTCTTAATTCTGCGAGCTTAACAAGCATAAACATTAAATTACAGGTGAAGAACGTAAACAAGTACGAAGCAGAGCTAAAGACAATTCTAAACATCTCATGCTAAGCATAAACAATACTTTAGTAGTTCTATCATTTCTAAACATGCTTGAGAGCTCAAGTAAAACATAATATCTTCCTTTCTTCCTTCCTTGTACAGAGATCAATCAGGCTGAGCAAAAATACTTTATTGGATATCTCATTTGCCCTAACATGCTTCTAGAGCTTATTAGCTTAAACTTTAGATGAGTATAGATTTACCCACCTTGATTACGGGACGGAAGATGAGGCAACGAGCTGGTGGTTTCCTTTAGAATTCCTCCGAGGTTCGATTCCTCCTACAAAAGTCGAATCATCAACTTAGCGGTCTCCTTCGAAGATTTCTAATAACATGATATTAAATAATACTCAACTAATATTCCCTTAGCTAGGACTTAACATGGATAACACGACTTTGACTTAATAAGGGTTCGAGAAGGATTTATTTTATTTAAGGAACTTCTCGACTCGATCTCTAAATTTTTAGACGGAAATAACTTGAATATCTTATTCGAAATAAATTGAAATTAACTTGAATACCTTACCATAATTTAAACTTGAATATGGCTCGAAAGTAACATAATTTAGAAGACTCGAAAAGATCGGAAAAAGGGGTACGGAAATAGCCAAAAAGAACGGCGAATGAAACAACACGGAGAAAGGGGGGCGCCGCGGGGCTGCCTAGCCCCAACGGGCTCTCCACCGCCGCGTGGCCGCCTTGCCCCGGCGGGCTGGGCGCGGCCGAGGGAGGTGTAGCGCGGCGGCGCACACCCGCCCCCGCGGGGCTCTTCTCTCTCTCTCTCTTTTCTCTTTCTTCAACTGGGTTTCTTCAATGTGTTCTTCAACTGTTCTTCGTGTTCGTTGATTTCTTTGACGAACACGAAGAACACGAAGAACAATTAACTCGAATTTTTATAAAAACAACGTACTTGAATTTAACATGCAACAACATGCTTTTAACTTAAAAAGAATTTTGGCATTACAACGCATAAACACGATAATCCTTTTTAAAATAGAATAACGACAAAATCGTTAAATGTGGCTCGAACGAAATTTAATGAAATAAACGAGGCTAATCTTCTTGGAATAATAACATAAACGTTATTAACTTGGAATTTCAACAAGATCGAAATGTAACTTTTAGACGAGCAATAATGAAGAACGCGAAGAACGTAAAGAACGGAAAGTAAATGCGGAATTTAAAGACAAAAAATAAATGGAATCGAGACCGACGAACAAGAATGGACGGGGTCAGGTGCGTCGAAGGAATGTGGTTAGCTCGGCGGCTCGTCGAGTCGCAACGGCGGCAGAGCCGCCTGCTACGATTTCAACGGCGCCTCTAGCACATTCCCTTGCAGCATCCCTTCCGCACCACTCCGCTCGTCGTGTTGAAGAATACTCACGTAGAACGCTTTTTATTTCAACAGAACCCTCTCGGCTTTCAAAGATTTTCACCCTCTCGATTTAGAAGTGAAGTGAAAGTAAAATGAGCAAGGAATGACAAAAAGGTGGTCCCCTATTTATAGAAAAATCTTTGGCTTCCCTTGGAAGCCATTGCTGTGCGGGAATACTGCAAAAGCTACCCCGGGTTCGGTTAAAAGCTGTTTTATTCGATGTCGAGGTCCAAATGACTTCAAACATGAAATCTAAAAATATCGGGAGACTCGTTGGCTCGAACACTAATGAACCAACTCGATTCGTGAAGAAGACGGGGTCGTCAGAAGAAAGACGAGCAAAGATTCCCTTTTTCGAATTACTTTTTACTATTCACTCAGACTGACAGATTCGGCTCCTGAGCGTTCGATTGACTTCAGAATGAAAATCCGTGAACGCCAATGAAATCCTTGAGTCATTTTCCATAAGAAGGGCCTGACAGAACTGAACTTGAATAAATGAGGAGGATTTCATAAATTTCTCAAAACACGAACGCACGCAAAAGTTACTATTCATTTCCCTTTTCAAATACGTTTTCCATCACCGGGAACTCAAATGACCTCAGATTTGAAATCCGAAAATACCGGTGTACTCCTTGAGTCAAAACCTTACTAAAGAGACCATAAATGGCGATAAAAGAATTAAGATTATATTTTCCGAAAAGACGATCTTTACGAAAACTGACTTCAAAAGTCGTGACTGACATCCTTCCATAGCTAATCTTAATTAAATTCCTTCTTTAATTTATTAACTAATATTAACCATTCTCTAAACCTTATTCAAAAATCTGGAGTATTACAAAATATCATTGAATTTAGATGAGATTCCAAAAATTTTCATTTTAATCATTTGGCTCAAGTGTCACATTGATCCATAGAGCTTTAAATAAAGGCATCTAAGAGTCGCAGGTCAATATAGATTGACAGATTTAGCTATTGCACATAATGCACAGAGGTAATCAAAACCGTCAAGTTGATAATTGATTTGCATAGCATGACTTTAGTTCAATTGGACAAGAGTTTCACATCATATTGCAGCTTATCTAAATATAATTATAATATTAATAGTGGAAAGAAGGTGATGAAATCATAAAAAAGACAGTAGGGGAAAAATGAACACTTCACTAGCAAATTTTATTAGTAAAGTAGTACTAAAGACAAGACAAAAAAAATTAAATAAACAATTGACCAGTGCAGAGAATGCATTTCTGGAACGATAGGAACTGTAGAAGTCACATTCCCCTGGAAATGTTTTAATTCAAATAATAAAATTAAATCAGCCACACGAGCAAATTAGCAGGTACATAGGGTACTTAGAACCATATAGCATTAGTTCTTTTATTCCTAAAGCAATGCCTTGAACTCCATGTTGCATGAGTTTCAGTAGAGAGGACAACTCTAAAACACAAAGGATTCATTTCAGAGCAGCTATACAATTTTGACAAAATTTAGGCCAGAAACATAGTTAAAATAAATTGCCTCAATAGCTGGATAATAAAAGGACTGTAGCATTACTCCTTGTAATGTCTTTCCCCTTGTTTATATATATATTTATATATATAGATGGGATCATGTGAGAACCACACCCCCTGTGAGAACCGAGAACCAATCTCAACCACAGATTGCTCTGATTTGGACGGCCAAGATCTGTCCCAATATTGCAAAAAACGCGGTGGCATATTTGTAATATTAGCGAGTTTTTAATAAACCAAGGGTATTTTTGTAATTTAGGAATTATGAATCTCCTTCCATCTGCAACTCATCTTCTTCCTCAACATCTTCCCATTTTTCTTCCTCGCAGTTACGCATCAGGCCGAGCCGTAGGTATTTCGAGCACGTGGGCGCCGCTGCAGCGGGAGAGGGAGAGCGGCGGCCGGTGGTTGCGGAGGTACTGCCCGAAGGTGTTCTAGTCATGGTGCTTCTGGTTCTCGTATAGGCTCAGCATCATTGGGGAGGAGACGGCGGCAGACGCGGCGGAGGAAGAGGAGAAGCCCGATGGTGACCCCATCATTGAGCTGCTGTTGGGAGTGGTGGTGGTGGTGGTGGTGATGGTGAAACTGTTCATCTCAGTGCTTGATGACAACATTTCTTGAGTTATCGGATCCATCACAATTCACAAGTGTATGTGTGTGTGTGTGTGTGTGTGTGTGTGTGTGTGTGAGAGAGAGAGAGAGGGAGGATCTGTGATGTGACTGAGCTTGTATAGCTAGGATTCAAGAAAAGAACAAAAGAAATATTAATGATTGATCATGAAGCTAACAAGGGTTTTGTTATTTTCCATGAAAGTTGCAGTAGAAGAGAGAGATGGAAATATGGGGAATTAAGAATATAGAGGGCAAAAGGGTGGGATTGGGTATTTTCTTTTTAGCACTCTTGTAACTTATTTTAGCACACTACTGTGAATTGTTTTAGCACTGCAATATATTTTAGCACTACTGTGATCTATTTTAGCACTGTTGTAACCTATTTTAGCACTACTGTAAACTATTTTAGCACTTAAGTTGACAAAGCTAATTAAGCTATTATTTTGAATTTTTCACTATCAGTATTTTAGCACTACTATGAACTATTTTAGCATTGTTTTAACCTAGTTTAGCACTACTGTGAATCATCAAACTTCATTTGGTTCAATTGAGTTTTAAAATTTTATGTTATGTTAGTATTATATCTTCAAATGATAATAATCCTAGTTAATTATGCGTTCAATTAGCATGCAATTTGAAACTCTTAATGAAAAGTTGAATATGTTAAAGAGATGGTTTCAAGATATCAAAGTATGGCCGAACCTGCCTATAGTTTATAGGCTTCTTGAGAAATATAAGATTTCTTGACAAAAATACAATATAACAAATGAGTATTGTGTACTTTAGCACTACTATGAACTATTTTAGCATTGTTGTAGCTTTGTTTAGCACCACTGTGAGCTATTTTAGTACTGTATTTCTACTATTAATAACTTACTCTGATATGATTGGAAGTTGAAACATGATAATAAGCCTAGTTAATTACGAGTCCAATTAGCATGCAATTTGAAACTCTTAATGAAAAGTTGATAGGCTTCTTGAGAAATACAAGTTTTCTTGACAAAAATACAATATAACAAATGAGTATTGTATACTTTTAGCACTACTGTGAACTATTTTAGCACTGTTGTAACCTTGTTTAGCACCACTGTGAGCTATTTTAGCATTATATTCCTTCTATTAATAACTTACTCTGATATGATTGGAAGTTGAAACATGATAATAAGCCTAGTTAATTACGAGTCCAATTAGCATGCAATTTGAAACTCTTAATGAAAAGTTGAACATGTTAAAGATACAATATATAGTTTATAGGCTTCTTGAGAAATACGATGTTGAAACCGTGGGTTTAGAATATGTATTTGTATGTTTTGTCTTTCTTTTATTTGGTTGCAGGTAAAACGTGGGTTGAAGATTAATAGGAACATGTGTGTTGACCGAGTCTAAGATATAAGAGTCAGAGATCTGTTATTTCCTATTTTGATGGGAAGTTGGAGACTTGCGGCTAAAATCTAGGAGAAGAGGGATAAGTGGATTTCGTAGAGATACATGAGTAGAGACCAAGTAATTAGTGTTGTATAAATAGGGATCGAATGTATTCAGTAAGATACACGAATTCATTGATAGATTTTCATATTGTATAAGATCTGCTTGTTAGAGATTTTAGTTTTCTACTAGAGTTAGTTAGGACAACTTTAGTCCCGACCTTCTGTGAAGGAAAAGATAAAGTGTCTTAAGTTTAGTAAGAATTTTCTAGTAGTGTTTTTGTAATTCACAAATTCATATAGTGAATATTTTTGCCCTGAGGCACTTCGTGAAATTATAGAAATATAATCTCGTGAAATTTCAATCCATTATTTATTTCTATATTCCGCTGCATGTTCAAGGTTGTCTCAACTTTAGATACAACTTTGATCATAATTCTGTCAGAACCGAGAGTTCGGTTTCTTCAATTGGTATCAGAGCTAGGTTGACACACTAAGTGGTGATTCTGTTTTCATAAGTTCAATGGATTGCACAAACCCATTGTTCAACAAACCTCCTGTTCTCGATGGCATGAACTATTCCTTTTGGAAAGTTTGAATGAGAACGTGCATCAAATCCATTGATGCAAGAGCATGGAATGTTGTTCAAAAGGCATGGACATATCCTAAGACTGTAGATGCCGAAGGAGATACAATTCGCACTCCTCCAGAAGATTGGACCAGGTCACAAAACGAAGATACTACCTTCAATGACAAGGCACTCAACGCAATTCAGTCTTCCCTGGATATTCAGATGTTCAAACTCATAAGAAATTGTGAGTCGGCCAAAGAAGCATGGGATATTCTTCAGCAACATTGCGAAGGAGATGTTGGAATTAAAGAATCAAGACATCGTATTATCACCACAAAATTTGAGAACATGAAAATGGGGGAAGATGAAACTGTTGGAGAGTATTGCAACAAATTACTTGAAATTGCAAACGAGTGCACTGACCTTGGTGATCCAATCACCAACAAAAGGTTAGTTTCTAAAGCTTTGAGAACTCTAACACCTCGTTTTGATATGAAGGTTGTTGCTATTGACACGGCATCGACTACTGGATGTTTGGACTTCACAAAACTGATGAATGATCTGAATACCTATGAAATGGAAATGAATGAGAAAGGTGGATCAAAGAAAAAGGGAATTGCCTTGACAGCTGGGTCAACTTCAAGGTCAACTTCAGCTTATGATGAAGAAGAGGATGAGGATCTTGAAGAGATCTATGAAAAGAATCCGGATTATGCTCTTTTCACCAGAAGACTAAACACTCTCATCAGAGCTAACAGAGGAAAACAACAGAAGGGAGGTGCTGAACAATGCAAGCTTCGTCATGACTCGTCCGGACCTTTGGTTATTTATGAAAAAATGAACTCACTTGGAAAAGAACCTAAGATCATGAAGGGTGCTGCATCAGATCACTTTAGACCAAAGGAAGTAAAAGATTTTTCCACTATTCAATGCTATGAGTGCAAAGGCTATGGGTACTTTGCTAATGAATGTGCCAACAATTTTAGAAAACTTGGAAAGCCTGTCACATTCCTATCTCTTAGCGACAGTGAGCTAGACACCTCAGGGATATTTATGGAAGAAATCTCAGATGATGCAACCAACGAACATGCAGCCTTAACTGCAGTATGTTCTGAAATGGTTAATTCAAAGCTCACAGAAGTTGAGATAACTTCTGACAGGTATGATGATTCCTACTATAAAACTCTTTTCTATTTTAATACTGTGATAACTACTGCAGACGACGAAGAAGAAGTTACTGAGGAAGAAACTCTGGAGTTGCTAATAAAGTTGCAGGAACTCTACAAGGAGTTGTATGCTAAGTGGATCAAATAGTGTAAGGAAATTGAGTCACTTAATGAGGAATCCACCAGCCAGAAGGCGTCTCTCGCAAAATTGGAGGTAATGTTGACAAAGAAAGATGCAGAGATTGATAATATGAGGATTCAACTCAATCTTGCAAAGGATACATTCAAAAAGTTCAACACGGGTACTTCCAAACTTGATGAAGTTCTTGCACAAACCCAAGTAACTTCTCATGGCATAGGTTATGACAAAACTATAAAAACTGCCTTTACTCAAATCATGTCCACCCATGGAAAACCTTTTGTGAAAGCTCAAGAAGCACATCCCACTTCATCAGTGAGTAAGAAACGTAGGAGATTTGTTTGTCACTATTGTTTCCTCCCTGGGCACATAAAACCTTTCTGCCATAGGTTTTTGCAAGAACATAAAAAAGAGATTCATTTGAAGACACAAACCTCAAAATTAGGCCTTTTAGTCAAAGGTGACAGAACTAAGAATTTGGTTTGGAAACCCAAAGCTGTCTCCAAAGACACCTGCAAAGTTGTCTTCACTACATCAGTAGCTAATGATTCGACAACTTGGTACTTTAACAGCGGGTGCTCTCGTCACATGACTGGATCTCAATGTTATCTTGGTATCATGCTGGGGTGTTTTGGGAGCAGAATATTCATGATGAATGCCTTCTCTTATGCAAAAGTTTAGGAGCTGAAGATTTTCAAACTCCCTTCCATGGTCAGATCTAATTCTTTTAACACAAGAATGGTAGAAATTTCCAATCTTAGCATATAATTCTAAGAAAGCATCATAGGTTTCACCTTTGTCACTTAGAAATTTTACCCAAGAATACCTGGAGAGGTCATCGACAATCACGAATGAATACCGTTTACCTCCAAGGCGTTCTACCTCTGCTAGCCCCATAAGATCCATGTGAAGCAATTCAAAACAGCTTTGAGTGGCAAAAGGTCTCTCGGAAGTTGTCACAACAGGATGTGAGGCTTTGACTTGCTTTCCTTTTTGACAATCTCCACACAGGTTTGGATTTGATACGTTCAACTTTGACACTCCAAGAACAGCATTGAGTCTCTGAAGGTTCTCCATGTTGCGAAAATTTGTATGACTCAATTTTTGATGCCAAAATTGTACATCATTTACCTGTGCACTCAAACAGCCTTTTCTTTTAGTTTCATAAATATTATTAGAAGATCTTACCCAAGAGATCACATGTTTGCCGTCGTTGTCAACCACAGTACAGCTTTGCTTATCAGAGATGACAGTGAAGTTATCATCACAGAGTTGGCTGATACTAATGAGGTTTGCTGTAAGGCCTTGAACGTGTAATACATTATCCAGCTTTGGAAGACCAGGACTGTTCAAGATTCCATGTCCTACAATCTTGCCGTTTGTTCCTCCCCCGAAGGTAACTTCGCTGCCATTGATCTTTTGGTAGTTGGACAGATTCGAGTATGAAAAAGCCTGTATTAAGGTGAAACCATGATTGTTCTTATAAAACCATATAACTAGATCAAAGATCTTAGATAAATGGTATTTATAAGATTCTTTTGGTTATTCATCTATTCATCATTTTTTTTTCTTCTTAAAAAGTTTCCTATGATGTATCAAAAGTAAGCTGATTAAAGAATTCATTCTTGATGACAGTTGATCGTAAAATAAAAAATAAAAAAAATAAAAAAATGGGAAAATTTTTGAAAGTCAGTTGAATGTATCTGGAAGTGTATCTTACTCTATCTTTAATATCTGTTTTGACTATATCTTTAATATGATTGATTCCTATTTTTAAGGAGGCGGGTATCTATCGAACTTATATATTCCTCCTTATTTTTGTGGCGAGTCGTATCTGATTGTTATATCTTTTTATATATAAGAGTCCCTCTCTCTCTTCTTATTTAGTCACTATCACTTTCTCTCAGATTCTCTCCATTCTCTTTTTCCGATTCACTATTCAAAAACCCTTTCGTCTCCCCTAACCCATCTCAAAATTTGCCTAGCTCATCCGCCATGGATTCCGACAAAATGCGCCAAATACAAGAGCTTTTAAGTGATCCTGAAGCTTCTGCTTACGTCCACCACCTAGCCACTTTTCTGCCGCAGCCGATTCTGTCTCCGCCTCGGCCGATTATGTCAAGCCCTTTCCATTTTCTGACACTAGAATTTGTTTCGATTATCCGTCTAGAAGTCCTCTTATCTCCTTCTAGAGGTAATGCTCCCATGGAGATCTCTCCTGAAATTAGAAGTTGTTCGGAAGTACAGTCCAAGGCTCTCTCTCTACCGGCTCCTTCTCCGATACAACCTTCCTCGATCTCGCCGTCTTCCGAGCAGGCTCTCATTCTAGCCCCCGACGGAGTAATAATGTCGACCCTTGACACTCCAGCTCTCGACACTCCGGTCCTCGACACTCCAGTCCTCAACAAAGAACAAATCGACCCTCTTTCTTCTTCCAACGAAGGGAATTCATACGATGGCGGTCCGATCGAAGTCCCATTTTCTGAGGTCGAACAAGAAGCCCAGGTAGAGGTGCCTGAGAAGTCTACTCCGACACGAATGCCTCCCAAGAAGAAATCGACCAAGTCCAAGAAGGCTCCTCCGACTAGACGGTCCAAGTACCTTCATGTGACTGAAAGCTCCTCGAGAAATCCGATGGAGCCCATCGAAATCAACAGTGGACCAGAGAAGGAGAGTGAGGCGGTGTCGAAGAGTGACTCAGGCGAGCGAACACCATCTGTGCATGGGTCGAACTCAGAGGCAAGCGAGGAAGTTGAAGTGGAGACTGCTGCCTCAAAGAAGGGTAAGAGAAAGATACATTTCTCATCTCCTTCGAAAGTCCATGGGAAAGCTGTGAAGAAAGCTAAGAGCAGTGTTGCTCCAGCTGAGGAGGAAGCTTACTCTGAATCTGACCTTGAGGTATCAAAATCTATCTCTAGTTTGTTCTACACTGATTTGGCTAGACGTAATTGGGATTTCTTCAAGAATAGGGATATTTTGAATGATCGTGCTGTAGATTTAAAGGATTTTTCATCTTATAATTTGATTGAGTTTTTGAAAAAGAGGAAAGTATTGGGCAATGTTACGTATGCTAGGCCCTATGTTGCTGAAGTGGTAAAATATTTTTATACTAATTTGACTCATGATTTTGGAAATCAATCCTTTAAGCAATATGGAAAGGTCTTTGTGCGTGGGAAGGTATTTACTGTTACTCCGGCTAGGATTAACAAGTTTCTGGGGGTGCCTAATGTTGTTGAAGCTGATGAGGAAGTTGATGAAGAGTTGGAGGCCAAGATGGTCGATGTGTTGACCGGAGGCCAAGCAGACTTATGGGTGGCTAACAAGAAGCCAAATAGGCTTGCTTCGGTTCTCACATCACTGTTTTCAACGCTTCACAAAATTTCTGTGTCAAATTGGATTCCTACATCTAACTCAACAATGGTGTCATTCGAGCATGTCTGTTTGTTGTATAAGGTGTATATAGGGGAGAAGGTGAATTTAGGGCAACATATTTTCAACTCAATTGCTGAGATTGCCATGACTAAGTCAAACAAGAAGTTGGTGGTCCCCTCTCTCATATACAACATGATGTTGGACCAAGGGTTTAAGGCAAAGAAGATAGATGTTTTATCCTCCAGACTTCCCCTACAGACTGTCCAGAAAGCTTTCCTAGCCGACTCCAGGACCCGTGATCTTCCTTGGATTGATGCTGCTGAAACTGCTCCTCCATCTTCCGATTATCTTTGCTCTATTCCTGTGTTTGTTTTGCAGGAACAAATCCACTTCCTCACTATACAGATTCAAATTTTCGATAAACAAAGACGTGTGTTCCAACGTCTTTTTTCTTCCCAAAAAGGGGGAGAAGGCACAAGCCGGGGAGGACGACATGAAAGTGAGGATGATGAAGAGCAAGAGGAGTAGAGACAGTAGAGGGCTGAGTTGTTGAAGGAAGAAGAACTGCAGTCTGTTGCAGTTTTTATCTAAACAGTTTCAAAACAATTTCTCTCTTTATTTTGTGTTTTAAACAACTATGCTTGGATGCAGATGCAGACTTAACTATGGATCTTTTGATAAAGATCTTTTTGGGAGTATTACTCTGATCTGATGGTTTTTATGTTTATGTCTAGTGTGATTGAAGTTTGCATGACAGGGGGAGTAATTGTTGTCTAAGTCTGGGTTTGATTTCTGTAGTGTTTTTTTTTGTTTTTGCTTAGTATATTCTAAGTATATGTTTAGGGGGAGTTTTGTTACGCTGCATACTTGAAGTTTGTTTTGGAAAGAAAGACAAAAAGTGGGAGATTGTTGAAACCGTGGGTTTAGAATATATATTTGTATGTTTTGTCTTTCTTTTGTTTGGTTGCAGGTAAAACTTGGGTTGAAGATTAATAGGAACATGTGTGTTGACCGAGTCTAAGATATAAGAGTCAGAGATATGTTAGTTCCTATTTTGATGGGAAGTTGGAGACTTGCAGCTGAAATCTAGGAGAAGAGGGAGAAGTGGATTTCGTAGAGATACATGAGTAGAGACCAAGTAATTAGTGTTGTATAAATAGGGATCGAATATATTCAGTAAGATACATGAATTCATTGATAGATTTTCATATTGTATAAGATCTGCTTGTTAGAGATTTTAGTTTTCTACTAGAATTAGTTAAGACAACTTTAGTCCCGACCTTCTGTGAAGGAAGAGATAAAGTGTCTTAAGTTTAGTAAGAATTTTCTAGTAGTGTTTTTATAATTCACAAATTCATATAGTGAATATTTTTGCCCTGAGGCACTTCGCGAGATTATTGAAATATAATCTCGTGAAATTTCAATCCATTGTTTATTTCTATATTCCGCTGCATGTTCAAATTTGTCTCAACTTTAGATACAACTTTGATCACAACTCTGTCAGAACCGAGAGTTCGGTTTCTTCATACAAGTTTTCTTGACAAAAATAAAATATAACAAATGAGTATTGTATACTTTTAGCACTACTGTGAACTATTTAAGCACTGTTGTAACCTTATTTAGCACCACTGTGAGCTATTTTAGCACTGTATTCCTTCTATTAATAACTTACTCTGATATGATTGGAAGTTGAAATATGATAATAAGCCTAGTTAATTACGAGTCCAATTAGCATGCAATTTGAAACTCTTAATGAAAAGTTGAACATGTTAAAGATACAATATACAGTTTATAGGCTTCTTGAGAAATACAAGTTTTCTTGACAAAAATAAAATATAACAAATGAGTATTGTATACTTTTAGCACTACTGTGAACTATTTTAGCACTGTTGTAACCTTATTTAGCACCACTGTGAGCTATTTTAGCACTATATTCCTTCTATTAATAACTTACTCTGATGTGATTGGAAGTTGAGACATGATAATAAGCCTAGTTAATTATGAGTCCAATTAGCATGCAATTTGAAACTCTTAATGAAAAGTTGAACATGTTAAAGAGATGGTTTCAAGATATCAAAGTATAGCCGAGCCTCTCTAAAGTTTATAGGCTTCTTGAGAAATACTTGAAACTTAAATGTGGGGAGATCTAAGAAATTTGCCTTATTTGTAGATTACAAGATTCCAGATGAGTTTAAAATCTAAGACAAAAATACAATATAACAAATGAGTCTTGGAAATGAATAGCCACTAGGTAATTGCTACTTTTATTCAAGAATATTATGTGAAATTTTGTTTTATTAGTTTTATATATGCATGATCGATCGATCTTCTGCAGGTGATAAGGCAAGAGAAAGAAAAAAAAAGATTAAGTAGAGGTAGTCATGCTAAACTAGGGTCATGCTGGTGCTAAAATAAGTCATGACAGTGCTAAAATAGGAAATGACAATGCTAAAACTCTAAATTGAAAAATATACGCGTGAATCACATATACATTGAAATTTCTGATTTTACCCTTACTAAGATTCAGGGGCAGCGAAGTTGGACATTATTACAATTATGCCACCGTGTTTTTTAAATTTTGGAACAGATCTTGATCGTCCAAATTGACGAAATCTATGGCTAAGATTGGTTCTCGGTTCTCACATGGGGTATGGTTCCTTCTGGAACCTAACCCTACACACACACACACACACACACAACTGAGGAACTTACAGCTGGCTAATCTTCAAGTAAATAAATAATAAAATAAACTGTCTCCATGAAAATTATTCACATATACCTTTCATTTTAATTTTTATGTTACAATATTGAGTACATAACATATCGATATAGTTATTAGTTTTGCTAACTGATTTATAGCAAAAAGGGATCATAGTAGCAGATTGCATATATTTGTTTATATACCAGTTGAAATATGCACAGTTGGTAAGTGGAATCAACTATTCTAGCAAACATATAATGTGGCACATAATCCCAATTAAAACATAGAAATTGATAACACATTCAAAAATAAGTTGCAGATCATCATATCATTATAGAATATCTCTAGAAATACTTACACATAGCAAACAACCAACTATTCTATCAAAACTCAAAACTTGTGCTAGCTAAACAACAACTTACATTATTCCTTTGTCAAAATCTCCTCATTGAATCATAATGCTTGATAACACGGTGAGAAAGATAATAATTTTAAGCTACTAGTACTATATTTCTTTCTTTAACTATATATGTGATTTTTACAACTCCACCATGACGCTACTGGTGTATAAATGCAGCTTCATCTTAGAGAATTATATGCAATCACCACGAACATGCTGATATATAGTCTCTTGTACATGTAGAAAAAGAAGCATCAAACTACTTATAAAATCCTACTAAACTCTAAATCAACTAAAACTGTCATTTTCAGCAAATAACATCAAAATTAAGCACATGTAATAGTTATATATAACTTAACTGATCTCTTACTTGATTCTCTCTTTACTGGAGTTTTAGAGACAAACAGGAGCACCTTCTGGATGGGTACTTAGCTCTTTGGTGTCTGCAAATTCAATAGATACATGGTCAAAAATAGTTCCATGCCTTGCAATAATTTATACACCTTGAATTTTGAAATGTTATTTTTGCAAATAACATCAAGATTAGAGTGGAAATAAAAGATAGGTAAGCTGCTATTTTCAACTGCCGAGTTTGATAGGTAAGCTGCTATTCAAATAAAAGATAAGAGTATCGAGTAATCTCAATCCGCTTTGTAATTCATATCAATTATTCCTTTGGAACTTTGAATTGAGGGAGTATCAAGTATATTTAAAATTACATGGCATGAGTAGTAATTGAAATTCTAATTTAGAACATCATGGAGATTAAGAAGGCAATTTTGGTTGTATTTTTTTTAAACACAATAGCATGCCTACTCTAAAGTAAATCAACAACTTTCAAGATATCTGGGAAGAAATCAATGCTTTATCATGCAAAATACAATAATATTGTTATGCAAATATGTAAGTTAATAAAGTCTGATAGAAGACTTATCAGTTAACTTTAACCACATATCACTATTTAGCTAGCTATTATGCTTCTACAATATAATACTCAATCACAACCAGTTAACAAAATGGCAGCAGGCTGAAGTTGGTATGATTTATTTAAATAGTGACACGATTGTTTATTTTCCCTCATAAAAGCTAGCTTCTAAGTCCAAATAGAACCAGAAATTAAAAATAAACAATAAAAAAAAAAGCATAGAAGAACCACTGAAGGAAAGAACTCAGAGAGAGGGGCAAACATCAGATGCAAGGAAAGGACTAAATGCGGCGTGAAAATTGGCACAATTAGAAAAAAAAAAAAGAGAGAGAGAAATCTGAATTAACTCCAAAAGCCATAAACAAAATATGAAATAACAATTATAACTCTGAAATCTAGTTTAAAGATAAACATATTCTGTACATTTTCCCTACTAGTTTTATACAGATTCTGATCCTCATATTTTTCCTCATTCTAAAAATTTACAGAGATATATCCAACAGACAAGAATTTCATTCTAAAATTTTTCTAAAGCAGTAGCATACATAGTAAGTCAGACAAAAAATAAAAAAAACTGGTGATTCTATCAATCAAGGTGCATCCCTAGCAACTGCAGAAGCACACACTCTACAGAGCATTAATTGAAAAATACACTTCATAAACCATTGATTAAGGAAAACAAAATGAACTTACGAAGTTGAAATTCCTTAGACCAGGATGTCACTCATGCTGACAGCAAAATTAAAAGGAACAATGAATAAAAAAGATGGCGGCATGTATATATATATATATAGTATTGTAGGAGAGGAAGCGGCGGAAGAAATCTAAGAAGAGAGATACAATTACAAACTTTGTTCGATTGTGAGGAGCAGCAGCTATAAGCGGAGGCCGAGCGAGGCCCTACTCTTCAACGCGACAAGCGAACAATCGAGAAACCGCCAAAGCACAATCGGAAAATGCCAGCGCACAATCAGAATTGAGCAGAGTGAGTTTAGAGTGAAGAGGATGACGGGTGAGTTTAGGGAAGAATCTGAGATTTGGAGGGAATGGCGCGAGGGTTCTGGCTTTAGCTAGGGATTTGATTTTTTTTCAATCCAATTTTATTTTTTTTATTTTTTTTAGCAATAAATTTTTTAAAATATATAAAATATGAAAAAGTATATTTACTGTTACCACAGTTCTATTGAAAAAAGGTTGTGAAACTCGTATTTAAACATACACCACCGTTTTGAATTAAACCGTAGTGAAATAAAAAATGCATATACACCACTGTTAATTAATAACGGTCGTGTATGCAAGAATATACACCACTGACTCTTCGAAACCGTGGTCTTTTTTTCAGGAAGACGCGCTTATACACCACCGATTTTATGAAAACTGTGGTAAATCTCAAATTTACCACTGTTATGACAAAAAACCATGGTGAATCGGGTGTGGTGTATGTGCTTTTTTTTTGTAGAGGGTGCTTGTTTCTTTTTAGGAAACAATGTTGTTTCCTGTTTTAGTAAGAAGCACAACTGCATATCCTTATCTATAGTAGAAGCTGAATACATTGCAGCAAGAAGCAGTTCTACTCAGATTATTTGGATGATGCAGATGTTGAAGGACTATGAAGTTGCTTATGATACACATATTTTGTATTGTGACAATATGAGTGCTATCAATATATCTAAGAATCCAATCCAGCATTCTAGGACAAAACATATAGACATGAGACACCACTTCATCAGAGAGCTAGTTGAAGAAGAAGTTCTGAGAATTGAACATATGAAGACAGAAGATCAACTAGCTGATCTTTTCACCAAGGGTCTGGATGCTCCTCGATTTGAGAAACTTAGAGCATCCCTTGGGGTGTGCTTGGTTCAGTAAAACCAAGAAGAGGAGTGTGAGTGTGTCTATTTCACACTCAGCAGAAAAGAACCATTCCTACACAGAGGGACTAAACATTCCCATAAATGTTCCTCTAGATGTACATAAACATTTTTCAAACCCTGAGTACATCATTGTCAACGGCTAGTTCTGACGTGCAATCGTCATCTCTGATTTTTCGAGATTTCCCTCCGGTTTCTTAGTCTAACGGAAACCTGAGCCTATGCTTTGAACGGAGTACCCCCTTATATATGTTTAGCCATTTAGAGAGATTGATTATTAGTTTCAAATTTCTGAAATCATAAACCCCTCTCTCTTTCTAACCCTCTGAGTTCTCTGAAATAATTCCATCGTTTTGCCATTGTTTTTTCACTAATCATTCTTGCAAATCACCCATATTTTGTCGATGACACCTAAACATAAACCCGTCCATCCCAAGAAATTTGTGAAGGCCAGGATGAGATATGGAAAAGTAACATACTCCAAGCCTCAAGATCAGTTTTATGAGGAAGATGAGTTCGATAGACAGGTTCGAGGTGAATCATCCTACAAGAAACCTATTAAGAGGACGCTCCATGATGAATCATCCAGCAAAGATACTGATGAATTGATTGAAATGTTCCACGGAGAAGAAGAAAAAGAAGACTTGGAAACAGAAGAACAAGAAATTGCCTCTTCTGCAAAGAAATCAAAAACTCAAAGTCTTACAATCCAAGATCTATTAAAGAAAGCAGCGCGATCATATGATGTTAACAAGAAGACTTCTGCAATGAAGGCAAGAACAAAGGGCACTACAGTCAAGAAATCAAAGAAGACTGCAGCCCCTACTACAAAGAAAACCATCACAGCACCTGCTGCTCAAGCCCTTCAGAAAGAGAAGGATCTGCTATTGATGATCATGTTATGCTTGAAGATGTTCCTGATCATGCCAAGGAACATGTTTTGAGAAGAGCACTACAGAGAACTCAACTCCTGCAAGTGTCGTACAGAAGATTGCCTACTTAACCTTCCACTACTGAAGGTGATGATGAAGACAAGGAAGATGATATTCCCTTAAGCCTAAAGATGAAAGCAATTGTTGCTGCTATAGCTAAGGGAAAGAAAAAGGTCATAAAGAGACCTTTAGTTGCAGAACCTATTGAGAAGGAAGATGTTTAGAGTTCGTCCTCTGAATCTGCTGACAAGACTTCTGTTCCACAACAGGAGAAGTTGCTTGTATCTGCACATTATGATCCATTCGCCAAATCACCTGTTAAGAAGAAAACACTAAGGAAGAAGGCATCTATTGCTTTGGTGCAGTTAGCTCAAAGAACTCCTATAACAAGAAGCCGAGCATCTGCCACTCCACCATCCACTGCTGCATCAACAAAGAAAAGAAAAGCTGTTGAACCGGCAGTCCCTTCCAAGAAGGCCAAGAAAGTTGCCAAGACCAGAGATGAACCTGAATATGTTCACTCATATTCTAGTGAACATGAGTCTAACATTCACAAACAGATCATCCATATGCCAGGTATCTCTAAACATGCTATTTTTCGATCTTCCAAGCATGCTGAATTGTGGGAGAAAGTGAAAGAGAGGTCTATGATCTTTGAGAAGAAAGTGGACAAGGATACATTGCTGGCTACTAGAGTGTATTCACTGCTGCAAGAAGCTGGGTTGCTTGGAACATTGCAGAGGGTGCAAACGAGTTTGTTCCAATGGTTGTTTCAGAGTTCTATTGCAACATGACCAAGGAGATTGATGATCTAGAATCTGAAGACTTTCATAAAGTCTTTGTTAGAGGAGAGATACTGAATTTCTCACCAGATCTCATTAATAAGGTTATGGAATACCACATTAAGAGGGAGTTCAAGGACATTAATGACTGGGGGATGGCTGCTGAAGAACTGACCCAGGGCATCTTCACCAAATGGCCATCTCATTCGCAGACAATCCCTACTTCCAAGTTGACTCACAAGTATGGAGCTCTGTTCAGAATTTTGATTCACAACTGGTTGCCAACAAAGCACAGAGCTGCAGTGACTCAAGCACATGTAAGGTTTTTATATCACCTCAGAACTGGAAAGCAATTCAATTATGGTGAATTTGTGTTTAGAAAGATGATCAATAGTGCAGAGTCTACAGTGGTTAAGGGACCTCTGTGCTATCCTTCATTGATTTATAGCATCATAAAGCATCAAAAGAAGAATGTCTCATTAAAGAATGATAGGGTCATTCCACCTAAAAAGCCTCTTGTGATCAAGGTTGCTCCTGAAATTGGATATCATCACATGCGCCTCCAGTTTAAGCAGTTCATAGCATCCAAGAAAGGAAGTGATGCTACTGTTGAAGAATCTTCACCAAAAAATATTGTGCTGAAATTTCTAGAGAGAAGCCTGGAGTTTCATGCTCAATTAATTTCTGAGCATACTTCTGAGAAGATGAAGATTCAAGCTTTGATTGCTGATCTTTCATTAGGAGAAGGATTTGCCTCCCCAGCAGCAGATGTACCTGACAATGTTCATAACTTGCACAAACTTGCAAGTACTGCCGAAGCTGCTACTCAGAAGAAATCTTCACCGGCTTAAAAGTAAAGTGAAGCAGAGTCTGTAGAACAAGGAAAAGAAGCTGAAGCTGGCAAAAAAGAGTCTGCAGAGGAGGATCTGGAGGTTAATGAAGAGGAGCAGAAGGTTGATGAAGAGGAAGAAGCTGAAGCAGAAGAAGAGGCTGATGAGGGTGAAAAGACAGAGTATGATGATGCTAAAGGAGGATCTGAAGGAGAAGAAGGATCTAAAGATGAAGGAGATGAGCAAGATTCTATCAAATCCGAGTAGTTTTTGAGATTACTCCCTTGTCTTTTTCGATGGAAAATATGGAGAGTAAAGCAATATAATTTTTTTTAAATATTTTTATTCTATTCTTATCTTGCATCCATGTTTTGCAAGATATTTTTGTTTTTGTTCTGATTAGCTTGTAATAGCTATTCTGATATTGAACAGATTTTCTATCTTCCATATATGATTCAAATCTGCTAAGAAATAAAACTAGTTATCAAGAGATGAAATAATGATAAAAATACAATATAGCAGAGCAGATATAAGCTGATAAGAAAGTGAAAAACAACTGAATCATATGATGTTCTCAAGAACATTCAAGTATGTTTTTAGGTACATGATCCTACAGTTCAAGGGTTGTGTTTTTTTAAAACATGGAGCTGATTTGCCACCAAATAAAGATAAATGGGGAGATTTTTAGTGCCATCTGCACTTAAGTGTTCGAGATTGTCATGATCTGCATGGAAATATCAAAAGAACACAAAGGTTTTGGTTATTCATATCCGAATAACATGTTCTGGACATTACTGTACACATTCCGCTGTCAATCTGATCGAAGATCAAGCCATGTACTTAATTGTGTTTAGGAACATGATCATGCACATGGTTGTTCAGAGATTTTACAAGAGACGTATCATGCTAGAATCAAACAGTTGGAGCTGCAGATTCAAGATGGACGTTTCAGAATAGAAGCTGTCTTGTTCGTGATAAAGATCAAAGAAGGAGAGAAGGAGTTCTATTCAAGAAAGACATCTAAACTAAGAAAGTCCGAGTTAATTAAGGAAAAGTTTCCTTATTGAATTCTAGTCAAAATAGGAGGTAAAGGCTATATCTTTTGTTTATAAATAGCCTGGGAATCAGACTAGATTAGATAACGAGAGTTTTACGAATACACAAAGGGTAGAGAGTTTAAAAGACTTCATCTTTGGAGCATATAGTATTCGAGTAGACTAGGTTTGATCATTGTGTTTCTAGTCTGTGTTTGTAACTCAAATTCATACACACTTAGAGGAGTCTCGGGAGAGATTTTCTGTGGGAACTAGAGGGATTCTAGGTTGTGAGGGGAGCTCACAATTCAGTTCAACGAAAGAGGTTGTAGTGGGTAGGAAAGGAGTCGAGTGACGGGAGTCTTCGTGTAATAGCCTTTGTAAACATTCAACGGAGTAGTGAACTGTTTCTCACGAACTTGTGAAGTCCCCCTGACGTAGATCAGTTGATCGAATATGGTTACCAACCTCGTGTCTCTTACTTGCTTTCAGTTTATATATTCTGACCTTGAATGTTCACAATACTGTACACGTAGATGATAATGAACATGAGCTCACAGTTTATGTAACTTCACCCCAGATTGCCGACATTCAACCTTCCTTAGTTAGCCGATCCACCTCCTAGAATCCGGAAGATACGATCAGACTTGCCTTGTATAGCTCTTTCTTCCTTCAGTGGCTAGGGTGCACTACTTTTACTTCTGTTAGTAATTGTTACTCTTGTGCCCAGTCTCCTCTTCTTCTTCTGTCAATCACTTTGGAGTTGTTGTGGGCATGATCACAAACTTCTTTTTCTGCATTACTGGAATGATGGGCATTTCTGCCCACGTGCGGGCACAAAGCATGCTCACACAAGGCATGCGCGCACACGCATATAGCTATACGCGCAATAACAAATATCGACAGAATATCGGCTGACAATTTGGCACGCACAAGATGGCTCTGCACGCAACAACAAATATCGACAGACATTGGGTAATAATTTGAGCTCGGGTGAGACATGCGCGCAGATAGCTATGCACGCAACAACAAACATCAATAGACATCGGTAGAACATCGACTGACAATTTGGCACACATAAGATGGCTCCGCATGCAATAACAAACATTGACATATATTGGGTAACAATTTAAGCTCGGGTGAGGAATGAGCGCAACAACAAATATCGGCAGACATCAGCACATGCACATCAACCGCCGCTGGTAATTGCGCGCTATGCTCGGCGTGCAGGTTCTAGTGTGCAGTTAAGAACTTCACTTTTTCAAATCTTTTGAAGGCTGCAGAAATACTTAACTTTTTTTTCAAATTTTCATAAATGAACTATAGTAGGGATTATTTTTAAATAACTCTAATGTCAAAACATGTCTATTATGTCTAGAAAATTCTCCTACTCAATTTTTCCCCAAATCAAACTTCAAAACCAAACAACACCAAACAATCTAACAATATTAATAATTAGATCTAAAAGTACATAGGGAGAAATTTTGTCAAAATTTTTGAAAATATTCTGGAGTGGTTGACGGGTTGGGAAAGAATTTTCTATTTCTTCTCTTGAATTTTCGGAGGTCGACGGTGGCTCAGTTGTTGGAGAAATTTGAATATCTTCTCTTTAAATTTTAATTTATTATAATTTAATTTAATTTAATTTTTTTATTTATGACTCATCTATCCCAATTAGGATATAATAAAAAAAAGTAATTATGAAATACCAAATATTGTAGGATTGATAGCAGAGGATCTACTCCGAAATTATAACACATGTTTGTTTTCAAGAAATTTAAATAAAAACCAACTCTTTGGACTAAAATATCAGCCTATGAATATTTCATCTAAACAATTTCATGATAACTTTTTATGACATAATGAACTTCTTTCCAATCCATCCCAAATTTATCCTTTTATTATGAGCAATTTATATGTAATTTAGTGCAATAAAAATGAGAAAAATAACGTGATGGCAAACAAACCTGAAACCTGACAAGAAGCATGAAAAACATATGTTTGTATGAACCGCAGCTCTTCTATAATCATAATATTGAGGAAAAATATCTCAAGATTTGCATAATTTAGCACTACAGCTTCTATGAGAAATCTGTTTGAGCTATATAATCTCAAAAAAATTACTTTTACATACATACAGTAAAAAATCTATACAACATGACAAAGACGATAGTTTGTAGGACACCACCACCTCTGCGTTAAGGAGTGTGGCCGGGAAATTACCCGGTTGCATATTTACAAAGGGAACTTCTGTGATGCTCTGAAATCGCATTAAGTTTGTACGATTATTCAAGAGATGAACCAAATGCCAACTCTACCTGCACAGGGAGTTTGTAGAAAGAGTTCGGTTTCGAATCTTCAACAAACTTGGGGTGAATTCCACTCAGTTGCACTGAACAACTAATCTGTATATAGAAAATAAAGATGCACAATGACATAAGATACACACAGCTTTAAACCATGACGAGGTTGACAGCAAATTCAACAATTCATTATTCTTAAGGAAAATTAAGGGGCACAGGATGGTTGAAAAGAAGATGTACCTGTATTTCTTTTGTATCTAACACAAATTAGTTCGGCTACATTAAGAGCATCTGCACGGCAAAGTTAATTTGGAAGTTGAGCAAAAGTCCCAGAATTAGGAGTGCAACCTCCGACCATCATCTCCTCATACACTGCATATGCATGATCCATGTTTCCAGACATACTATAAGCTCTAATTAGAGCATTATATGTATAAACATCGGGTTTAAGACCCAGAAGCTGGAGCTCCTTGTACATATTTCCCGCTTCCTCTGTCATCCCAGCAATCCCAAGATTAAATATTAGGGAATTGAAAGTAAAAAGGTTAGGAATCATCCCTCTACTTCGCATCTCATCAAGAAGATTCAAAGCTTCCTCAAATTTCCCTGCTTTGCCAAGGCCATTGATGATGATATTGTAACAAATCAAATCTGGATCAAGTCCAGCAGCCTTTATTTCCTCAAAGAAGTACATTGCATCATCCACCCTACCCAGCAAGCAAAAGCTATCAACTAGAACACTATATGACTTCAAATCTGGCCTGATACCCTCCTCTATCATTCTATTAAACAAGTCTCGAGCAGTATCAACCTCACCAGCTTTTCCAAATCCATTTATGAGAATATTGTAGATAGCACAATTAGGTTTGCATTCATATTCATTCATCCCCTCAAACAAATTCATTGCCTCATCTAGTCTTTTGAGCTTCATAAGACCGTCTATAAGAGGACCATATGTACATGGAGTAGGAGAAAAGCCTCCACTTAAAAGATCGTAGAACAGATCTATTGCTTCCTCTAATTTGTTTGACTTCACAAGACCAGAAATGAGTATGTTGTGAGTAATTGTGTCAGGCTTACACCCTCGATGAAGCATCTCATTGTAAAGCTCAAAAAGTTCGTTTACCTTCCCAGACTTTCCAAGATCATCGAGCAACAAATTGTAGGTGGGAACATCTGCAGCACAGCCAGCGCTCTTCATCTCTCTGTAAGTATTCCATGCCAGTTCCTTAAGATGAATATTGAGAAGTCCATCAATTAAAAGATAATATGTCTCTACAGTTGGCCGGAGTCCAAAAGATTTAGTGAACTTCTGAAATAGTTTGAAGGCATCAAGGGATTTCTTTTGCTTGGACAAAATCTTAATAATAGGCTCCATTATCAAGCCATTCCTGCAAACACCTGCAGATACTAATTTTTCCGCGAAGGAAATAGCATGATTCAGCTCTGCTTCCTTCAGAGTTCCAGCCATGAGATCATCCCAGAAAAATCTTTCAAGTGAAACTTTATCCCGTTGAACAAACTTCTCAACAACTTTGAAAGCATTCTCAATCAAACCAGATTTCACAACTCCAGGGAGAAGGGTATACATAGTTACACAGTCAGGATATAATAATTTTCTCATCTGATGGAAGAGCCAGAAAGCTTCTGTAATCCTATTATCCTTCACTAATCCATAGATAACTGTGTTATAAGTAAAAAGGTCAGGAAGGCAATCTACTTCTGTCATTGCATAAAGCATCTTCAAGGCCAAATCAACCTCATCATTTTTACAGAGACAATCCAGAAGCGTATTGAAAGTTATCGTATTTGGAGGGCAACCATAAGCTGTCATGTTTTCAACTAATCTGTAGCTCTCTTGAACTTTGCCTTCCTTTCTCAGTCCAGCTAATAATGTGTTGTAAGTCACGACACTAGGAACAAGTTTCAATTCTTTCATTTTGTGAAACATGTCCCATGCCTCATTTGACCGACCAGCCTTGTAAAGAGTGGCAATCAAAGAGTTTATAACAATCACATCAAGAATGCAACCATTATCAATCATTTCAGTGAGTAGTTGAATGGCCTCATCGATTTCCCCGGCAGCACTGTAGCACTTCATCATCATATTATAGGTAATAGAATCAGGGACAAGCCCACTATGCTTTATTCCATCAAAGATTTTTTTTGCTTCTCCAAGCCGACCAGCTTCAGCAAGGCTATACAGAGATGCATTGCAGGCAACGACGTTTGGGGCAATACCACGAGCTTTCATCTTCTCAAAAGCTTCAATAGCTTTGTCAACTTCTCCTAATTTTCCATAGCAGTCAATGAACAAGATATGTGTATATGCATCTGGCCGAATGCCACGAGATTCCATGATATCACATAGTTCTAATGCTTCATCCAATCTTTGTAGCCTCAAAAGCCCACAAATCAGAGTATTGTAAGTATGCAGATTGGGCAAGATCCCTTTCTCCTTCATTTCATCTAATACTGCAAATGCATCATTAACTCTTCCCACTTTGCATAAAGCATTAATGAGTATTGTGAAAGTAACAACATCTGCTTTATGACCATCAATCTCCATTAAAGTCCAAATCTCCCTTACCCAGTCCAAATCTCCAGAGTCACTGAACTTGTCCAACATAGTAATGTAAGTCACGCGATCAGGTTTCTGGCTGCTACCTTTCATCTTCTTAAACACGTCTTTGGCAAAATCAAGTTTCCCTGCATTACAAAGAGCATCAATGAGAACAGTGTAAGTAACTACATCGGGTGCACATCCCTCCACCTCCATCCTCTTCAATATATTATAAGCATCGTCAATCTTTCCTGCACGTCCAAGCACTCTAATGCAGATGGTGAATGTATAAACATTTGGCCTCAATCCCAAATTTTCCATCTCTTCTAGCAAGTCCATCACTGTTTCAGTATCTCTTTGTTTCCCACTAGCTACCATTAGAGCAGAGTAGGTCTTCAGACTAGGCTTCAACTCTTCCGAGACCATTCTCTTATAGACCATCAAAGCCTCCCTACAAAACCCTGCCTGAATAAGCAAGTGTATCAATCCATTATATGAATATGCATTCAACTTAAACCCACTTTTCCTCATCTTTTCAAGCGCAAACGGCACCTGTCGAATGCCTCCCTTTACACTTAGACTCCTAAATATGATGAGGTAAGTATCTAAACTTCTGTATATAATCTGCTTTTGCATCATATCGAACACTAAAACCATATCCTCTATCCTTCCATGCACCCTCAACCGCTCAAGCATATAGTTGCAAGTCTCTGTAGTATGCATTACATGTGGCATACCCGCCACACAATTAAAGAAAGAAAAAGCTAGATCTAAGTCACCGATCAACTTCAAACGCTCCATGATTTCCTCAGAGGACATGCCGTTCGTACACTGCATCAAGAATTCATCTGAATTTTTCATCACATACCCACAAAACCTAGTATTCTTTTTCTTTATTTTCTTCCAATAAATCACTGACCCATATCTCAAAACCCCAAAAGAACTAACCTTTCTTCTTCTCACCGATGCACCACTATAACTGGACACACATGGTTTGCTGTTATCATTGGTTAACGATATATGACTACAATTACAGCAGCACAAACTGGAAGAACTCAGCATCATAACAGCCATGCATGAAGAAACTGGATGATAATAATTGGGATAAAATACTACGCAATCAACTCAATTATTATTAAAGAAAGTGATGAGATGGTTGTCTGGAAGATGTTTGTGAAATTGCCTAAGAGATAAGACATCAAAATTTGAGGTAAAAATGAACGGAATGTGAACTGTACTAACCAAAGTTGGGATATTTTCACAAACATACGAGGAAGAAAGGGATAGTTTCACGAGTATTGATAGAATTGCTCGTGGCTCTGGCTTTGCGCAGTTGCGCTTCGTTCCTCTTTAAGTCTTATCTTTCTCCCTCTCTCCAATTGATAGTTGCTACTAGTTTAAAATTGCTAATTTAGATTTCAGCATTTTTTTTTTCAAAATTGCTAATTTAGCTATATTCTTGTCAATGAGTAAAATTATGGTCAAACTATTATTTCAATTAAAATTAGGTTACTTTTTTTGTCACGTAGTATTTTGAACTACTAATTAATACTTAGTTAACATATACCTCATAACTAATTTTTTTTACAAAAATTAAAGTTTACAGTAGTCAAAAGATAAAACAAGGGTGAAAATTAATAAAAAAATACAATAAACAAATTCAGAAATACTAGTAAATATTAATGTTAACACATTTAAAGTGCCTGATGAAATCATGAAAAAGAAAAAGAAAAAGAAAATGAAAATGAAAACATAAAACATAAAACTCAGAGAGCTCAATGCGCAATTAGCTCAACTTTCGGGGCCTGTTCGACGAAAAACCTAAATTTATATATTTTTTGAATTAAAAAGCCCAAATTTATGAGAATTTAGTCATTTAGATTCTCCGCCAGCACAATCTCACAAAACCCCGTCGTCATTCCGCAGAATTCGAACCCTTCTTTTCTGTTTCACATTCACACACAAAAGTGAGAAAGCTAAATTCAGTTGAATTGGAAAGGGGGAAAAAAACGAGAACAATGGAATCCGGCAGCAGCAGTAAAGTGATACCGGAATCAGTGATGGAGGCGGTGAAGAGAACAAGTAGCAACATCGATGAAGTGAAAGCCAATTTGGAAGAGTTCATGTCTTACTGTGATGCCGAAACCCTTTCAACCATGGAGCCTCTCGAAAGGGCTCGAGCACTCTTGTTGATTGCCAAAACAAACACTACTCTCTTTGCTTGTAAGTCGATTTCTTTCTGTGCTTTTCATGTTTGTGTGTGTGTGTTTGTGTTGCATGCATCAATTCGTTAAGATGCAAACTTTTGTTTTTTTTTCCTCCTCCTTCTGATTTTTGTTATTTAATACAACTATTTGGGCTCAAGCCCTCTTGTTGATTTCCAAAACGAGAACTACTCTTTCTGTGTGAATGTTTTTTATGGTTTGTTTGTGTGCTCGTGTTTCTGTTGCATGTAGATTATTGAAGATGCAAACTTTTTTTCTGCCTCGTTTATGTTGATTAATGGAACCTCGTCAATCTTGAAAGGGCTGAAGCCCTCTTTGTGATTGCCAAAGGGAGAGCGGCCATTTTTGTATGTGGATGATTTTCGTGGTTTGTGTGCGTGTATGTGATGATAGATTAGAATTGCGTGAATTGCTGTTATTATTCATTTATTTGTTTCTTGTGGTTTTTCTGTTCGTCTTGGTTTTGCAGTAAGGCTAAGATGCAAAGGTGTTGATCCAGATGACCATCCTGTGAAAAAAGAGTTTGTAAGTGTTTCTAGTACCAGCGTTTTATTTCTGTCAACTTTTTTATTTAGTTTTGGTGTTCGATCAACTTCTCCCTGTCTTGATGCTTGCATTAATGGTTTTTCTCTGATTGTTTATAGCTTTTTGAGTTTTGTACACGGACAAGTTTAATTTGTTTGCCTTTGATGTTTTCTTACTTAGTTATCCATCACATATTTTCACTCAGATATTCTTGATATTTCCTGAATAAAATTGTTCATATATATACATATGGTATTTACCCAACATCATTTGTCTCTGGCGATCCTCATAATTTGTTTGGTTTTGTTTTCTTAACTTTTCTCCTTGCTACCAATCTCATGATTAAATGGGCTTGTTGAGCTGGTAGCTATTGCATTTATTTGAAAGGGCTGTGAAATTCAAAAACTGAGTTTACCTTTGTTCCTGGAAATATTAGTTGTTGGTTCAGTCTGCTGCTTCTTCTGGATCGCGAAGTCTTTTATAATGACAACATCTGTATTGAGTTGTTGTCTTAGAATGAAGGACACGAGTTACTAATGTATATCTATTTTTTTTGTATTGATTGGTGGTTTTTATTTGGTTATCTTAATATATGTCAGGTTTAAATTTGCGAAACTGACAGTTATGATGAATTTACAAGCTTTACCAGTAGTTAGATTCGAGATTGGTTAATTTATGTCAATTGGGCATATGTGTTTTTTATGGTTTCAGGAAAGATTGAGCTTGTACCAAGAAAAATTGGAGCGATGCATAGACTTGAACAAAGGTAAGTTTGGCCCTCCTTTCACTCCCAAGAAATAATAGACAGGAGATATAATTAAATTTTAATATTTGACAAGGGATTGTTTGCCAAATCCAAAGTAAGAAACCTCCTGCTAAAACATTAGTTTATGCTGTTTAGTAGACTTCCTATTATGGTTTTTGTGAGGGTCCAAACAATTATCTTGGAGTAATTTTCTTCCGTCTTTTGCCTAACACCTTTAATTTGTCATTGTTATTTATTCTGTAGTCTGTTTTGTGTTGAAACCCATGATCTGTTGTAGTCTTGATGGAATGAACATAACAATGTAACTGTATCATGTATAGTAATCTATCAGCGAGGCTTTTGGTATCTAGGACCTTTAACTCTAATATTTGGCATGTAAGATATTCTATTGAAATGATAATCTCCAGTACTAACTGTAGTTAGTGGTTTGATTACCACTAGTTCCTAAAATATTACTTGTTGTGTACTTGTGTTTGTAGCTCCATTGCGGCCTTCAGTGACCATTAACCCTCAAGCAGCAGCCCGGTTTATTGAGCATTCTCTGCCTGATCTTTCCTCCGGTATGGGGTTTATATTGTGGCATGACATTAACATTTCATTTAGTTGTCTTTGAATAATTACCTGGTTTTGCAGAACAGAAGCAAAGCATGAGGGGAATTAGTCGTGGGGAGGCCCGCGGATTTAAGTACTTGAATAGCAATCTCCAGAAGAAGAGAAAATATCAGTCATCTGAGAAGCAATCTGTTCGTTCTGCTGCTCAGGATTTTCTTGAGAAAGCAGCCCGTGAGCTACTTGGTGATAATAAAAATGGTGTTAAAGGACCATTACAACCTGAGGATTCAGATGACGATGTCGTAATTCTGGACTGATCCTCTGGTAGACTTTGTGTTTTCCTCTTCTGTTTTGTCATTGTGATATTATACCTAAATGTCTGGTTGAGCTTTTCTTTGCTGTTTAGCTGATTCAACATCAAAGTTGCTTGATCGGAAAAACCATTTTTGAATGGGGACAGACTCTGTCATTTGTAGTCAAGATATTAGGGTTTTGTCAAATTTCAAATATAGGCAAGTAAAATGAGACCGCATGACATCTTTCTATCGACGGTGGGTCATAATTTGGGCAGAACTGAGCTAATTGATGGTGTGAAATTTTGCCCTATGCTGATTTTTAGGTACCACTGTATAGCTACTGAGAGCGTACATCGTTTTTTTTTACTAAATTAGCCATTATTGGTAGTCTGTCTATGTACATGTAAGATGGCACTCGTTTCATACCTAAAAATTCCTTTAGTCTATTTGCATGGTAATGCACTTGGAAGTTTACTAAGTAAAACTAAAAAAAAATTATCAGTTTAGTTAATTATTCAGTTCACAAAATTTTCTAGTTCACTATTTTCCTTTACGCGCATAAGTCTTCTGGATCTCATCATGGGAGTCTTTTTGCAGTTTCAATGTAGCAATGTTATTTACTAGCTTGGCCCGTCGATTTGGGTAAAACTTTTGTGCTCCAGAGCTGTGTTTATGTGATCAAGGACTCAAGGTTAAAACTAAAAGAGACTTCTACTAGCTAAGCGTTTCCTTTGGTATTCTAATTATAAGAAAGCGTTCTTTCTACACAATATTGTCAAAATAGTAGGACGACTACAAATTGGAGTTGGATACGGACACATTTTCCAGGACGATCAAGGTTATTTCTGAAGTAGGAAAATTGTGTCTATTAAATGCTGGATTTGTGTTCTGGGGCAAAGAATTTGCAATGGAAGTTGTTTTGTGTATGGGATGGCCGGATGAGCTAAATCTGGAAAGGGTTTACATGGGAGATGTATGATATTGGTTGGAAATGGCGATATAGTTGATAGTTCATGTCTCAACTGTATGACAGCTTTTGTGTATTGGTTTACATCTTGTCTGTATGGCAGCTTAGTCTACTTTTGGGGGATCTAAAGAAGCTCGTAATTAGCCAGCTACCGAACAAAAAATTCTAAATTTTAATGCCTCTTTTCAAGAGCTGATCTAATTTTCAGTGTTAGTAGCAAAGCTTCCCGACAATTTTTTATCCCAAAAATTTTAACTGAAGCCTGACCCTTACGTTGCTCTTTTTTTTTTTTTTTTTTTCTCATTTCGTGTATTTTATGTCCGATTTCCATATCTATCTGATCTAGTCTTTTGATAAGTGCAATTTTTATTATGTTTCTTTTCCTATCAATGGCAAATACATGTCTTAATTAGAAACTACTCGAATCAATTTGATTCCCGTTCACATTAACCCGCTTCAATCAAACCCATTGTCATGTCCATAGAGGAATTTGATTCAAGTGCTCTCCTAGGACCTGAATGATAAGATGCTTTTATTTACTCTTTATGAAAATGCTGCTAGCTGTGCTATGTATTATTTAGCAATGATGCAGCACGACGGGATAGCATTGGCGACACTTTTGGACATTTAATTCCTCGGTTATTACCTTCTTGAAATATTTGCCTTTCCAAATTGATTATTACTCACAAAGATAATTTGTAATAGAACTCTAATAATACTTCTTCGTCATTTGTAATCTTAATCCTTTCCTAGAGCCTAGAGGAAATCTGAAACTGATACGTACTAGTTTGTTCTCCTCCATTGCATATTTGAAAGAAACCACTAAATGTGAATGTCTTTATTTTACCTTCATAGGGATATGCTTTCATTGGACTATGATTTAGGACTGCAATAGAAATTTTATAAGGCATTGAAGCATTACTTATGCTGCAATTTGAATATGGTTTCTCCCTCATTTGACTCTTGATAGGATCTTGAGATAGGAAATAGAGGTTTGATGTGTCATCCCTTAAACTTGAAAGTTAGTGACTGTATGTTAATTGAAGTCAATGTTGAAAAATTCTATTTTGCCGGAATTATTAAGTGAGAAACATGTGCTTTAAGTTGTTAGTGTTTGTTTTATTGAAAGTGAAATTGAGCTCCCACTTGTAAAGAAAATATGGCAGCTCATTTGTATGGGTAGTATTAAGTATTAACCGATTACTGACTCTTCACTCTTGAATGACAATAAATCTGAACATCATAAAATCTTGTCATAAATTACGCTAACTATCTTTATGGTCTCTAGATTGTCGTTTATCTCATTAATTATCAGTAATATTATTATTATGACAAGTAACAACTTTGAATGCTCGTTCTATCCCTATTTTCACATAAAAAATAATTGTCAGTTAATGCATATTATTTGTGAATTTAACTTATGAAAAGAAACAAAAAAAACCATCAGGGATAATCTGGACATTACCACTTCAAGTTTTTGTTGCTAGTTATATTGTTTTCTGTTGTGGATATTTTTGTTACAAACTTTCTTCATCATAGGAAAGAGTTAACATACTCATGTGAGGATCTTAGTAGATGCATTGGCATGATCCATTGTCTTTACTCCTATATTATGGTTTTAGTCATTGCTAATAAAATCCTGCCTAGCTCCTAGCAGCTAGGTGGGCGTTGGCCAGCCACACTTTTTTTGCCGCTTAGACCCTGTGTAGGCCTTGATTAGGCGCTAGACTGTAGTGTACCACCACATACCTAGCCCATAATGCCTTTCACAACATTGGTTTTATTAAATGTAGATGTAGATAATTTTTGATCTTGAATATGCATGATGCTTTGTGGACTAACTAAACTGTAATATGGAATAAACTTGAAGATTGTGTAGAGGTCGCTTCGTTGAGATATATAACCAAGTGACCGAAATGTGTAATTTGAAATTTTGCCATTGGATATTGAGGGAGAACTGGCTTGATATTCTCAACTTCTGTAATTTTTATAGTCTGTGTATGGAATATGTTGGAATGGTATACAATTGTAAGCAAAATACAGAGTAGTTTACACAATTTTATTGGTGTGATGGTCAATATTTTGGAGTCGGAATCATTTACTGTGGGGCATTGACACTGAATGAGGCTATCTGCTGGATAGAGTTGTCTAAAATGTGATGTCGTTGCTCTTTTTTTTTTTCCATAAGAATATTGAAAATTTGTGCAATGCAATTTTTTCTTACAGTAGTATGCTGATCACTCACTATGATTGCACCATATCGTTCTTTATCCATAACTCAAACTTTTGACATTCTCTTTTCTCTTCCCGTGCAGTTTCCGTTGATTATATGGACCAGTGTTTTCCATTCAAATTAAAGGAAGGGCTGATTTTACAGATTGCAAATGTTTTGCACGCTTCCTTTCGTGCACTCCAGCCAATGGCTACTGCCCCTTGTTTTGTGGTGGAATACCCATGTCTGAACATTCATCGCACTAGCAAAGCTTTCTGAAGAGGTTATCAACAGAGCTATGAACAAACTTTACATTACCCTACTTACTGTATATTGTTCTGCTTGTTTGCTAGTGATTTATAAGCCTAAAAAGTTCATGACCTATGGTTATTTTTGAACATGTCGGAATGTATTATTTTTTCATTGTTTAGAAACCAAACCAGGGTTAATTAAAGCAGTGAAACTTTTGATCTGAGATATTCTGCAATTAATGCTGTAAACTGCTCGTGCTTTAGTGTCTGTTTGGAGACATGGAGTTTCGTAATCATCTTATTTTGGATTGTCTTTATTTATCATAGCAGGTTAAGATTTAAGGATGACAATGATATTTTATTGATTGGCTGAGCTGAATCGATGAGTACTTTTCTTGTGATATGTTTTTTTTTGGTCTTATGGTCTTTGATTCTGTTTGTTTTCGATGGAATAGTTAACGGTGTTAACAAACACACCACCACACCTCTTTTCACACACTAACATACATTTTCAACACACATAAACCGCCATTTTTACACATTTTATTGAATATTTTATTTTTACTCATAAAATAACATATATTATAAGTACATAAAATATTCAACTAACTTTTCGTGTGTATCCAATTTAAATATTACACAATTTAAAATATACTAAAAGCAAATTAATATATCAATCCCAATTTCTTTGTAGTTGTCTAATGCTAATCAATTACTTGCTTTGTAATTCAATAAAAATTTCCAACAGAATTCAAACAAATTTGAGAATTCTAATTTGAAACATATTTATCCAAGTTCGTATAAATAACATGATAAATATAAAACTAAATTATTAGTCACTTCCATCAACTTTTTCATATTTTTCAAATTAACATTCATAAAAAATGTACATGCAAAAAATTAAATTGAATTGTTTTTATTAATCATAATAAATTTTATCTTATGATTATATAAAATATTTAAAAAATATGTACGTGTAAAAAAAGTGTGTTAGCGTGTGAAAATATCATAGTGTGATGGAAAATGTGTGTAGTGTGTTTTCTACTACCGTTAACTTTTTTATCCAATAAAGGGTTCATCGGTCCATATGGTCTCATTTTTAACTTTAGATGGAATATTTGAATCAAATAATCAGGAGATGGGTAATATGATTCCACGTTGAGTGAGCTATTTGCACATTTTTCTTTTACTGTGGTTTAAATTCATTTTATTTTATTAACATTAATAAACTCATATCTTCTTGTTAAAATATGCTATTTATAAATATTGAGATAATTGGCACACAGTTCTAAATAGAAATGAAAGATTTTGATAGTAATCGGAGTCTTGATGGTCGAAATAAAATAAATATATATAATAATCAATCAAAATTAGAGACATGTAATCTCAATTACACAAAATAATTAAACTCCTTTCCAAAAGAATACACTAATAAAATATTCCCTCCCCATCACCACCAAAATCGCATAATCTTCACCTTCAAACTGCAACCAACAGCGCCCCCAACGCCACCATCAAAACGCCACCGCTCAAACTCCCGGCCCCACTGGAAGGTGCCGGCGCAATTGCAGGACCTTCACTCTCCGCCGGGGAAGGAGCCGGAAAAATTCTCAAGTTGCGGTGCTTCTCCGAGATAACCACAACGATCAACTTCTGAACCTTCTGGCAGTGGCCGTCGGCGCCGCTGATGAAATAGTACGGACCAGATCGCTCGAGCTTCAGCTTGGTGTTGCCACCGGTGTAGGTCTCGATCGGACTCGACGCGTTACAGGTTACGTAATCTCTCTTCGTCACTTGCAGCACTGAGTCTTTCGAGCCATCGTATTCCCAAACTGCAAATTGAAGGGGGAAATTAATAATCTAGGGTTCATTTAATATCCATTAATTAGAAGCTGATTGAGTTTTCGAGAGATAATTTGTACCTAGCGAATCTCCGATGAGAAAACGAGATTTCTCGGCCCAGTGGTTGAGAGAATCTGATTCGGAGGCAGGGACCTTCCAAGCGTTGGATTCTCCGCCGACGAGGTGGTCTCTGGCTTCTGAGAAGCTCACAGACAGGAAAATGAGAAACATAACTGAAGAAATATCAACTCTTGAAATTCCGGCCATTTTATACAGACGATTGAGAATTTTCGCAGCTCCAGAAAAAAAATCTTCAAGTAGCTGAATTCTAGTAAGAGAAGCTGTCAAGAATAAAAAAATCTAATAAGAGAAGAGCTGTGGAGTGAGTTTTAGGGAGAGAATGGGAGATGATTGGAAGTGGTGTTGCGCAGGAATATATAGGGACGAGAGAGGGAAAACTAGCCGTTGAAGGGTTTAAGCGGGGACGGGGGGGGGGGGGGTTCGGGAAACTGTGAAAAAGTTGTATTTTTGTGTCGTTCAGAAACGGCAAAGCGTAACGTTAGCAATTAGGGTTTTTACAGGTGGAATATGTTGCAGAAGGATGAAAGTAAATTTAATTAGTTTCCTGTCCTTTTCCAAGGCCATATGATTATTTTGATTTTTGAAATGTAAAAAGAAAAAAAAAAGTATTTTGAAGAAAAATATTTCTTTTCTTTTTTACTTTGGTGTAAGTTTGGGCAAAAATATAGTAAAATTGGTGTAGGTCAGCAAGATTTAAAACCTAGATAGTTATTTAGGCAATTTCTACTTATTTTACACATTCTCCATTGGATGGGACCCATAAAATCTGAATTTTATGAGGATTTTGTACTTATATTATGCAAAAGGTTAATTGTAAGTGCCAAAGGAATATTAATTGATTTTAGGGTTTAAACTAATGCACAATCATCATGTCTTCTTCATCTCTTTTTCCCCTCTTTTTCGCCGATCAATTTGAAAAAGAAAAAAAAAACAGTTGAAGCACACGCCGCTGCATCTCTCTGTCGGAAACTTCTCGTCTTTGGAAATTCATGCATGGTCAGGTGAAAACTCTCTTCCTCTCTCTCTCTCGCTCCATTTTTTGCATGTTTTGTTGTATTAATCTCTCTCTTTTTCTTTGCGTATCAGATGCCATAGCCGACGAGTAGACATCGAAGATGGAACAACGACTTGGACCACTGCCGGAGACATCTTTATCTTCTCAGGTAGGTTTCAACTTTTTGTCGATTAATTTTCAAAATTATCGTATCATTGTAATCGTAGCAACTTTTTGTACTGACTGGGTAGTCGAGTTGTATGACTCATTCCTGTTTCACATGGACGATCCGAGTGATCCTGTGCTATACAAGAGACGTGATAGAGAGTTAATGCCTCTTCTTCGTCTACTTCCACGTCTACTCGCATGTGCTGGATTTTGGCAAGGACGTCGAATGCCACCTCGGCGTACTTTTGCGATGACCTTGGACAGATCTATACCAGATCAGTACATGCAGACAGATGGCACCAGCTGTGGAGGCCCTCCATTGGGTATATCGGAGGGGCATGTGCATGCATATCGGAAAGTTATAGGGGCTAGGATATACTCATTGAATTATAGTGGTAGGTCTACCCTTTGAGCATGTGACATTGTCAGGATACATGTGTGGATGTACTTTTGCTATAATATTATCTTTTGCTATGATATTATATTTTGCTACGATAAAGTAAGAAATTGGTACGATTATATTTATCAATATTACCATTCAATAAAGTTCACAGAAACCCCAGATGTAACAGTCCGGTCCCGAGAAAGGGATTAACGAATGGGGACGGGGTGTTATTGAAAGAATAATATGAAACATGCGGAAGATTTACAAGAAGTTTTACGAATGAAGGCATACTTTCGAAAGATAGGCGATGATACTCGGGTTTACTTGATTAAGAAGGAAACATGCTTAGCGAAAAGAAAAAGACTAACTATTCAGATACCAACAAGCATAGACCCATTCATAGGTCAAAGCGAATAAACAGATATCAACGTGCACAAGCCTCTTCATAGGTAAAATGAAAATATACTCGAGAAGTAGGAATAGAACCGAATATGCATCACTTATATATATATATAATCATGTCTGCGGAATATTCGTAGGATCTCGATAAACATAATAATAGTTAGGAATTATAAAGAGTGTATCTGAATAGCAGAAACATCATGGGATTTCAAAAAGAAACTTATACTATAGCAAAACAATCTTGGTAGCCAACCCACATCCACAGCCACCAACATCCTCAGCATCTCAACCTGAAAACATTTGAAAAAGAGGGCGCGTGAGCACTAATGTACTCAGTGGGTTTTAATAAAAACACTTTAATAAATTTCAAGATATCCAATAATCAACTGACGGTATATGGAGAGCAAAACGCGAAAGCCCTCTTCATATCCGTAAAACCTTTTCTTTTCTTTTGGGCCCATCCTGACTCAAACCTGATGTCAACTGCACCCTTAGGCATGCCTTAGGACACAAGAGGGGTTACCTTGAATATCCTCATGAGTTTGCGAGGGATAATCCCAGTAGTGACTCACTTAACGATCAAAGTCCTCTGAGCTCAATTTCTGTTTAATCAAAATACTAAGTTCCTTCCTTCCTTAATCCTTACTAGTAAAACCAAACCTAGAGCAACGTCTAGGGGCTAATCCTTTACTTTAGCATGATCTCGGTATATGAGGGATTTATCTTTAACCCTAGAAGGCAGTCCTTTAACTATACGAATCTTAGCAAAATAACAACATTCAAATGCGATGAAATGAACGTATAAAAGCACGAATTGCAACTAAAGACAATTCTAATATCTCATGCTAAGAAAAATCAATACTTATCAATTCTAGCATTTGTAAACATGCTCGAGAGCTCAATTAACACATAATATTTTCCTTTCATTCCTTCCTTGTACAAAGATCAATCAGGCAGAGCAAAATATTTTATTGGATATCTAATTTGCCCTAACATGCTTCTAGAGCTTATTAACTCAAACTTTTAGATGAATATAGATTTACCTACCTCGATCACTGAGCAAAAGATGAAGCAACGAGCTGGTGATCATTCGCCGAATTCCTACGAGGCTCACTTCCTCCTACAAAAGTCGAATCATCGACTTAGCGGCCTCCTTCAAAGATTTCTAACTACTAACATAAAATTAAACAATATCTAACTTATATACCCTTAACTAGGACTTAAACATGGATTGCACAATTTTAGAACCTTTAGAAAATACGAGGGTTTGAAAGACTCGAGTTTAGAACATGATTGAAGACAAAACATGGTGACAAAGGCATTACACGGGCCGTGCAAGCATAGCACGGGCCGTGCTAATTAATGGGGCGAGAACCAGATGCCCAGACTTTCCAACACGGGCCGTGCAAGCCCTAGCATGATCCGTGAAAGCCCTAGCATGATCCGTGCTAACCTTGCACGGTCCATGCTAGCTTTCCAGACTCATGCCGTGAGTTCTGGATGGCTTTGTATGTGTCGTGCAACACTTGCACGGTCCGTGCTCCTTCACGAACTTCTGAAACTTTTGATCGAAGTGTTGGTCGAGGCGTTACTCGTTCACCTCTCCCTTTCCTCAACGTTTTAAACTTGAAACAAGGCTTAGAACTTTGAATAAAATATACAAACGAACATGCTTTAAACTTGAAAAGAAATCGACATTATAATGGAATAAACATGACAATCCTCCTTGAATACTTAAAATAATGAAGAAATCTTAAATATAACTTGAACGGAACTTCAACAAAATAAACGAGACTAATTACAAGAAATAGTGACAAGAATAATAATGAGAATAACAACGAGCAATATAATGGAAACGCTATTAACTTGGAACTTCAATAGGAATCGAAATACTAAACTTTAGACGGAAAGTAAATGAATAATAATGAAGAATATGAAAAACATGAAGAACGAAAAGTATATGCGGAATTTAAAAGACAAGAAAGAAAATAGAAATCGAGACCGATGAATAAGAATGGATGGAGTCAGGTGCGTCGAAGGAAGGTGGCTAGCTCGACATCTCGTCGAGTCGCAACGGTGGCAGAGCCACCTGATACGACCCAACGGTGTCCCTAGCACCTTCCCTCACCGCATCCCTCCCACGCCACTCCGTTCGTCATCTCGGAGGAACACTCACGAAGAATGTCCCTCGCTTCGACAGAACTCTCTCGACTCATAGCTTAGCTATTCTCGAGAATTTTGAGAATGAAGAAGTGAAGAATGAGCAAGAAAATGTGAAGGGGACCTCTCCTATTTATGGGAAAAGGTTTAGCTTCCCTTGGAAGCCATTCCAGTGCAGGAACACTACAAAAGTTACACTGGGTTTGGTTAAAAACTGCTTTATTCGATGTTAAGGTCCAAATGACCTCAGACACGAAATCTGAAAATACCGAGAGATTTGTTGGCTCGAGTACTATTGAACCAACTTGTCTCAGGATAAATATAGGGTCGTTAGAAGAAAGATAAGCCAAGATTTCTTTTTCAGAATTACTTTTTACTATTCACTCAAACTGACAGATTTTGCTCCCGAGCGTTTGATTGACCTCAGAATGGAAATCCGTGAACGCGAACAGATTCCTTGAGTCATTTCCCATAAGAGGGGCCTGACAGAACAAGACTCGGATCAACAAGGATGATTTCATAAATTTTTCAAATCACGAACGCACACAAAAGTTACTATTCATTCATCTTTTAAATACATTTTTCATCATCGGGAACTCAAACGACTTCAGATTTAAAATCTGAAAATACCGGCATCCTTCTTGAGTTAAAACCTTTCTAAAAAGACCTAAATCGGCCATAACTAAGTTAAGATCAAATTTTCAAAAAGGACGACTTTACAAAAAATGACTCCTAAAGTCGTGACTGACATCTGACCTCACTTAATCCTTAACTAAACTTCTTCCTTAACTTCTTCATTACTCTTAATAATCCTCTAAACCTTATCTCAAATTCTGGGGTGTTACATCCTACCCACCTTATAGAAATTTCATCCTGAAATTTACTAACCATGATAAGGGACATCAGGGTACTTCTTGAGTAGCTCAGATTCGAGCTCCCAAGTTGCTTCCTCTGAACCATGATGGTTCCAGATCACCTTTACAAGACTGATCTTCTTGTTCCTTAACTTCTTGATCTTTCGATCCATAATGGCCTGGGGCTTTTCTTCTTATTCTAAGTCCTCATTCAGGACTATCTCTTCCTTATTAATCACGTGTTTTGGATTAAACACGTACTTTCTCAACATTGAGACATGAAAGACGTCATGAACGTCACTCAGATTGGGTGGTAAGGCCAACCTGTAGGCTACTTTATTCACCTTCTCTAAAATTTCAAAAGGTCCAACAAATCTGGGCCTTAGCTTGTTTCGTTTGCCAAAACGAACCATTCCTCTGGACGGGGATGCCTTCAAGAATACTTTATTACCAATGTCAAAACTGAGCTATGTTCCTCTTTGATCTGCGTAAGCCTTCTGTCTATCTTGAGCCTCCTTGATTCGCTGATAAATTAACTCGATCTTCTGGACCGCTTCCTGGACCATCTCAGGTCCAAGTATCCTTCTCTCTCCATATTCGTCCCAACACAAGGGCGACCTACACTTCTTTTCGTACAGGGCTTCATAAGGGTCATGTCGATCGATGATTGGTAGTTGTTGTTGTGCGCAAACTCTATTAATGGCAGTAGCTCCTCCCATCTTCTTTCTTGATCGATGACTACTCCTCTAAGCATGTCTTTCTAAAATCTGGATAGTCCTTTCGGACTGGCCATCCGTCTGAGGATTAAAGATTGTGCTGAAATTGAGCTTTGATCCCATGGCTTCTTGTAGGCTTCTCAAAATCTCATCGTGAACCTCGTGTCATGATCGGATGTGATCGAGACTGGCATACCGTACATGCGCACAACTTCTCTAATATATATATAGGCTAATTGATCTAGCCCATCCGATATCTTAACAGCTATGAAATGCGTGACTCTCGATAATTACCCAGATAGCGGTATTACCCGGGACTTTGGTAAACCTACCACAACGTCCATACTAATATGATCCTACTTCCATTAATAATTTCTAAGGGTTGGGGCAACCCAGAAGGTTTCTGATGAAGGGCCTTCACTTGATGACAATTCGAGCACCTTTCTTACGAAGGCGGCTACCCCTCTCTTCATGATATTCTACTAGAAGTTTCTCTTGAGGTCTTGATACATCTTGGTGCTTCCGGAATGTGTTGTATATGGCGTGTCATGTGCTTCGCACATGATTTTCTCCTCCAGTTCTTCCTTACTTGGCACACATAGCCTTCCTTTAAATAAGAGCGCGTTATCGGCAGCCTCCGTGAAGTTTTATGAGGTATCTGGCCGTGCTTCTAGTCTTTTCTTCTTGAGAAACTCGTCTCCTCTCTGGACTTCGACTATCATTTTCCTTAGGTTGGGTTGAGCGACTATCGTGGTGATCTGGGCTTGAATGGCTTCAGGTGGTGTTAGCACCTCGATTCTTAACTTTTCAAACTCCTTGCGAAGATTCTCCTGGACTAGAACGAGTCCTAACCCTGCATTCTCTTTTCTACTTAGGGCATCAGCTACCACATTTGCCTTTCCTGGGTGGTAGTAAATCGTGCAATCATAATCCTTGATGAGTTCTAACCATCTTCTCTGCCTCATGTTAAGATCATTTTGCTCAAAGAAATACTTTAGGCTCTTGTGATCTGAGAAAATCTCACACTTAGCTCCGTAGAGATAGTGCCTCCAGATCTTAGCGCATGCACAACTGCGGCTAGCTCTAAGTTATGCATGGGATAGTTTTGCTCGTGATTCTTAAACTGCCTCGAAGCGTAAGCAATCACCTTTCCTCTTTTCATCTGCATGCATCCTATTTTTTTCTTTGACGCATCTGCGTAAACCATGAAATCTTCATTCCCTTCTGGAATGGCCAACACTGGGGTTGTGGTTAGCATCTTCTTCAAGGTTTTGGAAGCTTTCCTCGCACTTTGGCGTCCACTTGAACTTGGAGTCCTTCTTCAGTAGTCACATCATGGGCTTGGATATCGACGAGAATCCTTTGATAAATCTACGATAGTATCCCGGGAGTCCTAGAAAACTTCTTATCTCATTCACACTCTTTAGAGACTTCCAGTTGCTTACTGCTTCAATCTTAGCCGGATCTATCTTGATTTCTTCTGCTGACCCTATATGACCTAGAAGCATCACCTCCTTGAGCCAAAACTCACACTTACTAAACTTAGCATAAAGCCTTTCTCTTCTTAACGTCTCTAGCACCACTCTTAGGTGCTCTTGGTGTTCCTCTTTGTAGACGAGGATATCATCTGTGAAAACTAGCACAAACTTATCTAAATATGGGTGAAAAACCCAGTTCATTAAATCCATGAACACCGCCGGGGCGTTTGTCAAACCAAAAGGCATTACTACAAACTCGTAATGTCCATAGCGAGTTCTAAAGGCAGTTTTAGGAATATTCTTCTTTCAAATCTTCAGTTGATGATGCCCAGATCTTAAGTCTATCTTTGAGAAGACACTTGCTCCCTTAAGCTGGTCAAAGAGATCATCTATTCTTGGGAGAGGGTATCGATTCTTAATGGTTAGCTTATTCAGCTCTCTATAGTCGATGCATATTCTCAATGTGCCGTCCTTCTTCTTCACGAACAAGATTGGGGCTCCCCAAGGCGACACACTAGGTCAGATAAAACCTAGGTCTAAAAACTCTTGCAGTTGAATCTTGAGTTCTTGCAACTTCTTAGGCGCCATTCTGTAAGGGGCTTTCGAATCTGGTGCAGCTCCTAGTTCCAAAACGATATCGAATTCCACTTACCTATATAGGGGTAATTCTGCAAGCTCCTTCGGACATACGTCTGGAAATTTTCTTATGACCGAAATGTCTTCTATTGCAACTCTCTTTCCTCTTTCTTCATCGCAGCCATCTTTTCTTCTTAAGGTGGTATTCTAACTTTATAGCTTCTGCTGGAGATCACCATCTCTTGCAGATGTAAAGATCATATGTCTGGACTTTGACTGATCACTTGGAACTTACTTGATGCTATTCCTTAGATCGCCTCTTAAACATAATGAGCTGAAAATCACTTTAGGAATGGGCGTCCTACTAGGAGAGCACTACTAGAACTACTTGGATGCTACTTCCTATTGGGACTACTATCTCCTATTCTTCCCACAATGACTAAAAAGAATATTTCTTTATACTCTCTACTCTACTCAAGGGTCCACACTCGAGCTCTATGAGTGGGAGCAAAATAAAATAAATGCCTCTGAGTGAGGGCTTCAGCTTGATCAATAATTCTTTAACAAGTTCAAAAGCTGGAAGAGATATAACATTAGGTGATCTATGCTAAAAACATTACCTTTTTAGAGGACTTATAAACTCGAAAGGGGTTCTTGCACATAACAAAAGTATGGAAGAAAATCAATGATTAACAACTGAGAACCGTACTTAATATTTTGCAAAAATGTCAACATAGCCTAACAAGGAAATGCTATCACTGATTCTTGATGATCAAATAAGTATCAAAAGATTGCAAATTGTCCAAGAGGATATAATTGAAGAATTTCAAATGATATAAATGAAGAATTTCAATTGATATTAAGCTGATAAAGAGCAATTGATTCAATTGACACGAGAATGAATAAATAAACTCATCAAAACTTTCTATCTTACTGAAACTCTCAATCTACCAATTCTAGGTCTATCTACTTAATGATCTTCTTTGGATTCTCTCTTTCTTTCTTTGGGCATCAAGCACCTTCTTCTTTACGAGACTGCTATGAAATAACATGAGTCAGATGGATTTCAGTTAGCTACTCTTGGCTGGAAAAGTGACATCCGTAGATCACTTTCACCTATTAAAAGGGATACGACAAAGCGACCTGATCCATACGCGCTTTTCTCCCGTCCGATACCACAAATGTGGAGCATGTCTTGATAATCGGTTAAACTATTGATCGTACTTTGACAACGTCCTTTTTTCTTACCTCAAGTTCCAGATTTCCATCTCATTTGCCTTATGATAGCAATCTGGGATATACTTCTTATATAACTCGTACTTGAAGTCTTCCCAACCATACTTCGTCCATTGCTCCCAAGTTATCATCCTTCGAACGGACTCCCACTAGTAGTCTGTATCATCCATACGCATAAAAGAGCACAACCTTAATTCCTCATCTTCCGAACAGGCTATAAATTGAAAATTTACTTCTAAGGATCAAACCTATTTCTCGACTTCCATCGAGTCTCCTAAACCATTAAAAGACGGAGGGTTGTGTTTGAGAAACACATTCTCAGCTCTAGGGCTGGGGTTCAGGACTTGCTTGTTTGTGGCCTCGTTCTCTCCTTTGATCTCGGCTTGACGTTTGCAAGGCGGTATTCTAAGAAACTAGATATTAGCGATGCTTGAATGAATTTGCTCAAAGCAAAATAAAATGCCTTTCGATAAGGTCTTTAGATTACACAGGATAGATCAAGCAAAGCGAGAAAATTGCTTCATTAAGAGGACTTTTGGCATTAATAAGAAAGAGGTTTTTGGTTACATCCAAAAATAGGGCAGCCTTATAGAGAATTACTGCCGCTATTAAAATCTAAAGGGTTGATTAATACATTTACAGAATAGGATTTGGATTAAAGCGGATACACAGACAGACAAATCAGCAAGGTGTTCTAACAAAAACACCTCATTTACCTACTTCTAAAGCTTAACTATATGTTGGACCCTTTCCTTTCCTTTTGCATGATGATCACACCCTTTCCTCGTCTTCCGCCTCTGGGTCCTCTTTTTCCTCATCTTCATCTGTCTCTGATATCTCGAACTTGAATTTCCTCAAGCTTCCTTCGGGGAACTGATGGGGCATACACTATCCCAGACCCTGAGGGGCAAATATTTTGATATGCAGGGGCCCACTGGTGCACTTGATGTGTGCTGGATGACAAGGACTCGGTATGATTCATGATCCAGACGTTCGAGGGTTCCACTTCAGAGATTCCTTCAGCATGAGGTCGTGGTGCTTGAAATCCAGGGGAACTATTGATAGTCGTCCTTTGCAGTTCTGGTTCCACCACGAGGGAGGGATTTTGCTCGGTGGCTGGTTCCTAGGCTAGAGCATTCACGTGGCCATACTCTGACACCCAATGAGCCATCAAGACTGAGGAGAATTCTGTCAGATTCCCGATTACAGCATACGTCTCGGGATCACGAGTGATGGTGCTCTGCAGGATGCGATACATTGCGGCCTCTCAGCGGGTGGTGCTTGCTCACACATGTGGATGCATGTTTCCAAGTCGGATACATTTTCTGACATTCTTCCAAAGCCGTTCCTCTCTTGCACAGGGCGGACAAGAGGTCCATTATTCCTAGTAGTCAAACGACGCTTGGCCATCTAGAAACAGGAAGCTTAATCAGTCTAGATCATAAAAAGGAGACCTAAGGTTCTCCTGAGATCATGCTATCATCTAAATTTAGACTACTTATCTTGCATGCTTAGTTCCTTTAAAAGCAGTTGACATTTTACAAAAAATTTGGTGCCCAAAGTCTTTAAACCGAATTCGTACCTTTTTAGACAAAAATTTGGGAATGAATTAAATCTTTTCTTTCTTATCAAGAACTCTTTTCAAAAACGTTTTATCTCAGTAAATCATTTTACCTGAACACTTTTTTACTCGAAATTTCATTCTCACGGTTTTTCCTTATTCATAAAAGAAGTATGCTTACTCAAATCTTTCATTCCCTACATTCTAAAAACCATGAATCCAAAATCCAAAGTCTCTATACTACCATACCTTACTTTTTGGTTGAAGATGTGAGGGTGATGGCGAGCTGTGGGTTGCTGTTGTAACTTTTCACAAAACAATTCACATGCTCATAAACACTTAGCTCAACTTAAAACAAAGAGACAGGTCTGCAGAGTTGCAAGCCTGCTCTGATACCATCTGTAACAACCCGGTCCCGAAAAGGGGATTAATGAATGGGGACGGGGTGTTATTGAAGGATTAATACGAAACATGCGGAAGATTTACAAAAAGTTTTATGAATGAAGGCATACTTTCGAAAGATAGGCGATGATACTCGGGTTTACTAGATTAAGAAGGAAACATGCTTAGCGAAAAGAAAAAGACTAACTATTCAGATACCAACAAGCATAGACCCATTCATAGGTCAAAAAGAATAAACAGATATCAACGTGCACAAGCCTCTTCATTGGCAAAAGGAAAATATACTCGAGAAGCAGGAATAGAACTGAATATGCATCACTTATATATATAATCATGTCTGCAGAATATTCGTAGGATCTCAATAAACATAATAATAGTTAGGAATTATAAAGAGTGTATCAGAATAGCAGAAACATCATGGGATTCCAAAAAGAAACTTATACTATAGCAAAACAATCTTGGTAGCCAACCCACATCCACAGCCACCAACATCCTCAGCATCTCAACCTGAAAACATTTGAAAAAGAGGGCGCGTGAGCACTAATGTACTCAGTGGGTTTTAATAAAAACACTTTAATAAACTTCAAGATATCTAATAATCAACTGACGGTATATAGAGAGCAAAACGCGAAAGCCCTCTTCATATCCGTAAAATCTTTTCTTTTCTTTTGGGCCCATCCTGACTCAAACCTAATGTCAACTGCACCCTTAGGCATGCCTTATGACACAAGAGGGGTTACCTTGAATGTCCTTATGATTTTGCGAGGGATAATCCCAGTAGTGACTCACTTAACGATCAAAGTCCTCTGAGCTGAATTTGTGTTTAATCAAAATACTAAGTTCCTTCCTTCCTTAATCCTTGCTAGTAAAACCAAACCTAGAGCAACGTCTAGGGGCTAATCCTTTACTTTAGCATGATCTCGGTCTATGAGGGATTTATCTCTAACCCTAGAAGACAGTCCTTTAACTATACGAATCTTAGCAAAATAACAACATTCAAATGCGATGAAATGAACGTATAAAAGCACAAATTGCAACTAAAGACAATTCTAATATCTTATGCTAAGAAAAATCAATACTTAACAATTCTAGCATTTCTAAACATGCTTGAGAGCTCAATTAACATATATTATTTTCCTTTTCTTCCTTCCTTGTACAGAGATCAATCAGGCAGAGCAAAATATTTTATTGGATATCTGATTTGCCCTAACATGCTTCTAGATCTTATTAGCTTAAAATTTTAGATGATATAGATTTACCCACCTCGATCACTGAGTAAAAGATGAAGCAACGAGCTGGTGATCCTTCTCCGAATTCCCACGAGGCTCACTTCCTCCTACAAAAGTCGAATCATCGACTTAGCGGCCTCCTTCAAAGATTTCTAACTACTAACATGAGATTAAACAATATCTAACTTATATACCCTTAACTAGGACTTACACATAGATTGCACGATTTTAGAACCTTTAGAAAACATGAGGGTTTGAAAGACTTGAGTTTAGAACAAGATTGAAGGCAAAACATGGCGGCAGAGGCATTGCACGGGCCGTGCAAGCATAGCGCGGGCCGTCCTAATTAATGGGACGAGAACCAGATGCCCAGAATTTCCGACACGGGCCGTGCAAGCATAGCACAGTCTTGCTAACCTTGCACGGTGATGAGACCATGACAAGCATTAAATCGATCCATCCAAAGCTGCCATTAAAGGACCCCAAGATTGTTACTCCGTTGACAATCAAAGATTGGAGATCAAGATTTGAAGAGCAATGCATGAAGATAGAACTCATCAAGTTATGCATGCATGGCAGATTTACCTTGTGTCAACTTTGATTGGTGGACTAGTGACAAAGTCGACTAACAAGATTTCCACTTCTAAGCTCACATTCTTTTACTCTATTTTACACAAATTAATTGTGTATAATTGGTTACCTACCACCAACTCTTTAGCCCTCACTGTTGATTAAGCCATCTTGCTCTTTAAACTTGGAACCAAAATCTCCTTCAATCTCGAAGACTACATTTTTGATTACTTGTTGAAGTCGGCTGCAAAGACAAACACCACCAGCATATTGCCATTTCCCTGCCTCATCAAGGTGTGAAGCCAAACAAGAAAAAGATAGTTACTGAAACCTCAACTATCTCTATCATCAAGCCTAAAGGGAATGAAAATCGTGTGACTGATCTCCCTTACACCTTTGGTCGAAGTTCAACTGCTGCATCAAGAGATGTTGGGCAGGATGTTACTGCAGAGAGTGATCTCTCCCCTCCTCTTTCAGAAAGTGATATAGCAAGTGCTTCCTCACACTTGGTGACTGTTTCTGTGCAGGTCTTAAATTCTTATATTTCACAGATGGATTCGTTGATTCATTAAAGCACAGTTCTCACCAATGCCATGGTTGATCTTCATCAAGCTATTTGAGGAACCCTTTCTACACAAAAATGGGGAGTAGCTCCTGGTGCTAGTGATGGTGGCGATGTTGAAAAGGAGAAGGCTGGGAAGTCCGTGGCCAAGGTAAAGGGGAAGAAGAAAATTTGAAATTTTCTTTCTTAAAAACAATTTCATTTCATGTTTATGTATTGTGCTGGACACAAGTTTATTTTGGATGTGTTTACATCCTTGTTTATTTTTTATGTGTTGGGTTTTTTTCGAATTAAACCACCGCAGGATCTATTTGGTTGTTCATTAATCCATGTTCATGCAAATCATAATTTTATGTAACATGCATGTTTATCACAGTCTAATCAAATAGCATGTAAAACATATTCGATTCTAATAAAGCGGAAGACATAGAAAACGAATCTACTTACAAATCGACAGACGGTCTGTGGACAAGATTATAGATCTAATCTTGCTGTTGAATGAACAATGATAATGGCACCACTTATGTCACACACGGCCACTGCATAATTCTACTCCAAGATCTTCTGTTGTATTCCCGGACTGTACCTAGATTTAGAGTGGGCTGAAATCTACTAGATAGAATTGTGAAATCTGTGGATAACTTTGAGAGACAAAGAGGGGTTGATTTCTTATGATTATTATCATTAAAATTTCGTGCCCCCTCCCCTTATATATAGGGAGGGGCGAAATTTCATGTTCCAACCCTACTGGACTGGGTCTCTATCTCAAGTTCTATATCAAGTCCACTTTCAGTCATATTGGGCTACAACAGGGATCTAGAAGAATACTAAATTGGCCCACTAATTTATTTAATATCTAATATCCAATAAACTTGGGATATAATTAAATAAATTAAGTTTTACTTTTATTCCACTAAAGAAGTAAAACTGACCTACCAATTTAATACATATTTGCGAATATGCTTTCTCCTTTAGTCCAGCCATTCCCCGTGTTTAAGATATAATGTTCATTAATTAATTATGTTAGCCTCTGACAGCTATAATTAATTAACATCTAAATCCTTGAGTAGTACCACACAAGCTTTACCATGTAAGGAATAAATTCCACCTGCAGGGTTTCAACTGAACTTGCGTTTCCTCAAGAAAACATCATCAACCTGGCGCACCAGGACACGGTGCTCATGCACACTGCTCGAGACATCATGTATACATTGTTATTACCCAAGATATCGAACTCGATCTACGAAAAGATCTTACTCATTGATAAATCAAAGTAATAAACAACGCACACATATGCTCGCCAATATCACATGAGTTCAGAACCTGAACTCTGTGGATCTTTATTCTCTCAGTAACTGGGTCAGAGACAGAGAATAGTATCCTATCGTGATCCTCCTCAATACACAATGAGTGTACTAGAATAATCAGTTAGTCAAGATAAACTAACTTATTAGATTATTCTACGGTGTACCGATGGTGTGTTCAGGACCATCTAAGTCGTGAGCTCTTTAATACAATACAAGGTTCTAATGATATGATCTTACCGTGTGACTCCCCACACCATATCATCTACAATGTAAGTATATGGAACATTGCATAGAACAATTATAGAACATAATCTAAATGCAAACAGTGACTGCAATAACTTTCATTTCATATCATCATATCATCAGAAAAGTATACAAAGACAAGTCTTCTAGTATACAAAACCAACATTATGTGCTAGACATATGTTTATTTTTTGCTGCTAAGGTATCCAAGATTGGATATCTTTGGATAAATTGGTTTTTAATCATCAGCATGGGTTGATGATTTTGCTATATATATTCAGTTTGCATATTTTAATGTGTCATGTTTTATGTTGAGAATGATTTCAACATTGGTATTCTGTTTCTCACATGACTTATAGTATGTGATGTTTTATGTTGGAAATGATTTCAACATTGTGATTGTGTTCGCATATTTTTACATATGTGATGATTGTTATGTTAAGAATGTTCTCAACATTGAGTTTCTATACAAGGGTAAATACCCAACCTATTGTATATTCATTTATAGGGGATTATACCCTCTAATTTTGTATATTTTTTACAGATAATAACTTAAGGGGGAGCAGACCTTAAGGGGGGGTTTTTGAACTCCAATATTTTTGATCGTATTCCATTGCGGCTCTAATCATATATATTTTGAGCTTTATGTTTTGTGCAGAAAGGATAAGCTTAAGGGGAGATTGTTGAGTATGACGTGTTCCAGATGATGTTATCACTTCGTTTGATAATATCGCAATCAATGTCATATCTAATGGTGTTTCGTCATTCTCGTCACATCGAGTATAACACTCGAAATATTAACCTTATCATTTCCTAGTATTTTAGATTAATTTACTTTAAATTAATCTAAATATATTGTGATATTTATCACATTTTGTTTTCCACGTATTTAGGGATTTATTAGTTATTTTATTTTGAATTAAATCGTGGATAATGTTGATTTTGACTTGTTCAAAATCTGTTTCGGATTTGTAGGGGACGTGATGTTCCCACTCTCCATTGGACACTAACTGTTACAGGAGATCATGGGTCACTGGAGTAACCACTACTATTGCACGATGTTGAAGAACGTGTGCCACTCAATGCAGAAGACGATTATCTCAAGTCCACTTTAGCAATGGGTAGTGGAAGGCGGTTGATTCGAGTCGAAGTCATCTAGGATCGTGAAGCAACTGTCAAGACAAGATGGAGAAAGTATTTAAGGCTTTTTCAGACCTTAAAATCATTTATGCAAGCAGGTTATCACCATGATTTGTGAGAAGCTCTGAATCTTGTATCTAATGTCGTCTCTGAAATCCAAGACATCTTCTCCGACATCTGCCTAGCGTCCCAATCAACTGGAGACTTTCATTCCAGTTGTGTGTGTAGGTTAGATAGTCAACTTTGAAAGTCTATGATTTAGAGTGACTTGTTGTAATCTATCTATCTGTTTAGATAGGTTTGTTTGAGTGATTATTCGAGTGAGTGAAGCTAGGATAGTCCTCTGTATGTTTTATGCAGTGTTGTCAAGGGAGTGAACCGAGACAACATCAGCATTGTTTTTGTTTATCACTTGTGTTAGTGAATTTCGCCTTGAGGCAATCACACACCGTAAGGAGTGTGATTTAAAATTTATTTTGTGCAAAGTTCTGTTTACATTTCCGCTGCATGTTGAAGACAATGTGGTAACACTAGCTTCAACATTTCATTTAACTTTGCAATTTACATCCGTAATTCACATTATTTCAGGCAACAAATTCTAACACTGTCTACTGTGATAACCGCGTTGTGATCCAAATCTCGCAGAATTAAGTGTTTCACGAACGAACCAAGCACCTTGACCTTGATTGTCACTTCTCTCGTCTTCACTACAAGCAAGGTTTCGTCCAGCCCCTTTATGTCTCCACTACTGCCCAACTGGTGGATGTGTTCACGAAGTCTCTTCCTCAAGCACGGTTCTTTGATTTGTTGAACAAGCTTCAACTTGGTGGCCTTCACCAAGTCTAGCTTGCGGGGGGTGTTGAGATTGCTAAAGCCATGCAGACGTGGACATACAACATGCATGAGCATGGATTGCACGTATAGAACCTCTCACACACAATAAAGCCATTTGCTTACGTGGCAAATATATTTTTCCTAGCTTAGGGAGCACGCGATCTCTCTTAGCTCTAGAATTTGTGTAAATAGTTTTCAGCTCTTGTATTTTAAGATTGAGATGAAATAATACAATTTCGATTCTGCAAATGTGTTGCTTTTCTCCATACATACTTTTTCTACAAATTGTTAGTAGATTTATGCTTGAAATCGAGGGACGAATTCACTTGTCACTCTATTAGCTCTTCTGTAGCCGACTGGCACTATATCAGATCTTTCTGTAGCCGATTGCACATGAGGTTGCCCAATACCTTCTCTACCAAATCTCAGTTCAATAAAAAGAAAAAGAAAAAAAAACCAAACATTATTCACAGAGTTTCCCTAGCTTCCCATCATTACGCTCAGAACTATAGGAAAACCATACACTTACCATTACATTGGAAATGGAAAATGAGCCCATCTAAGTATCAATGATTTTTCAATCACGTGGAAAACACTAATATACAACGAAGCAAGAACAATTAGATTCGTAATTATGATTTAGAAATATTTCGGGGATTTTAGAAATAATTGGTTTGTTGAAATGGCAAATTGGAAGTTTCATAGGAAATAAAATATATGGAGATGATGGAGAGGAAGTTACTGTTTCGTGATTTCAATTTTCTTCGCGCACGTTTTTTATTTTCTAGTCCTTTTCTGGCAGGTTTAATTTTAGATTTTTTTTCATTCTTTTTATTTTTTATTTTTTTCCCCTGTGATTATTTTTTATGGGATACTAACTATTAACTATTATCATTAAAAAAATATTAACTATATATTATTCATATTTTATAAAGAGAAAACTTAAATATATCATATTTAAAAATTTCAATTTTTCAGACAATTTGGTGAAAAGAATTACTTTGCTAACATTAATATCTTTTATGATGCTTTAAATGGAATAGAAAAATAATGAAGGACACGACATTTTGACAATTAGAAACAAATAAACAAATATCGCAAGAATAAAATCTAAACGAAAGAAAGAAAAAAAAGGGGGGGGGGGGGATTCAATCGATGAAGACTGATGAAGTGGATGAGAATCCATAAACAGATGATTTAAGTAAATTTTAAAAAAAACATAATGTATAAATATCAAACGAAATCCATTTTTTATACAAATTACAAATTTTAGTTTAAATGATAGAAGCAAATGAAACCCTTTTTTTAACAAATAAAACGAATTAAAAAGAGAGAAAAAAACGAACTAGAGACTACCGATGATCGATGATTGACAGAGTTCTCTGCTCAATGGTGTACGCTCCTCCGCTCTGCTCTCAGCCTCAGCTCACTGGTTTATGTTTTAAGTTTTCTTGGGTTTTTGAAAAACCATTGTTATTGTTAATTAATTAACTATATTAAACTAATCAAACTTAATTAATTCATTAAAACCATCTCAAATAAAATAAGTAATTAATTATTTTAGTTGGAAAATAAACTTCATCTTTGTTCGCCACATAACAATAATGACTTAGATTAGTTCATTTCTCTCATTTTTCTATTTTTTTCCTTTTCCTTTTTCTTTTTGGATTTCGTTTTGTTCATATCTTAGTATTGAATTATTATGACATTTTAGATCATGTCAGTAAAGGAGGTTCATTATGACACTTATTTCATAATGTAATATTAATGTTGAAGAAAAGTATAGTAATATGTATTCCAACCTTAATGTAGGGACATTATATTTATCATGACATGCACTTTAAAATATCATAAAATTAATGTAGTAGTAGGCCAAATTTCTAGTAGTATATATAAAATTGTAATGCATAAATAATACTGGAACAATTATATATATTTACTAGCATTACGCTCGTGCGATGCACGGAGTATCATGTTTATTTTTTCATAGTATTGAGTAATTAAATGTGAGAAAGTTATTGTATATTATCACTAAAATATACATACATGTGTGGAAAAATTATTATGATATTTTGAATATTATACAAATATTTACAAACGTATACATCAGTAGTTCCAAAGTACAGTCAACAAAATAGTAAGTTGTGGTCATATATGTAAAATTCCAAACGAGTTGTATTTTCAGTTATATTTAGGAGAATTATCGATTTAGGGCTTTAAAGATGATCAATCTATCGATTCATGACCTAAAAGATGAAAACTCTCAATCCAGAACCTTAAAAATCACGAATTTTGATTTACTTTTTTAATTAATTTTAACATTCTTTATTAGATTTAATATGTAATTAATGGGAATTTTCATTGAAAATTAATATAAAATTAATTAAAAATAAAAAAGAAATCAAAATTCATGATTTTTGAGGTCCTGGATTGAGAGTTTTCATCTTTCGGATGCTGAATTGATAGATCACCCATCTTTCAAATCCTAAATCGACAATTCTCCTTAGATTTATTAGTGGTGTCTCGTTTTGGTACTTCCATGTTAAAATAAACCATGTAACTCATCATTTAACTCATTTTTGTTCAACTCATATGTATGGCTTGTATTCCAGCACAAACAAATTATATGATGTGGAAAAAATAAATTACACTCGAATCAAAACAATGTCGTTTAGGTAAAAATATAAATAAAAAAATTAAAAAGTCTAAATATCATGTTCCCCCTCTCACTTTCTCCAAACGAAATCATTTGCTACACTTGGTGCTACACAATTAAATTTATTAATTATTTTTTATTTTTTAATTCAATTTCAATTTATTATACTTTATTTTAATTTTACACTTATTATTTAGGGTTCATCCTACCCAATTAGGATATATAATCAATTTTTCAATAATAAATTTCATTTTCTAATTAATAATTCATTATTTCATAAAAAATAATTATATACACTAATTGGGCAGGATGGATCCTAATTAATAAGTGTAAAATTAAACTAAAGCACAATAAATTGAAATTGAATTAAAAAATCAAAGAAAAAATGATAAATTTAATTGTGTAATACCACGTGTTGCACAAAGTGTAGCAGATAATTTCATCCGCACTTTATCAATCTCAAACCTGTTTCCACTTTCCACAGACTCTCACCACATTTAATTCATTGAGAAACAACAATGGTGGAAAGATTAGTTACGCTTCAAATTTAACATTAGATGTTCGTAATCTCCTTCTCTCTAATCCATCTGAAAAATAGAGATAGCCAGATAAAAAATCAAACTCTCTCTCTCTCCGCACTAGATATTTCACCGTACGCATGCATCCGACGCACCACATGGAAATTTTGAGATTGGAAAATTAGTCCAAAATTTAGATTTGCAATTCTTTCTTAACAAAATGGATATTGTTTTCTTAATAATTTTCATTTGTATTATTGTTGAAAAAAGACTAAAATGCATAATTTACCGCAAACAATCATAGTACTGATCATTCTTAAGTCATTATAATAGTTAAAAGTAAATAGATCCGATCATAGTCAAAATTTACAAAAGAGAATATATTGTCCACCAGTAACAAAAAAAAAATCTTAAAAATAACAATAGAAATAGTATGGTGCACTGATAAAAAAAACTATAAATTATAATGAAAATTGTGAATAAATTAATATTTTGATTTACAAAGTATATTTTTTTAGGAAATTTACAAAATATAATTGAGAAGATTAAACTGAAGTACTAAAAAAAATTTAACGCTTAAATATTAAAAACATAAAAAAATTATGTCACAACATTGTAGTGTGTATAATATGAAGTACATAATATTTTAATATATATATATATATATATATATATATATATATTCTAGAACTCCACATTATATAAAATATAATAACAATATAGTAGGAGGAGAATTCTTTATATAAAACATATATTTTCACCAAGCAATAATATACCATAGTTGATTTGCGATTTTCTAAGTAACTAAATATTGAATATAAATAATAATATAATATATAATATTATATTTCCATATCCGGAAATATTGTTTGGGCGGGAAAATCATATTTTTTTATTTGTGGATACGGTGTTGTTATTATATATCATATAAATAGCAATAATTTATAATAAAGAATCTCATAGATGTTTTTTTTTATTAACACACTCAACCTGTGGTATTGAGGGGATTCGAACCAGTGACTTTTGATCTCCGAACAACCTCACTCCACAAAAATCTCGTAGATGTTAAGTGACTTTTACATGGTAGGTACTTATATATCAGATTTTTCTATTATATTTCTATATTATGTTTTGTGTTTTACTAATATTAATATGTATTATACACTATAGTAATACATGAACAACATTATAAATATAAACTAGTAACACACGAGATCTATACATATATTAAAGCAAAATCGTAGGGGTAAAATTGTCATAAAAATAAATCAGTCAAAACTTTATTAAAAAATATTTATTTTCCAACACTTTACAAAAGTAACCTGTAGTGCGGTTGGTTGAGCTGCTTCCTTGCGCCATCAGCGCGTGGGTTCAATTCCTCTGTCCCGCAAACTTTACGTCCCTTCATATTTTTAAATTTGATACAATACACATTCTCATTTAATTTCCCGCTCATTCAAATTTTTTAAATTTTTTATTTTCATTGATTTTTTATTTCCAATTTACATATAACAAAAGATATAATATATTAAAAATAATAAAAAAATAAAGATAATAAAATAAAATAAATAAAAATATTAAAAAAAATCATATTCATAATTGAAAAATAAAAAATATTAAAAAATAATATAAAATATTAAAATATTAAAAAATTAATATAAAACATTAAAAAAAACAAAATAAATCTGAAAAATAAAATAAATAAAAAATCAAAATTTTAAAAAAATTAATTTCAAATTCGTAAATTAAGTATTAATTGGGAAATTAAAAATTAAAAAAATTAAAAAAAATGGAAAAAATTAAAAAAAAAATTAATGACAGAATTATTCCGTCGCTAGTCCGTCGTTAAATTTAAAAAAATATTAAAAAAAATAAAAATTAAAAAAATTAATTTCTAACGACGGATCTGTCGTTAGTCTGTCGTTATATTAAAAAAATAAAATTAAAAATATTAAATTCAATTTTTAAGGACGGATTTTTTCCATCGTTACGTTAAAGACGGAAAAATCCGTCGTTAATCCATCGTTAAACGTCTCATTCACAATCCGTCGTTAATTTGTGGTTAATCTAGCGATGAATTTTATTCCGTCGTTAAATTGCGTTTTTTTTTTGTAGTGTTTTTAAATACAAAAATATCAGCAAAACATGCATAGATTACAATTAACAACCATTTACATCTTTAATTTTATAGATTTTCTAAATGTAAAATATCACCATATAGAATATTTAAATTTTTATTTTTAAAATTTTAATACTACTTATGGTGTAAACATATTTTTAACTTTTTAGATTTTGTTGAATAAAAAAATCATTTACCAAAACATGAATAGATGACAATAAATAACCATTCACGCACTAAAATAACCAAAATACCAATCAAAAATATTTGATTTTCAATTTTTTAATTATAATACTACTTTTGGTGTAATCAAATGATTTATTATATAACTAACGGGTATTTTGAACGGCAACCATTTAAATTTTTATTTTTTAAATTCTAATATTACTTATGGTGTAAATAAAAGAACAAGAGAGCTTTTAATGGGCAAAAGATATATAAAAGAGGCCCATTCATTTAAAACAAAATAGCGTAGAGTTGAATTTTTCTATTACATTTTGTGCAACACTTCATGTAGCTTATGATTCCATCCGTTTATCATGTAATCAAAGGGCTTATAATTAATAGGAACTTTTAATGACAAACAAAAAATTATATTATTATTAATATTATATTGTGGATGAAATCTATTCAGTTAAATTTATGTGTGATTGTGGATGAAATCTGTTTAGTTAAATTTATGTGTGGCCGTATAAAATATAGTTATTATGTCAAATATATCAAATAGAGAAATTAATTTTGTCTATTGAAAAATAATATTACTATGTGCGCAAATTCTCCTGTGCATTAGATGCATGGGTCAGCCCGTGAGACGAACCCGACCCGCACAGACCCGACCCGCCATATAAATAGATTTTTGGGGCACTGTTCACTCATTTAGCTCGCTTCATCTCGCCTGCAAAACCCTAGCCCCCGTACCCCATCCTTTCTTCTTCACCGCGCCGCCTCTTCTCCATCGTGACCCGTAGCCGCCTCATCTCCACCTTGACCCGTAGCCGCCTCCTCTCCACCGTGACCCGTAGACGTCTCATCTCCACCGCCACATCTCCACCGCGATTCCAAACCCTAGCCGCCTCATCTCCGCTGCGACATCTCCTCCACGATTCCAAACCCTAGCCGCCTCCCTAACCCTCTCCGGCGTCCATTCTGATTCGGTGGTTCGGCACACGACGGTGGTACTCAGGTTTGTACTCAAATCTTTTTTTAATTACATTCTGATTAAATCTCTGTATTTCCTGAAATTGACATGAGTCCGAGTATACTACCCCTGTTCAGTCTTCTTCTCCCTCTTTCTCCTCCCAAATTTCTCCTTTTCACACGACAAACCCTTCTCCCTTTGTTAATTTTGGTGCTCGATCTAAAGCTTTTTGCCTTTGATTGCCCTAAAAATTCTGTTTCCGGATTCATCCAATATTATGTGTATATATTGTGTTTTTCTTAATGACGAACAAAATTGTTAATTTTGTTTAGTTCTCTTTTATTGGAAAGCTAGGTTAAAGATGCTATTAATAGGTTTTCCTATCGTTTTTTTATTTTGAATCGGATTAGATTCATTTTCCCTTTTTTGTGGTTTTGATTTCTCTTGTCTGGGAGGAGATACCGCTGTCGGTCTTCTCCATCTCTCTTTATTTGATGTTTTGTAGTTGAGTTTGTTTATATAACCCAAATACATTCTGTATTAATTGTCTGAATTTAAGATATTTTCATCAGATTTTCTGGAGTCTGGTTTTGTAATTTTTTAGTGTTAAATTAAATAGATTTCTCTCCCTTTTGATTTATAGATTATTGATTCTAATTATAATACAGTATCTTAGTGAATTGAAATTGTTTCATTTCAATCATCTTGTTTAATCAGAATGGCTTGATTTTGATGTCACCTCTATGAATGAATTGATTAGTGCTAGTTAGTATGTGTTGAAAATATTTATTTGGAAAAATGCAGATTCATGGAGTGTTTGATTTGAGTGTTTAATTTGAAATTTTATATAATTATTATGTATTTTCATGTTAAGTGTCAATTACAATGCTTATTAGTATCAATTGGAATCAGAAGCATGTATCAAAATTTTCATAGTTTTTGTCTAATAAATGTTTTGTTAGATGTTATCTTTATGTGTTTAGAATTCAGTCTAGGGTGTTTTTACCTCTTCCATTGTTTGAATGTGTGTGAATTTGTGTATGGAGTATCAATTCTGATGCTGATTAGTACCAAATCATATGCTCACAAGTATCAGAGTTAGGTCTTATTTTGTTTTATGTGTGCAATTTTCATTTTTTCCCTCTGGAGTATCAAATGGGAAACTGAATGGTACTATTTGAGTTGATTGTATGTATCAGAGTTAGGCTAGTTTTTATTTTTTATTTTATGTGTGTGCAATTTTCATTTTTTTGTATGGAGTATCAGTTTACATTCTTATTAGTATCAAATCATATGCTCACAAGTATCAGAGTTAGGTCTTATTTTGTTTTACGTGTGCAATTTTCATTTTTCCCTCTGGAGTATTAAATGGTAAATTGAATGGTACTATTTGAGCTGATTTTATGTATTAGAGGTCAGATTTTTTGTTTTATTTTGTGTGTCTAATTTTCATTTTTGTGTCTGGTGTATCACTTTACATGCTGATTAGTACCAAATCATATGCTCATAAGTATCAGAGTTATGTCATATTTTATTTTGTGTGTGCAATTTTCATGTTTTTTTGGTATGGAGTATGAATCTTGAAACATAATTGTACTATTTTGAGTTGACTGTATGTATCAAGATATGAAATATTGTGTTGTATAGTATGTTGTTCTTTTTATGTGTGTGTAATTTTCATTTTTTTTGTCTGGTGTATCACTTCATATGCTGATTAGTACCAAATCATATGCTCATAAGTATCAGAATTATGTCAGATTTTATTTTTGTGTCTGCAATTTTTATTTTTTTTGTATGGAGTATGAATCTTAAAACAGAATTGTACTATTTGAGTTGACCGTATGTATCAAGATGTGAAATATTGTGTTGTATAGCATGTTGTTCTTTTTATGTGTGTGTAATTTTCATTTTTTTGTCTGGTGTATCACTTTATATGCTGATTAGTACCAAATCATATGCTCATAAATATCAGAATTATGTCAGATTTTGTTTTTGTGTCTGCAATTTTTATTTTTTTGTATGGAGTATGAATCTTGAAACAGAATTGTACTATTTGAGTTGACTGTATGTATCAAAATGTGAAATATTGTGTTGTATAGTATGTTGTACTTTTTATGTGTGCATGCATGAGTTCAGTTTTTATATGCATTTTGGTTTAGTTAGTGTTATTGGTTTATATGTCTATATTTTTGTCATCATGTGTTGTAGTATAACTCTGTTTGCTTAATAGTAACAATTTAATATGCATAGTAGTATCAAAATTTATTTCATATTGTATCTATGTAATCTATATATTTCATAGTTTGTGTGTTTTAATATATCAGGTTTGTTCAATGAAGAAGAAGGTGTCCAAGAAGCAGAAAGCTTCCAAGGATGTGAATGTCATTGCAAAGCTGTTTGTCGAGGCAACTTCTCGTGCTGCAGAGAAGTCGCCCAAGAAAAAGTCCAAGAAAGTTGTAGAAGAGACATCTCCTATCAGGTATTTCAAATTGTCCTTTATGATATTATCATTTTTTTGTATTTTTTATTTTTATTAGTCTCACTTATTGTCAAGTGTTTAATTTTTCTGTTTTTTTTTTCCTTTAACTTCTAGTGAGGGGAAGAAGCTGAAAAGAAAACGAGGCTCAATTGATCCTTCTGTCGTTGGGGAGAGCAGTAAGTCAAAGAAGGGTCGATCTGAGAGGTACTTTATTTATGAATGGATCAGTTTTTTTAGTTTTTTTAATGGTTCTGTAATGTTGGTTATTTTCTGTTTATACATGTTTTAATTTTTACCTTTTTTGTGGGTTTTTTATGTTGGCAGCAAGCATGAGTTGACTATTAAATGCCGCCCTTCCTCTATATCTAGCCTCATTCATTTATTTTCTCATGAACAAAGGGTAGCTATAGAGGAGATAGGATTTGTGGGTCTTCTTTTTGTACAAGATTTTGAATATGTGTCTTGGCATAATGCTTATTGGTTTTTTGAACACTTCAACCCGGTCAGTCAGTTGTTGTGTTTTCCGAATAATGAGAAGTTTGTTGTCACACCTTCTGATGTGTGTGATATGTTCTTGTTGCCTATGAATGATGGCAGGGATGTCCTTTGGGGTAAGGACGAGCCCTTTTTGAAGTCTTTTTTAAATGAGTGGGTGAAACTATATTCTAAGAAGAATATAGTTTCATTGTCTGGTCTGTGAAGTCTTTTGTTAGATGCTAGGTTTTCTGATGGTGGTGATGATTTTAAGAGATTTTTTGTTTTGTATTCGATGTCGGTGTTTCTAGCACCAACAATGAATGGGACTACTGATTTGTATCTGTTGAAGTCGATTGTTGAGGTTGATTCAATTTCTTCTTTAGATTGGTGTTCGTATGTTTTAGATAGGCTCTGTAGAGCAATGGTTTATTTGAAGGAGAGGCCTTCAAATAAGAATGTGATTGGTTGTGGCCTACTTCTTCCACTTTTGTACTTCCATCGTCTTAAGTGGAAGGGGTTGGCCGTGTCTAGGTCATTACCTCTAATTAGGCACTGGAATTCTAAGTGCTTTAATAAGAGGTTGTTAGAGGAGCTGAAGGCGGGGGGTTTTGGGCAGGGAGAGTTTGTTGTGGGGGTTTATCCTATTAGCTGAGTGGATGGAAACGAGGCAGCATCTCCTCATCATGAGAGACATGAGGCAGCATCTCCTCCTCCACATTGTGTGCATGTGAGGAATGCCGGGACAGATCCATCAGGGATGTATGTCCGGTATTTGCTCCCCTCGGGTGAGAAGACCGATGCTGAGATTAAGCGTCTTGCTGGGAATATAAGTAATATGTAATTTTTTTTTGGTTTATTTTTATTCATGTGATGACTTTTATTTTTTTGTTTTCTTCTTATCTTTTTGAGGCCTTGGAGGAGACGTTCTTGCTATTGAAGCGAGATTTAAATATAGTCTCCCAAGCTCATATGGAAAGATTGCGAGAGCTATCGACCTTCTTCCAACCTCGTCAGCCACAAGAGGTCCCATCTGCATCTCTAAATGATGGGACCTCCAATGAAGACTACTTTGCATCCGAGAAGTTCTTCCTTCTCGTGGATGAAGTAGTGGCGAATTTCAAGGCAATGCAGGAGGACTCTAAGATGTCATATGTTGTTTTCCCGGGTATGAGACCTCCATCACCTCTATTTGAAGTGGATCAAGCAGAGGTGGAAGATGTGATCGCTGACATTTGCAGGGGTGATGTGAGCTTCTGCTCCATCGGTCTTGGCTTTAGAGAAGGCTGAAAAGAAAGCTGAAGAAGGAGAGAAAGTTGTAGAAGAAGCTGCAATAGGTAATTTTTGTATTTTTGTCTTTTTTTTTGTTGATTGTGTTTGAATATGTGTTATTGCTTGCAGATTTGGTAGATGCTGGTGGTGTCGATGGGGGGAAAGAATTGTTGAAAGATGGTGATGATGGTGATTTTTACAGTCCGTATTCATTTTTATGTATGTATTTATTAACTTATTTTACTTATTTATTTTCCCCTTATAATGAAAATGTGTATATGTTTCTGTTGTTGAGGAAGTGCTTATGTATGCTTGCAGATTTGGCACGTGTTGTTGCTGTCGATCAGGGGAAAGAATTATTGAAAGATGGTGATGATGGTAATATTTACAATTTGTATTTATTTTTATCTATTTATTTATTGATCTATTTTAGTTATTTATTTCCCCCTTCTAATGAAAATGTGTAGATGTTTCTGTTGTTGATGAAGTGTTTATGTCTGTTGGTCCAAATGGGACTCAAAATCTTGATATTGACCCCATTGATCATTGGCTTGTGGCGGACGATGAATGGAGTGTGGATGAGAAAGCTGGCTTCCGGTCAACTTTTATGAAAAAGAATGAACGGCACATGAAGGATCTGACTGCAAAGGAGAAGTACGTTGTTGATTATTGTTTTCACAATCACCGTGCAACAATCAAGTAAGTTATGTTTTTTGTTCAATTTGTGTATTTTGTTGATTACAGATTGTTCTTCTAATATTTGTCTTTTGCAGTTCAAATGTCTTTTCATATATGGGCAGTTTCTTTCTATCGTTCTCAATCATGCAATCCCTTCAAGACAGCTCTTGTATACATATATCCATCATTGATGTATGGGCATTGTTTCTTGATCAAGTGGAAAAGCACAATGTACGGACTTCTAAGAAGAATCAGTTGAAGCTGTATTTCACTGGGCAATGTTCAGTAAGTTTATAAGCCCTTTTTTCTGTCTGTGTTGATGTGTTTGTTTTTATTTTTTTATTTTTTTATCCCTTTTTTCATATCATTTGTTTTTGGGAGATTTGTTGAAACTGAGGCGTGAATTGGATCGTGAGAAGTCAGCTGTTGATGAGGACATGGTGATGCTTTTTGAAGCCAAAAGGAAATGATTAAGAGGGAGCTGGAATTTCAGTATGCAGCTTATGGGGTCGTTGAACGTGGTGAAGACTGCTGAAGTGATGTATTTCCCGGTGCATTCATCTGGACATTTTTTCCTGGTGGTGATAGATTTTCGTCAGAGATTGGTGCATTATCTGGACAATGTCAAGCGGTCTTCTGATGCAGATTGTATATTTTGGCGGCTAGCAACTTTGTTGGTAAATGTTTTATGTTGCTTGTTATGTTTATTTTCTTGTGCTGTTAATTTTATTGGTGTCTATATATATTAATTTTGATTTTCTTGGTGTAGCATGAAGAGTTTGCTGATTTTCTGCAAGAAATTGGCCATCCACAAGCATCGAAATTGAAGTCTTATCCTCTAGTCAATGTCGATCTGGAGTGGCAAAAGATTTCAACTGGTTTCGATTGCGGGGTCTTTGTTATGAATCACATGCAAAATTTCGAAGGCAAACCGTATGAGTGCACTGATTTGATGAAGGTCCAAGTTTTTTCGTTAATTTTTTTTCTTTTCTGCTTCATGTTTTTTTTATTTGCTTATTCAAATGTTTGATTTTATTTTTTTTGCAGCCGTTGGGTAGAAGAAAGTTACGGGCATTGTATTGTGCCCGGATTATACTTTCAGGTACAAATGACTAGCGGTTTGAAATTCACTAATCTGTGTTGGACTTCATCAACAAGAAGAAGAAATGATGATATTTGTGATTGAATCATGTTTTTTTGTTTGGGATGTTTTAAGATGACAGATACATTGATGTTATGGTGAATATTGATATTTTGATTCCTGGTTTTCTTGGGTTTTGGTAGAAAGAGGAAAAATTATGTTTTTCATACTTGGTTGATGATACAGTTGGTTGAATATTTTTTTGAGACTTTTTGAAATCATGAATAGATGGGATGCCTAGGAAGGTAGTAAGAGTGATTTCTGATATGTTATGGGTAATGGATGTTTTGGATTATATATTTTGAGTCAATGGAATGGTGTTTGATATTATTTTATTTTAAATAATGAATCATTTTAGATGTTATTTGTTGGCATAAATTTTCTATAAAGTATACAGGTTCATGTTGAGTTTTTTTATTTTAATAACTAGCACAACCTGCATTGAGCAAGAGTCATCTTTATTTTTAGTGACAATCGCAGTATCATTTGTTAACTTATACAGTATCAAATGTTCAATTAAAAAGTAAGCATTTATTCTGATTTCAACGAAAGAGAAAATTATTAATTTATTATCATAAATCATATTAGTATCACTTATGTAGTTATAAAGTATCACATTTTTTCAAAAAAAGTAACATTACATCGTAAGAGTATCATTTATCCAGCGTAAACGTATCACATGCAGAAAAAAAAATGTATCATTTTAAAATCAAATATAATATCAATTTAATAAGTAAATTTAAAATGCAGAGATTTCTACTTTTCTGCTTCATTTCCAATTTAAGAGTTAATTCACTCTTTTTTGCTCCAATGAAACATGGAAAACATTTTTTTCTCAACTAAAAAAAAAATAAAACAAAAATCTAGTCTAAAATTAAAATTAAAATGTCATCAACATTTTGTTTCAAATTGAACTCTTAAAATATCCAAGTATAAATTTTAAAAATAAGGAATCTTCAATCCAAGAATCTGCAAAATAAATTTAAGAAATGAGTCAGTTAGATAGAAAAGGTACTATTTATTAAGAATTAAAGTATCAATTGTGCTGAAGACATGTATCAAACCTGATGTCCATCTAAAACAAACGAGGGTTGGGAGTCTTGGAGCCAAACTCACTCAACTGATTTGAGTTTCCTTCATGATTGCTCTTTTTCTTTCGGACCTTTTCAAGTTGCCCCTTAATTCTTTTTTTCTTCCCATTGGTTTTTGCTTTTCCTAGATCGAGCACACTTATTGATGATGATGAAACCTTCGTGTCTTCAACTAAATTCGTAATACTCATCACAGACTGCACTTCATCAAGTATACTCTTAGATCCATTTTCCACTATCCTTCTTGCTTCTTCATTAGCTTGGACTTTGAGAAGTATAGTGTAGTACTTCCTAGCCATCTTGTGCCTCCAAGCAACGGAATGTAGCAAGTTGGTACTTGTATGAGATTCAGTGTTAGCTTTGTCCCACAAATCCTTTTTTACAAGTTTTGTCCACCTTTTCAAAATGTAGCAATCGGGTATTTCTTTGACCGAGTGTCTATCAAATATTCTCAAACAGTGGGAGCAGAGCAATCCGTACTCCTCAAACCTTCTATAGGTGCAACTTATGTAGTTATCTCCGGAATAGAAATTCACCCTTTGAGCAGTCGGTTCATCGTGGTTCTGGACATCGTACACCCTGACTTCCAACTCTTCACCTATCGTCATGACGAATGATGATATAGACTTAAGGAATTCATCTTCAAAATCACAAAAAACTGAGAGCGTATACAGCTCAGATGCTTGCTTTAGCATCCCAACCAGGGGTAGACGTGAAGCTGGTATTGCTCGCAAGTATTCAAACTCGTCAGCTTGTTCTTTGCTTCTCCATCTCTGCACTGTTTGTTTGAAGATTGTGTAGAATTCATTCAGGTTCGTCGCCTTGCTAGACTTGAATCCGATTGCACTATTGGTGCTCTCACTTCTCTGTGAGGACATGATTCTAGCAGATAAGTATGACTTGTTGTATGCCGTGCACCATTTGTCTCTCAGCTCGTACAGTCGCGAAAACCAAGAGTTATCTTCCAGACTGTATTCATTTATCATGGAGTTCCAACAACACTGAAACTCATCTTCATCGACACATCCCGACAAGCACCTTTGAAATGCATCATTAAATTCCCGGTTTCCCTTCAATTTTCCAAAACGACTGACTGCATTCTGGTAGAGATGCCATATGCACAATCTGTGTCTAACATCTGGGAAAACATGTCCACATGTATATTAAAAGCTACGTTACATTCTATCAAACTGTTTTCGAATAAATGTAACGTTCGAATAGTATGATCATGAAGATTACCTTTGATAATGCGCTTGTAATTGCAAGATCTTAATCTGTGAAGATTGTCACGGGGCATTTCATCTTCATTGATTTCTTGAAAACTTCAAACAACCACATGAACGTCTCCGTCTTCTCGTCTGATATGAATGCGCACCCGAACATCACATTCTTCTTGTGATGGTTCAATCCAACGAACGGTGCACAAATGAAGCCGTACTTGTTCGTTCTGTAGGTCGTGTCAAATACTACAACATCTCCGTAGAGGAGGAAATCTTCACACATCATGGAATCTCTCCAAAATACATCGGACAATCTTCCATCACCGTTCAATTTGAACCTGTAGAAGAAGTCTCCATCTTCGACTCTCTCTTGACACAACCTGTCAATAAGAGTCTGTGCATCCCCAGCTTCAATTGCACTCATTCTCATCCTATTAACGAAGTTTATATGGTCTTTCAACGTGTGGCCAACGAGGTGATCACCCCCTACTTCTTTCGACATGTATCTGTACGAATCTGTGGATCTCGGTACAGAAGAAATCATGTTTTCAATCACAACAGCTTTATCTTCAGTAATTTTTCTGTGAGATCTATGCATGTGGCTCCATTTTTTCCTTGAAAGCTCATGACTATGCTCCTCGTTATGATCAATTACTTCAAGCATCCCTTCATCATTTCTCTTCACTCTCAAGAATGCCTTGCAATCAGTACGCGTGATGTTATTTTGCCTAAAGCTAATCTCATCTTCATTGCTAGATTCACCACTTTTTCCCTTTTTCTTAACTCCTTGATTCGAGCACACATAGTATTTCTCAATGGCATCACCAATAGTATTTGTCCTTTGAGTACTTTTCCTAACCCCAAATCCAACCTCCCAATCATGCTTACAGTAGAGTTCATATATCTCATCGAATGTTTCTCTTTGAATTCCAATCAGACATCCAGAGAAGCTCACAGTACCACCTAATGTTCATGAAAGTATCAATTAAAATGTTGTAAAGTATCAATCTTGTCTGTGTAAAACCTGATCAGATTATTCGAAAAAATTACCTCCGTATTGTGCTCGTATTGGTATAGTCTCACTATCAGAATCATCAATTATCACAAGAGCTTCTAAATTATCTCCCAGATTCATGTTAATTTCATCCATCCTAAAAAATATGCAAATCCAAGTATATTTTTCAAATTTCGAAAAATTCAATTATTCAATTGTTAAAATATGCAAAATAAATTTCAGAACTACAATGGACAAAATGTAATAGGTTTGATTGAATTCTATAATGTTACCTTGAAATTTTCGAGCTGGAAAAAAATTGGAATCAAAATTGAATTTCTTCGGGTAGAAGCTGTCGTCGCCGTCTTTAGCTTCCGGCGCGGTGGTTATGCCTTCCGACGGCAGGGGTGAAGGTGGCAGCGGTCCGGTGAGTTGGGCGATCCGCCTCTCGCCGTCGTCTGTGTCGCCTTTTCCTTCTCTCTCTCGCGGCTCAGCTGCGTTTTTTTTTTTTACATATTGGGTTAATTTCAGTAATGGGCTGGATCCGGGTTCATGGGCCGACCCGTCTCACAGGCCGGCCCATGCACCTTATGCACAGGAGACCAGCCCTACTATGTGGTATATGTTCATACGCAGTAAGGGTAAATAGATCTCCAATTGATTTAGTTTAAAACCATAAAAAAACAATCTAAACGTATTTATGAATATATTTGAAATATAATATTATATACTACCTCCGTTTTGAAATGTTTGTTGTTTTGTTTTTTTATCTGGAATTAAAAATTAATTTTATGGACAAATATATACACATCCCTCATATATGCCATAAAATCTAATTCATCTATATTTTCCTAAAAAATAATAATATTTTCTCTCTCCGTATATTTTTCTCTCTCCACATATTATAGGTAAGTTAGAATCAAGAAATCTTGTAGGATTTGAGAGGGTTAAAATTGGGAGAGAGAATGTCAAATTATATAAAACAACAAACATTTCGAAACGGAGGTAGTATATATATATTGTAAACTATCATTTGATATAGGTATAATTATTTCTATTATATACTAATACTATTACAACCAACATTTCAACTATCATCAAAATTTAAACTTAAAATATGTAAACCGATTTCCGTACATTCGTACGGGAGAAATACTAGTTCTACATCAAAACGGAACAAAAAAAAAAAAAGAATCGGACCAATTTTAGCATTCAAATTGAATGCACTTTCAGTAAATCCCCTTGTGTGTTTATTTAATTTTTTTAGTATTTAATTTTTAAATTTTTAATTAGTAATTTATTATCATAGTTGATTATTTCATAATTAATTTTAATAATTTTTCAATTTATTTTTTTGTTCATAAATATTTTTTTAATTTTTAATTTATTATGATTTAATTCAATTTAAATTTTTTATTTAGAGTTCATTCATCCCCAATTAGGATATATTAAAAAAAATAAAAAAATAATAGTTATGGCACACCAAATGTTGTAGTAGTAGGCACATATAATGTGCTCCGTAATGTAAGATAGAGTGAAACATAAAGAAATGTAACAACAAATTTGAACCGCAAAAATTAGGGATTAGATCCCCTATGCTCATTCATGTTTCACTTGGTGTGTCATATATATATACATATATATATATATATATATCTTAATTAGAGATGGATGAATCTTAAATAAAAAATTTAAATTAAATAAAATCATAATAAATCAAAAATTAAAAAAACAATTTAAAAAAGAAAAAGAAAAAGCTTAATTGGCACATGAAATACCACAGAAAATGCAAATAAATCATCTATCTCACTTTTCTCTATCCCATTTGGTGTTTCGTTTTGATTTTTATTCGATTTTCATCAATTTTTTCATCAATTTTAATATGTTATAACTAGGGGTGGCACGGTAAGGTATACCTTACTTTTTTCCCCATACCTTTACCTTACCTTACTTGTACGGTATGGAGAAAATCCATACTGTTACCTTACCTTAAGGTTCGGTATACCTTCCAATGGTATACCTTAAGTTCGGTATGAAACAAATGGCATACATTTACCGTACCTTTAGTTCGGTATACCTTACCGACATCGATATACCTTATCATACCATTACCATCCTAGGATATATCATATATCTCATATATTTACTCAAAATATATGACACATTCCTAATAACGATCAAAATTCAACAAAATGAAATAAATATTGTAAATTATTTATTTAGAAATCGTAATAATTATTTACTAAGTATATACTAACAAAGAACACACTTAACATTACAATGCATTAAGTATAACATAAGATTAATTATAAGTGTTAATATTGTAAATTACTAGATATTTATAAATGTATAACATATTTACTAGTATTATATATCAAACATGTTTTTATAATTAATATAAATTGTATAAAAATATTATAAACTTACTAAATATTACAAATTTGAAATCTTTTACTTAGAAATCGTAAGAATTAGTTACTAAGTATATACTAACAAAGAACACACTTAGCATTACAATGCATTAAGTATAGCATAAGATTAATTATAAGTGTTAATAATGTAAATTTACTAGAGATTTATAAATGTATAACATATTTACTAGTATTATATATCAATAATGTTTTTATAATTAATATAAATTGTATAAAAATATTATAAACTTACTAAATATTACAAATTTGAAATCTTTTACTTAGAAATTGTAAGAATTATTTACTAAGTATTAATTAAGAACACATTAAATTATCATTACTATACATTAAGTATAACATAAGATTAATTATAAGTGTTAGATATTTACATATGTATACTTTATCATATTTACTAAGTATTATATATCAAGTATCTATAATTCACATATACATATATTTATATAATATCACAAATATACCGGTATATACCTTTACAACGGTATATGCCGAACTAACGGTATATACCGCATCTACGGTATATACCGGTACAACGGTATATGCCGAATTAACGGTATATACCTTAAAAATTTAGTATACCGCCGGTATCGGTATACGCCGGTATACCTCGATTTTTAAAATTCTATACCGTTACCTTATCGAAAAATCTCGGTACGGTATCATACCTTACCGAAAATACCGGTATACCTTAAAGTTCGGTATTCCGGTATTTTTTCGGTACGGTAAGTACGGTATGACGGTATGACAGTATTTTTCTCCAACCCTAGTTATAACTTAGTTTAATTTTATAATTATTATTTAGAATTCATTCCACTTAATTAGGGTTTATATTTATTTCTTATTTTTTAATTAATATAATTGATTATTTCAAAAGTAGGGTATATAATTTTTAAAAATTAAATAAAATAATAATAAATTAAAAAATTTAAAAATAATTTAAAAAAAGAAAAAAGAAAAAGCTTAATTGGCACATAGAAAATGTAATAAGTGTGCAAAACCTAACTACCACGTATGTAGATTGTAGCATAGACAAACGACACGTGTGATATGCATGCACTTCCACGAAAACGAACGTGGCTAAACCTCACTTCACCCCATCTCTCCTGCTGCTGCATCAAATCCTCCAACCTTTGACGCACAAAAACACACGATCGATTTCTAAATTCTAACAGAAGGTAAAGTATTAATGGCAGGAAATGATAATGAGGAGTGGAGAAGAAACGCAGACACGCACAAGATGAGTTCGGAGGAAGTGAAAAGAGCAGGTGTAGAGGCCTCGAAGCGGCCGCCGGGACACCACCCCGGCGAAATCCTCCACCAGCGTCGGAGCTTACCCTACGGCCCTCTATTCATCACCCTCGCTGGCTTTGCCGCCGCAGGTGCCGTATGGTACGTCACTTTGTACGCCAAGAAGAAACCGGAGGCCACCGCTGTCGATGTGGCTAAAGTGGCCACTGGCGTTGCTGAGCCGGAGGACACGCGGCCCCGCAAGTAGTCGATGATCGATCGATCGGAAGTTGGGCATCTCCGATCCTTCATTATATCAAACTTTTTTTTATTTATTTTTTAGTTGACAAGGGTAGTTGGTCCGGTCCGCTCGTATTGCTCACCTTAATTTTCTCTTCTTCGTTAACTGCAAATGGTGTTTGATCATATCATATTCTGATAATTACTTATTTCATGAGTTTAGTATACGATGTCCTTTAATTAAGGAAATAATAATATTATTAATATATATAGATCGTATTTCCTAATTCACATTATTGCAAATCATGAAATATGTAAGAAAATTTTCCACAGAAAAATATTTTATGCGGAAAAGTTTAAATAATATATCTTTTTATTCGAAATTTACTTTTAAATCGGGACCGAAATATATATGTAACATGCACCGTCGAACATGGAAACTTGTTGCAAAGCTCTACAGTTCAAATTATTTTTCTATTGGTTCCCTCAAAAAAAAAAAAAAAAAATTATATTGTATTTATTGTGCTTCTTGTGTACGTATGATAATATTAAGTTTTATAAATTTAATAATAATATTATAAAAAATCTAATTTATTCATAGATAAAATTTAAATATATATGAGAACATGTTGTTGGTGTGAGAAATGAGAACCCATCTTACACCATCTAATTTAATGATCCAATGGTTGAGATTTAAGGTGGCAATTTCGTAAATAATAGGGTAAAAAATAAGGAAGGAGGGCTATTTTCGTCCAAATCCATTAAAATTGATGATGTCAGCAATTAAAAAAAAAATCTTAAAAACTTTAACCGACCATAACTTACTCGTTTTTAATCCAATGCACACAAAAAATATATCAAATTAAAGCTCTCTTCATGCTCTTTCATTTAAGATGTCGAAAGGCTATGTTTAGATGAAAAAATATGAACGAAAAATAAAAAAAAAAAAATTTTACGCGTGCCCAGGTTGTAAATGCTTTCGTTAACATGTAATAATTCTTCATCAGCATTATGATAACATATGAACGTATGCTAATGAAGCATTTGTCATATGCTAACATAATATATTCGATGTACTAACAAAGAATTATCATAATGCTAACATAGGATAAATTTATTAGGGTTTATTAAATCTCAATTATGGTTTATTTAATCTCGATTATGGTTTATTCCATCTAATTATCATTATTCTTTTGAAATTTAATTTTTTGTTTATAGTTCTTAATTGATTATTATGGTTTATCTTATCCAATTATAATTTATAACGTATGTTGATAGAGTATTGTCATATGCTAACATAGTGTATTCGCAATGCTGACGAACCAAAACTATAATGCTAACGTAGTACAAATATATTATTATTATTATTATTATTATTATTATTATTATTATTATTATTATTATTATTATTATTATTATTATTATTATTATTTCTTTCAACTCATTTAGGGTTTACCACATCCAATCAATGTTTATTTCATCTAATTAGGTTTATTTCATCCAATTATGATTTTTTTCCATTTAATTAGGGTTTATTAAATCGAATTAGGTTTATAATTAATTTTTAGAATATTTTTTTCGCCAACAATATTTGAAAACTTTAATTAGCATAACTATAATGATTCGTTAGCATTATGATAATACTTCGTTAGCATAACGATCTGTTATCAAATCCTCCGCGATTTTTATAAGAATTACCAAATTACAGTAATACCCCCGCACGAAAAACTTTTCAGATATTACAAAATTACCACCGCCTTTTTCATCAAATCTGGACCTTTGATTTTTTATGGATGTGTGGTGTGAGATGTGTTCTCATTTCTCACACAGGGGGTTATTTTTATATAACCCCACCCCTATATATATATATATAGGAAATGGATCAACCTTTTTCCTAGTGTGGGAACTAGGACCACATCTCCATCATCCAATGTATTGATCTAGTGGTTGAGATTTAATGGAAAATATGGTGGTAATTTTGTAAATAATAGGCAAAAAAAAAATAAAGGAATGATGATTATTTTCGTTCGAACTCATTAAAATTGATGATGTCAGTAATCTAAAAAAAATTAAAAACTTTAAACGACTATAACTTGCTTGTTTTTAATTCAATGCACACAAAAAAATATCAAATTAAAGCTCTCTTCGTACTCTTTCATTTAAGATGTCAAAAGATTATGTTTAAATGAAAAAATATGGATGAAAAATATAAAAGATAAATTTTTACACATAACCAGATTATAAATGCTTTTGTTAGCTTATAAAAATGCTTCGGCAGCATTAAGATAACATATAACGAAGCATTTGTCATATTCTAACACAATTTATTCACTGTGCTAATGAAGAATTATCATAATGCTAGTGTAGTACATATCTATTAGGGGTTATTCAATCTCAATTATGATTTGTTCCATCTAATTATAATTACTTTTTTTATTTAATTTTTCTTTTTTAGTTCCTAATTGACTATTAGGATTTATTCCATCCAATTATGGTTTATAACGTATGTTAACAAAGTATTGTCATATGCTAACACAGTGTATTCATAGTGCTGACGAAATAAAATCATAATGCTAACGTAGTACATGTATATTATTATTATGATTTGTTCCGACTCATTTAGGGTTTATCACATCCAATCAATGTTTATTTCATGCTAACGTAGTGCATCTAAAAAATATTTTAGAGTTCATTAAATTTTAAAAATATATATATAATATTTAGTATGTTTAACATAAAAGCTAAGAAAATATATATAGTCAAAAATACATAAGTTATGAATTGAAAATGAACAATTTAAAAGTATACATAATAAATAGCAACCTTATATTCTTCTCCAAATTAAGCACTAAAACTTAAAAAAAAATAACAAAATAATAATAAGAGAATAGAATACACGTAAATTATGAGAACAACACACTTTGATGTTTAGATATTGAAGTTGAACATGACTAATAAAAGATAATAAACTAATGTTATTACAATCACGATTTATGAGTAAAGTAAGTTATAAGAGAAATAAAGAAAAATGCTAAAATAAAAAGGTAACAAATATGTTAATATTAAATTATAAAAAAATACAATATTTAGTAAGTTTAACATAAAAATGTAGCAAATATATATACAATAAAAAAACTATTTAAAAAAATATGTAATAAATAGTAACCTTATATATTCTTCTCCAATATTGAGCACTAAAATTTAAAAAAAAATAACTAAAAAATAATATGAAACTAAAGTTATTTCAACTTTAATATTTTGAAAAATATAATTTAATTAATTTTTAACTTTGCGGGTTTCTTGTGATGTTGAAATTGTTTCTACTCAACATCAAGTTTTTGCTATGTTATTTCATTTAGTAATATTATATTTGAAATTTAGTTGTTAAGACATGGAATATTAAACGTATTTGATGTTGGTATTTTGATTGTTGAGACATGAATTTTTATGTTGTTATTTGTAAAATTTGGATCGGTACGACATGTAAAATTCGGTATACTTTAAAATTTTAGTATTTCCGATATACCGTGAAAATTCGGTATACCCTGGAAGTTTAGGATGTTCAGAATACCGTAAAATATCGGTACGGTACGGTATATCGAAATATCGGTACGATATCAATACCTGTGACGACATATACCAAAACTTCAGTATACCGAAAGTTTCGGTATGAGAACGGTATAGAAGTTTTCATTATCGATACTTCGATACGGTATACGATACAATGTGAATTTTCTGTATACCGTACCTACCCACCCTTAGTTACATACGTTAAATGTGGCCAAAAAGATGAAATTGGAAGAATATTTGTGTTTCTTAATATATGTACATTATTCCTCTCAACTCATATGGTTGCATCTTGATATGCATGTGGATAATTATAAACTCATAGATCTAAGTTCACATCTTTTGAGATATGAAGTTTAATATAATTCATTAAAGGATAGTCCTTCAATCTTCAGATTTATTTTGAATATTCTGGATTAACGTCTGAAATTTTTATTAGTTTCTTCACAATTATATATTTTGATTTTTCAATATGTTCATTCGGTTCTCCACCTCAATCCTTGTTTCAAAAAAGTACAAGTGAAAAAAATCAAGACTTGTATCATTTGGTAAATGTGGACAAAGGGACTAAATAAGAAGAAAATTTATGTTTCTTAATATATGTTCATTATTTCTCACAATCCATATAACTGCAACTTGATATGCATGTGGAGAATCATACACTTAAGGAGGTGATTGGTGTAAAAGAATAAAATTACGTATAAATGAAATGAACTTAAGAATGAAACTAGCTAGGTATGAAAATATTATTTTACTTTTGATCTTATAAATGATTATTTTTTTACTTTCAAAATTTCTTTATATATATATTGAATAAAGTGTAGTGGTTAATATTATCAACACTTGCTGTAAATTTTTTCTTATATTGTGATTTTTTTTTCTAATATTTTTAGCAAATTTTAATTTAATTATTTTATTAAAAGCTTTATTCTAAAGTATTTAACTAATACTTGTATAATAATTTTTATACCTTAATAAAAATATGCTTACTTTATTGAAAAATAGTTTACCATTTCAATTTTTCATCTGAAATATAATAAATTATATCAAATACATAAATAAATTTTTTTTTAGAATATATTATATGTTATATTTATTTTTTGTACCACTTTCATTTTTCTTCAATAAAATTTATCAAAATTTATTTTAATGTATATTTTTAATTTAAAAAATAATATAAAAAATTACAAAATAATAATAATAATAATAATAATAATATAAGCTTATTTTCAAATTATTTTTTTAAATATGATAAAATAATATTATAAGACATGATTATGTGTAAATATATCATATATTAATTTTTTTTGGTTCAATTTGAATAGCTAAACTTATGAGGGGTGGGTGGAAGGATTATGATGAGATCGAGACAAGCACTGAGGATTTGAATCCAGAGTTGCAGCTGAGAGGTCCAGTGACGAGATTAAGAGCCAAGAAGCTGCAAGGTTACTTCCAGTGCTATATTGGAAAGAAGTTGGAAGATGATGGAACTGATTTCAAGCAGTCCAAGTTGGTAACTATTTTAAGCATTGAGGAGCTCGATTGAAGCCATGGCAAAGTCGTTCCTTGCTGATTTAATTAGTTAATTTATTTATTTCCAGTCTATTATTTCAGTTGTGGTTATATTTATTTAGCAGGCCCAATTATCACAATTTGTTTAAGTGATATTGGACCCATTAGTAGTTTTAATTAGCCCAGTTTGAACTCTAGGCCCAAGACACTTTAATTTTCGTTCCTTAGGTTTATTATTTAGGGATTTTCGTTCCTATTGAGGATCAGACACGTTTTGAATGAAAAAACAGCGCAAAGCTTTTCAACTTGTCTCAAAAATCAATAGTTCTTTGGTAGAGTTTGTTTCTGGCGAATTCAAGCTTGAAATCAATTGATTCGTTCGTGCATCCAGTAGTGTACAGGTTAATCAAGCCATTGAAGATTGCTCCATAGGCGCGTTTCAGATTCTCGTTGATCTGGGGTTCGTTTCGGGTAAGATTCACCTATCCTTCTCATTTTTCTTCATCACCGATCTTTCCACCATCACTACAGCCATCACCTACGACCATAACATTCCCCATATCATCATTAACACCCTCAAAATCGTCCCACTTCAGATCGAAACCCAGATTTGTCGATTTAGGTCTAAAAACCCTAAATCGGGCTCTGAAATTCCCACCATTTAATCTCCCAACCTACACATTCGTTTGAGCTGATTTTTGGATATATTTTTCATCTCTACAGATTGCGCCTTGTGTTGAAATTTGAGCTCAATCTGAGGTCGTTTGCATAGGTTTCTGTTCGAGTCTTTATTTAGGGGTTTTCGGGTTATTTGAGTCGTTTTTGTGTTAATTCTTGTTAAATTCGAGTCTTATTGGTTTTATAGAGATTATTGGTGTTCTTAATTCAGTATTGTTCAGTTTATTGTTGGGTTGAATCACATACATAGTTGGCGTTGTTCGATTCTTTGCTTCCGCGTTATTGTTGGTCGTATCAGATTATCTATCAATTCTCTTATTTTTGGGAATAATGATTCCTTTGGGAATAATGATTTCCAATTCTAAATCATACCAACCATAGAAATATGAATGAACATATGAATGACTATTCCATTCCACCATACCAATCAGCTCCCAATTTCACATCTTTTGAGATATGAAGTTTATTATAACCCTTAAAGTATAATCCTTCAAACTTCATAATTTTTTTTGAATATGCTCGATTAACCATTAGAATTTTTATTAGTTTATTCACAACTATTTCTGATTTATTTTGATTTTTCAATATGTTCATTTTGTTCTCCACCTCAATCCCCGTTTCAAAAAAGTACAATTGAAAAAAATCAAGACTTGTATCATGTGGATCAATCGTGGAAGATTATGATAAATCATTATTTGTGTGCTTGAAAGTAATATGGATAAGGAGACATGAATAAATAGCTCCCTCGATGTTCCTTTAGGGCTTATATTGTCCCCTCTTGACTATTTGGCTCAATTAGCCCCGTCAAGTATATAAAAATGTTGTAATGGTGCAATAGTTGAAATGCAATTTAATATTTTTAAACCGATATGACATGAAATGAAAAATGAAAGAAAAAATAAGAAGAAAATTAAAGCAATTCCAGCTGGTCTCCTTACAAAGCTTGACAAATCTAAGAATGATTTAGCAAATATTTGTGATTTTAATTCATGAATCTCTATCTAAAAATAGAAAGTTTTTCTTTCCTGCCAAAATACTATTAATTTTTTTAAAATTGATATTCTTCTATAGAATAAAGCTACAAAAAACCCTTGAAATTTCTTGAGAAGATGGTGTGAAGGAAGATAAAGTGAGAGTTAATGGATAGATAACAAAAGAGTGAAACAAAAGGACAATTAGAGTCAATTTTAAAACTCAAATAGTCAAGGAAGGTGGGATGTAAACTCGTAGGATAGATATGATTTGTTAAATTATTCTATAATATTATAAATATATATTATGAATAAAATAATTATTTTAATAATCAAAATTAACTGAGGAAGCTCCTGACATAGGTCATTATAAATACTCTTTTTTTTTTTGAATTCCTAATTCAATGGCCACAAACTTGTTATACCACAAATCATATTCAAACGAAACATATATAAATTGGGTAAATTATATTTTAATACCTATTTTGGACTCTTTTTAGAAAATAACACATTTTTTTCAAAATTAACATAACAATACCCACTTTTTTAATAAAAAATTACAAATCTAAAATTTGATCAATTTTTTTCGATCTGAAAATTCTATGTATTTAATTGTATTTTAATATTTTTATTTCCCCAATCATGTAAAAAAAATCACACAATCAAGAAATATTAAAATACAATTATTTATGCATGATCTTCAAGCTGTAAAATTGATAAAATGTTAGCTTTGCAAAAAAAAAAAGGTATTATTTAAAAAGAGCAAAAAAATGTGTAGGTATCAAAGTATAATTTGTCCTAAATTTTGAACCATAATTATTCAAGTAATAGACTATCATATAGCACTCTAAATTGATATGAATTATTTTTCTAAGATACATTATTCATTAAGTACATATTTACTTTGGAATAACTAAGTTTCCACAATTTACATAATATGGTCCAACATCGGAAAAACACTAAGGTTACTCTACCAACATTTTACCAAAATTTTTTTTAGTATTTATACAATCGAGTACTCGAAATCAAAACAGAAAAAGCAATTAGTTTAGTGTAATTACTCGAGGAGCTATCATTTTTTCCCAGCCATTCGTCAATTTAGCTTTTATAATGAGAAGACATTATTCTCAAATAAAAAATATTTTTCAACCTCTAATAATTTGGATCTGTGATGAGTTTTTTAATTTTTGATTTGGATTGTCAAATTTGTGGTGAAAGTTAATATATTAGATTAGTTAGAATTGATGAGCTTTTTAATCTTTTATGTGGAATGTGGAAGTATTGGGTAGATTTTGAATATTGTACCTATATATATTATATAGGTTAGTTAGAATTGTAATAGTATTATAATAATATATTAGATTATTACATTATTGTCCTTAAATAAAAAATACAATAGGGTTATAATAAGTAAACTCAAAATTATAAGATAAGTCATTTTTTATATTAGCATACATTAATATTGGTATTTTACTTTGTCTTAGTTTTTTCTTAGAGTTAGTTGAGTTGAGATAGGGGAGTTGGAAATTGATCACGTACCGTGCTCTCTCATATCACTAATTAAGCTACAACTGTTTTGTGGGAAAAAATTCTCTATTGTATCTAACTCCATATCTACCACAGATGACAGATGTAGGTGGTAATATTTTATTGGGTTCCTCAGTGCTGCCCTCAACTTCCCTACTCCATCCAGAACCCCCCAAAAGAGTTACTTTCCTCATTCACTGAGGCATCTTTCACCCAACCAAGTACTCTCCTTGCAGCATCAAACGCTCCCTTAAATATTACTATTATAATAATAGATATGATTAAAAAAATATCAATATATACGTAAAGTATTTATTTCTCAATCAGGTAAATTAATTAATATTTTGTTCTCAATCAGCTCGAATAATTATCTTTAGACCTAATTGTGTGTGTGTGTATATATATATATATAATATAAAACACAGATTGACACGGGGGATTTGCTCTGACTTTACACTAGCATGGTTTCCATTACTGATAAACGAAAAATAGTGGCAATTCTTGAGCAGTTTACAAGCGCTGCAATTAATATCCTTAGCTACAAAAAAATATATATATATATAGAATTACAAATATGAACTTGTACAACAACTAATACATATTTCTCGAGAAAATTTGGGAAAAAACGATAAATGGTAGGATCGTCTCTAAGAATCATACAAGCAGTAGGTAGGTGATTGACATGGAATAACTTCTATTGATCAATCAATCTTCACAGAAGAATAAATGAGCCTCGTGAAGATGAAGCATGCATAGAAGCCAATGGTGCCAGTCAGAACAAAGAATGCATATGAAGCAATCAACATGTACCCGAAGTAGAGTGCACCTGAGACGGGCTTCGTGATTTCAAGCTTCGTGAAGAAGTAGAATGTCGCGTAGAGGAACAGGTAGAGCGCTGATGATCCGGATGTCAGATATGACCTCCACCACCAGAGGTAATCCTCACTGCATAGCTGGAAGTAGCAAAGCACGATTGTTATCTCCGCACAGGTGATGAGGAGGATTATGAGAACTATGAAGAGGAACCCGAATATGTAGTAGAACTGATTCAACCATATTGAGGTCAGAATGAAGAAGAGCTCGATGAAAACAGCTCCAAATGGGAGAATGCCTCCAATCAGAACTGAGAAGATGGGGTTCATGTACCATGGCTGTTCTGGGATCTGTCTGGGTATTTTGTTTGTCTTCACCGGATTTTCGATTGCTGGTTTCCTGAAGCCGACATAACTGCCCACAAAGACAAGTGGAACTGAGATCCCGAACCACAAGAAGACCAAAGCGAACATTGTTCCAAATGGTACTGCACCTGAAGATTTCTGACCCCAGATGAGAGCGTTGAGCACGAAGAAGATGCCAAACACTACGGCTGGGAACAGGAAAGCAGTCTGGAGGGCGATTTTCTTCCATTCAGTTCCTTTGAACATCTTGTAAATTCTAGCGGCGGAATAACCAGCAAAAAGTCCCATGAAAACCCAAAGAAACAACATGGCGGTCATAAGTCCACCCCTATTTGAAGGAGAGAGGAATCCGAGGACAGCAAAGGCCATGGTGACAAGCATCATCCCGAGAAATTGTACACCAGTTCCAACATAAACACAGAGTAAATCTGAGTTGCTCGGGGGCCTGAATACATCCCCATGGACCAATTTCCATCCCGTCTCTTCCTGGGCCTCCTCCTGAGTCTCGAGTTCATTGTATTTTGAGATGTCTCGGTAAAGTGTTCGCAGCATTATCATCGCAACCATGCCAGAGAGGAAGAGAACAATCATCAGAGAATTTACAATGGAAAACCAATGGATTTGATCATCAGTCATCAGAAGATAAGTGTCCCATCTCGATGCCCACTTCACCTCACTCTCCTGAAGCACAGACCAATGGATCAGAAGAGGAGATTCTCCACAACATTGAAGTAATAAAAAAAAAAAAAAAAACTTTATACTGGTCGATTGAGACGTGAATCTAGGTGGTACGAACAAGAACAGAGCTAGAAAAGGCAGACGCGAGCAGACTAAGCTAGCAGTAGCGGTAATATGAAGTACAACTAACAACATAGTAAGCAAATGAAGTGTGATAAGTATGCCTTTGAACTAGTGATTACCTGGTATGCAATATCATAAGTAAAAATGATTTCTTGTTTATCTTCAACCTCTTGAGGAGAGTTTGAATTAGAAACTGTTCGCTTTGCATGGGGATCACATGTAGTAAGCTGAGCATTCTCATTCCATTTCCCATCATATTCATGTTTGACACTACAGATATAAATCAGTTTGTGTATTTTAGTAACTGAAAATCCTGGTTTGGCCTAGCAGAGAGCAAATGACTCAAATAACAATACACTAGTGAAGAACCAACCTATATGGTATGACCTCAAAACCGACAATCCGCGCTGCATCAGTCAACTCATCCTTGTGAAACTTGACCGTAAAGCTCAAGTGGTTGTATAGAAAGTACTTTTCATCCTTGCTCTGCATGTGATACAAAGATGCTGATTAAAATAGAAATCTCGCAAATTGATCATATTTAGTTAAGCCGTATTTAGCTGACTTACGCCAGCATACTGCCCTTTCAACCCAACATGATGACCGAGCTGGTAGATAGGAGGGCCTTCTTGTTCTGATCTTGGGATGGGAACAACCAAGGGAAGATTATCTAGGATCCTGCAAATAGAAAGCAGGGTTATTAATTAAGCCAGAGATGCTCTAGGATATTAAAAAAAATACGTAAGAAAATGAATTTTGTTTATTGCAAAGGGTGACATACATGTTAACACGATATTCATCCTCAATTTTTTCTTTGAATGCCTTTGCTTTTTTGGCATCAAGTGTAACTCGACAAACAATATTGCACATTTGTGGTTCCCTCATTTTAAACTGCAGCAAAGCAATTTAAACAAGAGGAATTTAATGACCAAGAGAACTGTCAAAGAGAATGGTAGCATGAAAGAGATTGGACAGACCACATAGGGGGAGTTCTCAATGCGGTCACCACGAAGTACTTCTCCAAGATTTTCTCTGCTGTCAACTATCTTCTTTGGGTGACAGAAGGGAAGAGAATAATATGAGTAAGGAAGCTGAGTCTTTATAGAAGTCAATTTGTTTACTTTCACGTTCAATGGATCTCCCTGCATTTGATTTGGGAAAAAAAAAGAGTATAAGTATAGTCAAAGAGCAACTAGATACTTTTGGAAATCGATCATGTATGACATAGAAATAAAATTGTAGGCAACAAATAAGCCAACATCAGAAGTTCAAATTTCATATGATTTACTGATGTCCTTGCCCAATGTGTCTCCTCTCCCTCTCCATTTTCACTTTGAAGAGCATATCAGTATAGCACTGAGGACTAAGGGATATGGATTGAACAATCAGTCCTAACCAACAAAGCTTCAATTGTTGCAAAGCATTTCACGACAGTGACTCTAACCAACAAAATATTGAGATGAGACAAGAAAATCGCAAGGAGTAAGTACATGCACAATCTTTCTGCAATAATCCCTAGTGCGTGAAATTTTGCAATGAGATAAATCTAAATACTGCAACATAACTATTATTCCTCATCTTGAGCACGAAGCAATATTAAAGATGGGAAGCACCCTTCCTCATCTCCTATACAATCTTCATTCATCATCTTCAGAATCACGGGTTTAGTTTCATATTACAGCAGTTCAAATTTAGCCATATGGCTACCAATTGCAATATATATACTCTAAATATGCATCTAGTGGGCTACCTGAGCTAGTTCACTAATTAATTTGTTCATCAGTCTCCAGTAAATCTCTATAGATTTCCTTCTCCAGTCAAAACACTTGCACTACAAACACTTCACTAGTCTCCATCTTCCAAATCATTCAAAATTGCATTCCACAGAATTTGGCTTAGTCCTACAAGCTGCTTCTGCACTAAACTCAAAAAATCATGTCTCGATTGCTTCATTTAAGCCCAACAAATGTACGACTGAACAGTGTAATCCACAGAAACTCACTATCAACTATCAACATCTCCTACGGAACAATTTTCTCTGATCAAACGCCTATTTTAAAAACCACTATTTACGCACACAAGTACAACAGAAGCGACGAGCGAAAGATCAGATCTTCACATATAACCCAACAACAAGAAATAAACAAAGTTCTCGTATCATTCGCTGAATCTAGAAGAAGCCCACATCAAAATAAGAAAGTTAACCACAAAATCTTGGGGTTTTACGCGATAAGATCGAACCTTCTGGAAATCTTCGGGGGCAACTCCCGGGAGATAAAAGCCGAGTGCATTGTGCGAAAGAAGCAAAATGCAGAAGGTTGGGAAGAAGAAAAATGTACGCATTGCATGAGATCCAACAGCTGCTCTTCCCATGATGGAATGAAGCTGAAACTCTGTGCTTCCAGATCCAGAGAGAGAGAGAGAGAGAGAGGTGCAGGATCAATTGGTTCTTGTGTGTATTTTAAGATTGTCGCCTTGTCGGTTGCTTTGGGGTAGTTCTACTTTCACTTATCGGGATAGAAGTGGAAATCAAGGAATACTATTTTAAAACTCATTATTATATTTTGGGATAATACCATTTGGAGGAAAAAATTAAACTAAAATCACAAAAGATTTTTTTTTTTTTTTTTTTCTAAATAAGATTCCTGATCAATTCTTTTAACTAGAAGGACTTGCAAGCGAGATTTTTTACATTTACGTTAAAAGTTAAAAGGAGGAAATCTGCGCTTTTTGCGCAAGGTTGATATGAAACTGTCCAAATGAACACGATATCAACTGAATTGTGTTCAAAATATGGGTGCATTTTGAATATTGTCGGAAGAAATGTATGATTCTGCATACATTTCGTATGAATAGTGTGCAAAATATACTAATTTTCTCATTTCAGATTTTAATTTGAATAAATACATATGCAAATCACTAATTAACAACATTTAAACATATACCCACCAATTAATTAATCTATTTTCCCTCGAAGGATGCATTTTGAACACGGATTATTTTTTGCGTATTAATTTTGTGCGCATTTCTATGTAAGTGAATTTATATTTTGGAACAAAAATGTATGAAAAATGTTTTAATACGAAAAAACGAGTTTCATATACGTGTTCAAACAATTTAGAACATGTTCAAAATACACAAATTAGTGGTTTGGGAGTCAATGATTTGGACCGGATCCACCGGTTTTTACCAAGTGTATTATTGACATAAAATAAAAAATTGGTTAAAAAATAATTGAATTAGAATCTTGGTTAGAAAATATATATATTTTTTAATCTTATTTTGGTTAAATAGATCTATTAACACATACCATATTATATTCCAAATAAGACCTTTCCACATTATTTTCTTTTATTTATAGAAATAATACATAAGCTTTCAGTAAACCATGTCACATATTAGTTGCGGATATTAAAAAAAAAAACCCCGCTGTAATATAAATTATAATTTTGTGAAGATTGGAATATAATTAAAAAATTATTTAAATTTATGATAGAATTTGGTATTAGTTCTCATGTTTCCTTAATTAACTATCTCTTATCAGACTATTAGTTTGTGTTTTGGGTTAAATTAGATTTGCAAATTATATTTTGTCATTGCCATTCTCACACCATATGTTTATGTTTGTTGGGTTAAATTAGATTTGCAAATTATACATTACCGTTGTCATTATCCACTTTAGATTCTCTATATCTGCGTTTAAAGTGGTGTACGCACCACCATCACTTTTTTTTTATTCATTTTATGTCACCAATTTCAATTTCTTATGTGTTAATGTAATTTTATAATTGTTAATTAGGACTGGTTACATCTAATTAGGTTTTATAAATATTTTTTTTTGTGTTTTATTTTAAATTTGTTGTTAGTAGTAGATTATTTCATAATTAGGATTTATAATTTTAATTTTAGTTCTTAATTAATAAATTTTAATTATGTTGATTATATTTTAATTAATATTTTTATAATAACTATGATTAAAATAATAAATTTGATGAGGATAATAAAAAAAAAAAAAGTTTATTGGGCTAATGTGTCGGAATACCCAACCCATTTCAGTCAATTTAATCCAAATTCCTAGCGTAAATGGGTTTCCTAGGTACCCGAATCGTAAGCCCAATTTAAGCTACTTGCCGACTTAAATATAACACTTGCACAAAACACACACAGATTGTAAGATATAGTAGCGTAGTTTACGAACTATTGTAAAGATACGAAATCTATTCAGAACGTATCTTTAGTGGTGGTGGATTTCTCATTATCACAAAAGAAAATGTTATACCTTATCTTTTCAAAAATAATATTAATAACAATTTTGTAAATACAATGTTCGATAAAGGGTATATCAAAATATGATCATATATGAAAAATAGCTTGAGATGTCTTTATTTTATTTGAGAAAATACATTATTAGTTCATCTATCACATTTTATTGGATTAATTATTTTAAAAATCACAAACTTTAGGTATAGTTGTTGATTCGGCACAAAATTTAAATTATACGATCCTAATTTGGGATCGTATCAAATAAGGTATTCTTTGAATGAATACAGACTCTAAGAGTATTCTTTTAATGAATACCGGACTTCATAGATAATAAACTTGAATTAATATTTTTGATGATGAATTTAAGTAATGAAAATACGTAAATTCTAGAACAATTTATAGGCAAACCCTAATAATCTAAACAAGGTAAATAATCGTAATAATGTAAACTACCTAACGTAAATAAATCAAACCATAAATAAAGACTATAATACTAAAATATTATAACTAAGGGACGTATCATAAGCTATCAATTAAGACATCAATTTTTATTCGAGTCTTATTCAACATCGTCAAATTTTCTCTATTGATGCAATTTTGAAATTTAGTTGTCTTGATGTCTTTTCCCATAATTTGATGGTCGGACTATGATGGGATCGAAGACAAGAACAAGTTAATGACTTAATTGGTGACATTTTTATCCAGAAGCATGTGTTGCTCATGCGAGACTGAAGAGTCACTTTTTTTCGAGTGATTTTGATGAAATCAAAGGCGAAATCGCAGCGAAATGCACCCGTAATCGGTGAAATCGCAGCGGAATCTACCTCCGCAGGTGTGCTTACAATTAACGCATTGGGTGGTTGGTTTTGACCATTGCGGAATCCTTTTAAAGTCTATATCAAATTTGTAATTATATCTAGAGTTCGTATTTTTAAAGCAATTAATCCCATCTTATTTCCAAAGCATATAATTATATAAGAACTTCTAAATTCAAACATCTTAGAAACTATTTACTAGCTAGACCTATAATGAAACTCAACAAACAAACCCTCTTAATTTTTGTCGGTATATATTTTTTTAATTTAGTTGTTTTGTCATATATAAACATTTGCTTTGCGTATAAATAAATGGATTACAACATTTGGTTGACACGAGCCTATCTGACGTTTTTAACTTGTAGTACTGAATCAATAGACAATAGGGAATCCAAGGTCAAGACTAACATAAAGACCAAAGTAACTAAAAATGATTAATGAATGTAGATGTGACATCTTGTTCTCGAAATGAGAAGAGTTTGTGATTAAATGATTTTAACTAAAATTTATTTATAAATTAAATTAAAATAAATAGATTAACAATTCACTATAATTTTTTTTTCAAAAAAAAACGAGCTGCATTTTAATTTAAAACTACTCCACCAACACATCAACTTAACTCAAATGATCATAGGTGCGTTTCATCCTGATTTAGGTGCGTTTCATCCTGATAAATCAAGTCAGCATTTCAAAATTTTAAATTGATTATCAAGACATCAACTTGGTAAAAGAAAGGTTTACAAGATCCCAATTGAATATATTTTTTTAAATAAATTAATCTCCCATGTTCAAATTCCAAAGGACTACTGATTTGGTTGCTCTTCCGGTTGAGTATTTTGATATAAACTGTCTGAAAAGAATGCAAGATGTAAGTGATGATGAGGATGGAAATCCAGTCTTCTTTATGCCGAGGGCAGACCCCTCAAGCATTCTTTTCCCCTCTACCGGTACATTGAGGAGACAGTAGTCTGAAAGGGCACAACAAGGAGAGAATCCAATCGCTATGATCACAGGAAAGTTGAATGTAATCGAGAATGCCTTGTTCCAGTCTGATGCTCGTTTGATCCGAATGGAAAAAGCCCTCAAAGCCTACTTCAAACATGTTGGGGTTCGCATACCCAACATCCTCTGCTGAATGACTTGGTTCTTTCATGTCCTTGTAGTGTTTTTTTTTTTTGCTTTTCAATTTTTTGGAATCGACAATGTTCTACCCACTTTCCCTCGAGCAAAGTGTGTGGGTGAGGCCATTAGGGTTGTGTTTTTCTTGTTTTTTTTCTTATTGAGTCTGTCTGGACACTTTGCCTCGTGCAAAGTCTGTTGGTGGGTCGTGTTGAGTCAAGCATGCTTTCTGTGAAATTTTTGGGAGCACGTGATTCTGGGTTATGAATGTTGGCAATAATTGCTATTGAGTCAACATGCCCACACTAAGGTAGGGATGATGAATGAGTTAAGCATGAACCTGGTGAAATTTGAGCTTAAGTTGTTATGCTTATTTTACAGCATTCTCTTTTTCATGTGTGTGCATTATGTACTTAGGATTGCTAGAACTTGTTTTTACTCTGCTTTTAAGGGTCAGAGGGTGTATGATGCATATGTAGATGATTTAGGCCATTTCTTGCTTGAGCCCACTTATCCAAAATAAACCAACCATTGGCATAGCTTTGTAGCCCTTTTTGAGCCGATAAAATGCTCTGGTAGTTTTTGTTGATACATTTTGATATATAAAGTCAGGGCATCACAAGAACCAAAAAAGGGGAATCATTGGATGGTATAAAAAAAAGAGAAAAAAGCAAAAAATGAGACATGGGAAATATGTTTATAAAAAAAAGAGAAAAAAAATGAAAAAAAAAGAGAGGAAAATATATATATATATATATATATAAAGTAAAAAGAGAGAGAATAAATTTTCCCCAGTCTGTTTTCAGAATACCCTACTAAAGAAGAAGTTTACATCTGAACTGAATATGAGGGAGCATGAGCGGTCAGAGTTGATAAATTAAAGGGGGGATTCGTACAGTTAAAACTATGAGTTTTAACTCGGTAATCATTAAATCCCCCTTAACTTGAAATACCCCACTGCAACTCATGAAGTCCTTTTGATACTTATGCATCATTAATTTAATGAACTTGAAGGCATAATACTAGCAAAGCTGACAGTTGTGTATTTTATACAATTTTTGGATATGAATTGATGTTCTTTATTATATGAAATTGTGTATTCTATATAGCTTTTGTGCTTATTTTGTTATCATTTGGAGTTTTTGATGTGTTTGCTAGTTTTGCAGTAATTGTTGTGATTTAATTGCATATTTGAAGAAAAACCAGTGAATATGGACAAGAAGAGTTGAAGGGGTGTTTAATTAGGCTCTTGGGCTTAATTAAATACTTAATTGAAGCCTAATGGACTAGATTAAATAATCAAAACCCGAAGGAATCCGAAGTCCAACTCGAATCAGGGATGGGTCGACCCAGAGATGCTTGATCGATCCGGCCCAATGTATTTTACACATGGGTGGGTCGATCTAGCTCAACTCGCCTGGGTTGACCCTGTGCAAAAACAGGGCTCTAGGTCGACCCGGCCAGCATGGTCGACCCACACATACGGGTCAAGAGAAATGCGATTTTCTAAAAGCTCTCATTTTGATACATGAGAGAGGACGTTAGAGACGCCACACGCACATTGGAAACACAACAGATAGCACAAGAGAATACCCGAGAAGCTAGAGAGATGTCATCTACTCAAGAGGAGACGACAAGATTGTTAGAGACGAAGTAACATTGCAAAGAAGACAAAATCGTTGGATTACATAATGTTCATCAGTTCCTTTATCTTTTATGTCATGAACACTAAAACTCTATTGTTGTTTATTTATTTAATTATGTCTAGCTAATTTTATAGTTAGGTTTTAGGGATTGGAACTTATGGATTTTAATATATGAATTGATTACTTTTTCTTTCTGCTATCTCTCGGGGTTTGATTTCTATGATTTATTTCATATCTTGTATGAATGCTTGATCACCATTTATGCACGCTAGTCGTTAATTTGAAGTACTGACCAAAGAAGAATTAATGATGGAAAGATAGAAATCAGATTATGTGTGCTTGGAAGGACCGACCAAGTGAACAAGTATCACATAGGATTGAATAGATCTTCATGTGCTAGATTAGGAGTAATGACATGTGTGAAGAACCGACCGCAGTGAAGTGCATGCTCATTATATCTATGTTATGGTATATGCCTTAAAACAGCAGCCTGATAACAGACTAGTGATCCCCCACCATTAATAGATTAAAGACAATTAGTCGGGTTGAGAGAATCAATAAATATTGTTAAATGATATAATAAATCCAATTTCCCTAAAGCCTAGGTTTTTCTTATTATTTGTTTACTTCATTATATTATATATTGTGTCTTTATTTAATTCTCTTTAGTTATATTTCCCTTTATCTGCATGTTTTATGTCTAGATATTCATTACGTGCCTGTGAATAAGAACTGGTAAATAATGGTCTCTATAGAATACGATACTCTTGCTCACCTATATATTGCAAACACACAGTGCACTTGCGGTATGTTTATTTGTTAATAAATAGTGTGTCAAATTTTTGGCACTCTTTCAAATCTCACTACCATTGGCTAACAAAGAAACAATTTCAACAAAGCTCAAAATGGGGTAAGCAAAGGTTGCATTTCAAGATGAAAGAAAAATTAGAGGCCCAGAATTTGATAAAAACCGACTTAGATCATCTCCATGTTTTAAGCACACACAAATTCACAAGAGTTTATCAAGCAAGTTCTAGAGATACTAATATTGACAAAGAAACTCACAAGAAAGAACAATAAAATGGCCCAAATCTCACGGAGGCTAAAAGTTTGGCTAAAATCTCCATAATTCAATTCACGTGTAAATCAACTCATCACCCATTTTCATGCATGATTTTTCAAGAATTTTCACACAAAAATTTATCATCATAGGCAAGGCAAAATTTCCCCAATAACTTTATCTTATCCTGCTTTCTCTACTTATGCAAAGAAGACAATCAAAAACCAAAGTAAAGAAGAGATCAACAAACGAGATTAAGGCCCAAATCCAAGTAGTTATCACAAAACCCAAATAAGATGGAGAACATAATCCTAAAGATCAAATATATCGATACAAACCAACTAGAGTATCCAAATATCCAAATAAACTAAAATAAACATTACCAAGTATCCAAATAGACATTGTAATACCCAAATTTTTGAATAAGGTTTAGAGAATTGTTAATATTAATTAATTAATTAAAAAAGGAATTTAAATAAGATTAGCTATAGTTGGATGTCAGTCACGACTTTAAGAGTCAGTTTTCGTGAAGATCGTCTTTTCGGAAAATATAATCTTAATTCTTTTATTACCATTTGTGGTTTCTTTAGAAAGGTTTTAACTCAAGGAGTACACCGATGTTTTCGGATTTTAAATCTGAAGTCATTTGAGTTCCCAGTGATGGAAAGCGTATTTAAAAAGGGAAATAAATAGTAACTTTTGCGTGCGTTCGTGTTTTGAGAAATTTACGAAATCCTCCTCGTTTATCCGAGTCCAGTTCTGTCAGGGCTCTCTTATGGGAAATGACTCCAGGATTCCATTGGCGTTCACTGATTTCCATTCTGAGGTCAATCGAGGGCTCGAGAGAAAGATCTGTCAATCTGAGTGAATAGTAAAAAGTAATTCCAAAAAGGGAATCTTTGCTCGTCTTTCTTCTGACGACCCCATCTTCTTCACGAATTGAGTTGGTTCACTAGTGTTTGAGCCAACGAGTCTTCCGGTATTTTTAGATTTCATGTCTGAAGTCATTTGGACCTCGACATCGAATAAAGCAGCTTTTAACCGAACCCGAGGTAGCTTTTGCAGTATTCCCGCACAGCAATGGCTTCCAAGGGAAGCCAAAGCTTCTCCTATAAATAGGGGACCACCCCTTTGGCATTCTTTGCTCATTTCTCATTCACTTCACTTCTAAATCGAGAGGGTGAAAAGCTTTGAAAGCCGAGAAAGTTCTGTCGAAGTAAAAAACGTTTTTCGTGAGTGTTCTTCAAGACGATGAGCGGAGCGGCGTGGAAGGGATGCGGTGAGGGAATGTGCTAGGGGCACCGTTGGATAGTAGCAGGCGGCTCTGCCACCATTGCAACTCGACGAGACGCCGAACTAGCCACATTCCTTCAACGCACCAAACCCCATCCATTCTTGTTCGTCGGTCTCGACTCTATTTCTTTTCCGTCTTTTAAATTCCGCATTTACTTTCCGTTCTTTACGTTTTTCGCGTCCTTCATTATTGCTCGTCTAAAAGTTGTATTTTGATTTTTGTTGAAGTTCCAAGTTAATAACGTTTACGTTATATTTCTCATTTTACTTCTGTTATTATTATTCTAAGAAATTAGCCTCGTTTATTCCGTTAAAATTCCGTTCAAGCCACATTTAATGATTTTATCATTATTCTAAATATTAAAGGAGGATTATCGTATCTATGCCGTTATAATGCCAAAATTCTTTTTAAGTTAAAGCATGTTGTTGCATGTTAAATTCAAGAACGTTATTTTTAAGAAATTTCGGGTTAAGTGTTCTTCGTGTTCATCGAAAGAATCAACGAACACGAAGAATCCAGTTGAAGATCGCCCAGAACTGGGCTGTAGAGAGAGGAAAAGAAGAGCCCCGTGGGGGGGGGGGTGCGCCGCCGCGCCACGCCCCCCTCGGCCGCCCCGAGCCCGCCGAGGCAAGGGCAGCCCGTCGGCGCACCCTGCCCAGGCGGGGGGGAGCCCACCGACGCCCATGTACGCCGCAGCGGCCCCTCCCTTCTCCGTGTTGTTTCGCTGTTTCTTTTCGGCTATTTTCGTACCCTTTTTTCCTGAACTTTTCGAGTCTTCCAAATTATGTTATTTTCAAGCCATATTCAAGTTTAAGTTTTAATAAGGTATTCAAGTTAGATTCGATTTATTTCGATTAAGCTATTCAAATTATTTTCCGTCTAAAAATTTAGAGATCAAGTCGAGAAGTTCCTTAAATAAAATAAATCCTTCTCGAACCCTTATTAAGTCCAAAGTCGTGCTATCCATGTTAAGTCCTAGCTAAGGGAATATTAGTTTGGTATTATTTAATCTTATGTTATTAGAAATCTTCGAAGGAGGCCGCTAAGTCGACGATTCAACTTTTGTAGGGGGAATCGAGACTCAGAGGAATACTAAGGAAGACCACTAGCTCATTGCGTCATCTTCCATCCCGTAATCAAGGTGGGTAAATCTATACTCATCTAAAGTTTGAGCTAATGAGCTCTAGAAGCATGATAGGGCAAATGAGATATCCAATAAAGTATTTTTGCTCAGCCTGATTGATCTCTGTACAAGGAAGGAAGAAAGGAAGATATTATGTTTTACTTGAGCTCTCAAGCATGTTTAGAAATGATAAGACTACTAAAGTATTGTTTATGCTTAGCATGAGATGTTTAGAATTATCTTAGTTCAATTCGTATTTATTTACATTCTTTTCCTGAAATCGAATGTTTATGCTTGTTAAGCTCGCAGAATTAAGGACTAAGGTTTGCCTTGTTAGGGTAGCAATAATTCCCTTATAGGCCGAGATCATGCAGTAGTAAATGATTAGCCCTTAGACGTTGTTCTAAGTTTGATGTTGCTAGCAAGGTTATGAAAGGAAGGAACTTAGCTTTTCACTTAAGCAGGATTTGAGCTCAGAACTCTTAAGGGAGTCACTGCTGGGTTTTTCCCTCGCAAACTCGTTCGGATATTTGAGTTAACCCCTCTTCTATCATATGGCATGCCTAAGGGTACAGTTGACGTCAGGTTTGAGCTAGATTGGGCCCAAAAAGAAAAGAAAAGATTTTGCGGATATGGAGAGGGCTTTTGCGTTTTGCTCTCCATATACCGTCTGTTGATTATTGGATATCTGGAAGTTTATTAAAGTATTTTACTAAAACCCACTGAGTACATTAGTGCTCATGCCCCCTCTTTTTCAAATGTTTTACAGGTTGAGATGCTGAGGATGTTGGTGGCTGTGGATGTGGGTTGGCTGCCAAGACTGTTTTGTTATTATCTAATATTTCCTTGAAATCCCACTATGTGATCCGCTACTCTGATACACTTTTTCTAATTCCGTTTAAAGTCCTATTATGATTATCAAGACTCTATGAATATTTTCCCCAAACATGATTATTTAAGTATAAGATGCACACTAAGTTCTATTTCTAATTACCGAGTATGATTTCCTTTCGTCTATCAAGGGGCTTGCACGCATTATTAACTATTATCATCTATGCTGAATGGTATCCGTTTATCTGTTCAATTAACCATCTAGTTCCACTCAAGCATGCTCCCATTTAACAAAAGTGAACCCAAGTATCCTCATCTAATTCCCAAAAGCATATCTCAATTGTAAAACCAACTTATTAATCTTCCGTTTTACCTAATTAACCCCTTAATGACACCCCATCCCCACTAGTTAACCCTTATCTCGGGACCGGGCTGTTACAGACATAAACATAAATTGTTCTGAAAATGATAGCTAGAGATATCAACGGTCACCACTAAAATACCCCCCAAACTTGCACCAAGCTAAGGAAAGGGCAAGTTTATGAGGAAGAAGAGTGGGACCGTGATACAAGGGAAAAACTTAAGAGCCGGAGGGACGATCCAAATCAAGGTGCTACAATTCTCGGTCAAATTGATCGTTTCAAAGTCCCTTAATCTTCTCTTCTTGGTAATCACGTCTTTAAGAAACTTTGCATAGTTGGGCATTTGTTGCAAAGCTTCTATAAGAGTTATGTTGATTTGCACTCTTCAGAAGATATCAAGAAATCTTGAAAATTGTTCCTCATTTTTGACTCTTTGAAGCCTTTGAGGGTAAGGCACGACCATCTTTGGCTCATCAACTTTCCTTGCTAGGGATGTCACTTTCTCTTTCGTTGTTTTATCTTCTTTTGCATTCTCCACAACTTCCTCCACTTCTTCTTCTTTTTCATCATCAACCTTGATCTCTTCATCTTGTTCAGGCATGTCGGGTCAATTGTAAGCGGTACCACTTCTCAAAGTGATAGCCTTACAATTTTTCTTTAGGTTGATCGTGGTGTTAGAAAGAAATTGTCCGGGATTATGTTGTCCTCCCAAGGCGGTGACCAATTGACCCATTTGCTTTTCCAACATTTTAAGTTAAGTGTTGACCGCCGCTTGGTTACTCTCAAGTTTTTCAAATCTTGCTTGGGACTCCCCCATGTACTTGTCCGTTTTGCTCATAAATGCCATAAGTAGCTCATCCATCTTCGGCTTCTTCTCTTCGTCAATCACCCTATTTGTAACCAAGAAGCCCAAAGGTGGTTGGATACCTTTGTTCGGGTTCCCATATGACAAGTTGGGATGTGGAGGTCTATGTTGAAATTGTTGGTTCCCTTGTCCTCCATATTGACCACTATAATGAGGTTTGAAACCTTGATTAAATGGCCTTGGGTAGTTCCTAAACCCTCCTTGATTAACATAGTTAACTTCCTCAAGGTTGGATAAAATTGAAGTTTCGGGCCTTTGTGATGTAATGACTTTAATCTTGGAGTTCATTGTGGATATTTGTGTGGCCAAAGGTGCAATCGGTTCTGTGCTAGGAATAGTGTCAACTTTCTTCAAGATTTACACCTTCTCCCTTTCACCCGGCCGTTGGTATGCATTGGAGGCCATTTCATCGATTATGCTCATTGCTTTTTTCGATTCTCTAGCCAACAATGACCCTCACGCAGCGGCATCTAAAATCCTCTTCACCTCAGGGTTGCACCCGACATAAAATAGGCACACTTGATGGTCCATCCTAAAGTTGTCAGGGACATTTTCTCAATATTTCTCTCAATCTCTCCCATTCCTCATACAATGTATCTTCATCCATTTTCCTAAATTGCGTGATCTCTCCCTTGAGTTCAAGTGTTTTTCCGGGTGGGAAAAACTTTTGGAGAAATTTAGACACCAACTTATTACAAGTGGTAAACGTCCCTGGTGGTTGATTTAGCCACCACGTTCTCGCCTTGTCTCTTAATAAGAAATAGAAAAGCTGGAGATGAATGACATTCTCCGATACTCCATTTATGTTCACCATCCGACTTATCTCGAGAAATTGATTGATGTGCTCATGTAGGTCCTCCGTAGCCAATCCCCCAAATTGGTGTTGTAAAACCATAGCAATGAGGGTCGGCTTCAACTCGGAATTGTTGGCTTGAATGGTTGGAGCATTGATCACTCCTTCGTTGACTACGGGTTGAAAGAGATTAAGGATGGGAGCTTCTTCAACTTGATTACGGACTTCCTCCTGAGCCCATAATTATCCTTGCATCTCCTCTAATTGTCGTTGTAATTGGCAAATTAAAGGGCCTTAGTTTTGTGGATTTGGCGGTGGATTGTTTGCCATTCTCTTCCTACGCCTTCGTGCATTGTTGTGTCGACTCGTGACTTCTATCTCTAAGTCCAAGTCACTCAAGAGCTCTCCACGAGATCGTGTATGTATACGCCACCTAACAAAGAACATAAGGTGAGATTGTAACTAAAGAAAAAAAAACAAAGTGTCTGAAGTAGCAAAACAATTTTCATGACAATATTGCATAAAACTCAAAATTAACGCTTAATTCCCCGACAACGGCGCTAAAAACTTGATGCAAATTTTTTCTAAGTCTTAAAAACTCATCTCAATTTGCAAGTGCACAAACATGTAGAAAAGGGGAAACAAGGTCGAAAACATGGAATTAATTGTAATATTCCAAGAATGCAAGCATTACCAATTGATTTTTTTACTATTTAAACTATTCAAATCTTTTAGAGAGGTTTTATGACTAATAAACATGGAATGAAAGCATCAAGGTAATTTAACGAGAAAAATTAAAAGCAATTACAAGGAAATGAACATAAAATTTTTGAGAATAAAACTTAGGTAAAAATAGGTTCTAGAGTGTTGATCCCAAATGGGAAAATTATCATCAAATAATCGAGTCAAGCATTTCTATCCTCATAAGATTTCTAAAATTAGCCTAGGCACTTTCTCAAGCCACTTAGACTTTTAAGCCAAACATAATTTTCTTATCTTTAGAGATAAGTTATATAAAGCTTAATTGAGCCAAAATCAAATTCAACACCAATTAATCGTTATTCTCTCGAATTAACAATAAATTAGCTTCATAAATCAATTACCCATGAGGATGGCTTTTCTCAAAGCACAATCAACAACAAATCAACCCTAATGGTGGCCAATCTAAACAGAAGGGAAATTTGCACAAGATTTATGAAAGAAAAGGGAAGGAAAATAAGAATCTAATCATTTGAATTCAACATCCACCATCAAGTCATAACACCCTAGAACTAGAAGCTTAGCTACTCATGATTAAACTAACACAAAGCAACATGAAAAGCAATTTCATAAAATAAGGGTAAGAATAAACCCGAAAAATGGATTACAAATCTCCAAAACTCTCTTGATCCTCAAGCTTCAAGTCTTCAAACACTATGCTAATTTTCTGGACTAAATTTTGTAAAATAAAGAGGCTTGCCCTAGAAATTTAAAAATGGGTTCCCTTTTATACCAGGGAAAAATACTTTGGTTAAAAAATTCAAAATGAAAAAGAAATAATAAATCTGAAAATTAGGCAGGGAGCGCGAGACAGGGTTGGTCGTGTCCCCACTCGTGCCTCATAGCATGAGTGAGCAGGTCATGCCTCCTACTTCTAGCGCGGCTCGCGCCACAGACTGACTTTTAAGACCGCTGTGTGAACGTCCACTTGCGCCCATTCTGGGTACGCGTCGCACCTCCAATGTGTTCCTTGGGTCATACCCGGAGCCATGAGCGTGTAGCTCGCGCCTGGTCTGTGCACGGACCGCGCTTGGAGCCTTTGTTCCTCTAAGGCTCGTTCTGCTCGATTCAACCCTGTAAGACGAGAAACTGTGTCAATAGCACTTATTATAAAACATACCTACTTTCATAAGAAAAACAACTAAAACATGTGTTAGTGCCATCTGTACTTAAGTGTTCGAGATTGTCATAATTTGTATAGCAATATGGCAATATCAAAAGAACACAAAAGGTTTTGATTATTCATGTTCGAATAACATGTTCTGGACATTACTGTGAACATTTCGTTGCCAATCTGATTGAAGATCAAGACATCTACTTCATCATGTTTAGAGACATGATCTTGTACATGGTTTTCCAAAGTGTTTACAAGAGACGTATCATGCTAGAATCAAAGAGTTGGTGCTGCAGATTCAAGATTGACTTTTCAGAATAGAAGCTTCCTTGTTCGAGATAAAGATCAAAGAAGGAAAGGTGGAGTTCTATTCGAGAAAGACATCTAAACTAGAAAAGTCCGATTTAATTAAGGAAAAGTTTTCTTGTTGAATTCTAGTCAAAATAGGACTTCTGATTACATTGTTTAGGTTATAACTGTTGTTTATAATAGCCTGAGAATCAAACTAGTTGAGGTGACATGAGTTTTACGAATACACAGAGAGTTAAAAGACTATATCTTTGAAGCATATAGTATTCGGGTAGACTAGATTTGATCGGTGAGATCATTTTGTTTTTAATCTGTGTTTGAAACTTACTTTCATACACACTTGAAGGAGTCTCGAGAGAAATTTCCTATGGGAACTAGAGGGATTCTAGGTTGTGAGGGGAGCTCACAATTCAGTTTAGTGAAAGAAGTTAAATTGGGTAAGAAAGGGGTCAAGTGATGAGAGTTTTTGTGTAATAGCCTTTGTAACCATTCAACAGAGTAGTAACTATTTCTCACGGACTTGTGAAGTCCCCCTGAAGTAGATCAGTTGATCGAACAGGGTTACCAATCTCGTGTTCTTTACTTGCTTTAAGTTTTTATATTCTGACCTTACATGTTCACAACAATGTACACGTAAATGATAATGAACATGAGCGCACAGTTTATGTAACTTCAATTTGTACCAGAGCGGGCCGCCTTTGGTTTTAGTGCAAAAAGAGTCCTGAAAAGTACATATCTGCGTGAAGGTTTTGGCTTCAATTCAGCCATGAATGCAATCAAAGAAGGAGGATCTACAGTCAGACCACCATTGCTAGAAGGCAACAACTATCCCTACTGGAAAGCAAGGATGAGGGCGTTCCTGAGATCTCTTGATGAACTTGCATGGAAGAGTATCACTGAAGGATGGAAAAAGCCAACTGTTGCCAAGGAAAGAAGACACATGGAGATTGAAGAAGGAGAGTGGACTATGCTGCAGAAGAACTGGTACAATGTCAACTCTAAAACTCTCAATGCAATATTCTCTGCAGTGGATCTTGAGACATTCAGTCTAATCTCAACCTGTGAGACTACAAAAGCTGCATGGGATATACTTGAAACCACATTTGAAGGGACTAGTTCTGTGAGGCTGTCAAGACTTTAAAATCTGACTTCAAAATTTAAAAGCCTCAGAATGGAAGAATCTGAATCCATTGGTGAGTTTAATGCTAGACTGAGAAGCATATCAAATGAGAGTTGCTCTCGGAGAACCTATCAGCAATGAAAAACTTGTGAGGAAGGTTCTCAGATCTCTTCAAAAAAAAGTTTACCTACAAAGTTGCTACAATTGAAGAAGCCAAGGACATCAAAAGTATGAGGCTTGATGAATGGATGGAGTCATTAAGGACGTTTAAGATGAATTTGGAGGATGAAGATAGCAACTCAAGGAAGAGAGGTATTGCTCTTAAGCTGAAGTCTCTGAAGATGTACCTGAACATGTACAAAAATAAAAATATGTACTTGATTCAGATACAATTAACAATATGGTCCTTATCACCAAGAACTTCAGCCGAATGCTAAAGAGAGTAAACAAGCAGTCTTCCAGAAGGTCCAACAACAAAAGACAATCATCTGGTAATTCTCAGCAAGACAGAAACTCTAACAGTGACCAGAAAGAGTTTCAACCCTCAAATACAAAGAGGGAAATTCAGTGCAGAGAATGTGATGGTTTTGGACATATTCAAGCTGAATGTGCCAATACTCTGAAGAAGAATAAAAAGAATTACAATGCCCCTCTCAGTGATAATGATTCTGAAGAAAGTAGCAGTGAATCAGAAGAAGAGACATATGCTTTTACAGCAAAAGTCTCAGAGATTCAGGATCCATTTAAACTTGCAAAAGATGAAGACTCAGACAATGAAGACTTCAACCATGAAGCGTTTGTTCAAACCTACAAGGAGATGTATGAAAAATGGCTTGAAGTTGCTGAGATTAACAAAACTCTACAATCTCACAAGAAGGATCTTCTCAAAGAAAAGGAGGAGTTGATCAGATCTGATACAAAACAGAAGGTCATTATCCAACAACAAAAGAAGGAGATTGAAGAGCTATCTGCAGAACTGAAGTCCATCAAAAGGAATGTCAACATGCTGAATAACGGAACTAAGAATCTTGATAAGATTCTCACTACCTCAAGACATTTCGGGAAGAGTCATCCAAGTCTTGGATACAATGGTGGATAATCCGAGACAGTGTTTGTCAAAACAAGTACAAGCGAGCCAGTGCATGTACAAAATAATGTTCAGAACATCCAGAAGAAGATTAACAAAAAGATGACTGCTAATAATGGCAACAGAAAAGGAATTATCTGCCATTATTGTGAAGAAAAAGGCCACATTTGTCCACATTGTGAAAAGTATCTCTTTGATCTAAAGAGAATGAGAAAAAGATTTGTGGCTCAGCATTCCAGCAACACCCAGAAGAAATCAGCTGCTCAGAAAAGGAAGAAGTCTGCACAGAAAAAGCAATGGGTTGTCAAACAGACCAATCTGATTGCCCATACTTCACTAAGAGTTGAAGACAAAGGCAGCTGGTACTTTGACAGCGGCTGCTCAAGACACATGACTGGAGATTGCTCTGTGGTGTAGAATCTTAAAGCATGCTCGTCGGACTTTGTTACCTTTGGAGATGGAAAAAGGGCAAAGTAATGTGAAAAGGTGAGCTGAATTTTTGAAAGAATGCCGAAACTAAAGAAGGTTATGCTAGTTGATGGACTCAAAGCAAATCTAATAAGCATCAGTCAATTGTGTGATGATGACATGACTGTTGTCTTCACCAAAGAAAGCTGCAGGGTTATGAATAAGAATAATGACTTATTCATGGAAGGAAAGAGATCAGCTGACAACTATTATCAACTACATGTTCCTGCACAATGTTCTTTAAGATGTCAAAAAAATCTATAGAAGAGTCAGAGATCTGGCATCAGAAACTTGGACACATTAACTTTAGGAATCTCCAGAAGATCATCAGCAAAGAAATTGTCAGAGGACTACCTCAGATCAGGATTGACAGAGATAAAGTTTGTGGTCCATGCCAGATTAGGAAACAGTCCAGATCTCAGCACAAAGAAGTGCAAGACAGAACTTCTAAGAGAATCTTAGATCTTATTCATATGGATCTAATGGGGCCTATGGCTGTGGAAAGCAAGAAGAAAAGAAGTATGTTCTTGTCTACATTGACGGTTACTCAAGGTTTACTTGGGTTGACTTTCTCAGAGACAAGAGTGAAGCCTTCACAACATTCAAGAGATTAGCCTGCAAGATCACAATTGAAAAGGATGAACAGATTATCAGAATCAGAAATAATCATGGCAAGGAATTTAAGAATCAGTACTTCGACACATTCTGCAGTGAGAATGGAATTAGTCATGAGTACTCAGCCCCCAAGACTCCTCAGCAGAATGGAGTTGTTGAAAGGAAGAACATAACTCTTCAGGAGATGGCAAGAACCATGATTGTTGGTAAAGGAGCTGTTGTTATGTTCTAGGTAGAAGCTATTAACAATGCATGTCACATCAGCAACAGAGTTCATCTCAAACCGGGTACTTTCACTACACCATATGAGATTTGGAATGAGAAGAAACCAATAGTGAAGTACTTTCATGTGTTTGGCACCACATGTTATATACTTAATGATAGAGAGTATCTCAGCAAGATGAACAACAGAGGTGTAGAAGGGATGTTTGTTGGATACTCCAGAAATAGTAAATCATATAGGATTTACAACAAAGAGACCAAGCCTGTCATTGAGACAATTAGTGTCAGATTTGATGATCAGGATAATGCTATCAATACCTCTGAAGATGATGTTCACACAGATGTCTTTGAACATCCTAAGGTTCATGATGATACAGACAGAGAAGCTGAAGAGCAGACAGTAAAGCACAGAAAGCATTCGAAATAGATCATCAAGAATCATCCTACCTCAGAGGTAATAGGAGATATTCATGAAGGAAGGATGACCAGGAGCAGACTAAGAAAGAGAATGCATGATGAGATATCCTATGTCTATTTCACCTCCAAGATTGAACCCAAGAACATCCAAGAAGCCCTCAAAGATGATTACTGGATTGAGACTATGCAGGAAGAACTTCTACAGTTCAAAAAGAATGATGTCTGAGATCTGGTACAGAAACCTGAAAGAGTCAACATCATTGGAACCAAGTGGATATTCAAGAACAAGACTGATGAAGCTGGAAACATTACAAGAAATAAAGCCAGACAGGTTGCTCAAGGTTATTCTCAGATTGAAGGCATTGATTTTGATGAAACCTGTGCTCCAGTTACAAGGATTGAATCAGTCAGACTTCTTCTAGCTATGGCCTGCATCATGAAATTCAAGTTGTACCAGATAGATGTCAAGAGTGCTTTTCTGAATAGATTTCTGAAAAAAGATATGTTTGTTGCACAACCTAAAGGATTTGAAGATCTTTATCATCCAGAGTTTGTGTTCAAATTAAAGAAGGCACTATATGGCTTGAAGCAGGCTCCTTGGGCATGGTATGAAAGACTGGCTACATACCTAGTTAGCAAGGGATACAACAGAGGAGGAGAAGACAGAACATTATTCATCAGAAAATAAAAATCACAAATAATTATGGTTCAAGTCTATGTGGATGATATAGTGTTTGGCTCAGTGTCTGATAAGATGGTCAAGGACTTCATCAGAGATATGAAAACTGAGTTTGAGATGAGCTTAGTTAGAGATCTGAAATACTTCCTAGGGCTTCAGATAAAGCAGTCAGATGAAGGGATATTCATCTCTCAATCCAACTATGCCAGAAACTTGGTTAAAAAGTTTGAGCTTGAAAATTCTAAGCACAAAAGAACTCCTATCAGCACCACAATTAAGATTGAAAAAGATGGTGCAGGAGCTGAAGTTGATCAAACTCTATACAGAAGCATGATTGGGAGTCTCCTTTATCTCACTACAAGCAGACTAGATATAGCATACAGTGTGGGAGTGTGTGCCAAATATCAGTCTTGTCCTAAAGAGAGTCACATGAAAGCTGTTAAGAACATCATCAAGTACATCAATGGAACTGCTGAATATGGTTTGTGGTATACTTCTGATACAAATACAAGTATTACTGCATACTGTGATGCTGATTGGGCTGGATCTCCAGATGACAACAAAAGCACTTCGGGTTCTTATTTCTTTTTAGGAAACAATGTTGTTTATTGGTTCAGTACGAAGCATAATTGAATATCTTTATCCACAATAGAAGCTGAATACATTACAGCAGGGAGCAGCTCTACCCAGATCATCTGGAGGATGCAGATGATGAAGGACTATGAAGTCAATCATGATACACCTATTCTGTATTGTGACAATATAAGTGCTATCAACATCTCTAAGAATCCAGTTCCGCATTCAAGGACAAAGCATATAGACATCAGACATCACTTCATCAGAAACCTAGTTGAAGAAGAAGTGTTGAGGATTGAACACATGAAGACAGAAGATCAACTAGCTGATTTATTCACCAAGGGATTGGATGCAGCTTGATTTGAGAAACTCAAAGCATCCCTTGGGGTGTGCTTGGTTCGGTAAAATCAAGAACAAGGGTATGAGTGTGTCTACTTCACACTCAGCAGGAAAGAATCATTCTTGCACAAAGGGACTAAACATTCCCATAAATGTTCCCTCGGATGTACATGAACATGTTTTAAACACTGAGTACATCTTTGTTAATGGCTAGTTCTGACGTACAATCATCATCTCTGATTTTTCGGGACTTCTCTCGGGTTTCTTAGCCTAACAAAAACCTGATCCTATGCTTTGAATAGAGTACCATCTTATATATATGTTTAGCCGTTAAGAGAGATCATTCTTAAGTTTCAAAATTCTGAAATTTCAAACCCTTCTCTCTTCTCTAAATCTTCTAAGTTCTCTGAGATAATACCCTTGTTTGCCATTGTTTTTCTTGCTGATCATCCATGTCAATCACCCATATATTATCAATGGCTCGAAAATGCAAACTTGTCCATTCCAAGAAAGTCACGAAAGCCTCAAGATCAATTTTATGAGAAGGACGAGTTCAACAGGCAGGTTTGAGGTGAATCTTCTTACAAAAAGCCTGTACAAAGGACGCTTTGTGATGAATCTTCGAGCAAAGATATAGATGAGCTGATTGAAACATTTCACGGAGATGAAGAGGAAGAGGACTTAGAGATAGAAGAACAAGAAATTGCTTCTTCTGCAAAGAAAATAAAGACCCAAAGTCTTTCTATCCAAGATTTGTTGAAGAAAGCTGCACGATCATACGACGTCAACAAAAAGAAGATAAGAACAAAGGGAACTGCAGTCAAGAAAACTAAGAAGACTGCAACCTCTTCTGCAAAGAAAATCGTCATAGTACCTGCTGCCCAAGCCCTTCAGAAAGAGAAAGGGATCTGCTGTTGATGATCAAGTTATACCAAAGGATGTTCCTGAACATGTCAAGGAACATGATGTAGAGAAGTGCACTACTGAGACCTCCATACCAGCCAGTGTTGTGCAGAAGTCGCCTACTCAACCTTCTACTACTAAAGGTGATACTGAAGATAAGGAAGATGATATTCCCCTGAGTCTGAAGATGAAATCCATTGTTGCTGCTATAGTAAAAGGAAAGAAGAAGGTCATTAAAAGACCTTTAGTTGTAGAACTAACTGAGAAGGAAGACATTCAGAGTTCATCCTCTGAGTCTACTGAGAAGACTCATGTTCTACAACAGGAGAAATTGCTTGCGTCTGCTCAATATAATCCATTTGCCAGATCACCGGTCAAGAAGAAAACACTCAGGAAAAAGGCATCTACTACTGTAGTGCAGTTGGTCCCAAGAACACCTGTAACCCAAAGTCGTGCATCTGTCACTCCACCATCCACTGTTGCATCAACGAAGAAGAGGAAATTTGTTGAACCTACTGGTCCTTCCAAGAAAGCCAAGAAAGCTGCAAAGTCTACAGATGTACCTGAGGATGTCCCACTCATAATCAAGTGAACATGAGTCTAACATTCACAAACAGATAGTTCGTGTGCCAGGTACTTCTAAACAAGCAATCTTTCATTCTTCCAAGCATGCTGAATTATGGGAGAAAGTAAAGTAGAGGTCCATGATCTCTGAGAAAAAGGTAAACAAGGATACATTGTTGGCTACTAGTGTGTATTCTTTGTTGGAGGAAACTGGGTTACTAGGAACAGTGCAAAAGGTGCAAGAGTTTGTTCCTAAGATTGTTACTGAGTTCTACTCTACTGTAACTTGACCAAAAAAATTGATGATCCAGACTCTGAAGACTTCCAGAAAGTCTTTTTTAGAGGTGAGATGTTGAAGTTTTCCCCTGAACTCATTAATGAGTTTCTGAGTTGTTCATCTGAGGGGGAGTACAAGGAAATAGATAACTGGGGGGATGGTTGCTGAGGAACTGACCCAAGACATCTACAACAAGTGGCTATCTCATTCGCAGACTATCCCTACCTCAAAGCTGACTCACAAATATGGAGCTCTGTTCAGAATATTGATCCACAATTGGATACCAACTAAGCACAGAGCTGAAGTGACTCAAGCTCAAGGCAGGTTCTTACACTACAAAAAAATTCGGATATAGCGACGGGGTTTTCCGTCGCTATAATGGTACGGCCCCGTCGCTAAATCCAATAGCGACGGGGGGTACCCCGTCGCTAAAACGCTCGTCGCTAATCACGCGTGACGGTGTTTTGCCCGTCGCCAGGGATTAGCGACGGATATAGCGACGGGGTACCCCGTCGCTACGTCCGTAGCCTGGGGCGACGAGTTTGGCGGATAGCGACGGGGTACCCCGTCGCTAGATCCGTCGCTATTTCGCGACGGGGTACCCCGTCGCTATATCCGTCGCTATTTCGCGACGGGGGTACCCCCGCTATATCCGTCGCTGTTTCGCGACGGGATACCCCGTCGCTATATCCGTCGCTGGATAGCGACGGGGTACCCCGTCGCTAGATCCGTCGCTATAATGCAACAGGCTGCCCTGCCCCGAGATCCGTCGCCGCTAATCTAAAATTGATTTTTATATTTATGTTTTATTCTAATTATTTGTAAAACGTGATAAATAATATTACTAAAATAAAAGATAGTGCATTAAATAAAATAGTTTCAAATATAAAATATCAAGTATCAGTGTATAAAATATCTTAAACACATAAATATCTGAAAGTATCTAAAATACATAAAAGAGGAGTCTAGGGCAGACCATCTCGATCATCAAGGCGGTGGTAAAGCTGCTGCCACATCAGTTCCTGCCTAGCTTTGTCCCGACGACGCTCTTCTTCAGCCTGCTGATGCGCCCTCCGAGTGTCCTCAAGCTGCTTCTTCATTTCCTCAGCCTCTGCCCTCAACCTAGCTGTCTCAGCCTGCAATACATCGCTCTCCATCTGTCGGGCTTCAAGGTCTTGGATTTTCTGCAGCAATTTCTCATGTTCCGTCCGACTCGCCTGAAGCTGAGAAGTCAACTCCCTAACCTCTGGAAGGTTAGCAATCACTGAGGGTGAGGTGGCATTAGAATCATGACTCGTCGTCCCACCAGGCATCTGGGTGCCGGAGTATAGAGACCCTAACCCGAAAACACGAGCCTTATCTGATCGGGCGGCCCGCTGAACATAGATAGCATTCCTATCTATGGGTGGAGGATCTGTACCATCAGGAAGTGGCTGGCTTAGCTCGGCTGCAATCTGGTCCACCTCCTCCTGTATTTTACATTTTTAAAATTAAATCTAATTTAAACATTTAAAAGTAATAATTATTTAAAATTTAAATAACTTACAGCAATGCGAGCAGCTTTCGGATCGGTGTAATGCTCGTCATCAACGCGATGCATCTTGTAGAAGGTGTCTAACAACGTCTCAGAAATAGAGACACCTCTCTCTTGAGCCTGTCAAATTAAAATAATATTATTTACACATGTTTATAAAATTAAAACTGATTAATAGATAAACAAATTACTTACAAGGGCTGCAGCATAGGATACGACACTCCTAGACCCTCCTTTGTGTGTAGACGGACCGCTACCAGGTCCGTCCACATCAGCAAGACGATTCTTCTTTGCCTTGCGTGAAACCTCTTGGGCAGCTGGTGAATCCCAATAAGAACACCAAGTGGCCCACGCCGCTTCAGACACCTCTGCAGGCCGACCTTTTGTCAACCTCTTGGCCTTCACCTTGCAGACCCAATCCGCGTACCTACTAGCAGCTTTGGCATAAAACTGCGTGCGAACCTGGGAATCAATAGCCGTATTCCAATAGAACTTCTTCTGCAAAAAGTGATAGACAACAAAATAAATTACTTAATTATCAACACATAACAAATTAAAATAAGAAATAATAAAAATTACCTTGAACTCATCCCAGTAGACCCTCTTCGTATCCTCTGATACAAATCTCCATGCATAACCCCCCTCATCCACATATGTCTTGAAAATATTACCAATCTCATTTGACACCTTATATGCTGGAAGCAATGATCTAAATATATTGTAATCAACAAATCAAACCACCACAATTAATTATGTGAACATAATTATTAAGTACAAAATAAAATGAACTTTATCATACCCGTCAGCTGCTAAAGTAATCTCCAGTCGACCCACTGATGGAGCCAATGTGGAGGATCCATCTCCTGGTGTATCTGGAGTACCCAATGATAGCCCTCGAACCTCAGCACTCATCCCTGCAGACCCTGTAGATGTCTCAGGTGAAGGTCGTGGCTCCGAGGAACCTGAGGGTGTGGAGGAACTACCAAGTGTAGAGAAATCTCGCCCTTGAAACAAATGAGCCAACCGACGAGGGACATATCTACCTCTACCACCTCGACTACTCGACATCTAACATATTCAAACACAAATATCATAAGTATTGAATATAACTATCAAAAATGTAGATTAAGTGCACAAATATGACAAGCATATCAATATCTATCAAAAATATAGATTAAGTGTACAAATATTTTAACCTATAATTAGTTGTCATCATCATCATCATCATCATCATCATCATCATCATCAGAGAAGTCAATATCCTCATCCACATCTTCTTCATCGTCATCTTCTATGTCAATATCTCTATCTACATCTACCAAAGCATGAACGTCATTTTCGTCTATGACAAGCTCAGTCACTGTGAGCAAATCATCTTCTTGGAAAGGTGGAGAGATAATAAGACTGGACTCTTGTGAAGGGATGTGAACTTTAGCACGAGCTTGTGTCTTACAAACTGCCAACCAATCAAGTTTTGACCTATTTAAACTTGGATATGAACAATAAAAGACTTGAATAGCTTGACTTGCTAGCACAAATGCATCATCCCCTGAGTATTTCTGTTTGTGATTGATAGACACCATCTTGTATAGAGGATGAACTTGTGTCCCAGCTGGTGAAGTATCAAACCATTCACATTTGAAGAGCACAGTTTTTTTTGCGGGCAAACCAGGATAATCAACTTCCACCACTTCTAGTAATCTCCCATAGTAGTCACTCTCACCACTATTGTAACCAGCCCCTTTTATGCAAACACCGCTATTCATTGTCGCCTTGTGCGCCCCATACGTGGTGGTGTGAAATTTATATCCATTCACAAAGTATGCAGGATAGATGCTAACTCGTCGTGATGGGCCTCTTGCAAAGTCTTGCCAGTACATGCTTAAATTGGCACGCGCCTATAAAGACAATCATTTTAAACTCATATTCTATTATTAGTTAATGATCTAAAAGGTTATACTTACATAACTGGTGAACCAATTTGCAAATTCAGAGTTGTTCTTCTCATCAATCTCGGCAATCGAGATATTTGGGTGTGCTTCCCGTAACTGATCTACAAACACACTAAATAGGACATAAGTTCAATATAAGCCTACAAGTTGCTCGAGTGTAAATTTATGTTAAAACTATATAGGATCACAATACTTACTTGATATATTGTTCCACTTCAATACAATTTAACAATACATATACTCGGATTGCTTCGTACTCAATGCTCGTCAAATATCTCTGTGAAACCTTTCCAAAAGGCCGCCCAGACTGTTTGAAAACAGAAAGTGCCTCAGCATTATCTTTGTCTGGCATTTCAAACCCACCGTCATAATCGCGCGGCACACTTCTATGCCTTGTACTAACATGGTCTTCAAAGTAGAACGAGCAAAAAGATGACGCTTCTTGAACTAAGTAAGCATTGCAAATTGAACCTTCGACCCTTGCTTTGTTCCCCACAGTCTTTTTTAATCTCCCTAAATACCTAAATAAAAAAATAGACTTCAATCCTTGCATTATCAAAACTCATGTTACACCTAATTCAAAGTAATTACCTCTCAAATGGATACATCCACCGATATTGGACTGGCCCAGCAACTCTAGCTTCGTCAGCTAAATGAACAGGTAGATGTTCCATCGAGTCAAAAAAACTCGGAGGGAAGATCCGTTCAAGCTGACATAATATGATTGGGATGTTTTCATGTAATCGAGAAGCATCATCAAAACTAATGTTTCTGCTGCACAGATCCTTGAAAAAGAAACACAACTCTGTGATTGCTTTCCAAACATTTGGAGGTAGAAGTTCACGAAATGCAATTGGTAAGATCCTTTGCATAAAAACATGACAATCATGGCTTTTCATGCGAAACATCCTCAACTTCTTCATATCGACGCATCTACTCATGTTTGACACATAACCATCGGGAAATTTAAGTTCCCTAACCCATTCAAAGAGAACATTCATTTCTCTTTTCTCCAATGTGTAGCAGGCCTTTGGATACTTTCCAGTACGCTCATTGCACTTCAATTCGGGCCTAGCACAATACTGGTTCAACTCCTTTCTTGATTTTACAGTATCCTTTGTTTTCCCCTTCACATTCAACACAGTATTGAATATATTATCAAACACATTCTTTTCTATATGCATTACATCCAAATTGTGTCGAATTAATAATGAGCTCCAGTAAGGTAAATCCCAAAATATACTCTTCTTTTTCCACCCACACCCCTGAGCCTTTGAGATGGCTGCATTGTCGTTCAATTCTGTCACTTTCTTAAGACCCAACATCTCTATTTCATTCAAAATGTCAATGCCATCTCTCATTTCTGGTGCCTCCTTCGTAACCACTTTGTTCTTAAGAAATGCCTTTCTATTTCTACGAAATGGATGATTAGGATCCAAAAACTTTCGGTGGTTGTCAAACCATGATTGCTTACCACTACATGATAATGTAAATGCATCGGTCGAGTCTCCACAATGTGGACAAGCCAATCTACCAGCAGTGCTCCACCCGGATAACATCGAATAAGTCGGGAAGTCACTTATGGTCCACAAAAGCACCGCTCTCATTTGGAAATTTTGCTTCCGTGAGACGTCATAAGTGCACACCCCTACATTCCACAAGTGGCATAGTTCATCAATCAACGGTTGTAAGAACACATCCAGCTTCTCTTTCGGATTCTGTGGTCTGGCACTAACACCGTTAAGAACATATATTGTTCCTTCATACACATCCAAGGTGGAAGATTATATGGAGTAAGAATGACGGGCCATGAAGAATACTGTTTTCCAGTCTGTCTAAATGGTTGAAATCCATCTGTAGAGAGACCTAGCCTTACATTACGGGACTCCAAGGCAAAACTGGGGAATGTTAAGTTCAAGTGCTTCCACGCGGGTGAATCTGCCGGATGACGCATAATGCCATCGTCAACTGATGAGGCATGCCATCTCATGTCATTAGCTGTAGCATTTGATGCATACAACCGTTGTAGACGAGGAGTCAATGGAAAGTAGTACATTCTTTTTATTGCTACATTTTTCCTATTTCTCATTTGGAAGCAAGGAGCACAACAGCTACTGCACTCCTCTAGTGCACTATCACCTTTCCAATATAGCATGCAATTGTTCATGCAGCAGTCAATCTTCTCAACCGGCAATCCCATACCCCTCAACAATCTCTTGGTCTTGTAGAAATTATCAGGCACCAGATTGTTTTCGGGAACTATCTCTTTCATTAGCTCCGTAATCTGATCGAAACACTTCTCTGATATACCGTTCTCAGATTTCAAATTCATCAACCGAGCAACAACGGACAACTGTGAGTGATTTCTACAACCCGGCCACAACTCATTATCTGCTGCTTGTAACATATCAAAAAACCTTTGTGCTTCAGGATTAGGAGCCTCTTCAATGTCATCCATGTCGTCAATGTTCAATGACGGGCCAGCAGCATCGAATACCATATTATGGTATTGATTTGGTGCACTACTACCACCAATATCAGGTGCATCATCTTCAACAAATGCACTACGCTCTCCGTGACACGTCCACACCTCATAATTGAACTTGAACCCGTGCCGAAGAAGATGAGCTCGAACCGTCTTAACATCCTTAAACGCTTTATTCTTGCACAATTTTCGACACGAACACCTAATTTGATCTCCCGACATGAACCTTGGCTGACTACACGCAAACTCGATAAACGAATTGAGTCCTCGTAGGAACTCTTCATTTACGACTCTACCGCTAACTCCATCGATATAACGATGATACATCCAATCACGGTTCATTCCTGTTTAACTTTATTAGGTAATAAAAAAATTTAGAAAAAATTTGACAGCATAAAGACGCAAATTCTATTTTTGACCATGTCACCAACATAACTTAGCTAAATTCTCTCTAGCAACAAATACCAAAATGTTCCCTTATCCCATTTATACAAATAATTAATAAAGAGGGGTCCAGGGGCCCTCGTCCCATTTATACAAGTAATTAATGAAGAGGGATCCAGGGGCCCTCGTCCCATTTACACAATTAATTAATAAAGAGGGGTCCAGGGGCCCTCGTCCCATTTATATATTAATTTTCACATATTTGACACTAAAATAGTTTGAGCAATAAATCAATAATTATTATTTTTTTAGTGTGTAATGTGCATGCTTTAGAAAGAGACAATTCAAAGCATATTCAAATTTAGGGTGTGTTGTTATTTTGGAAGCTGTGATGTTTTAATTAAGGGAAAAAAAGGTTTGGATAATACACAGGTTGATTATATTCGTATTTTTTTAATAATGTTTGGATTTGAATTTTGATGAGGAATTCAGAAAGAATTAACTAACTTATAGTGAATTTCGTTCAAATAGCAACATATTCGAATGTTTGGAAGAGACCAAAAAGAATTCCAAGTTCTAAGAGGGAAGACTAGTGAAAGTACAGTATTTGACAACGGTTATAATTACTTACATACGTGCAAATAGTGATGATATTTTGATAATAGTGACTAAAAAAATATGTTTTTATGAATATGACTATTTTCGTTATTCAATATGACTATTTTTTATATATTAAGCTAGACAAAAGATTAGAGTTAATCTTATTCAATATAACTAGTTTGACTCGGTTGATCTTGTTTTGAGTATTTATAAAAGATTAGAGTTAATTTAACTATTGGAGTCTTGAAAAATAAGAAAGAGACTGGGCATCATGAAATTCATGCATTTTGTATTTTTTTTTAATTTTTTTCTGTATAATTTCGGATGGAAACTTAAATTACCTGTTCAGCCAATAACTTGGAATATGTAATCAACTATTTAGCCAAGTAAGCCTGTTCATTTTGTCTATATATATATATATATATATATATATATTATGATGATGACTTTCATACTGTTTCCTAATCATCTTCATCAATAAAAAGCCTAAAGCCCACACAACACACCAAGTCAAATTATTAGACAGAAGAGAGAAGTTTCTCAAATTCCTGCCTCCCTACAGGGATAGATGCACCAAATATAAGAGAGAGAGAGAGAGAGAGAGAGAGAGAGAGAGAGAGAGAGAGAGAGAGAGAGAGCTGTTGGAAAATCAGGTCTGAAAAGATGTGGAAAGAGCTGCAGATTGAGATGGCTTAATTATCTGAGACCTAACATTAAACATGGAGAATTTTCTGATGAAGAAGACAGAATTATCTGTTCACTCTTTGCAAGCATTGGAAGCAGGTACCCCCAAAACCTCTTTCACGTACTCTCCATATATGTTTTCTGCTCTTAATTAATTCTTTCCTTTTTCTTTTCTGTTTTATGTTTTTTGTCAGCTCATGTTCTAAATATAATCACACATTTGAATTAACCTGCAAATTCTAGTTTTGGAAAGTGGAGACTCACATTGTACAGAACTGAACATTTCCCTCTTCTTCTACAAATTATAACCGAAACCAAAAAAGAATCAACAGAAAGAGGCAAAAAATTTCTACACAATTTCTGCACAATTTTATGCATATATGCATGCCAAATTCCGTTCAACAATTTATAACATTTACTCATATATGTCGATCAAAGCCCAAAAAAGCTTCTTTTTCTTCAAATAAATTCAAATAAAAATCGAAGCTTTAAGATGAGAGAGCGTGATTGTGGCAAAGACTCTACCTTTGAGACCTTGTAGTAAAATCGCCGGATAAAGGACCACTGCCGCCGTCGACGCCTCCACAGGTGCTACCGCCGCCGACGCCTCCACAGGTGCTGCCGCCGCCGCTCCTCTCTGCTGCCACCGCTGCTTCAGAGCACCACTGCCACTGCCGCCGTCTCCGCCGCTGCTGGCGCCGCCACCGACCCTGCTCCCGCCACCGTGGATTGATCGAGAGAGAGCGAGTGAGAGAGAGAGAGATTAGAGAGAGAGAGAGCGAGAGATTAGAGAATCGATCTGCTAGGGCTCGCGATATATTTAATTAGGGATTTATTATATCGCGACGGGGTACCCCGTCGCGATTCGGAACCCCCTCGCTAATATTTTAAAAAATATAAAAAAAAAAAATTGATTTTTCGCGACGGGGTACCCCGTCGCGAACCTTCGCGACGGTGGTCCCCGTCGCTAATTTAAAAAAAAATGGATAAAAGAAAATCGATTTTCCGCGACGGGGTACCCCGTCGCTATCTGTTGCGACGGTGGTCCCCGTCGCTATTTCCGTCGCCACAGGCGACCTGAACTCTCCCGTCGCCGATTCCCGTCGCTATATCTGAATTTTTTTGTAGTGTTATATCACCTTGGAACTGGGAAACAGTTCAATTATGGTGAATTCATGTTTGGCAAGATCATCAATAGTGTAGAGTCTACAGTGGTTAAGGGACCACTATGTTATCCTTCATTGATCTATAACATCATTAAGCAGTAGAAAAAGAATGTCTCTTCTAAAAATGACAAGGTCATTCCACCTAAGAAGCCTCTGGTGATCAAAGTTGCTCCTGAGATAGGACATCATCATTTTCGCCTCCAGTTCAAGCAGCTCATGTCATCTAAGAAAAAAGTAGATGCTACTATTGAAGAGTCCTCCCCAAAGAGTGTTGTGTTGAAGTTTCTAGAGAAAAGCCTGGAGTTTCATGCTTGACTAATTTCTGAGCATACTTCTGAGAAGATGCAGATTCAAGCGATGATTGCTGATCTTTCATTAGGAGAAGGATTTGACTCCCCATCAGCAGATGTCCCTGAACATGTTCGTAACTTGCACAAGCTTGCAAGTACTGCTGAAGCTGCTACTCAGAAGGATACCTCTCCAGCTCAAAAGAAAGATGAAGCACAGACTGCAGCATGAGAAAAGGAAGCTGAAGCAATCCAAGAAGAAATTGCAGAGAAGGATTAGGGGGCTCATGAAGAAGAGCAGAAGACTGCTGAAGAGGAGGCTGCTGAAGAAGAGAACATTGATGAAGGAGAAGAAACTGAATGTGATGATGCTGAAGAAGGTTCTGAAGAAAGAGGTTCTGAAGATTACTCTCTTACCTTTCTCGGTGGCAAATAGGGGGAGTAATGCAATATAAGTTTTTTATGTTCTACTTATCTTGCATCCTGTTTTGCAAGATCTTTTTTTTTTTTGCTCTGCATAGCTTGTAATAGCTATTTTATGGAACATATTAACTTTCTTCCCTATATGATTCATATATGCTAAAAAAATTGAAACTACTATCAAAAGATAAAAGAAAAATAAGTAAAAATTTAATATAGCAGAGCAGATACAAGCTGATAAGAAAGTGAAAAACAGCTGAATCATATGATGTTCACAGGAACATTCAAGTATGTTTTAAGGTACATAATCCTACAATTCAAGGATTGTGTTCTTTTAAAACATTGAGCTAATTTACCACCAGATAAAGACAAAGGGAGAGATTGTTAGTGCCATCTGTACTTAAGTGTTGGGGATTGTCATAATCTTTATGGCAATATGGCAATATCAAAAGAACATAAAAGATTTTGATTATTCATGTTCGAATAACATGTTCTGGACATTACTGTGAATATTCTGTTGCCAATCTAATTGAAGATCAAGACATGTACTTCATCATGTTCAGAGACATTATCTTGTACATGGTTGTCCAGAGTGTTTACAAAAGACATATCATGTTGGAATCAAAGAGTTGGTGCTGCAGATTCAAGATGGACGTTTCAGAATAGAAGCTACCTTGTTCGAGATGAAGATCAAAGAAGGAAAGATGGAGTTCTATTCAAGGAAGACATCTAAACTAGGAAAGTCCGATTTAAGTAAGGAAAAGTTTCCTTGTTGAATTCTAGTCAAAATAGGACTTCTAATTACCTTATTTAGGCTATAACTATCGTTTATAAATAGCCTAGGAATCAGACTAGTTGAGGTGACACGAGTTTTATGAATACACAGAGAGTTAAAAGATTTCATCTTTGAAGCATATAGTATTCGGGTAGACTAGGTTTGATCGGTGAGATCATTGTGTTTCTAGTCTGTGTTTGAAACTTACTTTCATACACACTTAGAAGAGTCTCGGAAGAGATTTTCTGTGGGAACTAGAGGGATTCTAGGTTGTGAGGGGAGCTCACAATTCAGTTTAGTGAAAGAAGTTGAATTGGGTAGGAAAGGGGTCGAGTGACGGAAGTCTTCGTGTAATAGCCTTTGTAACCATTCAACGGAGTAGTAAACTATTTCTCACAGACTTGTGAGGTCCCCCTGACGTAGATCAGTTGATCGAACAGGGTTACCAACCTCGTGTTCTTTACTTGCTTTAAGTTTTTATATTCTGACCTTACATGTGCACAACAATGTATACGTACATGATAATGAACATGAGCGCACAGTTTATGTAACTTCAACATGGATAAAAAAAATAAGGAAAACATGCCACAATGCTTGGATTTAAGGTGAAAATCTCGTGTGTCACAATGGTGTAATTAAGTGATCATGCTATAGATGTTTGATGTGCTGTGGAAAAATGTAATGAGTCTTATGAGCTATGTTGAAAAAAAGAAAGAAATAGAACATGTATATGTATTTATACATATTTTCGAAAAAAAAAAGAAGAAGAAAAGAGCATAAAAGACCTATTCAACACTTGTCCTGTTTATTGTGCATTCTTAGCATGCGATGTTGGTTATATTTATTTTTGATGTTGGAAATAGAGAAGGGAACGAATAAAAATTAGTTTTGTTGAGATTTATCACTATTTTGTGATTTTTGGGAGAATGATTGAGAGTAGCTAACTCAAGAATTTTTTGGGATAAGTCACATGGCCATATTATGCCTTCCTATCCAGAGAGCCAATATTATAACCAACACAAATCTTATTTGATTTTTAATTTAAGTTTACAATTTTTAGTAGTGGAGAGATAGACAATTTGCAAGCTTATGGTGGATTGCTGTATTTCTCTGATTTTCGAGAGTTCCTTTTTGCACTCGAGTGTAGAGAGAATTTTTCTATTTACCTTTCGAGAGGGTTATAATTCCAATAAGTTTTGATTGATGTGCTATTAGTTTTATCTGTCTAATCTCTCCATGTTTAGTTTAGCGCATCTGGGTGACTCCGAGGCAAGTACATTGATCATCACTTCATATCCTTTCTTTTTTTCTTTTTCGTTGATTGGGACTAGCAACAGTTTAAGTTTGGGGGTTTGACAGCAGTATATTTTAAAAAACTTTTGGATATGAATTGATTTTTTTATTATATAAAGTTGTATATTTTATAGCTTTTGTGCTTATTTTGTTATCATTTGGAGTTTTTGATGTGTTTGCTAGTTTTGCAGTAATTGTTGTGATTTGATTGCATATTTGAAGCAAAACCAGTGAATATGGACAAGAAGAGTTGAAGGGGTGTTTAATTAGGCTCTTAGGCTTAATTAAATGCTTAATTGAAGCCTAATGGACTGAATTAAATAATCAAAACCCGAAGAAATCCGATCAAATCAGGGATGGGTCGACCCGGAGAGGCTCGATCGATCTGGCCCAGTGTATTTTACACATGGGTAGGTCAACCTGGCTCAGCTCGCTTGGGTCGACCCTGTGTAAAAATAGGGCTCTGGGTTGACCCGGCCAGCTTGGTCGACTTATATATACGGGTTACTGAGAATGCGATTTTCTCACTCCAATTCAGGGTTTTTAACCTACATATAAAAGCGCCCATTTTGATACATAAGAGAGGACGTTAGAGATGCCATACACACATTGGAAACACAAGAGAGAGCACACGAGAACACCCGAGAAGCTAGAGAGTTGTCGTCTACTCAAGAAGAGACGACAAGGTTGTTAGAGATGAAATGCCATTACAGAGAAGACAAAGCCATTGGATTATATATTGTTCATCATTTCTTTTATATTTTCTGTCATGAGCACCAAAACTCTATTGTTGTTTATTTATTAAATTATGTCTAGCTAATTTTATAGCTTGGTTTTAGGGATTGGAACTTATGGATTTTAATATATGAATTGATTACTTTTTCTTCCCGCTATCTCTCGGGATTTGATTTCTATGATTTATTTCATATCTTGTATAAATACTTGATCACCATTTATGCATGCTAGTCGTTAATTTGAAGTACTGACCAGAATTAATGATGGAAAGATAGAAATCAGATTATGTGTGCTTGGAAGGACCGACCAAGTGAACAAGTATCATATATGATTGAATAGATCTTCATGTGCTAGATTAGGATTAATGACATATGTGAAGAACCGATCGCAGTGAAGTACATGCTCATTATATCTATGTTGTGGTATATGCCTTAAAACAGCAGCCTGATAACAGACTAGTGATCCTCCACCATTGATAGATTAAAGATAATTAGTTGGGTGATCCCCCACCATTGATAGATTAAAGACAATTAGTTGGGTTGAGAGAATCAATAAATATTGTTAAATGATATAATAAATCCAATTTCCTTAAAGCCTAGGTTTTTCTTATTATTTGTTTATTTCAGTATATTATATATTGTGTATTTATTTAATGCTCTTTAGTTATATTTCCCTTTATCTGCATACTTTATGTCCAGATATTAATTACGTGCCTGCGAATAAGAACTGGTAAATAATGACCTCTGTGGGATATGATGCTTTTGGTCGCCTATATATTGCAAACACACCATGCACTTGTGGTACATTTATTTTTTTAATAAATAGCTTGTCAAAGCCTATGGAATTAATAGGTACATAATGATTGATTTGAGTGTAAATACTAAACCTAAATACTGTGTGAAAAGAGAATGTAAAGACCTCTATGCTCAAACTCAATTTTGATTTACTTTGGTGTGCTGATTTATGCAATTATTTTGAGAAGTTTGGTTGTTGAAACATTGTGCTCAAAAAGATTAACAGTTTGCATGTTTTGTGTCTTTTGAGTCTATTTCTTTTCCTTTGTTTTTGTTTTTCTTTTCTAGGTTCGTCGCACCCCATGCTTGAGAACAATCATGTCTAAAGTGTGTGAGTGTGATAAGTCCATTTATTTCATATTTTTATAGACATATTATTCGTTCTAAATGTTCTTTTAGTGTGTTTTTGAGTCGGAAAATAACTGGGGGGCAGTATGCGCATTTCAGAGGTCAAATCTGGCGAAAGAGACATTTTTGCCTTATTATTATTGAATATCTCAACACTATGAAAGCTTTAGATGCACTCGGGAACTTCTTCAGTAAGATCCTTAATTACATACTGAAAGATGAATGGGCATATCAGATAAGGATCAAGCTGACTAGATGATAATGCGCCCACATTGCTTGTACAGATTCAACCATGGCTGTGAAAAGGGCATATGCGGAAAGTTCTAGATTCTGTTGGTAAAAGATAATACTGGGAGAGCTGATCGATTTTGAGGGGAGTTGGAGTAGATAAAGACTGCCAAATGGATCAATATTGAAAGATGAGATGGAATCCCTGAAACATTGGGATCAACCCAACAACCTCCAAGATAAGGCTTATCCAGATAAGCTGAACGGGCACACCGAATCTGGGAGCAAATAAAGAGATCCCACCTGTGAGGGGAATTTGAATTTGGCATGTTCTCTATTTAAACAAGTTCGAATTTGGAAACAATGGACTTCGTACTTTTATATTTTATGCACTTAAATTTTGCATTTAGTTTTTTTTTTAAACTGCTTCGACAACATGACAATCTTGGGCCTTATGCCCGCAGGAAGTAGGTTTATGTTTTAATGCAGTTTCAGTTCGACGTTGGTGTTGAACACATTTTAATGCAATTCCAGTAAGTTATATTTTATTTACAATGCTTTTAATTTATGTATTTTCTATTCTGTCTAACATGAGTGGCTAAACTTATATTTCTGGGATTTAAACGATAGATAATGGCTTAGACAAATTCAGATACTCATGAGGCCTTGTGGGCATATTACTACATGAATAGGTTTCTGTCAATTTTTGTTCTTATTCCAAGTGAGTGTGAGTTTAATGTGACTAATGTGGCTGATCACTCTTTAGTTGTTGTAATGGGTACACTAGGGTTAATTGGATTAATAAATCGTGACTGTATTAATCCAAATGGTAACTGGTAAATCAGTGGGTTGTTGTGGGCACACGAGGAATCAGTAAATACAACATACTTCGGTTCGTCTAGGGCACAAGGCTGCCTATTCATTTACATCTCTTAGGAGAACTGGGAGATGGGTGATAGGTTAGGGGTTTAATCGACGAGGAATCACTTTTAAATCTATTATGAAAGGATGAATAAGGAGACATGGCAAGGAATCTGGTCTCCATAACTGGGCGACTTAATCATGCAGAAAGATTGGTGTGCCCATGATTGAGTGAATAAAGTTTAAACTGGATTCTAGTTCAAATTCCGGAAAATTTTGTTATTTGCTATTTCTTTAATCTACTTCTGTAGATTTACATTCCAATAAATTGACAACACAATTCAAACCCCTTTTGTGATTGGTGACCTGAAAGTGAAACTGCACCGACTCTCTGTGGGATCGACCCTTACTCATAGCTAGCTACGCTCGCTGTGGACATAAAAGAACAAATTTATTTTGAGTGCGAAACTACTGCATGTGAGCATTATAAAAAAAAACTGAAAAAAACTCCACTCTTGATTTTCATAAAAACAAAAAGAATTGTATTTTAGTTTAGACAAAAAAAAGGAAAAACAACCTTTGGTTGCCTGGTGAAATTTATGATGATTATTTAAAAAAATAATAAGTAGTTAATGTAATCTTTGCATGTGATAAAGAGATAATTGAGATAATAAGAATAGTAATGAAAAAATGAGAGTTGTTGCCCAAATTAAGTAGCAGATGTTGTATGTGTTTCATATTCTTACAGTAGTTAATCTAATATGAAGCGTGCATGTCTGTCTTGTGAATATTTTACTTTTAGCATAAAATCGAAAACTTAGGGGGGTGTATTCAATTAGGATTTTGATGGATTTTGTTGGACTTTAAAATATCCATGGATTTTATAAATCCATAGACTCCACATGGAGTCTCCAAGACTCCACATGGAGTCTCCCAACTCCACGCAGAGTCTGGCGGATTTGTGTATGGATTTCGAATGAATTTTGGACGATTTCAACAGATTTGAAATCATTTTTTCCAGCGCTTGATGGAACACAGCAATCGGTGGGCCCGGGAAAAAATGAAACCCAGCGACCTCTGGAAGCCAGCGGCCGCTGGGAGGAGAGGCGGAGCTAACCCAGCGATCGCTGGTTCGAGCGGCCGCTGGAGCCGCGGCCTTGCTCCTAGCGACCGCTAGCACCCAGCGGTCGCTGGAGTGCCATCATCGGCAAAGCCAGTGGCCGCTGGGGTCGGGTGACGGCTGGGGTGTCCGATTTCAACTCCTCACCGACCGTTGGGACACAGCGCTCGCCGGATTTTCTAAATCCATCGAAATCTCGTGTCCAGAGGTCGAATTTCATCCTTTGTAATTTTCACGTCAAATCCAGCTGAAATCCAATGAAGTCAATGACTTTTTAAAGTCCATGGATTTTTGAATACCTCAGGATTTTAAAGGACTTTTAAAAGTCTGGATTGAATATCTCTGGATTTTAAAGGACTTTTAAAAGTTTGGATTGAATACCTCCGGATTTTAAAGGACTTTTAAAAGTATGGATTGAATACACCTGGATTTTAAAAGTCCATTAAAATCCATCCAAATCTCAAACGAATACACCCCCCTTAGAATCTAAGCGGAAAAAAACCTACAATCAAGGCAAAAAAAAAAAAGTTTTTCTTTCTGTTAATTATATCAAGGGTGCGTGGGTTGGGGACTATATATTGGTATCTTTTTATTTTGGTTAAGATTTTTAGGTGGTAGGTTGTGACGGCAAAAATGTCTATTAAAATAGTATTAATTAATTAATTAATTTTGAAGGTTATAAAGAGTAAATTGAGTATTGTGTTTAGAATTTCTCTTCTAAAAAAGTTTAATCCCTTGTAATTATACAGGTCGGACCCAACTATACCTAAAATAGGTCAGACCACAGGACTCTATCGGGTGGCGTGACCATTTCCACCTGTAGTTGACACATTATTTTAGTTGATTTTTTCAGTTAACTTGTTTTTTTGACACATTATTTTAGTTGATTTTTTCAGTTAACGTGTTTTTTTGACACATTATTTTAGTTGATTTTTCAAGAAACGATTAACTAAAAATATAATTTTCGGTCAAATGAAACTTGAGTGAATGGTAAATAAGGTAAGGTCGATATATATGGGCCGTTTCTGTATAGCGTGATTAATTGAGTCAGTGCACCAAGAAATTTTGAATGATCAGAATTGATCGTACATGTACAGTAATTTGTTGAATAGCAATAGTACTGGATTAGAAGATTTTCAAATCAAGTAGATAAATAATTAGAATAACTAATCTCAACTAAAACCGGAAAAAGGTTGAATTTAACAATATTTAAATAAGTAACTTGCAAATTAGAAAGTTTGGACCATATAGTATATATTATATACTAAAATTAATATTTTATTAATTAAGTACGATATATATTTATTTTCTTCCTAAAAAAACAGAAGTAACGCATATGCAATAATTTTGGGAACTAAGGAAAGTAAATTAACTATACTATTTATGTCATCAATTCTTCTTTTTTTTTTTTTAACTCACACACCCGATCTGTGGTATTGAGGAGATTCGAACTCGTGACCTTTAATTAGTCACCAAGCAACCTTACTCCACCACTAGACCATCCCCACCGGAACTATGTCATCAACTCTTAATTCCATGTTGTTATCCCGCAAAAGGTGCTGATGAAATTTTCTCATATTTAATTAGTAGCTCGGATGCCATGTGCTAGATTCTCAAATTCTCACTACAAAAAAATCACGATATAGCGACGAGATTTTATGTCGCTATAATGGTACGATTCCTTCCCTAAATCCTCTAGCGACGGGAAAAATCCCGTCGCTAAATCGCTCGTCCCTAATCACGTGCGACGGTGGCTCGCCCGTCGCCAAGGCTTAGCGATGGATCTAGCGATGGGAAACCCCGTCGCTAAGTCCGTAGCCTGGGCGACGAGTTGGCGGATAGCAACGGGGATTCCGTCTCTATATCCGTCGCTAGATAGCGACGGGGCACCCTGTTGTTAGATCCGTCGCTAAAATTATAATTTAAAATTTTGAAATTATTGATTGGCCCGGCCCGCGAATGAGCCCCTGACCCGGGGACCCGGCCCGTGAATGAGCCTTTGACCCGGCCCGATGAAAGGCCCGCGCCCAAGCCCTCCATATTAAATTTATATTAGAGATATAATTTTTGTATGCATGGATACTTCATAAGTATCACCTTAAATTATAGTTCTTATATACAGATATATAATACAATATAATATCGATATTAAATATGTATATATATATATAACTGTGCACAAATAGATGTAAATATATTAATAATAATATAACACTTTTAATTTATGGAGATAAAGAAAAATAAATTATGAAAAAATCGTATAAGTATATATATATTTAAGCTATCAATATAACATCAATTGAACTTGCCCCAATGGATAAGTGCTTGGACCTCCTTCTAGGAGGTCACAGGTCTCTTAGGTGCATATTACCTAAATATATATATATATATATATATATATATATATATATCATGGTGAAAATGTGGTTAAATAGTCTTACTGTAAAATTCCAGATTTTTGAATTATGATTAGAGGATTCTTAATAGTAATTAGATAGTTAAGGAAGAAATTTAATTAAGGTTAATTAAGGTCAAATGTCAGCCACGACTTTAGGAGTCAGTTTCTGGTGAAATCCTATTTTCAGAAATTTTGATCTTAACTCTGTTTTGGTCAAACTTGGTCTCGTTAGAAAGGTTTTAACTCAAGGAGTGTCCCTGTGTTTCCGGATTTTATTCTGAAGTCATTTGAGTCTCTGGTGATGAAAAACGTATTTAAAGGATGAATGAATAGTAACTTTTGCGTGCGTTCGTGCTTTGAGAAATTTACGAAATCCTCCTCGTTGATCCGAGTCTTGTTCTGTCAAGCCCTGATATGAACCGGGACCTATGGGACACGAAATATGCAGAAGCTAGAATCAAAACTACGTCGGATGCGTAAGGGAACAATACGACACGAACAATGAATTAAATTACAACTCAACTATACGAACAAATAGACTCGATAATATGCAATAACAACATGAATTAACACAAAATCCTAGGACTCTAGATGATGACAATACCAAGGAAAAGGAGAAGGAACGAATTCGGTTAAGAAGATAGATGACTCGATAGGATGTAGAACTTACTAGAACACGGACGACGAACAAAGACTCGATGACGAACACGAATAGGACACGGTGGTGGTGGCTGGATTCATGGTGTATGGCTGATGGTGGTGGTGGTCGTCGTGAGGTATGAATGTTGGCGGCTATGTGTAGTGTTGTGGATTGGATAGATTCGGCGAACCCGTGTTGTAGCAACTCGAACGCGCACGTCTAACTTCTCCGGATAGCAATTCTCCAAAGTCACGATTGAACCCTGAAGAACTTGATTAAGACTATTGATTTACTAGAACAATAGAATTGTTGGTAAAAGTTTGATCAACCGAAGGATCGTGAGACAGATTGAGAATAACTCTTTGATTCATGCAATTGTCTAACTTTAATGAAACAAATGAATGTCCTATTTATACTAAACAATAATGGACAAAAATCTAAGGCCTTTAGAACTTGATATGGCCGAAAATAACTAGTCCTAATCAAACTAGGATAAAATCAAAAGATACAAAAAATAAGATAACAAAAATCTAACTAGATAAGGATAAATCCCAACTAACTTTGGGCTTGATTAATGTCGTCTATTTGGACCCTAATAATCACGACATGGGCTGCAATTAACTAAGTTATTTTGTGGCCCATGTTATAATTAAATCTTGCCACCTTTGCATGAAAAACAGCAACTTGTTGGATTCCCATGCAAACGCGTAGAACTCTTCATGCACACGTCCAAATGGCGTCATTCTTCTTCTCACGTCTTCATGCAACTCGAATTTGCGATGAATAGAAGCTTGTAAATAAGCTTGCAACTTCTTTGCTCACAAACGCGTCATAGGACCTCTAAACTGCAGCTTCGGATCCGGTTCATCTTCTTTATTGCCTTACACGATCTCATCAAGCCCCTCTTATGGGAAATGACTCAAGGAATCCGTTCGCGTTCACAGATTTCCATTCTGAGATCAATCGAACGTTCGGGAGCAAAATTTGTCAGTCTGAGTGAATAGTAAAACGTAATTCCTAAAAAAGAATCTAGGCTCGTTTTTCTTTTGACGATCCCGTCTTCATTCCGAGTCAAGTTGGTTCACTAGTATTCGAGCCAATTAACCTCCCGGTATTTTTAGATTTCGTGTCTGAGGTCATTTGGACCTCGACATCGAATAAGCAGCTTTTAACCGAACCCAGGGTAACTTTTACAGTGTTTCCGCACTGGAGTGGCTTCTCAAGGAAGCCAAACTCCCTCCTATAAATAGGGGACCACCCCTTTTACTTTCACTTGCTCTTTTACCATCCATTCACTTCCAAATCGAGAGAGTGAGAAAGCTTTGAGAGCTGAGAAAGTTCTGTCGAAGTAAAAAAGCGTTCTTCGTGATTATTCCGAAAGACGACGAGCGGAGTGACGTGGAAGGGATGCGGTGAGAAAATGTGCTGGGTGTTGGGGTTTTTTCGAATTAAACCACCGCAGGATCTATTTGGTTGTTCATTAATCCGTGTTCATGCAAATCATAATTTTATGTAACATGCGTGTTTATCATAGTCTAATCAAATAGCATGTAAAATAGATTCGATTCTAATAAAGCGGAAGACATAGAAAATGAATCTACTTACAAATCGACAGACGGTCTGTGGACAAGATTATAGATCTAATCTTGCTGTTAAATAAGCAATGATAGGCGCCATCTACACCTCAAAAATTCGACCAACACAGATTCTACTCCAAGATCTTCTGTTGTATTCCCGGACTGTATCTAGATTCAGAGTGGGCTGAAATCTACTAGATAGAATTGTGAAATCTGTGGATAATTTTGAGAGACTAAGAGGGGCTGATTTCTTATGATTATTATCTCTAAATTTCGTGCCCCCTCCCCTTATATATAGGGAGGGGCGAAATTTCATGTTCCAGCCCTACTGGGCTGGGCCTCTATCTCAAGTTCTATATCCAGTCCACTTTCAGTCATATTGGGCTACAACAAGGATCTAGAAGAATATTAAATTGGCCCACTAATTTATTTAATATCTAATATACAATAAACTTAGGATATAATTAAATAAATTAAGTTTTACTTTTATTCCACTAAAGAAGTAAAACTGACCTACCAATTTAATACATATTTGCGAATATGCTTTCTCCTTTAGTCCAGCCATTCCCCGTGTTTAAGATATAATGTTCATTAATTAATTATGTCAGCCTCTGACAGCTATAATTAATTAACAACTAAATCCTTGAGTAGTACCACACAAGCTTTTACCATGTAAGGAATAAATTCCACCTGCAGGGTTTCAACATGAACTTGCGTTTCCTCAAGAGAACATCATCAACCTGGCGCATCAGGACACGGTGCTCATGCACACTGCTCGAGACATCATGTATACATTGTTATTACCCAAGATATCGAATTCGATCTACGAAAAGATCTTACTCATTGATAACTCAAAGTAATAAACAACGCACACATATGCTCGCCAATATCACATGAGTTCAGAACCCGAACTCTGTGGATCTTTATTCTCTCAGTAACTGGGTCAGAGACAGAGAATAGTATCCTATAGTGATCCTCCTCAATACACAACGAGTGTACTAGAATAATCAGTTAGTCAAGATAAACTAACTTATCAGATTATTCTACGGTGTACCGATGGTGTGTTCAGGACCATCTAAGCCGTGAGTTCTTTAATACAATACAAGGTTCTAATGATATGATCTTACCGTGTGACTCCCCATACCATATCATCTACAATGTAAGTATATGGAACATTGCATAGAATAATTATAAAACATAATCTAAATGCAAACAGTGACTGCAATAACTTTCATTTCATATCATCATATTATCAGAAAAGTATACAAAGACAAGTCTTCTAGTATACAAAACCAACAATCTCCCACTTATACTTGAAGCATGTCTTTCAAGCATAAAAACTTAACAGGCTAACTCTCCAATCAAAACTATCGACTCAAACTGCGCCCCTAGGTCTGCATCTCACTCCCATTTTCTCCATGTGACCATCAAAGGTCTTAGCCGGTAGGCTCTTCGTGAATGGATCAGCCAGGTTGTCCTCTGATGCAATCTTGACCACCGCCACGTCTCCTCTCTTAACGATTTCTCGTATAAGATGGTACTTTCTCTCTATGTGTTTACTTGCATTGTGAGCTCTGGGTTCCTTCGAGTTTGCCACTACACCATAATTATCACAGTATATCGTGATAGTCTTAGGTAAATCAGGAACCACGCCCAAGCCCAATAGGAACCCGCGGAGCCATACAGCCTCAGAGGCAGCTACATATTCAGCTTCCATGGTGGAATCCGCAATGCATTTCTGCTTAATGCTCCTCCATGCAATGACTCCACCTCCTAATGTAAACACATAGCCCGAGATAGACTTACTCTGATCTTTGTCAGTTTGAAAATCTGAGTCCGTATAACCCAAAGGTACTAGACTATCAGAGTGGAAAACCAACATGTAGTCTCGAGTCCTTTTAAGGTACTTGAGAATGTTTTTGACTGCAATCCAGTGACCTTGTCCAGGATTAGACTGATATCTGCTTACCATGCCAACGGCATAGCATATATCAGGCCTAGTGCATAGCATATGTTAGGGCAAATGAAATATCCAATAAAATATTTTGCTCTGCCTGATTAATCTTTGTACAAGGAAGGAAGGAAGGAAATGAAATTATTTGTGTTATTCGAGCTCTCGAGGATGTTTAGAAATGCTAGAATTATTAAGTATTGATTTTGCTTAGATTGAGATATTAGAATTGTCGTTAGTTGTAATTTGTGTTTATATACATTCTATTCATCGTATTTGAATGTTGTTATTTTGCTAAGCTTCAACTAGTTAAGGACTACCTTCTAAGGTTAGGGACAATTCCCTCATAGGCCGAGATCATGCTAAAGTAAAGAATTAGCTCCCTAGACATTGCTCTAGGATTGGTTTTGCTAGCAAGGATTAAGGAAGGAAGGAACTTAGTGTTTTGTTTAAGCAGGAATTTGAGCTCAGAAGAGCTTTGATCTCTTGACCGTTAAGTGAGTCACTGCTGGGTTTATTTCCTCGCAAACTTGAAAGGATATTCGAGGTAATCCTTCTTATGTACTAAGGCATGCCTAAGGGTGCAGTTGACATCAGGTTTGAGCCAGGATGGGCTCAAAAGAAAAGAAAAGGTTTTACAGATATGGAGAGGGCTTTTGCGTTTCGCTCTCCATATACCATCAGTTGATTATTGGATATCTTGAAGTTTATTAAAGTGTTTCATTAAAACCCACTGAGTACATTAGTGCTCATGCCCCCTCTTTTTCAAATGTTTTCAGGTTGAGATGCTGAGGATGTTGGTGGCTGTGGATGTGGGTTGGCTGCCAAGATTGTTTTGCTATTATATAAGTTCTTTTGAAATCCCACTATGTGTTCTGCTACTCTGATTCACTCTTTTTAATTCCGTTCGAGTTCGATTATGATTATCGAGATTCTATGAATATTTTCCCAAGACATGGCTACACACACACATATATATATATAAAGATGCATTATAAGTTTTATTCCTACTTCTCGAAGTATATTTTTCTTTCGCTTATAAATGAAGTTTGTGCTTGTTGGTATCTGATTTAGTTAGCCGTTTTATTCCGCTAAAAGCATGTTCCCTTCTTAATTAAATAAATAAATCCAAGTATCATCGCATATCTTCAAAAAGTATATCTTTATTCCCAAACCTTCATTGTTAATCTTCCGTCTGATTCGTTAAATCCCTTAATAACACCCCGTCCCCATTCATTAATCCCTAACTCGGGACCGGGCTGTTACACTTACTTTGTGTTTCATACTAAATATCATGATGAATTAAATTATTTTTACTTACATAATAAATAACTATAGTTTATAATTAAAAATTAAAATCCATTATATACTATATTATGTATATATTTTCATAGTATATTTTAGTTTGTTAATGTATAATTGATTAATCTTGTAGTAGAAACTATAATAAATATTATGTTAAACTTAATAATTTTTTTTAAATATATAATAATATACTAATTAGTTTATTTATGAGAATAGTAATAAAGCTAATTTGTATAGATTTATATTTAATAAGGAAATAATATAAATTTAAAGATGTGATATTAATAAATGTGTATAGTTGCGATATTATTTTTTCAAAAATTAAAATAAATGAATAAAAAAATAAAAATGATTTTAATATGGAGAATATTTGTACTAGAATAGATTGAAATCATTTTTAATTATTTTAAAAACAATTAAATAAAATTTAAAAAATAAAATAAAAAATTTAAAAATTTTAAAAAAAATGAATTTAGCTATGGGGGTTCCCGTCGTTAAGTTGTAACTATGGAAACCTCTGTCACTATATTTATAAAAATAATGATATATTAAAATTTTAAAATCTAGCTACGGGATTCCCCGTCGCTAGAACTAGCTACGGGGAACCCCGTCACTAGCCCCGTTGCAAGATTTCTCGTCGCTATTCCCGTCGCTAGTGGCAACCTGTATCGGCCGCGTCGCTAGTTCCCGTCGCTAGAATGGACTTTTTTTGTAGTGTATGAGTTTAATAATAATTATTATAAAAATAAAAAAAATACTTATAATATAATCTGCCATAGATAACATTTATCACAAAAAAAAAAGAATTAAAAAAAATTGAAATTCTAATTATGAAATACAATAATTAAGTATTAATTAAAAATTAAAAATTAATTTCTAAAAACAATTATACCCTAATTGGGTAGAATTATCATAATTAATTATTGTAAAATTAAACTAGAGTACAAGAAATTGAAATTGAATAAAAAAATATAAAAAAACACATGACCTTTTAATGTACTTCCTTCGTTTTGTTTTAATTGTTGTTTTAGTTTTTTTTTAATCTAGAATTAAGAATTAATTTTATTGACTGATATACACATTCTTCATATACGACATAAAATCTTATTCACTTATATTTTCCTAAAATAAGATTAGGGATAGGGACATAAGGTAAAATTGAGAAAGAGTGTGTGAAAATATATAAAATAACAAATATTTCGACACAAAATAAAAATAAAATAAAATAATAATCATTACGAAACGGATATAGTATTATATTGGAACATGGAGTACAACCCTGAATGTGTAACATGGAATCTCATGGGTTTAATTAGTTCGTGTTTGATTAACAATATGTAAATTAAACTAATAGTATATGCATATTAGGTGTATCCATTAAATAAATTAAGAAAATGGATAATTATATATGCAAAACAAAACGTGTGAGACTTATTTTCTTAACTAGTATTTCTTTTATACGATGCATAAATAATATTATAATATTTTAGATTTGTAATATTATGATTATTTTTAATTATATATGTTGTGTATGATTATTTTTAAATTCTATATGTTGTGTTCAACTTTTAAAAATTAATAAAATGATATGCACATACATTAATTAATTAGATAAGAAGATCAATTTTGTGTAGTTATGTCAAATAAAAAAGAAATTAAATTTAAGGAATTAAATAAAAATCAAACGCCATGATTTTTTAAATAGTAATATTTGTCCACGATTAAAAAACATTTGATTTCTATGAACACATGACATGCATAAAAAAATATAATTATTTAATTGTTTTAAATGATGAAATTGAAATTGAAATAGAAAAACAATATATTATTACAAATTATGTTATGCTTATGTGATTATCATCATCATCATTATACAAATGAAAACTATTTTTAGGTGACAAATGTAGAGTACTACAAATATGTGCATAAAAAATAAAATAAAAAATGTTACAAATCTTAAATTTTCAAGTAAAAAAAAAAACTAAGATAGCAAAAATTTGTTAAAAAACAACGGTTGTAATCTAAACTGTTGTGAAAAAAAAAAGCACGGAAAAAGAAGAAGAAATAGAAAGTTTACAACAGTAAATACCACTACTGTTGTCTATTAACTTAAAATTGTTGTCTATTGTGAAAAATATGTTGTTTAAAATATAATTGTTAAATCATGTGATAGACAACGATTTACAATGATTTATATCAAAATTGTTGTTTATCATATGATTTTGCCTTAATATATATATATATATATATATATATATAGATTTCATGTTCAAACGATTTTTTAAATAATGTTAAATTTGAGGTTTTTTGATTAAGTGCATGCATACCGTTGGAAATATACGCAACTTCTTAATTTTTTCTTTTCTTTTTTGAGGAAATATACGTAACATCTTTAATTTCTCATCAATACCTTGAAAAACTTGGTCAATTGATTTTCTACCAATATTTTTTTATTTATTCAAGAAGATTATATATAACCTTATTGGAAACACTAAATAAGCTGGGAAAACATTTTTATTTATAAATTTTAACGATGGTGAATTAAGTCACAAGAGACATTCTTATCCCTTTTTTTAGTTGGGGGAAGAGGGATCGATGTGTGCATGTCTTGAACTTGAGATATCTCAATTTTTACGATTGGATATCCCAAAAATCATTTTTTATGTTGAAACTATCAATATAATTTTATGATTTTCTCGTGGAGAAATAAGGGACTGGCGGATTCAATTGATAATTGTAGGTATGCTTTCCATTTTAAGTAATTTCATTTGCAAAAGGAAAAAGGAAAAAGTAAAAGATATAGAAGAAGAATAATAATACATTAAATATCTCAGAAAAACTTAAATGATCGCGTCCCATTCATATTTTTATAATACTATATAGTACGGGATGAGATCCTCTATTTCAGATTTGGTGTTTCAACCCGTATTCCACGATCAAATTCACAAGTTTAATAATATATATATTACAAAAATAAAAATTAATTATAACATAATCGATTTAGTCACACCTATCAACAAAAGATTGAAATTTTAAAAATCATAAATCATATTTTTAAGATAATCAACCATAATAATCATTTCTTTGAAAATTAAATACTAAAAAATAAGTATGAACCCTAAAAATAATCATAAAATTAAACCCTAAAAATAATCGTAAAATTAAACTAAAACATAATAGATTAAAATTGACGAAAAATGGAAGAAAACTTCATAAATTTGATCGTGGAACACGGGTTGGAACACCAAATCCAGAATAGAGGATGCCATTAAATATAGGGGATGAGATCCTCTATTCCAGATTTGGTGTTCCAACCTGTATTCCACGATCGAATTTACAAGTTTAATAATAGATATTGCAAAAATAAAAATTAATTATAACATAATCGATCTAGTCACACCTATCAACAAAAGATTGAAATTTTAAAAATTATAAATCATATTTTTAAGATAATCAACCATAATAATCATTTCTTTGAAAATTAAATACTAAGAAATAATTATAAACCCTAATTGGATGGGTTGAACCCTAAAAATAATCATAAAATTAAACTAAAACATAATAAATTAAAATACGTACTCCTTCCGTCCATTCATAAATATTTATTTTCTTTTTTTGGATGTCCAACTCATATACACTTTATAAACTGATTTCTATATACAGTAAAACCTCCATATAAGAATACTCTATATAAAAATAACCTTCTTATAATAATAAAAAATGATGGTCCAAACTCGGGACCAATTATAAATAAGAATAACCTCTACATTGTAATATTCCAGTGTTTTTTTAGGACCATCCTTAAGAAATTTACCTCCATATAATAATAAAATGACATTAAATTTCAAATATATTTAAATATCTATATAAAATATCTAGAACTCTTTAACTACATATGTTACATTAAACTTAAGATTAATGCTTTAATTTTTTGGGTTAATACCACATCATTTAACTTGAGCGCTCGAAGTAACTCGTCAACACAATCACCTTCTTGTTAAATCCAAAACATTTTCGGCTTGTCCAACATGTTTTAAGCTTCTTGACATGAGACTTTTTCTATTTCTACACTATCATTTTCTGGATTAGCACCTTGCGCTTCTTGCCCTTCTTCGGTTAAAGCACATGAATGTATCTTATATACTTTTTATATTTGTGTGTTTTAAAAAAAGAAGGACATTTCCAAGCGTTGTAAAATATATATTATTTAGAAAAAAATAATTTTTATATGTGAACTCTATATAAGAATAACCTCTCTATAGTAATATTTTTTTCTGGTCTCAACAATATTACTATATAGAGATTTTACTATATATATGTAGTTCATTTAATAATATATACTTCTATTTAATATATTTACAGATCAAACGTTAAGTCATTATCAAATAAATAAATACGAGCATATTAAAAAGTTTACTTCTTTATTTGTCTTTTCCAACAAATTTTTTAATCATATCAAAAAATTAAATTAGTGTATATGAATGGGACGTATGGTTACATAAAATAAATTTCCACGGAAAATTTCCATGATGATTACTTACTGATTTGGTCGACTTGGCACATGCATGAGCATGGCGTTTAAAATTTCTTATTGCCACGGTACAGTATTTTATTTTTAGTCGTAAATACAGCCATCCTAATTTAGAAAAACCCCTTAATTAGTTTTGAAAGTAGCGTTCAAATCATTTCATTTTCATATTGCCTTAATTCTGGTGAAACTGCGACTTTAAGAGCTATTGATCATAACGTTATATCTAATCAATACTGTAGATATATAGAATTTAAATCTAGTTGACAAAGTAATTGATTTAATCCAATAATTATATGCTTGATTAATTAAAAATTCTCGATCATATCCTTGTTTTTTAAAGTAGATTAAAAAGTCATTAATTGTTAATATTTCTGCAATATATAATTTAGGAATTTTAGACTTTTCTTAGAGGAGACGAAAATCAATTAATGAGCAATATTATTACCGGTTCAAATTTTTGTTGCACTTCGTCTTTGTGTTTCACTATGAAATTTATGATTTTAATATTATTTATTATGAAATAAAAATTGATTATAATATAAATAATTATAGTCAACATTTATAAAAAAAAAATTAAAAAATCATAAAAGTTACTTATGAATTAATCAACCATAGTAACAAATCGTTCATTGAAAATTAAAAATTACACATTAATAAAAAATTATAAACCATAACTAAATGGGGTGGATCCTAATAAATAATTGTTAAATTATAGTAAATGACAAAAAAAAAAAAATGAAATTGAAGATAAAAAAATAAGGAGATAGTGGTTCATATATAGGAAACTCCGCGCGACAGCAAAATAAGCAAGGGGTATGTGCGTACCACATTGAGCAGGTGGGCAGCACAGAATACGAACCCATGATTAGACAGCCACCCCAAAATGGGCCCCTAGCTACCATACCCATTATATTACCCTAGCCAGGCTAATTATAAGGGAAGTTGGTGGTTCTAATTAATTCTAATTAGAGTTATTACAACTACAATTAAACTTTTAGAATTACATTAGGCAGGGGATCTAAATAATCAATAACTTAAATCGAGCATAAGCTATGAATAGGGACCGAGACATCGACGAGAAAAAATGATGCATGATTACTTATAATAATTTCAGATAATAATGTGATAATTATGACCACAAAGTATATATGTTTGTTTGCATTATTTCACATTAATCACACCGATCCACACGGACATATAATATATATATATATATATATATATATATATATATATAGAGAGAGAGAGAGAGAGAGAGAGAGGAGATTTACAATGCAAACCCTATCTAGTGTAGGAATTAAGAACTCATCTCACACCATACAATCAATAAAGATCTATGGTGCAGATTTGATTAAAAGAAGTGGTGGCAATCCTGTAATATTTGAAAAAAAAAATCGCGCGGGGGTATTAACGCAATTTGGTAATTCTTATAAAAATCGCGGAGAATATTTGATAACATATCGTCATGCTAACGAAGTATTATCATCATGCTAACGAAGCGTTATATTTATGCTAATAAATTTTTTTCTGATATTGTTAATGAAAAATTAAATTCTAAAGTGTAATTATAAATTCTAATAGGATAAAATAACCTATAATTCAGATATAATAAACTTCAATGATCTAAAAATATAATTAAATTCTAAAAATTAATTATAAACCTCAATTGGATGGAATAAATCATAATAACAATATAAATATAAAACATTAGCATAATGATATTATTTTATCAGCATTGTGAATAAACTATGTTAACATATGGCAATTCATCGCTAGCATAAGTTATAAACCATAAATTGATGAAGAAAACTATAACTAATATATCTAATTTGATGAAATAAATAATATATAAAATTCAATTAGTAACTAAATCATAAAAAATAATTATAAGTCATAATTGAAATGTAATAAATCATAATAATAATATAATTATGCGTAGTACGTTAACATTATGATGATCATTCATTAGCACAATAAATACAATATGTTAGCATATAACAAATGCTTTGTCAGCATACGTAATCAACTTATCATAATACTGACGAACCATTATTTAAAAGCTAACGAAAGCATTTTCGCGCTGGACACGAGTGAAAATTTGTATTTTATATTTTTCGTCTATATTTATTTGAACAAACATATCCATGACTGATCTTGAATTAAAGAGCATGAAAATATCTTTAATTTGGTATATTATTTGCTTTGATCCGATTTGAAACGAGTGAGTTATGGTCGTTCAAAGTTTTTAGAATTTTTTTAAAAAAGTGATGACATCAGCTTTTTTATTGAGATTTGAGAATCATACCCCTCCTCCTTCTTTTTTGCCTTGACTTGGACATTTAATCTCAACCATTAGATCATCTAGGTGGATGGTATAAGATGGGTTCCTAGTTCCTACACCAGGAAAATGTGTATTTTTGATCCAACCCTATATATATATATAGGGGAGGGTTACAATGCAAACCCTACTTAGTGTAGGAACTAGGAACCCATCTCACACCATACAATCAATAAAGATCTATGGTCCAGATTTGATTAAAAGGAGTGGTGGCAATCCTGTAATATTTGAAAAAAAATCGTGCGGGGGTATTAACGTAATTTGGTAATTCTTATAAAAATCGCGGAGGATATTTGATAACATATCGTCATGCTAACGAAGTATTATCATCATGCTAACGAAGCATTATATTTATGCTGATAAAATCTTTTCTCATATTGTTAACGAAAAATTAAATTCTAAAGTGTAATTATAAACTATAATGAGATGAAATAAACCATAATTCAGATATAATAAACTTCAATGATCTAAAAATAGAATTAAATTCTAAAAATTAATTATAAACCTCAATTGGATGGAATAAATCATAATAACAATATAAATATAAAACATTAGCATAATGATATTATTTTATCAGCATTGCGAATAAACTATGTTAGCATATGACAATTCATCGTTAGCATAAGTTATAAATCATAAATGGATGAAGAAAACTATAACTAATGTATTCTAATTTGATGAAATAAATAATATATAATATTCAATAAGTAACTAAAATATAAAAATTAAATCATAAAAAATAATTATAAGTCATAATTGAAATGTAATAATAATAATAATAATAATATAAGTATGTCTAGTACGTTAACATTATGATGATCATTCATTAGCACAATAAATGCAATATGTTAGCAAATAACAAATGCTTCGTCAGCATACGCAATCAACTTATCATAATGCTGACGAACCATTATTTAAAAGCTAATGAAATCATTTTCGCGCTGGACACGAGTAAGAAATTTATATTTTGTATTTTTCATCTATATTTATCTGAACAAACATATCAATGACTGATCTTGAATTAAAGAGCATGAAAAGATCTTTAATTTGATATATTATTTGCGTTGATCTGATTTGAAACGAGTGAGTTATGGTCGTTCAAAGTTTTTAAGATTTTTTTTTTTAAAAATGATGACATCAGCTTTTTTATTGAGATTTGACAACCTTACACCTACCTCCTTCTTTTTTGCCTTAACTTGAACATTTAATCTCAGCCATTAGATCATCTAGGTGGACGGTATAAGATGAGTTGCTAGTTCCTACACCAGAAAAATATGTATTTTTAATCCAAACCCTATCTATATATATATATATATATATAACTAAAAATATTGATGTTGTTACTTATTATTTAGATTTATTCGTAGATGTTAGTCATGAGTCATGATCGAGATGACATGCTACTCCGCCTTTAAGCCACTTACTTCTACGGGGCAATAAAGTTATTACATAAATTGTGGAGGATGTTTTTATTGGAACAATGCATGTAATCTAAATGAAATCCTCTATCCCACTTTTCTCTATCTGATCGTTTGGTGTTTCATTTTGATTTTTTTTATTTGATTTTTATCAATTTTTTTCTTCAATTTCAATTTGTTATGGCTTAGTTTAATTTTGATAATTATTATTTAGGGTTCATTCCACCCAATTAAGATTTATATTTATTTTTTAATATTTATTTTTGTTTTTAGTTAATATAATTGATTAATATGGTTGATTATGTTGGAAAATTCCCGTTTGGTGGACTTACATATATAAAATAAAATGTATATAGTTGTTTTATGATAAGTCCAATTAAAGTGATCTACTAAAGTTTAATTATGGACTATTAAAGGTATCAAATAATTATGGAATTAATGTGTAGATACCAGAAGGAGATATTCAATTTGTTGAGGGACCAAATTGAAAATCACAGATATACACAGTTATGTATTTAGGGTTATGGTCCAAACGACGGTACTTCATTCCTCCAGTCTGTATTCCTTCTACAGAAAGCAAAATAAAAGTGATACCGATTGTTTGGGAGATCCATAACAAATTCAACGGCCGATTCAATAATAAAGATCTAAATATTTATGATTCAGGTACGCTTCCGCATCCAGTTTATGATTTTATGTCTCGGTGATTTCGACATAGAGATTTCATGATGAGGGATTTAAATTCTGTTAATAAACTTTCGTGTTTATATGATTAAATCCAACAGATTATTCCAAAAATTGGGTATATAATTTTTTAAAATTTTAATTTTTAGCAATAAATGTTGATTATGATTTGTAATACTATAATAATTTTTTTTTTTTGTAATAAACATTTTTAAAATATTAAATTTCATAATGAAACATGAAAAGTAGACTAGATAATTTTATCCGGCATATAACCGCACCATTTTAAATTTGTGGAATTATTTTTTTTCCAAAAAATCAAAACGGTACCCCCGCTCTATTTACATCATTTAATCAATTTTCAGTTCTTTTTATTGAATTAGATTAATTTGAATGACTAGCATTTCATAAGTTTTAAAACTAACCAATTATTGTAAAATTCTGGAAAAAGATAACCCCATGCATTTCCGTGAAATATTATATACAACTCTAGGTGCGCCCCACGTGCTATAGTTATGATAAATATTTCAATTTTCAACCCTTTTAACCTAAAAGGACAATTTTAACATTTTATCAAAGATAGTTACGTACATGTTTAAACAATTATTTCTTTAATATTTTATTAATACTTATATAATTATGCATTAATTCTTGTCATTTATCCAGTTTTTTTTTTGTTTTATATAAGTGATCGAGGGTGCTTTTATGAATTTTAACTTTTACTTATTTATCTCAAGCGAGGGTTCAATTAATAATAGATTAGAGAAGACATGGCTGGACAAGTAATTATAATCAACATTTATAAAAAAAGAGAATTAAATAGATGACAAATTTTAATTTTCAAATTAACAACCATAATAATAAATTATTAATTGAAACTAAAAATTAATACTAAAAAAAATTATAAACCTTTATTGGGTGGGGTGAACTTGAAAAAAGGTAACCATCATAATATTAAACTAAATCACAAAAAAAAAAAAATTAAAGAGAAAAAATACAAGAAAAACTTGTAATATTTGAAAACGCAACATGGAGTGTGTAAGTGTAATAGGAAATCTGGCGGTCTTGAGGATTTAATTTGACAAATTAAATGAAAACATAGGAAGAAAAATTCTTAGCAACGAACACGGCAGAATTTCACTTTTATGCGTGGGGGGATTAATTTTGGATAGAAGTTTTGCTTTAAATACTGGGGAAATTTCATCATTTCAATTCATATCACTGGAATAAAATTAGCACATACAATATAATATATTGCATACACATATATTAAATTAGGTCGCTAGCTAGGTACATAATACATAGAATGAAATTATCATCATCATCATCTGGATTAAAAAAAATCCAAGCTCCAGTTGATGGAAGACTAATCACTATACTGAGCATCGATGGAGGAGGCATTCGGGGAATCATCCCGGCCAAGATTCTTGAATTTCTGGAATCCGAGCTCCAGGTAAACCCCGATTCAATAATTCGATATATATGTATATGTATGTATATATGGAAGATTCAATATATATATTAATTTATAAGGGTGTGGATATGATGACGGTGATGATCAGAAATTGGACGGCGAAGAAGCTCGAATTGCTGACTACTTTGATGTTATTGCCGGAACCAGCACTGGAGGGCTGATGACTGCTATGTTGACGGCCCCTGATGCTAATAATCGCCCCTTATTCGCCGCTAAAGATCTTGCTCCCTTTTACGTTGACAATGGCCCTAACATATTCTCAAATAAGTATATACGTACATTTTTATTATTATTTCAATTCCATCTTAATTAGTTTTATTTTATTTTATTTGGTTGAATTCGAATACATGATATATTAAAAAAAAATTAATTATGATCGATTTGTTTTAGATGCGGTTGTGGGTTACTTGGGTCAGTTGGGAGCACAGTGCGTGCATTAGTAGGGCCCAAATACGACGGCAAGTATTTGCAGCAGGTGATCAGGGATAATTTAGGTCACACTCGGTTGCATCAGACCTTAACCAATGTTGTCATCCCAACATTTGATATCAGGAATATGCAGCCTACCATCTTCTCTTCCTACCAGGTCTCTCTCTCTCTCTCTCTCTCTCTCTCATGAATTAAAACATACAGTATATTATAATTTATCAATATTCAATTTAATTCGTAGATAAAGAATGCGGCGTACATGGACGCCCTACTATCAGACATATGCATCGGCACCTCCGCGGCGCCGACATATTTTCCGGCCCATCATTTCATGACAACTGATAATGATTCCGGCCAGTCTTGGGATTTCAATCTTATTGATGGAGGCGTCGCTGCAAACAATCCGGTATGTACAGACATACATACATACATATACATATTAGCTAGGGTTGAGTAGTGGAATTAATATTAATTAAATTGCAGACGTTAGTTGCAGTGAGAGAAGTAACGAAAGAAGTGTTGAGTAACGGTGGAGAATTCTTCCCGATTGAGCCGTTGGACTACACGAAGGTGCTGGTGATCTCACTAGGCACGGGATCTGCAAAACAAAAGGAGGAATACACAGCAGAAATGGCATCGAAATGGGGTGTTTTGAGTTGGCTCATTCATGGAAACTCCACACCTATTATTGATATCTACGACAATGCTAGCAAAGACATGGTCGATTATTTCTTACGTGTCTTCTTCCAGGCTCTTCATTCTCAAGATAATTACCTCCGTATTCAGGTCACTGTACCGTCATCACCACCTTTAATTTATATTATATGAATATGATCGTCACAAGCTAATTACATATATATATATACGACCATTAGGCCGACAATTTAACCGGCGATACCTCCTCCGTCGACGTCACCACGGACCAGAATCTGAATGATCTTGTCGCAATCGGCCAAAACTTATTGCAGGCTCCTTTCTCCAGAGTTAATCTGCAAACAGGAATATCTGAGCCTGTTCCCGCCGGAGGCACAAATCAGGATGTTTTAATTAAGTACTTCATTCATAATTTACTTAATTAATCTTTTACGTATCCCATATACATAATACATTACTTTATATAATTTTCACTAACAAATTAATTTTCGATTCCTATACTATGTGCTGCCAGCTTTGCGAAGATGCTCTCTGATGAACAGAAATTCCGGCTCTTCAACTCACAAAACAAGAACTACCAGTAGCTAGGGACTGGCCCTAATTAATGATGTATCATTCATAGCAATTTTTATTTCTTTTTAACTGCATGCACACATGCGTGTTATGTGTACCTCGACATAATTAGAATCCTCATCTAATTAAATATCTTTCTCGAATAATTCTTCCTGGTATGGAAGAGGAATGTTTAAAATGTTTTTCTTCTTTCTTTCTTTCTGTAATTCTATATTTTTTACGTAGTATAGTATTCAGATTTTCTTGTAATTCATCTCTCCAAAACTTCCAATTTTTTGCTATCCTAGAGATCTGAAAATTAAGTTATGATATTTTGTTTGAATCTTCCTGAATATATCAATGCGAGTGGCCAAAATCCTTCTTCAATTTGTACGTATTTAATTTCCAGAGAAGTTGATCTAATTAATTTGGAAAGGTTTCCTAGTTAATTACTATTATCAATGCGAGTGGCCAAAATCCTTCTTCAATTCGTACGTATTTATATATATCTACACACACAATAGCAGCCGATTCCTTCTCCACATGAAATTTTACTCTATCCCAATGGGTACACTACAATTATAAAGATCTTGACACATGACGTACGGCTATGGTGTATTATGTTTATAATATCTTCATTTGTTTACAAAAAATATCTTCACAATTTTCACTTGTCATAACCTCTGTAGCATGGGTAGTATAGTACCAGTACCCATGAGGTAACATATATATAGATTTCTCTCTTCTCGAGAACTTCCACTCTAATTATATATAGGTAATTCTCTAGTAAGTACGTAAAGATCGTAGTAGCTAGCCAGGATTAATCCCACCCCCTGGCTATTTCTACTGACAGTTAGCTTTGCCGCACAGATTAATTAACCTTTAACTCCCAGTTTATGGCCGGTGATTTTATTGGCGAAAGAATTTAAGGCTTCATATATATAAGATACATATACGAATTTCTGTTACTGTACATTTTTTGTTTGTAATTTCTCATCTAATATTTCATTCATTTTCACTTTGCTTGTGTAGACACTACGCGCATCATATTTTATATTGTAATCTTTGTATTACAATCTGTGTTATATGCACTTTTAAATTATAATTTTTTCTTGTATTTTTTACATTAATTTTATTTTTTGTGATTTAGTTTGATTTTGCGGTTGATTATTTTAAAATTAAATTTTATAATATTTTATTTTATTTTTTTATTAATAAATGTTGACTATGATTATTTATGTTATAATTAAATTTTATTTTACAAAAAATATTATTAGAATCATAAATTTGATAGTGAATACGAACATGAAAAAGTACATAGGAAATTTAAACCGGACACTAATTAAGTACCCTAGTTTTTGAAAATATATACACAATTTAATTTTTTTTTTCACGTATAATGCAACATTTATCTATTTTTTAGTTGACGAATTATATAATCTAGACCTTTTAAATTTCAAACAGAACAATAAAAAATTAAGAGTCGGCCCTCTAATGTAATATCATGCTGAGAGGTTGCGCCAAATTAAGCAGAGACAGCCCAATGACTAATAAAATTAAAATGCACATTTTTTTTGTGTAAGAATTAGTAACCTATCTTATATCATCTAATTAAATGATTTATTAAGTGTTAAGGCAAAAGAGAAAGTTGGACATAGTCATCCAACCCTTATAAAACTGATGATGTCATCATTTTTTAAAAAAAAATCTTAAAAAATTTAAATAATCATAATTTGTCCATTTCTAATCGCATTAACGCAAATAATATATTAAATTAAAGCTATTTTCATACTATTTAATTCAAGATCAGTCATGAATATGTTTGTATGAATAAATACGAACGAAAAATATAAAAGTGACATTTTTACTTGAATCCAGAGCGAAAATGATTTCGTTAGCTCTTAATAATGTTTTGTCAGCATTATGATAACGTATGCTAACCAAACATTTGTTATATGTTAACATATTGTATTCACTGTGCTAACGAAATATTATCATAATATTAGCATATAATACACATACTTATATTGTTATTATGGTTTATTTCATTCCAATTAAGGTTTATTCTATACAATTAGGGTTTGTAATTATTTTTTATGATTTAATTTTCATTTTTTAGTTTCTAATTAATTATTATGGTTTATAATTTCATCCGGTTAGAATTTATTCCATCCAATTAGGTTTATATCTTATGCTAACGAAGCATTGCCATATGCTAACATAGTTTATCCATGGTACTAATCTCATAATACTAATGTAGTATATTTATATTACTACTATGGTTTATGTAGAGATCATTTTATGTGTAGGGCCAAACTAGCTCGACCCAATGATAGTGAGTTCGAACGATATGACCTCGAGAACAAGGTTGTAGGAGAAACAAAGGTAAGATCGGGGAGGTATAAGATCAACAACTGCTGAGAAAGGAGACTGAGTCAAAAACCTAGTAGAGGACCTGGTCAAAACCCTAAAAAAGATTAATTGGTAACAATTTTCAAGAAAATACGGGGTCAATAGGATGAACGTCTCCCTATAAGAAAGGCTAAATATCAATCGAGGAGAGATAGACGAGCTCTAATACGAATTCCAGACCTCAATTCTGACCACAAAAACTCTCTCAACCTTAGCATTACTCTTCATTTTTTGTTGTATTATTCTTGTTTTGTTTTATTTTTCTGACTCTAACTTGGGCGTCGGAGAGTAAATGAATGCCACCCCTATGGAATTCCTCGATCTAACGTCCTTTTTGTTTGTCTATGCAGATCGACGGTGCTCGAACACCAATCAAATTCTAAAGTTACACACGTTATATAAAGTATTTATTCTACAAATATTCACAGAAAAGTGCTTGAACGTTGTAGGATAAAGTTCACAATAATGTACAAGAACGTTATTATGAACTTAATGTAAACTATAGAAAGTAAAACACACAAAGAGTTGATAACCATGTTTGATTAATTGATCTACGTCAGGGAAACTTGTCAAGTCCATGGGAAACAATTCACTACTTCGATGCAATGTTTACTTGGGATATTACACGTAACTGACCTCCCGTCACTCGAAATCCATTCTACCCGTATACCCTCTTTCGATGAATTAAATCATGAGATCCCCTCACAACCTAGACTATCTTTATCTAGTTCCCACAAGTATGCTCTCTTGAGAAACCTTTTAATAGTGTATGAAAAGTGTTTCACTACACGATGACTAGAACACTAATCTCTAGCCTAACCTTGACAACAAAAACTAATGAGGCTCTTAAATAATATAGAGCTCTTGTAGCTTCTATCTACTTCAGATCTTTTGGTCTGTTTCGGTGTATCTAACAAGTTCTGGTCCTAGGCTATTTATAAAACAAGGATATAACCTTAATTTGGTAATTTGAAGTCTTAATCCTATCAAATATCTAATAAGAAAATTTCCTTAATTAGTAAAACTCTTGATCCGTGGACAACCTTGTTAGAAATTTTCCATCTTTAGACTTCTGCCTTATCTTCAATCATGTGCTCTTCAAACTGATTAAGGCATCTTCTAGATCAATCTTGAATCTCTTCTTGGTTGGCAAACTTTGAACAACTTCAATGATCTTGGAAGAACAATCTGGACAAAAGATGTCCATGCAAACATTCATGAACGTTGCTATGAACACTGTTGATCTTAAACCTTCACATCAAGTAGCATAACAGAATGTTTTATATGTTCACAAACTGAATTTTGGCTATCACTCAAGCTAGCTGGCAGTACTCTGTGTGTTGAACACTCTCAGTTATGTCTTGATGCACAACTGTCTTCATCTTCAGCTCAATCCCATCGTCATGCTTGAGCTGTCTTCTATGAAGTTTAAATCATGTTCTTGTACATCTTTAGAAACGTTGTTCAGAACAACATGTGTACTAGGAAAAAACTAAATACTTAGTGATGATTCTATGCTATATATAAAGATTAATGACAATCAATCATTATAGCAAGTGCAAAGTACATCACTTGATAAATAAGCTTAGTGCAAAGCATAGCACTAACAATCTCGCCATTTATCTTTATCTGTTGGTAAATTAGCTCATTCATTTTTTCAAGTGCAACTCCTTCATCAGCAGGGACGTTCACCTAGATCTTCACGGACATTGTTATGAACTTCAACTCTATTTTTCTTTCTTTTCTTCATGCTTTTTCTTTTCTATTTTATCAGAGCACTGAAGATCATTAACATAGTATCTGAGCAATAAAGACATAAGAACTGGATGAATGAGTGCTGAATGATGTAATGTTTTGAGATGAGATGAGGTGATTACAGATTAAGTCATTAAGAAGCTCAATGTAGAGAGCTTTAAACAACTCAACTAATGAGCCTTATAAAAAAAATCCGAGCAAAAAATGACTTTTTAAAGAGAAATTTTTGAAAACGATTACTCCCCCTATTTGCCTGCGGATCAAGGCAAAAAAGCATCGTGATATGCTTTCATCAGTCAGACTTGTCTGCATCAAATTAATCATCTTCATGTGCAGACTCGAATTCCTTCTCTTATTTCTCTTCCTTCTCCTCCTCTTATTCTCCTTATTCTCCTTCTTCTTCTTCTTCTTCTTCTTCTTCTTCTTCTTCTTCTTCTTCTTCTTCTTCTTCTTCTTCTTCTTTTTCCTCAGCTCCTTCTTCTGCATCAGCTTTCTCTTTAATATCTCCCTCTATCTCTGCTTCCTTATCTTCTTCTTGCTCTCCTACAAAATCTTCTTCATGCTCAGCCTCTTCTTCATCATGTTCTTTTTCAGCTTCTGGATCAGCTGTCTTGCTAAGATGGTCTTTCTTCTTCTAAATATCTTGACTTTTCTTAACTGTTGTTTCAGCCAAGGTCTGCAAAGGTTGATCATTTTCTGTAGAAGGCCTTGCAAATTCTTCATTCTGAGGAAGTTCATTAAGAAGTTCTTGAACCTTCTTTCTCTCAGCATCATGTTCAACAGTCTTCTGCACGTGAAATATAGCACAATCTTGCAGATATGAGATAATTCTTTGATGCACGGAGATTGTAGGAATGGAGGGTACTGATGCTTGATCTGAATCCTTCTTTGAGCTTATGAATTTCTGAATTTGAGCTTGAAGATATTCTCTTATAGAAAAAGGCAGATCGGAGGAAACCTTCATCCCTAAAGACTTCTTAGGCTTAAATTATAACATAGTCCATTTATAAAAGTGTACAAGTTAACCAAATTCAGAACCTTGGCAGTAGGGGGAAGAGTGGCAAAATTCTCAAAGTAATTTTTGGAAGGTGAATGTTGACGCTGCAAATAATCATAGAGGGAAAATTGGATTGGGATTTGATGACCAGGGACATGTTGTTAATACTAGATGTCTCTTAGTTTATTCCCATATCTCATTCGAATGTGCAGAAGGTTGGCATGTTATTGCAGTTACTGTTTTGCATTTAGATTTATTTTATATAATTATTTTATGCAATGTTCAATATACTTACATTGTAGATGATATGGTGTGGGAGACATACGGTAAGATCATATCATCAGAACCTTGTATTGCATTAAAAAGCTCACGGCTTAGATGGTCCTGAACGCACCATCGGTACACCGTAGAATAATCTGATAAGTTAGTTTATCTTGACTAACTGATTATTCTAGTACACTTGTTAGTGTGTTCAGGAGGATCATGATAGGATATTATTCTGTACTCTGACCCTGATAGTGAGAGAATAAAGATCCACAGAGTTCGGGTTTTGAACTCATGTTTATTAGTGAGCATATGTGTGCATTGTTTATTGCTTTGATTTATCAATGGGTGAGATCCTTTCGTGGATCAATAAACTCGATGTCTTGGGTGTATACATGATGTGTCGTACAATATACATGAGCACCGTGTCCTGGTGTGCCAGGTTGATGATGTTCCCTTGAGGAAACATAAGTTCATGTTGAAACCCTGCATGTGGAATTTATTCTGTACATGATAACGCTCGTGTGGTACTACTTAAGGTTCTAGATGTTAATTAATTATAGCTTTCAGAGGCTGACATAATTAATTAATGAACATTATATCTTAAACATGGGGAATGGTTGAACTAAAGGAGAAAGCATATTCGCAAATACGTATTAAATTGGTAGGTCAGTATTACTTCTCTAGTGGAATAAAAGTAATACTTAATTTATTTAATTATATCCTAAGTTTATTGGATATTGGAAATTAAATAAATTAATGAATCAATTTAAAATTCTTCTAGATCCCTGTTGTAGCCCAAATAGACTGAAAGTGGACTGGAGATGGAACTTAAGATAGAGGCCCAAACCCAGTAGGGTTAGGGCAAGATAATTTCGCCCATCTCCCTATTTAATTCAGGGGAGGGGAACGAAATTAAAAAGATATTATCCAACCCCTTTTTGTCTCTCAAGATCTCCACAGAATCCACAACTCTATCAGTAGTATACAGCCCACTCTGTATCTGATACTCAGTTCGGGGATGCAACATAAGATCTCGGAGTGGAATATGAAGCTAGTGGCCGCTGATCACAGTGATAGAACGGGCACCGATCATTCATCATTCAACAACAAGATTAGTCCTTTAATCTTGTCCTCAGACCGTCTGTCAATTGTAAGTAAATTCGATTCTATTGTTCCACTTTAATTAGATTTGAATTTGCTCTACGTGTTAATTGTGCTAGACGAGATTTAAACATGCATAAAACATAAAAATATGATTTGCATGAACTTGGATTAACGAACATCCAATAGATCCTGCAGTGGTTTAATTCGAAAAAACCCCAGCACTATTGGTTATAAGTAACATGTTTCATATTTCATATGGGAGATGTTATTTGCACTACACTTTTTACTCTTTGCACCACAAATTATTTTTTATTTTAATTTATTAATTATAAATTTACCTAAATACCCTTAATAATAATAAAAAATCCACATCGTGTTCAAACTCGTGTTTTCGAACAGTCTAGATATGTTCGAAATCATATTTTCGAACGTTACTTAAACAAAAAAAATTAATGGAGTCCATTTGAAAATGGATTTTCGAACATATCATATTTGTTTAAAAATTCATTTTGGAACGAGACTATATTTTAAAAATATTGCTTCTTCAAAAATTGAATTTTGAATAAATATGATGAGTTCAAATATTTTCAAACCACACTTTTTTCTTTTTAAATAAAAGGTTGACATGTGATTTTTAAAAATTATTGCTTCTATATTCAAAAGTGCTACTTGGATCTTTCGTCTGTCTCATACAATACAAGTATGTATGCTTGTTTGCCTCGTCATAATTGGTTTGCTAACCTTATTCTTACTCCTTTTTTGCAGGTGTGGGGTTTTACACATGCATCTCAATACCTTACATGAAGCAAAAGCCAAAAGATCATACTTTATTGGATTATTTGAAGAACCAATTTTTCATTTTTTATTTTATTTTTATTCTTCTGTTTACTAAATACATGTGTATGAATCGTCCATTGGTTGATTTTGATTGAAATTCAAATTGATATTTATCTAAGTGTTACTTTCACTGATCTCACAGCCCTTGCTTTGAAGTTGAATCTAATATTATATATTTGTATATTTTTGTACTCATTCCAAGTTCTCACATCATGGTGAAATATTCGCAGTTTTATTTTGTCTCTGTAGTTGGATCCCAAGGTTTTGGAAAATGTCATGAACTCTATGTGAACCTGAATTTGACCATTTAAATCTGGGGACAAATTGCAAAAAGGTCGTCGAACAAGGCTCTAACCAACTCAAAATCTCCACTACAATAATAAAAGAAGAAGAAAAGATTCAAAATCTGCGCGCGAGCGCGTGGCATAATGCGCGCAGGCATCCGCGCGCTGAGACGGAGCGCGCAGGCGCATGCGCACTGATGCCCGCGCGGGCCTCGAAGCGCGGGTACCTACACGCTGGCCTCTGCGCGCGAGCATCGGCGCTGTGCGCGTTGGCCTAAGTGCGCATAAAAACCCGTGCGCACAGCCTGCACGTCGAGGCTAGCGCGCGGCTAAACACAGCCTGGCGCGTAGGTAAGAACGAATGTGCATTTTTTTTAATTTTCAGAAAAGAAAGCTTCAAATCTTGAAGAAATTTTTGCCTCAAATCTTGGAGAAAAATTCAGTTTTTTTCGTTTAGAGAGAGAGTGTGAGGGGGATATATGGTGAAATATATTTTATCTTTTAAAAAAAAGGAGGAAAGGGTATAAAAGTCCAAAGTGGCTAAAATAATAACGTTTAAAAATAGGTGGCTAAAAAAAGTTTTTTAAAGTTCTAAGTGGTTTAAAAAAAAATGGTTCTACTTGTAAATATAATAAAAATGGGAATGCATGGAACTAGCCAGTCAAACTTTAAAAAGATTTATTCTAGCCAGTAACTTTTAAACATATTTTATTTGGCCAGATTTACCAAATTACCCCTTTCATTTATTAATCATGAATTTTAAAAAAAGGGAAAAAAATTGAATCCCCTTCTCCCTCCCATCCGAAATTTCAGAAATCAAATTCAATCCGTATCTTCCCTCCCAAAATCGGTGCACTTCCCTTCGATTCTTCCCGTCGTTGCTACACTCCACAGTGATCTCCGGCACCCATTATTTCCAGCGACTGGTACAACATTGGCACACATTAGTGTCGACCAAAGGTGAGGATTGAGTCATAAACGGAGTATCGTAGGGTTCGTGTGTTTGAATGGACTGGGCAATTGTGCTGTGCAAGGTTTTTAGGGATCTGGGTAGGCTTTCTTATTGCTTTATATCGCGGATTTCTAATAGATACATATCTTTGTAATTGTTCTATCTTGAAGACCGAATTCACGAAAAATGTCAAATACTGAAGAACGTCATGAAGAGGCTCCTTCGCGCAAGAGATGACGTGCGCCTACGTTAGAGGTATCTTCATATACAAAGTGAAGTGGGTCTTTCAAAAAATGGACTATTTTGCGTTATTTTTGAAGTAGACAGTAATCTGCAAATTTTGATGTTCTTAGCTGCGCGGCCAATTTCTGCACGCAGTTGGTTTGCGCGCACATTGGTTGCAGAGCAGCAGTGGCTGTGCGAACAAGGGTCTTGTGTCCCGCAACCCTTGTAGGCGCATGGCTCTTGCGCGCAGAAGTTGTGGTTGCAAACGCGCAGCACTTGTACGCGCATGGTCCCTGAGCGCAGCAGCAGCTGTGGGTGCAGGGCTCGAGCCACAACTGCGGTACGAGTTGTGCGCACCAGGTTAGTGCGCGCATCAGTGCTGGGACAATCCGCGCAGGGTGACGCGCTGTCGTTTCACGCGCAAAAATATATTTATAAACTCATGTGCCCACAACGAGCGTAGCTAGCCAATGAGTACGGGTCGATCCCACAGAGAGCTGTTGCGATTCTATCTTCAAGTAACCAATCACAAAGGGGGTTTTGGTGTTGTCACTAACTGAATGTAAATCTGCAAAATAGACTAAAGAAAACTATCAAATAACAAAAGATTCTGGCATTTGAATTAGATCTTGGTTAAATATAAAACAACTCGATCATGGGCACACCGATTTTCATACATGATAGGTCATCTAGTTATGGTGACCGGATTCCTCTCATGCGTCTCCTCATCCATCCTTTCATTTTAGGTTTAAAGGTGATTCCTCTTCGATTAAACCCCTAACCAGTTACCCACCTCCCGATTCCTCTAAGAGATGTAAGCAAACAAGCAGCAGTGTGCCCTAGATGGACCCAGATCTGTTGTGTTCAATTGATTTCTCTTGTGCCCACAACACCCCATTAATTCCCTTATTACTCTATGAACCGACACACAGTCACGATTCGCCAATTCAATTAATTATGGTGTGCCCTCTTTACCTAACGAGTGATCAGCCACATCAGGCACTTCAGACACACACTTACGTGGAACAAGGCATAAGAATTAACGGAAACTAATCATGCACTACTATGCCCATTTTGGCCTCACGAGTCCAGATTTATGTTTAATCCAATTTCATCATTCAAACGCCAGAATTAAGGATCTAGCCGAGAAGGCTAGACATAATTAAACTTGCAGAATTTAAAGACATAAAAATAAACGAAAACTTACGGATTTAATTAATCAAAAACTCAACTCCAACGTCGATAAAACCGAACATAACCTAAGTCCCGAAGGTTTAAGACCTTTCAGATTGTTTTGCTGCCCAAGTAGCGTACGGTAATTAAATGCAGAAAATGTAAAGTGTAGAAATGTTTCAGAGTGTCTATCCTCTCTTTTTCCAGAAACTAAACTTGTTTAAGTAGTTACATTTCCGAGTAGAGTCTCCCCCACAGGCGGGGGTCTTCTGCTGAAAATCCGGAACGGCGTGCCCTCACTGACTGGACTGGATAAGCTTCAGCTTCAACAAATCTCTATTTTTTAGGGATTGCTCTTATCTTCTTAGATTGAGCTTTATCTCCTCGACTGAGCTTATCCTTTTGTTGCAGCACCTTCCAGGAGTCCAGCTTAGCTCCAACTCTCCCGCGGATAATGTAGCTATCTTTCCACCAGCTGTTCTTCAACTAACTCCCGAATTCTACTGGAATGCCCACTCTGGCTTGTGGTCGAGTCTGTGCGAGTACTGTGGGCACGGCATCGTCTGTCAGCTCTATCCGTATCTGATATGCCCACTTCACTGACCGAATGTGGGATGGATACTGAGGACGTCCCATGTGCCTCTGATGATCATATGTGCGAGATAATCATGAATATTTGGGCATAAAATGCCCCTTCCGCCAGACTCGACTCTTGCAATGCCCTTTGACCGCAACCTGGTTCTTTTCGACTCAAAACACACTAAAAAGGACATTTATACACGATAAAATGCCCCTAAAAACACGAAATAAATGGACTTATCACAGGGCCATGCCCCGCGGCATTGGTCCGCGTAAAGATTATCGCGCAGTAATGGCTAGCATTGGCTCTTGCTTTTGATTATCGGCAGATACTTGCCCAGCATTCCATTGCAACGCCACAAAGTTATCCGTATTCACACACACACAAATGCAATATTAGTCAGGAGTTTATTACATATCTGCTAGCCATCTAAGCATTCGCATTATTTATTGTTGGCGCGTTGTCGTGCTGCACGCATGTACATGTCGCGCAGGACCATTGCACGCATAATATGCGCGCAGTGATCGCAAGCATCGCCATGTGACTTGAGATCATTGGCAGCCACTTGGCCGACATTCCATTGCATCGGATATAAGTTTAGTTTAATCTTACGCACGCACTAACACAACATTCGTTTAATTTATGTTCCGTTAATGTAGTGTTTTTTTTATCGTATACGTAGGATGGATGGCAATGGAAAAGGTCAGAAATGAGATATAGAAACTACACAATCAGCAACCACGATCGCACGGCATATATTGTTCAGATCAAAGATGTACTGACTGGTCATGGTGATGATTTATTTGCCAAATTCTGAGAATCATGTTTTGGTAAGCTATTGCAGATTTCAAGCAAGGTTGATTGATGCAATAAAGTCGTCTACCACTTCCTCACATGCGAGATAGTGAAGGATGGAGGTGATCAGACTGAGATGTGGTTTCAGATAGGGAAGAAAAGGCTTAGATTCAGTCGGTTTGAATATGTTCTGATCTGCGGGTTGAATTTCGACCCTTCAAATTTTAATCCACATAAAGCACACAAGGATATATCATCCCACTTCTATAGTCGGGTCCTACGGAAGAAGCCGATAACGCCGGGTGCTCTGAGAAAGAAGTTTAATGAGAAAAGTGGCCTTGGGGATGACTCGTAAGACTATTTAAAGGCTGCCAAAGTGTTGTTTGTCAGTGGTGTGTTGTTTGGACTGGACTCCGGGAATTACATTCATGAATGATTGTGGGTGTTGGTTGAGGACGAAGAAAAATGGGAATCATTTCCTTGGGGCAGCTACTCATACCAAAGACTGTTGCATTACTTAAACAATATCCCAACGGCACGGAAGAAAGATGCTATAAGAGATTCATACCACATATATGGGTTCTCACTAGCATTCACGGTATGCTGAGATTAATTCCTTTAAGAGCTGTGATTTCACTATAATTATATGATATTTTGCAATAGGTTAAATTCATGTAAACTCAGAACTTTGTATACACTATCTTGACGCATGCATAGATCTATTGTGTTGTCCCACTGCTGGGTGAGACTTGTGGTGGTGTTGCATCATCGGATGCTATGCCGAGAGTGTTACGGTATTTGTATAAATTTAAGAACTGTGATTTGAAAGACATCAGAGAGCAAGTGTGGATCATTCAAAGCGTTCCATTTAACGTTCCATCATTCGTTCGACTTTTAAAAACTACCACTCATGTGTTCAAACATTCTTTGAATACAGCTGTTCCGCAAGCTGAAACCTTTGGACCTTGAAAGTGCCTTTCAGTATTGGAAGAGCATAGAACAAGGTCCATTTCTTTTGTAACATGCTCCTCCACACCGTGCAGCTAAAAAACGACCGAATGTGGCGGCTCAGGCAACTCTACCTGGCCGGGCAGCACTCCCTGGTCCGACAACCAACCCTACACCCATTGAGGTACCATTCACGGACATCCGGGCAGACGAGCTGTTGACCAACAACCCTGAACGGAATACGAGCACCATTGTAGATGATTGCTTCTTTACTAACACCCCCGAAGGCAATGAGTCATTGAATAGGGAAAGTTTGGACGAACGTGGATAGCAACCTGGACCTTCCTGCCGGCCAGTGGAACCTGGCACGACTCAGACGATGTCCACGAGAGAAAGAGAGTTATTTATGAGGGAGTGTCATGATGTGGCCGAGAGAGCTGCTCGATTAGCGGCTGAGCAAGCCTCTCAGCTTGTGGCTGATCTTGCAGCACAACGTGCGGCTCAGGAAGTGATGAACAGAATGTAGAGCTGGCTTTGTAAAATTCTGCTGTAGCCCCCCAAACAAAAAGAAAGTCTCGAGCGATCCGATGAACAGGATAGCAGCCAGGTGTGTTCATGTTGTGTGCATATAGTATTTACGGTGAAAATTTATATTAATTAAAAACTAATTTGTTCTTGTAATTCAGGACGACTGGGGATGGCAACCACCTGAATTCAAATGGGAATGGAACTCCCCGCAAGACACACAGTCAGGGGATGAGAGTGGGGGTTGGCCTATCCCGAAGAATGGGAATGTACTCTGTGCACATGGCTCGGTTGTGACCACTTTGTCCGCATCTAGCACATCTAGCTCTAACCCGACGTCCTCCCGATGATGACTGACTTTCTGATCGGATTCTACTCATACATGGTCGGCCAGCCTGTCGCGGATTAGGAGGCGCCGAGACGACCCTACTGGCCATTTTAAGTGGTATATTCCATTCATCAGGATGGGCAACCGGAAACACCTCTGCCGAATATATCTTACCGGGGTTCTCAGTAGTGTAATAGTTGTTCACATATGAATAGAGATGTTGGTTTGCTTTACTGTAAGACAAACGTAACTCGATTAGGACATCGTCATCGAACAAATGTATAGGGAATGCAATGATAAATCCTTTTGTACGAAAACATGTGCCGACCAAATAAGATGAAACTTCAAAGTTTAAGAACTAACCTGATGGCTGCAGCTGCGTGGGGGCAGGGGATGAGATTAAGATCGAACTCGAGACACGAGCATTTTCTCACCGAAAGGTCAACAGTGTAGTGTTTCATTCCACTTGTAACCTTGAACTTCATGGCACTAATGGGTTGAACAGTCATTATCTTACCCTGTTCAATCGATTTCGCAACCTCACCAACGGCGTGCTGCATCAACGGATGTGACCTCCCTAGAGCATTTTTACGTCGCTCGTAAAACCAGCAACCAATCAATGTTCGTACACACTCTAAGAGAGTGCATACCGGCAACCTTCTCTCCCAACGAAGTCATCCATTCAAACACTCAGCACAATTAGAGGTCATAAATTCGTAGCGACGGACCGGTGACTTACAACGTGGCCATCAGATCGGATCTGCATCCTGTAACCTCTTGTATGCACCGTTCTCGGAGGCAATCAAAATATTCCTCATGTGTTTATCAAATTCATGAGTGCGATAACAATTGGCCGCTTTTTGGAACATGGCCACCACATTGGCGCCCCACCTCTTTATGTTGTTCTGTAAGTGGTAGACACAAATTCCATGGGCTATTCCTGGATACACCGCTGCAACAGCATTCTTTATGCTATTGTGTTGGTCTGAAACAAACAACATATCGTCAGAGCAGCCATATGTCCTCCTAAGCTGTCGCAAAAACCAAATCCATGTTGCATCATTCTCTTTGTCTCCAATTCCAACTGCGAGCGGGTAAATCTGTTCATTTCCATCCTTTGTCGCAGCGATAAACATAATCCCTTTGTATTTCCCTTTCAAATGAGTAAATCCGGAGCAAAGTATGCACCAATAATTTTGGATGCAATCGTTCACTGTCCATTGTCGTAAAAATCTTCCTAGCATGAATAGGGCACGTCCCATTGGAAAACCCTCCACTGTTCACCTTGAGCTGAAGCGCGCATTGAGAACGTATAGCGCTCTTTGTGCCTGCAATGAACAGAAAACCGAGTCTTTGAGGAACGCTCGATCCTGTACTCCACCCGATTCAGAAGATGATACAATTCCAAAGAAGTGATTATTTAATTTTTACTAGAGAAGGTAGAACCCAAACAAAGTATATCACGGGTATTAACACTCAAATCGATACCCAAATCATTCAAAGGGAGCGCCGCTTGATAAAATGCCCCTGGGATGATCCACTACCCTCCATGTCAGCACGATACCTCGAAAGCATCATCCTGCACATTGTCTGTTTCACACCTGGAGACACTTGGTGGGGCGGGCGTACGGTGCATTCCACAGCAGCCGTCGAGGTCATCAGCCTCTTCATCGGCATATACTTCTTCCCCATCATCATCATAATATGTTTCATCATTCCCCTGATCATACGTTCTGCACCGCTCTTCAGCGCTGAAATTCTCATCGTTGCTGCGGACACTGGTCTCATCATTCACACGCTCCTCATCATCATCAAGTGTCACATTATCCTCTTCGACACCCACAGTATCATCGGCATAGAAAAAATTTTCCACACGGTGCACTATTTCAACCTCGGTACGTCTATTAATTGGATTATCATGTGCGTGTGATTTTGGACAAACATTTTGGGAATGCAATAATCCCACAAAGCTATTATGGGCTGGTATAGTAAATCGGTGATGCGCTTATGTAGGTGTTGTTTTATCAAAGGTTTCAACGTATAATCTCAAAAATGGGACAACACTGTTAGCATGATCCAAGTCTGAATCATTTTTAATCCTAAAACGAATCATTTTACCATCGGCAGATAACATCAGAGTAGAAATAGCATACTTATAAAGGTTTGGATCCTCACTAACAATCCCAACAGCTTCGTCGAATAAGAGAGGGTACGTCATACCACCCGATGGAACATGGACATACTCTTCAATCCCATTTATATAAGTGTTGCCTCTCCAAAACCCACCATGATGTAAAACAATGTTTCTGTCGTCCATTTGCATGAGGAGAGATATAAATGCATATATAAGAGTACTTCAATCAATTTAACGTAAAATTGTGGACTTCCTGTGTCGAATGACAATTCAACAGTCGGGGAATACGTTTTCAATTGTATGTTTAACAGTTTTAATGGTGTTATATTGATGTCGATACACATTATATTCAAACAGAAACAATGGCGATATTGTACCCCATATGCCGATGATGTTGTCGGTGCCAATTAAAGAATGGAAGATGCAAGTGAGCGAGCATAAGTTATAGGTTAGAATTTGACTAACGATCTATTTAAGGATTTTAATAGCAATTGCATAGAAGCCGATACACATCCTACACAAACGGACGCAATGGCGATGTTGCACATATATCGGCAGTAAATCTTGGGCCGAACAAAAATACACTGCGCATAATGTATGTGCGCAAATTACATGCGCGCATCGTGGCGGAGGCCCTGCGCGCATGACCGCCCTCCGACGCACGCGCGCCCGGTGAACGGCCGCCATGCGCGCACCATGGAGTCCACTCTGCGCGCGATGTCGTGCACGCGCCATAAAGCGTGCACTAACAAGCGCGCATTATTATCGGAGTGTCAGTCATCGCGCGCAAACTCATCTGCATCTGCGCGCGAAAATTAGCGCGCAATTAAGAACATTATTTATATTTCTCAGGGATTCGATTCATTACGAAAATGTGAATGAGGTGAGACAGATACCTTTCAAATTAGAAGCCAGAAGACTGTAGTTCACGTTTCACACTTTGCAGTTGAGCGCCGTCTTCTGCTTTTCGCGGCCCCTGTGTCAGTAAAAGCAAAATCGACTCCACTCTAGTTCGTCCTCGCATGTGCCAGCGGGCAAAGAAGCTCTCACACCTCCGATCGAATTCGTCTTCGACTTCTGCTTCGTCTTGCCCCGATCGAAACTCACGTTCAAATTTTTGGGAAAAGAAATGGAGGGGGAAATTTCGAGATTTGGGGAACTTTAATTTCAAAAATTAAATTGATATTCGTATATATATTTTCAGGGCAGAGGGGCATTATGGTCCAAAGTGGCTAAAAACTATGTTTAAAACTTACTGGCTAAATTAAATCTTTTAAAGCTTTAAGTGGCTAAAATAGTATTTCCCTCTATAATAAATTTAACAAAAATGGGTATTTCCATACTTTTTTTTAAAAAATGACATCATCATCTTTTCAAAAAAAATTGATAATTTTAAACAATCATAACTTGCTCGTTTTAAATTTGATTTACGCAAATAATATATCAAATTAAAGCATTATTCATTCTCTTCATTTAAAACCAGGATTGATTGCATATGTTTGTCTGAACAAAAATTGATGAAAAATACAATACACACACAAGTTGTAGCTATGAGACGACGGATTGGAATTTCCTGTTACACTCTCTGTGTTACACCCCGTGTTACACTTTTAAATTATGAGTTTTTCTTGTATTTTTTTTCTTCAATTTTATTTTTTTGTGATTTAGTTTAATTGTATCATTGTTTTTAGGGTTCACCCCACCCAAATAGGGTTTATAATTACTTTTTAATATTTTATTTTTGATTTCTAATTATTAATTCATTATTATGATTTATTTTTAAAAAAATATGTTTTATAATTTTTTAATTCATTTTTTTGTTGATAAATGTTGACTATGATTATTTATATTATAATTAATTTTTATTTTATAATAAATATTGTTAAAATCACAAATCTAATGATGAAACACTGAGTGAAATACAAGAAAGTGTAACAGGAAATTTCAACCCTGAGAGGACATTGTTAATAGGTACCAAAACAAAAAAGAACCCATGAATTAAAAACTAGAACATAAATTAAAAAGAAAAAAAGAATTCTCCCTAGCTTAATTATCTAATTAACTACGCCACATTCAAGATTTTGGCAACAAAGCAAATTATTAAATATCTTAATTAGGTCAACTTTTCAAATTAGTGCTAATCGCGATCCCCGAAAAATGCGCTAATAAAATGGTATATAATCATAATGAAACCTTCTAATTAATTCTTAACAATAAATTGATAAATTAAATTGAGAGACTAGTTTACCTAAAGATATAAATTATCGATTAGTATCACTAAAGGAAATTTTCCTACTCAGTCACCGCGCGTGTCTATTAGACCGATGAATGAAAATAGCAATTACTAATATAAATTATTAGTAATATAATAGCAATAGCAATATATATATATAGCAATGGCATTGGCGTGTCCTCAACTACTGGGGAATAAAGCTTATCCTGATATATCATATGTGAAGCCGAGAATGAAAATAATCTATTCAATGATGAGCTGCGAATTTATTATAGGATTTATATATCCAGTCAACCTTAGAGAAACCTAGCTGCCCAAGAAACATGAATATTAGTCATCAGCATTAAACAATATGAAAATTTTAATTAGCTACATTCAATTCAATTACATGATCGAACCACTAACTATTATTAATTCATTCTTAATTACTCCGAAACTGTCCCAATGTTGATGCGTGGGGGCAGCATTTAATTTCTTGCAGGAGTTTCCTGATTACATTAATCAGCACGAGAATTTCTCCATTATAAATAAGTAGTTGAGTTTTAATCATTTAATCATTGGATAACTGATCGATATATATCGAGAACTTAATTTAATCAGCTTTGACATTCCAATATTCGCAATGGCATCATCTTCGTTTAAGAAAATCCAACCTCCAACTAATGGAAAACTAATCACTATTCTGAGCATCGATGGAGGAGGCATTCGCGGCATCATACCGGCCAAGATTCTTGAATTTCTTGAATCCGAGCTCCAGGTACTTACTTCCCCATTCACAAAAAATTGTGTTAGACGATATGGCGGGTTAACAGTACTATATCAGATGTATCCGATGGTGTATATATATATATATATTTGTAGTTCTGTTTGGTTTGATTGTGTTTGAATCCAAGTATGATTAGACATTTCCAATGATTAGAAACCGACCTAACATCCAAACCGAAACCTAACTATCCAAACGGCGGATTTGATTAATGTTACGATTTCGAACCTTGGTTTGTTAATCGTTTTTTTTCCTCTTTATTTTCAAATGACTTTGATACATGTTATAAGTTTTGTAAACAGTATAGTATTCGGTTATTTGATTAATTGAGTTGAAAACGAGTTAAAAGTAAGAAATTTCTTGAATCTAGTCTCCAGCTAGTATATCCTGATTCACAAAAACTTGTGTTAGACTATATGGCAGGTAAGATACAACACTATATTTATATCGGATGGTATGTATATTTGTAGTTTTATTTGGTTTGGTTGTGTATGAACCCGGATATGAGTAGACATGTCCAATGGTTAGAAACCGGCCTAACCTCCGAACTCAAACCTAACTGTCCAAACAACGGATTTGATTACGGTTATTCTTTCAAATCGTGGTTTGTGAATCTTTTTTTCCTTATTTTTAAATGAATTTTGATATTATTATAAGTTTTATAAATATTAATTTTCGTTTATTTGATAAATATGAGGTAAAAAGAATGAAAAAGTAAGAGATTTGAAAATTAATGTACAACTTATATAAGATATATAATTCAAATTATAAATCACAATTTAGAAAAAAGTAATAAATTTCCATTAATCTTACACATGTTACTTATTAATTACATATTATAGTAGAAAAACCCATACAATTTTTAAAAATAATATATATATATATATATATATGGCACCATTCATTTATAAATATTAGTCTTATGTGTAATTTGTAGATAAATCATATATAGAGCTGTAAACAAACGAACCGAGCTGAACATCATGATGTTCGAGCTCATCTCGTTAAGGAATATTTGAGCTCGAGCTCAATTCGAATTTTTTTCCTCTTTTTCAAGCTTGGCTAGATAAATATTTATCATGCTCGAATTCGGCATGAGTTCTGCTCGTGAAATGCTAAAAAATGTACTAATCGAGCCCAAGCTCGAATGATAAAAAAAAGTTCATTTAATTTACACGTTCGAGTTCAAGCTCGAAAAAAATAGGTTATTTAATTTATCCCTTCGAAATATTTATAATATTAATGAACATGTTCGATTAGTCCCAAGCTCGAACATATGTCGTGAGTTGACCAAGCCGAATACTACTCTGTTCGAGCTCAACTCGATAATTTTATTGAGCTCGATTCGAGGCTCGAACTTGGCTCGTTTAGAAAATGAACGAGTTTTGAACGAGCTTTTTTTAAGCAAAGTTCCGAATAGCTCGCAAGTAGCTCTATTCATTTATAGACCTAATTATATCCTTTGGATCTGTTACATGGATGTATGATCAATTTTATTTTAATTGCTTCTTTATAGTTATTTATGTAGTATGTGATATTTGTCACGAGAAATTTATACTATTTTTACGTTTCAAAATATTTAAGTTGTTATTTTGTTTGCTTTTTTTGACATCTACGATGCTTGTAATTTAACTTGGAGAGAAATGATAATTAATATAACATATTGTTATGCTAATTTTACATTTCAGAATGCTTAATATATTATTTCTTAATCTTAATTTTTTCACATTGAAAATGCTCAAAGAAATTAAACAAAAAGGTTGATTCGATATATTTGCTCTGAAGTGTATCTACAATAAAAGCAACAACATTTTTTCTTAATTCCCCCAAACTAATAATGGCCATTTATCTAAATAAATTATTGAATGTGATTCATCCACAACACAGGGCCTATGTTTGCATGCTAAGGCTCTCCTATATATATGTGTGTGTATATACATGTAAATTAAAAGATCGAAAGACAGGACCATTGGTGCCACGGTTACGAGAATTCAGAATCAAAATCGAACATTTAAGGCCACAATTTGGGTTACGATTTGTAAAATGAAACCATGGTTCTCTCATAAAAAAATTACCCACCCCCATTAACACGTCTAGGTATATATAATGATCTGACAAAAGACTCCTGATTCCCATAATTTATTGTGATATGATTTGATATATGCGCGAATTGAAGATTTAAAATGCTCAGAAACTGGACGGTGAAGAAGCTCGAATTGCAGACTACTTTGATGTTATTGGTGGAACGAGCACCGGAGGGCTGATGACTGCCATGCTTACGGCTCCTGATGCTAATAATCTCCCCTTGTACGCTGCTAAAGATATTACGCCCTTTTACGTCAACAATGGGCCTAAGATATTTCCGCAGTATGTATATCTCTATTTAATGATTCATTGTACGTAAATTAATTAATTGCTAAAGATTCATGCATGCGTGTGTTTGATTATATATATGTATTATTGTAGGGTATTTGGATCAATTGGAAGCACAATTGGTCAATTAGGAGGGCCCAAGTACGATGGGAAGTACTTACACAAGTTGTTGAGGGATGGTTTAGGGCAGACTCGGTTGCATCAAACCTTAACCGACGTTGTCATCCCAACCTTCGATATCAAGAACATGCAGCCAACTATCTTCTCCTCATACCAGGTCTCTCTCTCTCTCTCTCTCTCTCTCTCTCTCTAGATTATAATTATAGTATATATATAATATAATTTAACATTTAATTATTTGCAGATAAAGAATTCGTCTTACATGGACGCCCTGTTATCAGACATATGCATCGGCACATCCGCCGCCCCCACCTATTTTCCGGCCCATCATTTTACAAACGCCGATGACTCCGGCCAATCTTGGGATTTCAATCTTATCGACGGAGGTGTGGCTGCTAACAACCCGGTACGTAATTAATTAATTATCCATGCATGATGCATGCATACCGCATACGTTCGTACTGTACGTTGTTTGAGTTTGAGTTAATTGGTTGAAATTAATTAATCAGACATTGGTTGCAATAAGAGAAGCAATGAAACAAGTGTTGCAAAACTACCCAGATTTCTTCCCAGTTCAGCCTCTGAACTATGACAGATTGCTAGTGATCTCACTAGGCACAGGAGCTGCCAAACAAGAGCAGAAATATACGGCGGAAATGGCGGCGAAATGGGGAGTTTTCAGCTGGCTTATTCAGGGAAATTCTTCACCTATAATCGATGTCTACAACCAATCTAGCAAAGATATGGTCGATTATTTCTTATCGGTCGTTTTCGAGGCTTTCAACTCCCAAGATAATTACCTTCGCATTCAAGTAATTAATTCATTATATGCTTTTGTTTTTGGAAGAATTATATATCTCGATCGGAACAGAAAATTGAAAATACATATGCATGATTTGAAATGAGTGCAGGATGAGACGTTGAAAGGGGCAGCCTCATCCATTGATATTACAACCAAGGAGAATTTAGATGAGCTTGTCAAAATTGGACAAGACTTGTTGAGGAGTCCAGCTTCCAGAGTTAATCTGCAAACAGGAAATTCCGACCCTATACCAAACGGAGGCACAAATCAGGATGCTTTGATCAAGTAATTCTATACTACTTAATTTATTAAATATTGATTAATTGAATGTTATTGAGTTTTCTTTTTAATGTAATAATGCAGGTTTGCCAAAATACTATCTGATGAACAGAATCTCCGGCGCTCCAGCTCCCAACAGCAGATCGAATAACGTAACTAAGGATCGATCCTACATGCAAGATATATATATATATATATACACATGCATTACTTAATATTTTATTTTATTTTTTTGTAATAAGAACCCCAAAAAAATCACAAAATAGCTAGGAATGAACTGCACTATGCAAGCTCTGTTATACATATTCTTGGTTATGTAAATAAATAATCTTCCTGTCCAGGAAGAGGACCATTTGTTGTTTGTTTTTCCATGTACAATTTTCACACAGCTGTTTTTTTTTTATTAATATTAATTTCTATTTGAAAACCAATATGGTCTTGAGCAATAAATCGAATCGAGTTGAACACTAGCAAAACTTCTGATATGCGTAACAAGATGGCTCATACAAGAAAAGAAGAAGAAAAGGTGAAATTTGCATTACATACAGCATAGAATTAATTAATTATATTGCATGCAATATTAGAGCAATATGTCAACCCCAAGTCTGCTAATCTGGGCCTAAGTAGAGAAAGCCCAATTACTCGGCAGAATGGGGCATGTTGAGGGTTTCGAGTCAAATCTCATCCTTTAATATAAAACTGCTCTTGCACTTTGATAATTTGTTGGGAAATTCTAAATAGAATCCTCATTTTACTCTTCATAGTCTTCATTATTTTAAAAAATATAAAAATAAATATGATAAGTCATTTTTATCCCAAAGCTTCAAAACTTAAAATTATATAAAAGCCTCCTATAATATAGCCTCCATTCCTTTTTATATAACTAAAAAAAAGATCATACAAAAAATCATAAAAGTCGTATCCTATATTCAATTCCCATTTTTTTATAATTGAAAGTGACACCTGGTGTTGACGTTGCCACCCAAGATGAATAAATGATCCAGATCTACATCTCATTGAAATTGCAAACTCTTCATCTCCACAAATGGATATCTCAATCTCATTGCAATTGCAATTATCATCTCGCCGGCAATGGGAAAACCTCCCCCCTACTAATGTGAATTCGTCAGAATTTCAATATTGTTTTAAGAGATTAGTTGATTCCATTGATGAACTTGGCGAGAAAATTAATTCAATAATATATTCATCTTTATTTTTTAGTGCAAAAACTGAATATATAAATCAACTAAAAATTAGCCAATTACATCAAAGCTAATTGGCTTCAAAGCATGATCTAGAAGTAAACTAAAACATTGAAACTCTGGTCCGTGAGCAATATTATGCGCGGTTGTATTGCATGATCTTGGGATATGTTTGAAATCCACCACCTCCATCAAACAAGCTATATTTCAGATGTCACAAATGACAATTTCACCATAAAGTTCAACAAAGATTGGAGGCGAATAATTCTACTGAAGATTATGTAGTGCAAATTTAAGTGCAATTCTTGAAGGCAGTTAATACCTTTAATTAATCCCTTGCTATGACACCAACAAAGATTGGAGGCCAAGAATTCCACTGAAGATTATGCAGTGCAAATTTAAGTACAATTCCTTCAAGAAGAGTACTACTTCTTGTCACAGAACTTCATTTTTTCCCTGCTCATATTCATTTTATCTCTCCTTGTTCCCATCCAAAGTTGAGTTTTGTTTAATTTAGTATGTAGTTCGAATTCCATAAGCTAACTTTTAGATGATGTTGATGAGCAACATTGAACACTGTAAAAGAATGGGGGCTATAATGTAGAGACTATGATATAGTTTAGGTTTTGGGGGCTAAGGGATAGAAAAGGTTTATCGTATTTATTTTATAATTTTTAAAATAATGGGGGGCTGTGAATAGTATACCGGTGGTTGTGTTTAGAATTTTCCTAATTTTTATTAGTTCAACTTAGAAAAAAAAAATTGAAGTTCACTCAAGTTTTCAAACTAAGAAATTTATTACTTATGTTGATCTTTCTATAACTATTCAAATAGACACAATTCCAAGTGGCGAAGTAGTTGGGCCGGATCGAGCCTCTGTAGTCATTGCAAAAATCGAGTCGGCCCGATACTTTGTAGGCCACTTGGCTAGATCCGGTGCATGTACCTCAATTGATAGAGCTCTACTCTTGTAATTCGATCCAATCTTGTCCTAATGCGGGCTCATTGAGGTTGCCTATCGGGCCTATACATGAAATCAACCAGGGTCAACATTTTTAGGGCATATGATTAGGCAGATTAATTCATCCGAAGAGAGGGAGAGAGGTGGGTGGGTAGGGTGGGGGGGGGGGAGTGCTATATTTCAATGTCGAGAGGAATCTAGCCAAATTGACTCGGACCGAATAACTCGACATCCCGAAAGAGTTAGCCCGAAATTAATTGGGTTGATCTGAATAGTCCGAATTTCTATTGTTTATCTTTATATTTTAGTTAAATATTGAAAGTTTTATATTTGATACCGTTAATTTAAAATACTAAAAATATGACTGTTGAAACTTAAATGATTAATTTAATAAATTGACAAATTAGTACATGATAAAGATTTTTTATAAATTTATTGGCCCAATAGGCTAATCTGAAAATCGAAAGATTATGATTAGGGCCAATAATTTACAATCTAGAGAAAATTTGATCCAAATTAAATAGTATCGAGCTGACCCGAAACTGAGCGGATTGACTTGATTGAAATGGCTACCTATAATACTAATGTCTACCCGGCCATTTCTTTACCGCTTAACCACATTACATGATTAGTATTGTATTATTATGCTAATTATTTATGTCCAAGTATGATTAAAAATCCTAGTTTGAGTTTAAGTGGGAACATTAATCTTACACCTACATTATTTCCAAGAATCACACGAGTGAAACCATACTTAAAATTACAAAAAAGGGTAGAAACAATGGAATATTGGATACTGGTAGTAGGTACAAATCATGTAAAGCTTTATTCACATAAAACCTGGAGAGGATCTTATGGCTGTAACCCAAAATGAAAACAATCAAACTTGACCCCATAACCTTAATTTTTTGTCATAAAAGGATTTAATTTTGTAAAAGACAAAAGGTGTTTAATTATGTAATTATATGATATATAAAGGTGGGGGCATACATAACATAAGGTCCCCCACACATTGAAAAGTGAGAGGGCATATGCATATGCTACCATCATAAAAATTTGGGACCCATTATTGTCCATCATCATTAATCTATGATGGTTTTATCCCCACGCCTAATTTTCAAACAATTATTGCCTCCTCCTCCCCCTTTTTCATTTCTTTTTTGCCATCATTTTTTTAATCTATATTACTATGTGGACTGTGCTGCCTTCCTTTTTTTTCTTTTTTTCCTTTTTTTTCTGACTAGTGATGAATCATCTCCAATCCAACGTGCCGCGCACACGGTGGCTTAGAGAATATTGATATATTTTTTAAAAAAAATGAAATTATATCAGTATTTCGATAACTGGATTGATGACTAAATTCACATTTCTTATAGATTTCATTGGTTAATTGCCTTAAAAATCATCAACTTTGAACTTAGTTACAAATTTAATATGAACTTTAAAATTAGATAATTAAAACATCAATTTTCAATTTGTGTTATTCAATATCCCCAATTTTTTATAAAATAAATTAACCTCAAATCCAATAAATAATTAGGGCCACTTTGATGTCATTTTAAAAAATTGATGGTCAAGTCATGATGGGCTCCAAGAAATAAATAAATTGTATGTTGAATTGGAGCTCAATTTATTTTACCAGATCCTCATTTAGCATTTTATTTTTGTTAGACAGTAAAGTATTCTACTAATTTTTTTGAGATGATTTTAATTTTCCATTCCCTTTTAAGAATAATTTATAATATCAAGTTCTGGTATAATTAAATTATTGTTATAATATCCAATACAATTGTGGTCGTTTTCCAATTTCCAGCTTATATACGTCCGTTCAATATTTAATATGTATCCTCGTATTATGATTCTGTTTGTTGTTGCTTTTATGTATTATCTCATTTTTATACATACTTAAATAGTAGTTGTGATGGACATATATATTAAGATTAGATCTTGATATCTTATTAATATTATATTTTAAATTTAATTATATTTTATTTTATTTAGATTACGTTATCAATTAGGAAATTTATTTAATTTAGGTTTTATATTTATTATCTTCCAAGTTTCTCGTATATTATAAATAGATAGGTCTAGATTGTTATTATAAGAGTTGAATTTAATAAAAGGTGTAATATTTATATGCAATTCGGTATTCTTGTGAGAATAATGATATTGTTCTTGTGTTGTTCCGGGTATTCTCAGAATCAATAAATTATATACACTTCTACCTGCAGCAGTTGGTATCCAGAGTCAATCTACGCTCCGTTCGTTGATCCTGATATGCCGATTCATGTGATTGAAGGTTCCATGGTTGCTAATATCTTTCATGGTTTGTTTTCTGACAATTTTTCATTTTCAGACGATGTTGTCGACGACGGTTATAATGGTCCACCGATTTTTGATGAAGAGGTGGATATCTTCTCCGACGAAACTCATCTTCTTGATGATTTGAGGTCTATGGGTGGTGACTACGATGGTCCTTCGATCTTTAATGATGAGATGATGGTCGTGTCCTGTGACGATGTTGCGTTAATATGTTATGACTATAAAAAAATGTCGCCTAATATGGTTGCACCAAGAATGAATGTGCCACCGTCAACACAATGTTCTCTAGTGCATGATGATCGTTCGCAGTTGTTCAAGAGTGTCATTATTTATACTGGTTTCGTAGTTTTTTTACTCGCACACCCGACTTGTGGTATTGAGGAGATTTGAATCAGTGACCTTTGGTCTCTAAACAATCTCACTTCATCACTGGGCTATCCCCACCGAGACCTACTGGTTTCATGTTTGTATTTTCTTCCAATGACAAACATGTTGATTCTTTGATGAGTGATGCCTCAATATATCATCTCAATTATGCATGTTCTGAGGATGTTGTTACATATCATTTTTGGCATTTTCTTCTCATTTTCGATTTGAGGGCGAATCGTGTCAAACTTCGGGTGAATGATGGAGATATATATCAAGATTAGATCTTGATATCTTATTTATATTATATTTTAGATTTAATTATATTTTATTCTATTTAGATTACGTTATCAATTAGGAAATTTATCTAATTTCGGTTTTATATTTATTATCTTCCAAGTTTCTCGTATATTATAAATAGATAGGTCTAAATTGTTATTAGGGGAATTGAATTTAATAAAAAGTGTGATATTTATATGTAATTCGGTATTCTTGTGAGAATAGTGATATTGTTCTTGTGTTTTTTAGGTATTCTCATAATCAACAGATTATACACGCTTCTACCTACATCAAGTTGTCAAATAATTAGTAATGAGATGTTAGAATAAACTTATTGTTATAAAATTTAATTTGATAACTGATTTTTCATAAGATAGAGCTATAAAGAAATATATGAAATTATGTGCTACCTTGCAAATTGCAATAGCCGCCGATAATGAATGGGTTTGATCCTATTATAAAAATGTTGACTCGATCTTGTGCTCTTTTATTCTAAGTTGTATGGTTTAATTGACTTATGTTGCATTCAATATTCAGCACATTGGCCTCTCTCTCTCTCTCTCTCTCTCTCTCTCTCTCTCTCTCTCTCTCTCTCTCTCTCTCTCTCTCTCTCTCTCTCTCTCTCTCTCTCTCTCTCTCTCTCTCTCTCTATATATATATATATATATATATATATATATATATTTCAACATACGCAATATTAATGACAAAACTATGAAAATTATGTAATGTGTAAGTATTACTTATTTATTTATATTGATGTCCACTCAAATATATATATATATACAGGGAATGGTTAAAATAGGAACCCAATTTTCCTGTGAAAATTTAGTAACCGATCCTAACCTTAGATTTAATTAGATCTAATGACCATAATTTAGTCAAAATTTTAGTCAAAATAAGGTGGCAAACTTGTAATATTTGAGAACTTAATGAAAGCAGTGCTATTTTCGTAATTTAGAAATTAGGTTATGTTTTTTCGGATTTTGGGCCCAATTCCCGAAATTAAATAGACAACACTTTAAAACCGTTGTCTTTTCTGGCGTTGAATTAATATGCTAACATGAGAGATTTATATTGCTAACATCAAGAGATTCTGTTGCTAACATGAGATAGACTCATATTGCTAATTTGACGAGATCATAATATTAAATTGACACGTATTAAACGCCAAACATATAACATTGGACCACATTTAAAATGATTTTGTGTAATATGTGTAACATCATTCATACTTACAACATATTGCTAATGTGTTAGAAATATACACATTACTAATATGTGACTAATTATTTGCTAATATGTTAGTAACATGTTGCTAATATGTGAATAATGATATGCTAGTATGACTTAAATTCTCAAATATTATAAGTTTTCAAAATAATATTAAGCATTGATAAAGTTATAATTGTTTATGAACTTAACTATATATAGCTCATACTTTAACTATTTTCTCATGAAAGCAACTTAAGATTCAAAGTCATGCATAAAAAATTCATGTTAGCAACATAAACACAAGATATGAGCAATATTGTGATATCATATTAGCAATATCTGACAGTTATGAGTTGAATATATGTGAAAAAAAGTTTTTTATATTTTAATCAATTTTTGTTCAAATAAACATATGCACTATGGATCATAAATGAAAGAACATGAAAAAATCTTTAATTTCATATATTTTTTGCGTAAATTGAATAAAAACGAGTAAGTTATGATTATTTAAAGTTTTTAAGAATTTTTTAAACGATGATTACATCACTTTATAAAAAAAATCTGGAATTACCCCTTATATTTCGAATTTTATATATTTACAACTATGCCACCACCTTTTTATCCGCCATGTCATCATCAAAATTCTTGAATTTGATTGGTTCCTAGATTCTCACGGGGGTTGGTTCCTATTTGAACCCGCCCTTATATATATATATATATATATATATATATATATATATATATATATATATTATTGATGGATATAGATATGGATACAAGGCCACATCTAATGAGTTGACAATTAATGTTTGTGATTGCCTTAGGGTTTAAATGATTCGTCTGGCCTACTATAATTATTATGTCCAAAGTAATTAAAAGAGAGTTTAATTGCGTGTCAGTTCAAAAAAATAATGACTGTTTAGGAAAGTTAATTAACCACTAAAACTTTACACACACATCTATATATATATATATATATATAGAGAGAGAGAGAGAGAAGGGGGGAGTGGATCATATGAGAACTTATTCCCCATGTGAGAATTATGAACTCATCTCATTTATCCACTGCTTTGATTTAGATGGTTAAGATTTGGTCAAATTTTGATCAAAGACAAACATGTAATATTTGAATAGCTTAAAAACGATTAATTTTCGGAATCATATCGACAACGCTTTAAAATCGTTCTCTATTCTTATAAATTCCACTATGCTAAAATGAAAGTAATAGCATGCTATTATGATATGAATATATATATATATATGCTAATATGAATATATATGCATGCTAGTATGAACATATAATGATTCTACTATTAACGAACTATACTGCTGTTATTATGAGTAAATTTTACATGTTTTATGAATATTTTTCATGTTGTTATGAACATTTTTTCATTCTATTATATGTATATTTTCATGCTATCATGGATAATTTGTCATGCTATTATGAGTATAATATCGTGTTATTATGGACGAAAAAATATATCTTCAAGTAAACATATGAACAACGGATCTTAAATGAAAGATCATGAAAAGAGCTATAATTTGATATATAATTTGCGTAAATCTGATGAAAAATGAGCAAGTTATGGATGTCCAAAGTTTTAAAACAAATTATATAAAGATGTTGATGTCAACTTTGACTTGGAGTAAGTTTTCCCTCCTCACATTTGCCATTATGCAACCTTCTTTTTGTTTAAATCTGGACCATTGAGATTAAAGTATTGTGTGGTTGGAATGAGTTCCTAGTTCTTACACGGGGATTGGTTCTCGTACTAACCATCCCCTATATACATATATATATATATGTTAGTTTTGTATACTGGAAGACATGTCTTTGTATACTTTTCTGATGATATGATGATATGGATTTATTTTATTGCAGTCACTGTTTGTATTTACATTATTATATAATTGTTTATACATATTCAATATACTTACATTGTAGATGATATGGTGTGGGTGAACACACGGTAAGATCATATCATTAGATCCTTGTAATGTATTAAAAGGCTCACAGTTTAGATGGTCCTGAATACACCATCGGTACACCGTAGAATAATCTAATAGTTAGTTTATCTTGACTAATTGATTATTCTAATACACTTATTAGTGTATTAAGGAGGATCACGATAGGATATTGTTCTATACTCTGACACTATAAGTTAGAGAACAAAGATCCACAGAGTTCGGGTTCTTAACTTATATTTATTGGCGAACATATATATGCTTTGTTTATTGCTTTGATTTATCAATGAGTGAGGTTCTTTTATAGAATCAATAAACTCGATATTTTGGGTAATAGCATTTGCATATATGATGTGTCGTGCAATACATATAAGCACTGTGTCCTGGTGCACCAGGTTGATGATGTTCTTTTAAGGAAACACAAGTTCATGTGAAACCCTGCAGGTGGAATTTATTCCGTACATGATAAAGCTTGGGTGGTACTACTCAAGGTTTTAGATATTAATTAATTATAGCTGTCTGAAGCTTACATAATTAATTAATGAACATTAGATCTTAAACATGGGGAATGGCTGCATTAAAAAAGAAAGCATATTCACAAATATATATTAAATTGGTAAATCAGTATTCCTTCTTTAGTGGAACAAAAGTAATATTTAATTTATTTAATAATATCCTAAGTTTATTGGATATTGGAAATTAAATAAATTAGCAGGCCAATTTAATATTCTTCTAGATATCTGTTGTAGCCCAATGTGACTTTAATGGATTGGAGATGGAGGCCCAAATCCAGTAGGTTTGGACATCATAATTTTCGACAACCTCCTTATAAATAAGGAGGTGGGGATCGAAAATTATAGCATTAGAAATCATCCCCTCTATAGTCTCTTGATCTCCATAGTATCCATACCTATCTAGTAGATTTCAGCCCACCTTGAATCTAGATACAGTCCGGGAATACAGCAGAAGATCGAGAAGTGGAATTGCACTAGAGGTGCCTGTTGGTGTTGGCCCAATTATTATTTCAGGCCCAGTTCCTATCTATGCGGCCCAAGCCCTAAACCCTTAACCCTACCCGACGGTCCACTTACCTATTAATTGCGCTTCAATGATGTTGCTTGTTCTCGATGCTCTAGAATCCTCTATAATCTTCGATGGATCTGCTTCCATCTTCATCGCTCACTTCATAGAAAACCCTAGCATTCTCTCTCTCTCTTTCTGGATCTTCTCAGCTTGCTCCCACGGTTTCTCTAGCCGGAATCTGGTGTTGTGATTCTTATTTGGCTGATGAGTGTTTGGGAGAAGCTTGTGCTGAGAGAGAGAGCTTGAGCGACACCACCCCTGTTCTAACCCTAGCCACCGCTTCCTCTTCCCTTCCCTGGTCTGGACATTTTCCGGTCGCCAGAGTTGCCACCGCCGCCGTTCGTGGGAAAATCTGAGCCAACTGTGTCCCTTGGACACTTTTCCCACCGATTAAACTCTGATCTCATCTTTCTCTGGCTTATATCTCTCATGTTACTTGTTATCTGCTCTATCTCTCTGTTCTAACTTACTGTGTTCACGTGTGTGCAGATTTGGCCATCACAGCCCCTTTGCCTGTAAAGAAAACTTGTAGATTCACAAGATCTACACCTCTGAGGCCTCTTCAAGTTAAAGATCAAGTTGCTATTAAAGATTGAAGCCTTGCATCTCAATATTCACTGTAATAGTCTGTAATAGCTCGTATATTCTTTCTTTTATTTTATTTAGGTCTTGCTACTTGAGTAGCGTGTGTGTGAGACCGCAAGAGGAAAGGGAACCAAGAAGTGTAAACCCTGGCTAGGCGATACCACAACAGTGGTATCAGAGCCTGGTTTATCTAGCCGGGGGCACTTCCCTTGCCTCCATCTCACGCACCCCACCGCCGGTAAGGGCCGCGCCTCTCTCGCTCCCGTCGGGCTCCAAAAAAACAGTAAGTCCGACCCCTCCCCTGCCTGGGAGGGTCGGCTCTTGTATTAACCCTAAAACCTTAAAACTTTTATGTGTGGTATTTTTTCGATCCTGTGCTTTTCTTGTTTCCGCTCTTTTCTCTGATTCTCCCTTGGCATTCCAAGCCATTCCTCAAAACTAGCTTACGGTCGGGACCGTCTGGATTCCCCTGTGGGTCTCTTCAAAGCGGATTGCCCCGATAGCTATTTTGGGTAAGGGATTTTCAGTAGAAAAGGGGGTTTTAGGTTGTACTTGTGTTACTCTGTCTGGCATTGCTCTAAATTCTCTGTAATCCTCTGTTGGCTTATTTCTATTTGCTTTGATTCTTGTTCTTGTTGGAATCTGTTCTGAAAACTCTGTTTAAAGAGTTCCTGTAGATAGACTTAGAGATCTAAGTCTGGTTGTTGGCCTAGTTGGGTTTTGGGATTGACCTGAGTGAACCCCTACTCCACAGATCCATCTGTGCTGAGAACTGGGCTAGCCTCAGCTCTAGATTCCCCTTGTGCACCCATCTTTGGGCCTATAGAGTTGTTTTTTCTCCTGCTCTATGTGATTTTGTGTTATCCTGTAATTCGTGTGGCAAAATCTGATTTATTGGTGAAAGTATGCGCTCTCAGTGTGATTCTGTATGAATCTGTGAAAAATGAATAACTTGAGTGTTGTTCCTTTCAATGGAAAGGATGATTTTGGTGATTGGCAAACAAGGGTTGAGTGTATTTTGACAAAAGAAAATCTGCAAGATGTTATATTTGAAAGAATCGATGAAAATGAAGTAGATAAAACCCTTGTTAAATTGAATGCTGGTGCTAGAGCTACAATTTTATTAAATTTAAGCAGTGCTGTTGTAAGGCAAGTGTCTCATCATAGATGTGCTAAAGATCTGTGGGACTGCTTTGTTTGTGGCTAATTCTGAAGAGTCTGCATATTCTTTGCAAAATCAAATCATGACTTTTCAAATGGATCCCTCTAAAGACATTGATTCAAACATGCATGATTTTAATAAACTTCTGAAAGACCTAAAACTTGCTGGGGATGACACCCTTGAAAAGTATGCCCCTCAGATCCTACTTGGTGCTATTCCTGAAGTTTTTTCTGAAGTAAAATCAGCCTTAAAATATGGGGGGTCTAAGGTTACTTGTGATATGATTGTCTCTGGGCTTAAGGTAAAAGAAAATGAATTGAAAAAATTACAGTCCAAGCCTTACAAAATGAAATCCTTTATGTCAACAGAAACAACAACCTTAAGCCCTTTAGCCCAAACCTAGAAAATCCAAGTGATATTGCTGCTGAGAGGCACATGAGGGAATACAATCATGCTCATAACCTTCCCAGCAACACTAGAACCCACAACCTTGTTGAAATTTACTCCCAACATCCCAGAAATCAAAATCAAGCCCAAAGTCCTGGTCATAACCCCTCTCATTACCCTCCCAGAAACCAAAGCTTTCCCCAACACCAAAATTCAGATTTCAAACCCAAAAAGAATTGTTGGAACTGTGGGAAACCAGGGTACTTCTCAAACAGATGCAAACAGCTTAAAAGGGGCAGGGGGTTTGTGAATAATCAGGCTAATAATGTAATGCACTTTGATCACCCTGAAAACCATGTGTATAAAGATGAAGACTATGACTACCATGAGAATGGTGAACTTTATATGGTGCATTCTGATTGTGATTTTCAATTCATAAATTTCTCAAATGTTGTGTCTAAATCTGTGCATGAGTCTGAGTGGTTAATAGATTCTGGCTGTACTTTTCATGTCACTCCACACAAGCACATGTTTCACAACTTGCAACTTATAAACTCTGGATCTGTTGCATTAGCCGATGGACAACACTGTGATATAATTGGAAGAGGTGATGTGTGTCTCAAATTTGAAAATGAAAGCATGATTACACTCCATGATGTCAGATATGTTTCCAAATTGAAATTTAACCTTCTATCTGTCTCTAAACTAGCTGATCAAAAGCTATTTGGCTCTGTGAATCATAAATGCTTTCAATTTAAGATGAACTCCTTGATATGCTTTGATGCTCCCAGAAAAGGAGACTTATATGTTGTACATGCTTACTCTGTGCCTATCCAATCTGCTAATCTGGTGTAAAATGATAAAACTGTTTTATAGCATGCAAGACTAGGACATATGAGCAATAAAGGATTAGAAATCTTAAGAAATTCTGGTGCATTCAAGCATGACAAAGTATCTAGCATGACATTCTGTGAACCCTGTTTGATGGAAAAGCAACACAAGTTGCCTTTCCCTGTGTCTGGCCCATATCCTAAAGCTCAATTGAGTTCTGACATACTTGAATATATACATGCTGATGTGTGGGGACCTGCAAAGGTCCCAACCCATGGTGGTAACATGTTCTTCTTGTCCATTATTGATGATTTTTCAAGAAAGACCTGGGTGTTTCTAATGAAAAAGAAATCTGAAGTCTTTGAAAAATTCTCTAAGTGGCCTGCAGAAATTCAAAACTAAACTAATGAAAGCATTAAGTGTCTAAGAACAGATAATGGTTTAGAATTCTGTAATCAATCTATGGACAACTGGTGCTCTGATCTTGGAATCAAAAGGCACAAGTCTGTGCCTTACAACCCCCAGCAAAATGGGGTTGTTGAAAGGATAAACAGGACTCTCCTTGAGAGAGTTAGAAGCCTTTTGGCTGGTTCAGGCCTTGATAAGAAATTTTGGGGAGAAGCTCTAATGACTTCTTGTTATTTGATTAATAGATCTCCCTCTGTCCCATTAAAAGGCAAACTCCCCGAGTCTGTGTTCTATAACAAACACATCTGTCTGTCTAATCTGAGAGTATTTGGTTGCAGTGCCTATGTCCATCAAAAACTCAGTAAAATTGAACCAAGGGCTAGAAAATGCATATTTCTGGGATACCCTGATGGTGTTAAAGGGTATAGGTTATGGGATAAAACTCTGCCTGGGTTCAAAACTTGCATAAGTAGGGATGTTTCATTTAATGAATCTGTCTTTCCATGCTTAAATGAATCCTCACTTTCTGCTACTCCTTGTGAAGTGGAGAAAATTGATACCCCTATGTTCTGTCTAAGGTGGACCCTCCTCCACTAGAGTTTCCTAAGACCAATGTTCCAAATGATCATCCTCATGTGCATGATAACATTAGTCCTTCTGATTCCGCATCTAATCATGATTCTGAACCTGACAAACATGCTCATGTAAATGTATTTGAATCTGAATCGTCTGAATCTGAACATGAACAATCTGCTGAGCATGAACCTGAGCATGTGAACCTTGATAACTATCAATTGTCTAGAAATAGGCCTAGGAGAACTATCAAGGCTCCATCTAGGTATGATGGATGTAATTTGTCTATGTATGCATTCAATGTGTTCAACAATGTTGACTCCTCTGAACCTAAAACCTATAAGGAAGTTGTCACTTGTGTTGAATCTGATAAATGGATAGATGCCATGAAATGTGAAATGAACTCTTTGCTTGATAACAAAACTTGGATCCTTGTGGAAAAACCTGATACATGCTCTCTTGTGGAATGTAAATGGCTTTTAAAATAAAGCAAGAGATTAATAGTGTAAGGTACAAAGCTAGGCTTGTTGCTAAGGGTTTTACCCAAAAAGAAGGCATAGACTATACTGAAATATTTGCTCCTGTGGTAAAATTCACTTCAGTTAGGATAATGCTTGCCTTAACTGCTCATTTTGACTGGGAATTGAAACAAATGGATGTAACAACTGCCTTCTTGCATGGTGAATTAGAAAACAATATTTATATGAAACAACCTGAAGGCTTTGAAGATAAATCACACCCTGATCCTGTATGCTTACTGAAAAAATCTCTGTATGGATTAAAATAATCTCCCAGACAATAGAACATCAAGTTTGATACATGCATGAAAAGTTTAAATTTCTCAAGAAGCCAATTTGATCATTGTTTATATTACATGCAATCTTCTGTGCCTATGTTCTTATTACTTTATGTGGATGATATGTTGCTGATAAGCCCCTGCCTGAAAACCTTGAAGCATGTTCAAACCTGCCTGAGTGAAAATTTCAACATGAAAGATTTGGGAGATGCAAGGAAAATCCTAGGTATGAACATTGACAGAGACAGAAGTAAACACACTCTCTTGCTCCATCAATCTTCTTATGTTGAACAAGTGTTGAAAAAGTTTGACATGGATTTGTGTAAGCCTGTAAATGTCCCCCTTGCATCCCATTTTCAATTAAGTAAAGACCAGTGTCCCAGAAGTGACACTAATCTGAATGACATGTCTGGAATCCCTTATGCTAATGCCCTAGGGTCTGTTATGTACCTAATGATCAGCACCAGGCCTGACATAGCCTATGTTGTATCCTGTTTAAGTAGGTACATGGCAAACCCTGGGCTGCCTCATTGGGAAGCCCTGAAGTGGTTACTAAGATATCTAAAGTCCACAGCTTCTCAAGGTCTAATCTTTTCACAGTTCCCTGATGGTGTTAAGTGCATTGGCTATGTTGATTCAAACTATGTCAATGATAGGGATCAAAGAAAATCTACTACATCATATGTGTTCACTTTGTGTGGGTCATGCATAAGTTGGAAGTCTCAGTTACAGAGTATAGTTGCCTTATCATCTACTGAGTCTGAGTACATCGCTGCTACTGAAGTTGTAAAAGAAGCAATATGGTTAAATGGTGTGTTAACTGAAATTGATTTCATTGATGATAAACCATTGCTTTATTCTGACAGTCAGTCTACAATCTAATTATGCAAAAATCTAGTCTTTCATGATAAAACTAAACACATTGATGTGAGATACCATTTCATAAGGGACATTGTTGAGAAAGGGGAAGTCTTGTTGAATAAAATCCCATCTGAGTTCAATCCTGCAGACATGGGCACTAAGTGCCTCCCAGTTGCAAAGCTGGAAGCCTGCAAAAAGTCCTTGAACCTGGACTTGGGTTGAACCAAAGTAGGGAATGTTTTGAGTTATCCTGACCTGAAGTCAGGGTAATTGCTGAGCCCTGAGGGTAGTGTAAATTCATGGTGATTTCCTTGGTACAATAAGCTAGGTTGATTCAAGTTAAATGATGGTCAATGATCTTGTGAGACCTGAGACTTGTATCTATGATTTGGGCTGGTCTCTTGTGTTGAGACTGGATTGAATACGCATAGTGTTCCTTCCTCCTTCTGTTTGTCTGTCTTTGTGATAAACATAAGAGTAAAAATAACTGGCGATGATGATATTCTCTTTTGTTTTATTTTGGCAGGTAACTCCTTGGTGACGGGAAATACCAATAGGGCCAAAGCTGGAAATGTTGGTGTTGGCCCAATTGTTATTTCAGGCCCAGTTCCTATCTATACGGCCCAAGCCCTAAACCCTTAACCCTACCCGACGGTCCACTTACCTATTAATTGCGCTTCAATGATGTTGCTTGTTCTCGATGCTCTAGAAGCCTCTATAATCTTCGATGGATCCGCCTCCATCTCCATCGCTCACTTCACAGAAAACCCTTGCATTCTCTCTCTCTCTCTCTCTCTCTCTCTTTCTGGATCTTCTCAGCTTGCTCCCACGGTTTCTCTAGCCAGAATCTGGTGTTGTGATTCTTGTTTGGCTGATGAGTGTTTGGGAGAAGCTTGTGCTGAGAGAGAGAGCTTGAGCGACACCACCCCTGTTCTAACCCTAGCCATCGCTTCCTCTTCCCCTTCCCTGGTCTGGGCATTTCCCGGTCGCCGGAGTTGCCACCGCCGCCGTTCGTGGGAAAATCTGAGCCAACCGTGTCTCTTGGACACTTTTCCCACCGATTAAACTCTGATCTCATCTTTCTCTGGCTTACATCTCTCCTGTTACTTGTTATCTGCTCTATCTCTCTGTTCTAACTTACTGTGTTCACGTGTGTGCAGATTTGGCCATCACAGCCTCTTTGCCTGTAAAGAAAACTTGTAGATTCACAAGATCTACACCTCTGAGGCCTCTTCAAGTTAAAGTTCAAGTTGCTATTAAAGATTGAAGCCTTGCTTCTCAATATTCACTGTAATAGTCTGTAATAGCTCGTATATTCTTCCTTTTTCTTTTATTTGGGTCTTGCTACTTGAGTAGCGTGTGTGTGAGACCGCAAGAGGAAAGGGAACCATGAAGTGTAAACCCTGGCTAGGCGATACCACAACAGTGCCGTTTTTCATACTCTCAACAGCAAGATTAGACCTTTAATCTTGTCCTCAACCTGATATTCGATTGTAAGTTGTTCTTCGATATTCTATGTTTCCGTTTTCAGTAGAATCGAAAAATCGGATTGCATGTTTAATTGAACTCGGATATTAAAACATATGAGCTGCATGAATTTATGATTTGCATGACATTAGGATTAAAGAACAGCCGAAGAGATCCTGCGGTGGTTTAATTCAAAAAAAACCCAACAATATATATATATCTAAAACTAAGATAGTCGTCGCAAATAGAAATATTAAATTTTTTCGCTTAAATCAATTTTCCAATAATAGTGGTATACAATTATACATGCAAATAACTATGCATAAAATAATTAAATTATAAAATTAATTAATCATATTACACAAATAATGGAATATATATTCTCTTGCTATGAATATGTAGATAAAGAAAATTGCATATATCTTCCTAAATTAACACATTACTATTTAGATTGTAAATCAATATAATTAAATCATATTAATTAATTCAATGAAATTCGTGTACTATAATATTAATATTTATTAATAATTATGTTGCAAAAGCTACAATAATATAGGTATATTACCTTATTTAAATATCACAATATTACTATTACCTATTGTAATTTCTTAGTGTAATTTCTGTTCTTGAAAATTGAAGGATAGTTAGACTTTCTCTCTTATATAGTTTTAATATTTTTTTTATAATGCTCCACTTTGATTTTGTTTGAATGTGTGTTATTTAACATAAGTGTTTTGTATCGATGAAGTTATTATATAAGAAAATAATCTCATTATTTGATTAATATTATTATTATGGGTACATAGATTGTATATAATATAAATAGTTATTGAATTTGCATATAATTTTTTAAAATTATATATATATATATAACGTAAAAATTTAATAATTAAATATTTCAATTTAAATCAATGTTCTCTATTTTTTTGCTAAAGTTAACTATTTGAGGTTGGATTATTGAATACTATTCATGAATATACAACATAAATTTTTTGCAATGCTCGATTTTTATTTTTATTTTGCAGAAAGTGCGTGCAGTTATATTCATATATGACTAACTATGTTTTCCATGCATTAAAATACAAATTCGCTCAATAATTTAATTATAAATTTTTAGGTATTATTTTTATAATGGTTCATGCTTGGTATATATAGTAAATTATGACTATTTTGTTAAAATTAATTTTTAGATATGATGTTCCGAAAATGAACGATATAATTGAAAACATAAAATAAATTACATAAAACTTAATATAATATACATACGTTATAAAAATGTTAATTGGTTATATTTCTTTTATGCTTTATGGTTAATAAAATAACATTTCATCAAATTACGCTAAACTAATATTTTTATAATGGTTCATGCTTGGTATATATAGTAAATTATGACTATTTTGTTAAAATTAATTTTTAGATATGATGTTCCGAAAATGAACGATATAATTGAAAACATAAAATAAATTACATAAAACTTAATATAATATACATACGTTATAAAAATGTTAATTGGTTATATTTCTTTTATGCTTTATGGTTAATAAAATAACATTTCATCAAATTACGCTAAACTAATATTTTATAATTATATACGCAAATGTCACTTATATATATGTTTTAAAATAAATACTACCTCCGTCCCAATAGCAAGGTCCCCCTTCTATTAAAATAATGAGAGTAAATAATAAGAAGGGAGATCTTGCTATTGGGACGGAGGGAGTACTAACTAATTAATAGTCTGAAATGGATTTTATATACCCGTCGCCGACGGGCGCCTGCCGCCGGCGTCACCGGAGCCGTCCCTCGACGCCGTCAGGAGCTTGCTACTACTTATTTTCTACAATTCAATTTTTCATTATAACTCATCAAATTGATAAATTTTATCAGGAACAATTATTATCAATGATATGTATCAACAATTCAACTTTTCATCATAACTCGACTTATTCTCAACAATTATTATCAATGATATGTCTCACATTTTTTGCTTAAATTAATTTTTTCAGGTATGTATGTTTTCCTCATCGTATCGTATGTTTATGTTGAAGTACAAATTTTCGATTGAGAACAATAGTGAGTAAAGATTTTGATTAATTTATTTTTTACTTCCAATACTGCATAAATATTGACAAAATCCTTTGTGATAAATAGATTTGTATGTTTAGTTATATATTTTGAAATACTTGAAATTGTGACTATCTCGGTTGCAGTTGATTATTAATCAGATTGGATTGTAAATCAAAGATTTATTTATATTAATTTTCCTACATTTTGTTAAAATGTGTTATAATTTATTCTTAAAATATCAATATGTTTTTTCAATGTTTTGGGTTATAAAAATAATAAAAAATACAATTACTCATTTTTACGTTATCATTAAATCGAGTTATTGGGGAGTCCTCTGAAAGACAAAATATGGGAGTATTGAAAAACTTGAAATTGTGGTTATTTCAGTTTTGTAGATTATCTATTCCATCATTAATTAGATTGTAAATAGAAAATATATTTGTATTAATTTTCCTACATTTTGTTAAACTAACATTTTTTTATGTTTGAGGTTCAAAAAATGTAAAAAATTAACAATGACCAAATTTCATTGTTATCAATAATTTAAATTACCATCAAAGTCCCCTCCCCAAAAGAAGGAATATGGGAGTATCACGTCTTGAGAGCTCATAAAATCATAATATATAAGGAAGGCAATGGAGACTGTGCAACCTTGAATTAGTTTTCATTGTTTGAGAGGCTAGAGCTTATATTTTATTTAATAAGTTGTTGATTTTATTTATTCTTTGGATCTTTTAGAATTTATATTCTGCCTATATTGTAAGTTATTTTTTCGGTCAATAAAGGGTAATAAAGCGACCAACAGTGGTGTAACTAAGAAAGAGTTGTAGGTCATAGTTTAAACTCCCATCGCTTATTGCAAGATGTTGATCGATTGTGGTAGATAAAATCAAGCTGCCATTATTCGATAGCCTGATTTTATGTTGTTATTATTGTAGGTATTAAATTGATTTTTATTGAATTGATAATGACTTTTGCATTTGTATAAAATATTGCATAAGAAAAGAAAATCTAAAATATATGTTGAGGTACAACGTTGTTTTAGTACTACGAATTTGGGCACGTAACAATTCATGTGAAGAGAATGGACTTATTTTAAATTATTCAAAAGATAAAGTCGGTTGAAAGCATGTTTAAACTTTAAAATCACAATCAATTAGGGTTATTACGGTCCTTATCCAGTTACTATAACTTAAACCACTAAGCATTAATTAACATCATCTAAAAATCAATCACGAACACATAAAAAATATTAAAAATAGTGGAGAAAAAAACGTATAGGCTATGTGTCGTGTTTAAGTAACGAGTGATCACTCATTCACTAGATGGAAGTTGTTAAAGTCTTGAAGTCTGAATTAATTCAATGATTCAGTAACTTTAAATCATAAAATAAATAAGGAGACATAAAAGTAGAATACATACTTCCCGTGCGATTTTGTTATTATTTTGGAAAAAATAATTAAATTTAATGCATTCATATATGTGTGTAAGGAGATGTACTAAAATAATATGTGTTCTATACAAATAAAATAGATAATGACAAATCAATTTGTGTCAACGCATCTCAAGTTGTGAAAACTCTTCCTCAATATTTTCCTATTTGCTTCACAAGGTCCAAAGCTTGATGTCGAATAGGTAAAATATTTTTTTAAAATGTGTTTTAAGGTTGTGTTCTTGGATTTATTTTTGGATATGGGTTGTCAGCCCATAAATAAATTTAAGCGAATAAATTAACTTGAATGTTATATTATTTGTGCATTTTCTCATTAATTGTTTCTACTATTTATTTAACTATAATTCTTTTTCTTGTACAAAATATTTATTATAAATTACTTATATATATCTCTCGTGCGTCGCACATGTGTAATACTAGTTATATCTAAAAGTAAGATAGTGTAGCATAAATAGAAATTCAAAATTTGACAATGATGATTTCGATTATAAATCAATGAAGAATGTGCATATGAATATTCCGGTATTTGTACCTTTTAAATTTTATATTCCATTATAATGTTTTAGTTATCAAATCATTTATATTTTAGTATGTATTATATATATTTTCAGTGAGAGACCTAAAGGGGGCAAGGGCACCACACCTCCCCCAACCGGAATGCAAGGCAGAGACAATGCTGAGACACCCCCAATATTTTTTTCTCGATATATCTCTATTTACATTACTCATTATTACAAAATTTAAAAATATTTTATTCTGTGCATTATACAGGTGGTAGACTAGTGTATATATATAGTATATAGATATATATACTCTCTTTTTTTCATTTTTCTTCTCTTATTTCAAATATTACTTATTTTTGGAAAACTAATACGCATTTTTTCATATATTTTTTTTTACGTATCTGATACGTTCCAAGTTGATCCTTTTTGTCATCAACTTTTTGGTCTTGACTCTTGACTGAAAACATAGGTGGCAAACTTAATTAATTACAACTAGGGATGTCAATCGGACCAACTTGTTCGGTTTCGGGCCAACCCTATTCGGTTTCAAGCTAATTCGGTTCAGGCCTATTCGGTTAAAAAAAAATTCGGGTTGAAAATTCTTAGTCCTAACCCTAACCCTTCGATTTTCGGGCTAGCCCGTCGGACCGACATGTTAACATTTTTTTTCACATGTATAAATTATATTTTGATAATTCTAAAAAATAATCATTATCTCTTATTTTGAAATAAATAAATACACGAAAAATAATATAAAATGAAAAAAATGACGAATATAAAATTTCATTAACATCAAAGTGCATCAAATAAAGAAATCAGCAATAAATTAAATGATAAATAACAATAGTTTTCAATTATAATTTGTTCTTTCAAAATAACAATTTTAAACTATTACTTATAACTTTAAAAATTCATAACTCTTAGTATACTTGGAATCTGTAAATGCATAATATTTGGATAGAAAGATAATTGAGTTAACTTTTCAACACCTCTGATCGTTTGTGAATCGGATTTTTCCAAAAAAAGTTATGACCAAAACAACAGAAGCTGCCTGGTCCAGCCCGAAAGGCCAACCCGCGGCCCGACCAGGCTAGCCTGTTTGGCCCGACAGCTCGACCGGTCCAACCCGTTCGGTTAATTTTTTTTTCCGGGCTGTAATTTTTCAGTCATATCTCTATATTTTTCTCGGTTTATTCGGGTCAACCCATCGGTTTCTGACTAAATTGACATTCCTAATTACAACATCTATACTATATATAAAAGCAGAAAAAATCTAATTGAAATTGATTTCAAATTGATTTTGGCGATTAATTGATGGCAATTTTGCAATAAAATTTGAAAGTTGAGGTCATTAATTTTTCCTTTATTATTCATTTAAAATATTATATAAATTTTTTTTAAAAAATCAGAAATTAATAGACATTATCCACCACCTTATATCAGTTTTTATGTCGGTTATTCCAAAAAAAAAACTCACCCACGTTCTTTACATAAATTCTTTCAAATTGTTCTCATCGAGATCTTCTTTCAGATTCTTCAAATCCGATTATCCTTGAGATTTTTTAAATATGAATCGGAGATGCGGAGTACTGAGATGAAAACAACAACAAATGAAGAAAGATGTGAATTTCAATTTTGAAGTCGAGAGAGATTGAGATTTGAGAGAGCAGAGAACATGAAGTTCAGGTGAAGAGGAGCGGCCGATTTGAGGAAAAAGAAAGCGATGAAGATTTTAAATGTGAGAGAATTTGCAGATCGAGCAGCAAGTATCGATGCCAAGAGAGAGAGAGTAGATAGAGAGGCGGTGACGATGGTGAAGATCACGGCGTTGATTGAGACAGAGAGACGGTGATTCTATTTCTTCCTTCTACTCTCAATTTTGTGAAAACTCAAGCAAAACCTAGGCCAAAGAGAGGAGATGGATGAAAAAGCATGAAGTTTGACAGAGGCAGAGCAGAGGATTTCTGGGGAGAAAGTTTTGAAGACCTCTATCAAAATTTTGAAGACCGCTCTCAATGTTTGAAAACCTCAATTCTAGGGCCACAGAGAAGATAGATGAGAGGGGACATGAATTTGGGGATGAATAGCGGAGGAAGAGTGGCGGATTTCTGGAGAGAAAGAAGATGGTGGCGGTCTTTGGGTGAGAGATAGAGCAGCGAGAGAGATTACGATTCGAAGTTGAATTCGAACAAAAAATAATTCAATTTTCTTCTCCAGGATGAAACCCCCAATTTTGTCATGATGTAAGAATAAAATCAACGGTTCGATTCACGCCATCAACAGGTAATTCACAAAGAGTTAGTTTTTTTTACTTCGTTTTCTTTTCAATATTTGTTAGATTATTTGTATACATCTAAGTTCAACGCCATGTAGAGTTCTCATACCCTGTAATTCCCCGTGTTCAACGCCACCCCCTAGCTCATCTTCGTCGCCGGAGTAGAGTTCTCATACCCTGTAATTCTGTAAAGCTTGGAAACAGTGTCACATTAGAGGTTTGTATATTTAATGTAATGGATAAGTTGTCTTTTTTAAAGATTGCTAGGAATTATTTTTGAGTGAATTTGATTGATCAAATTAAACTAGGACAATCAATTACTCCATTCAATGATGCAGGGAAGTATAGTCTATGCTCTGGTATATGCAGCAGATGTGCAGATTAAACTCTAGGCTCTACAACAAATGAAATCAATGGGTAATTTAGAACCCTTGCACATATATCTCTTTTTTTAATGCTGAAACTTGTGGGTCATTGGAGAATGGGTTGCTTTGTTACTATTAATAATTTTTATTCGATTTAATTAAAATATTTAAGAGAGCTGAATAAATGGAATTTCTTAAAAAAAATAAGGTTTCTTTTATCAAAAATATTGACGCATTGCCATTAGATTACTCATGATTAAACACAGTTTCATCCATGTGCATTATATCACCATTTTCTCATTTCCTAACATGATAAAAATACCTAATGTAATATAATATCATCTCTGTATTTCATAGTCATGTGCCATGCATGTTTATGCACAAAGATGGCTATAGAGAGTAAATGCAATCCAAGGCTTCACCCGTTGCTTTCATGAGTTTTTAAATTTTGTAAGATCTATAACTGATCAAAATAAGCATACATATATGCTTTCTTTTCCTTTTTTTGCTCTTCGGTTTACTTTCTTCATGAATTTGCACGATTCTCATCCCACCACCATAATATCTCAACGGGATGCGAATCTTCTTTGTTTCTTTATAAATCTGAGTGATTCTTTATGATTCTCTTTTATTTTTTGATGAATATTGACAGAGATAGGAATATGTTGGAATTAGTTCGACTTTGTAAAATGTTGAATTGAAATAGTCCCATGACCTTTTCTTGGATATAAGTAAAATATTGTCAGTGGCTTGAATATATATCTCAATATTTGCTTGAATATATTCTATACAACTATGCATCTTGGTGTTGAGTCTTCAATTCAGATCATGCACTATATCAAATTTGCATTTATTTGAATTTGTTGTTATGGCAGATGAATAGTTCATAATATGGAGCTCATTGCTAAGTATCATACTGAGCAGATGAATAAGGGCTAAGTATCATACTGAGCAGATGAACAAGGAATTATAATTTTAAAATAAAAAATTTCATCTACTTGGTGATGAAAAAGAAATTGAGAAAGTGAAAGAAACCGTTTAAACATGATTATCTTTTGCTGCTAAGCATGCTTCTTCATATTACAAATAGGTAATAATTACTTCTACAAACAGAAAATCATTCAAACATGTTCTCTGATGATATTTGTATTCGATTATTGTGCATGTTGGTGCTTAGATGGTTTACTTGCTAAAAGAGAATACATTTTCAAGCTCCAAAATATATTCTTGATTTGCTACAGATATTTCTGTATTGTGTTTATGATCAGATATAAAATAAAATGCAAGTTCTGGAGATGCATATGTTATTAGCTTACCATTCTGAATGCATGTTATTCTTTGTGAGTATTTCTTCTTTAATTTGCATTAGTTTTGGTAGGAGTTGGAGACTGGAATTGGAGATAGTAATAATAGTGTCGTCAATGAAGCGAAATTGAGGTTTGATTAAATGTCTTTAAATTTTCAGTGTTACGAAAGGACAATGATGGTATCCAGACAATAATGTTGGTGTTTTGTTTAGACAACTTGCTGAATTGATTGACAGAGACTCCAGAGCTCATAAAGTTTAAATGGCAAGCATATATACTATTGTATTAAGGAATTAGAAGAGAAGAAAGAGTTGATCAATACTCCAATCACCTGGTACCAGAAGATATTACAAAACATGCATGCTCAATATTAAAAAATTGAATGTAGTAAGTGCTTAAATTGTCTGATTCTCATTTTGGATCTACACAAAAGTTGAAGGTGATTGTGCGCTATGGGGTTTGCTGCAATGGCTATTGTTTTGGTTGTGAGTTTGCAAGCGTTTGTTTTTTAGAGAAGTCATGGATGAATCGGATGATGACATTCATTTGTGGTGAAGGTAGAGACTCAATCAACTGATTGTGTCTATATATGTATCTGGTAGTATATGTTACAATATATTTATATATAAACTTTAATTAGATGCTTGTATGATTGTTCATCATGAAGATTGGAGATTTTATCCATTTTATGCTTTTGATGTGCTTTATATGGAAAATCTTACTATTTGTTTGAAGTTTGAACTATTCAGATAATGAAGTGAGTTTTCATTCTCACAATGCTAGAATAGAGAATGAATCTTGTGGTTTGAGGGCGAGATTCTCAGTTTAACTTATTTGCTTTTGTTACTGTAATTTAATTAGTTTATATATACGAAATTTGTATTTATATTCATTTCATACTTAGAATTAATAATTAAACATAATTACATATCTAATCAATGCATAGTTGAAATTATTTTAGTGATGTTTTAATCTTATTATATACAAGTCTTATTCAATCGTGTTATAATAATACCATTATAAATATTTTATCCATAGAAATATTGTAGAATTTAAAATTTTCAAAATATAATTATCTTTACTTATTGTTTATTATTTACATATAATTTACATATGAGTAAAAATATGATAATGATACAAATACCACTACAAATGTTGTGTATAGAGAAGTATTTCAGAATTTGTAAACTTAAGACTTTTTTTTAATATTTACTTAGATTTTTTATAATTTAAACTTATAAAGTGTATATAATTTAATAATGAATTGATGTCAGTATAAAATGTTAACAACTATATAAGTACTTATCATATATATATATATATGTCATATAAAAATTGTGTTAATAATTATGTGGATAAAATTAATAATTATGATAATATTTTATAAATTTTAAAACAATTTAAATACTAATCTATCTAAAATTACATAAAAATATAATATAATATTAAATTTAACTATATTTTTTTTCGTGCAATGCACCGGTGAAATTCACTGCCACCGTGCAACGCACGGTTCATATACCGGTTTACTTCCACCGTGCAACGCACGGGCCGCGTACTAGTTGGGTACTAAAACTGGAAATTAAGTAAATTTTAGATAACAGAAGTTCAATTTTCCGTTATCTTCGACATAGATATTAAAAAAAAAAAGGAAAAAGGCGAGGATTGGCAAGGAACATTCTATTTCATAATATAACGTTTTACGGAAATATATATGGGACTCAGATATCTCCGTATAATATTCATGACTCTTCTCAGTCAACTATTTTGTGTACATTTCCTTGTTAAAAAAAAAATAAAAATATTGTGTGTACATCATTTATATTAAAATTAAGAATGGCCTAATTTGGTCAAATATATGGTTTATTTGTTAATTTTATTTTTTCAAAATTGGACACGTTGTGTAGCATGAATCCAGTTGGATAATCACAAATTGGAGGGTAGGTCCAAAATCCAAAAAATAAAAAATAAAAAGTCATAAATTGGAATATGCAGCCAATTATTTTCCAATTTTAGGTCCCCTACCAAATGGCATCACATGCATGCATGCTGCTATCACTAACTGGACCATTGGAATTCAATTTGCATGTTTCAATGCAGTGATAGTATCTCTTTATATACATACATATATATATATATAGGGGTGGGGTTATATAAAAATAATCTCTTGTGTGAGAAATGAGAACACATCTCACACCACACATTCATCAAAAATCAAAAGTCCAAATTTGATGAAAAATGCGGTGGCAATTTTGTAATATCTGAAAAGTTTTTCGCGCGGGGTATTAACGTAATTTGATAATTCTTATAAAAATCACGGATGATTTGATAACAGATCGTTATGTTAACGAAGTATTATCATTATGCTAACGAAGTATTATAGGTATGCTAATTAAAATTTTCAAATATTGTTAACGAAAAAAATATTCTAAAAATTCATTATAAACCTAATTTAATTTAATAAACCCTAATTAAATGGAAAAAATCATAATTGGATGCAATAAACCTAATTAGATGAAATAAACATTGATTGGATGTGGTAAACCCTAAATGAGTTGGAACAAATCATAATAATAATATATTTGTACTACGTTAGTATTATGGTTTTGCTTCGTCATCATTACGAATACACTATGTTAGCATATGACAATACTCTGTTAACATACGCTATAAACCATAATTGGATGGGATAAACCATAATAATTAATTAAGAACTGTAAACAAAAAATTAAATTTTAAAAAAATAATGATAATTAGATGGAATAAACCATAATTGAGATTTAATAAACCCTAATAAATTTATACTACGCTAGCATTATGATAATTCTTTGTTAGCACAGCGAACACATTATGTTAGCATATGACAAATGCTTCGTTAGCAGACGTTATCATATGTTATCATAATGCTGACGAAGAATTATTATATGCTAACGAAAGCATTTACAACCTGGACACGCGTAAAAAATTTTCTTTTTTATTTTTCGTTCATATTTTTTCATCTAAACATAGCCTTTCGACATCTTAAATGAAAGAGTATGAAAAGAGTTTTAATTTGATATATTTTTTATTGGCATTAGATTAAAAACGAGCAAGTTATGGTCGATTAAAGTTTTTAAGATTTTTTTTTAAATTGCTGACATCATCATTTTTAATGGATTTGGACGGAAATAGCCCTCCTTCCTTTAGTTTTTGCCATATTATTTACGAAATTGCCACCTTAAATCTCAACCATTGGATCATTAAATTAGATGGTGTAAGATGGGTTCTCATTTCTCACACCAACAAAGTGTTCTCATATGATCCATATCCTATATATATATATGTGTGTGTGTGTGTGTGTGTGTAGAGTGATTAATTCCTGAGAGAATCAACCCAATAAAATTGAAAACTTAGAATCAATCACTACCATTTAATCTGACTAAAATTCACAGTCCATATTAAAAGAATTAAGCAGTTGTATTTCCATGATAAAAATCAATCCAACAACCCGTGAAGATTAGTAAAGACAAAATCGAAAAATTTAAAAAAAAAAATCAAACAATTAGACTTTGCAGAGATTCAATCGCCATTTACTACTCACAGAGCTTACTCACACAATTTTTTTTGCGAAAATTGAAAACAAGGACTAAACGTAACAACAACAACAACAACAACAACAATTCTATAGGGGTTTCAAATCTTTTAAACGATGATAAACAACAACGAAAGATTGAATCTTGAAACCAGAAAAGATGAAAAATCAAGGTGACATTTCGTTTAATTTTTTTCCTATATTTTATTGTAATATATAGTATTAGCATTATTGTTCACAAATTTTAGCATTGTTATAGCTTATTTTAGCATTATCATAACTCTTGTTAACATTAGCATGAAACTTTACCAGGAACATTATAAACCAACCATGAACAAACGTTGTTAGAATTTGTTGAATTAGCATTATCATTCACTCATGTTAGCATTGTTTTATGATGATTTAGCAGTTTGATTTTGTTTTGTTAGCATCGGAAAACTTGTAAGAATATATAAAACCTAACACGGATGACACTGTATGATTTAGATGTACATTTTGGTGTATTAACATGAGACACATGGAGACATACAGAGATGGTGGTTCGAAAAAATAAAATAGTGGTTTGAAGAAAAACAATGAAAAGCAAAAGAAGTTCTTACGAGCGAAGTATTGCGCTGCAATCATAAATGCAGAAAGTAACATTCTCAAAGATGAATATGTTAAAGCAACGAACCTATACTACCGACAATCATATTAATAGAGGGAAATAATAGTCAATCTTGAAGTGACATGCAGCATAATTATTTTAAATTGATGGGGTTCAATGTTTTATATTACATATGATATAAAAGTTCTTTTTTATCATTTCTATTATTAATGACACAATATTTTGTATTAATTGATAAATTATCACATGCTTATGTGAATGACATAGTATTTTGTCAATTTGGTACTAAATATAAAACCTCGTAATCTTATTAATAACTAATTTAATGCTAACACCACAATAACTTTTTAATGCATTGTAAAAAAAGTATATTAGCATAAAAACTATATTAGTCTTAAAAAGATTATACTAGCATTACCAAAAAAATCATTAGCATTACATAAAATTATATTAGCAGTATAAAAATTATATTAGCATGAAAAAAATCTATATATAAAAAATGAAAAACAGTAATCCGTGCTTATACGTTTTTAGTTAACTGCTTAAAAACTGTTCTGTGATATGTGTGGGACAGATGCAAGAACATAAAATAACAAAGCAGTAAAAACGCACGAGATGATAACCTAGTTCGGTTCAACCAACCTACTCTGGGGGGATTGCTCCCAAACTTGAAGATTCGACTGGTACTCCTTCGAAGAGTGTATTAAAGATCTTACACATACAAGCCTCCCGCCTTATGTCGCCCGTTCTTCTCCTCGAACTCTTTCGCTAGCCGAAAGTTGTAAGATCCCCTCACAACCGTGACACTAGACTCCCTCTAGCTACCCATGACTTCAACTTACAATCTCTCCCGAGATTGCGTATAAAACTAGAATAAAAATCCCCTCACGTGTTTCTCTCGTAAACACTCAAAACTAGTCTATCACGTTGAACGTTTTAATGAACAACTACTAGTTACAAAAACAACCACAAACTGATTCTAACACTAGAATCTAAACAAAATATCAGTGGTACTGATTGCTCCTCAATTCGGTCTTCATATAGGCGTCAATATTCATCTGCCGCCAATATGGTAAGTGGATTGTGGTTTGTGGCCTTCCATACGTGTGTAGATACTCTCCATGTGTAGAGGGGTTAATTCACATTGGATCTACACCACAAGGCAGTAAAACGAATTAATCTTGACCTTCCAAACTTGTTCGGTGCAAGATCCTTCCAACATAGAAACTGCCAAAAATAGAGTGTCCCTGGTTCTGTCTGGGACAAACTCTGGAACAGTTCACCAACTGTTCTTTCTTTTCTTGCACAGCGGAAAACAAATCTTCGTGGGACATACCCAGGCACACAATGTCGAACATATCTTGCCAATACAACAACACAAATACTTAGTGCATGACGGTGGCACTAACAAAAAAGTTCATTAGTATTAAAGAAAATATTATTAGTAGTGTAAAACTATATTAGTATAAAACAAAATCAATATTAGTAGTACAAAAAACTATATTGGGATTAGTCTAAAATCTACTTCTTCCCACAATTTCTGGAATCGTGACTACATTTCTGATAGCACTTTCTACATGTCCTTAAAGATTTCTTCCTGTTTTCAACGACCGCCTCTCTTCTTGATTTTAGACGACTTTCACTATTTTTAATCTTCACAACATCAGGTGGAAGCACCTCAACTTTCCATGATTGTCCCTTCCAATAAAATGTGTAAAAATCATTAAATACCCACCAATATGAAAAAAATATACATATCTGTTATTACAATGTTTTTTTTATCATAATTGAGCAAAAGAGTAATCATAATAAAACACGACTATGATGTTAAATATGAATGTAAGCAATGCGAAAAATAATATTTAACACAAATAAATAGATAAATAATGCTAACATTGTCACCTATCAATATATTAAAAAATTAATGCTAACAAAATCAATGACAATACTAAACAATCAACCACTAATGCTAAAATTGCAGAATGGAACTGCTAAAACGATAGAGCACATCTAAATAATAAGTAGACTAACATGTTAGTTCTATACGTTGCATTAAATGATACAACATCCTCAAATAACAAAAAGTTCTTTCTTGAGATAGGATTAGCCTAAAACGAACATTTCAACTGATCATTCTTGTTAACTTCGTAATCAAATATGAAAGCAGAGCAAAGTTTACGTTTTTTACCCATTTTATCCAACATCATTGGGCGTCGACGACAACAACATACACTTTAATATCCTAATTAAAGACATATATGCATCACAATAGTTTTTATTTTTATTTTTAATAAATTCTACGCATCACAACTAAACATACTTAGCTTATCATATCCTCTCAAAAACATCCAAATGATGAAAATTCTTATATAAAATAAATATATCTCGAGTTTGATACTTACCTCTTCCCCCTTCTCCCAACTAAAAATATTAAAATATATACCTCTTGGTAAAAGAGTTTGATAATGACTTTCTATAAAATTGATTTAGAATTACGACTTAAATACTTGGCTAATTAAGTGCGATGTCAAAAAACTTGAGGGTCCAGGACTTAATATGGTGCAATTTCTAACTGGACATCAAATTAGCTGGTGGGTCTAAAGTCTAAACAGTTAATATTTTTCACTACTTGATTTCAACTTCCATTAATCAGGCTCTAGTCTATTACTATAGTTTTTGTCACAACGGACAGCCATTGGGAAAATAAATAAATATATGATTAAACAAAAAGACTACACTTTCAGCAAATATATATAAGTATACCAATAATAAATAATATTGCTTTGATATTATATATATATATATTTACAACTCGTAAATTTCACTGTCTTGATGATTGATTATCATCTTTTAAAATCCTCACGCGTATATATAAGTATATATAATATTGCTCATAATGAATAAAATATACGTGCTAATTAAGGGGATGATTAGACTACATGAAGAATATGAGATCTTCATCGAACAAAGTTTTTTCTTTTCTTTTTTCTTTTTTTATGATACAAAATCTCGCTCTCATGATCAGTTTAGGTAAACAACTCACTAAGCAAAATGTCCCACTTTTAACTTTCTTTCTTAAGCATGTGGCCCATGTTGTCTAATTTGGATTTATACTACAATAATCCAACTACAAATTTAAACACTTACGATTCCCAAATCTGTTTGGAGATTCTATAACAATATTTTTTCCTGCTGATAAGTTTAAATTGAAGAATTGGCATTAGTATCAGTACTTGGATAGTGGAAGTTTAAATTAAGTTAGCAATTATGAGTATCTAGCTAATCACTAATTATTTTCTTCACATGATTTGGAAATAATCTTTGGTTGGATTTTGACGCAAAATACTTAAAGTTTGGATAATTCCATAGATATGATGCACAATGCAAGACATGGACGAATTAATATTTTTTAAAATAATTTAAAGTTAAAATTATGTATAGAGATATGGATTATTATTATTATTATTATTATTATTATTATTATTATTATTATTATTATTATTATTATTATGTTTTGCAAAATTATAATTGGGGCACACTTGTGTGAGACCATCTAACGGGTCTCTTACGTTAGACGGATCTCAACTCGGATCCGAGTTAGATAAAATATATAATTAAAAAATAAAACGAGGTATAAGGTAAAGTATCACTACGTGTGAAGTATCACTAACCGCAAAGTGAAGTATCATATTATACTCCACTTCTGAGTTAATGGTACTTCATTCCATAATTAATGATACTTCACATAACAGTTAATGATACTTCACCAAATATATATCTAATGATACTTCACTTAATAGTTAATGATATTTTGTCAGATTATATCTAATGATAATTCATTTCATAGTTAATGATACTTCATTTCATAGCTAATATAATGATACTTCATATCAGAGTTAATGATACTTCACCAGATATATATCTAATGAAACTTCACTTAATAGTGAATGATATTTCACCAAATTTATATCTAATGAAACTTTACTTAATAGTGAATGATATTTCACCAAATTTATATCTAATGAAACTTCACTTAATAGTGAATGATATTTCACCAAATTTATATATAATGATACTTCACTTCAGAGTTAATGATATTTTACCAGATATATATCTAATGATACTTCACTTAATAGTTAATGATATTTCACCAAATTCATATGTAATGATACTTCACTTCACAGTTAGTGATACTTCGCACATATTGATACTTCATTTTATACCTAATAATATCCGAATGGCCGCTCGTTGGCAGGGTGTGGAGCCCACGCGCCTGACTGGTTTTGCGGGTTTGGAAGGATTTTTTAGGTGAGTTTGGATTCTATTTGACCCGTATAACGTAAGAGACCCGTTAGTCTATCTCATACAAGTTTTTGTCTAATTAATTTCTATATTATTTCTAATATTGAAAAGCATTAGTGTTTATCGATTTTGAATATTGAAAAAAAATATATAATTTCTAGTACATCCAACCAAAAAGATATGTATAGCAGATTAAGATCCACAACCAAACATATACAAGTGTGAGTGAGTTGTTAAGTGTTGAATGAATTCATTTAAAACTGATTAGCATTACCTTCTGGTTAATTAATTATAAGTTCCGTATGATATGCAACATTATTTAAAACTCTACAGTTTGATAAGTCCAATTAAATGGAATCTTTGGTTGACCAATTTGATGACTTTGTGGTATGAATGGTTTGCATTCATCAATTTCGCACGCAATTCTAGTAAACTAATTATTATAGAGTAAAAATTCTTCTTACTTTATTAAATCCAAGTATTTCAATTCTACAGTATATTCTCGGAATAATGGAGTATAGCAACACCGATACGATCGATCTGAGAATCATGAGATAGAAAGCAAATGTTCTTATTTTTTAATGTTTTATTTAGGGAGGAAATATATATAGTGTGGAGTTTTAGCACATTGAGAAAGTAAGAGTTTTTTTTTTTTAGATTTTAAATGTTTAAAAACTATGGTTTTATAATAGTGACTAAAATAGCAATCGGTGTTTTGAGATGAGAAGTTGCTAGAAAAATTATATTATTGATGTAATTATTTTATTTTAAAAAAATCCAATTATGATTTTTTTTTTTTATTCTGAGTCTTCTTACGGATGAAATGTTTGTAAAAAAAAAAACACAAGTAGTTTATGAGTAGCGCTCAATTATAGTCGTTTCTCGGATGGCGGATCTTGTGGGATGGATTGAAATTTCCTGTTGCACCCCGTATTACACTTTCTAATTACGAGTTTTTCTTGTATTTTCTTTTTTCTTCAATTTTATTTTTTTGTAATTTAATTTAATTTTATAATTATTTTTAGGGTTCATTTCACCCAATTAGGATTTATAATTATTTTTTAATATTTAATTTTCAATTTCTAATTAATAATTCATTATTATGGTTTATTTTTTAAATTATGTTTTATAATTTTTTAATTCATTTTTTTGTTGATAAATGTTGATTATGATTATTTATGTCATAATTAATTTTTATTTTATAATAAATATTATTAAAATTATAAATTTAATAATGAAATACGGAATGAAACACAAAAAAGTGTAACGTCAAATTTTAACCATGTGGGGGGGGGGGGAGGCTCCCCTCTAAAATGTTAAAATGAAAAGATTATTACTGTAATCTTAAAGGGATTAATATATACGATGGATTCAATAAAATATATCATGAAAAAACTGGTGCCATTTTGATACAAATATTGAATTTAATGTTTTTTCAGTTGGGCAAAAAGGGATGGGGTGAGTCTCGAACCCGAGCGGATGAAATTTTCTATTCTAATTTCGTATTTCATCTTATATTCTAATTATTGAATTTATATCATGTGCATGTGTATTTAAATAATTAAATAATTATCCACTAAAAAAATTAAATGCACATGGCATAAATCCAATTGTTGAAATGCAAGATGAAACACATAATTGGAATAGAAGATCGTCTCGAACCCGAGACTCCTTCATTTTTTACGGGTCTTCACTACTGATCATTAGCATGTAATTTAGTTGATATCTTTTCCATTTGTAAGGATGAGAGATCGGAATACCAATCTCAATCCCCATCTCCAACTCACAAAAAAATAAAAAAATATCTTCACCGTTAAGATGTTTAAATGTGAATAAATCCTAATAAAATTTACTAATTGATGAATAATATGATAATTTACTTATCCATTAGTGGGAATTTGAAGCACAAAACACTCTTGTGTTTATAAATGAGTAAATTATACTTTGACATCACACTTTTGAACTTTTTAACAAAAATATTTCATCTTTTGAATATTTACAGCTTCATATCTAACTTTGTAATTTTTTATTAAATCTATCATATGATCAATTATCTGTGTTCTATAGTCTACACATACCGCCAAATTTTTTTAGTCCTTTTTGTAAATATATATCCCTGAACTTTAAAATATGTTAAAAAATACATGACTTTTCTACAATTTTGCAAAAAAGTTATCAAATCCAATTTTCGATATCAAATTGCTATAAGACACTTCAAATTCCATCATGTAAAATAACATGGAAACTTATATTTCATGTTGAAATGATATATGATTTTCCATGATAAACTCCAAAATTTCTTATGAGCTATCCGACATATGAAAATTGAATCAAATGAAATTTTTTTCAAAAATTTGGAAATGTTTGATACTTTTTTGGTATATTTTGAAGGTGGAGATATTTTTATAAAATAGATTAAAGTTGGTGATATAAATATATATTTAAACATTTATAAACACGATCAGATTTTCACACAATTCTTTTATCGTTCATGCAACATTTTAACAATTAGTGGGCCAATAAAAATTTCCCCCCCAAGGCAAATTGTGAAATAATAACAAATATTCTCATTTAAAAGAAAAAAAGAAGAGAAAGAAATTATGAATTACTTACAAAAGAAATGGAAAAAAGAAGAAGAGAGATGAGAGATTAAAGAGGAGAAGCAAGGGCAAAAAGGTCCACAAGGTTGGCGTGCATTAACGGCATAAAGCTTGAAAAAAGAGTTGTGTGCTCAGTTCCACTCCACACACACTACACCTACACGTACTCTTCTTCTCTCTCCTCTGCAACGTTTCAGAGAGAAAAAAAAAAGTAAGCAGAGCGAGCGACAACTTCCTCAGTCCATTGCCATTCCCAGCACCACATAAAGATAGAGAAACAAACACACGCATTACGCATTCATTTACATGTCATGTAGGGGAGAGAGAGAGAGAGAGAGAGAGAGAGAGAGAGAAACGGGGTGGGTTCTTGAGATTCGCGACTTAAAGACGAGATCTTGGGAAATCAGAAGGAGTAATAGCGAAGGCGGCTGGGAATTTAAGGCCTTTAATTCTGGGGGTTGGTGGACTATAATCTGTCGAAAATATTAATGCCATCACATCACCACATTTCTTAATGCGGCTGAACTAGGATTCGTCTTGAAGCAGACGGGAGCGTTGGAAATTCTCTCTTCTTGTCTATTACTTGCTCTTGCTGGGCTCGTCATTCGAGGCCTTTTCTGAGAGAAAAAAAAGGAGTGGAGATTTTCTACTCTGCACCAGCTCGGATTTTGCATTTTTGTTTTTTTGTGTTTGTTTTACTGTTTTCTGGAGAGGATGATACCCATACATTCTGGTCGGAGAGGGGCTCAAATGTGATGGGATAAAGTAAAGATTCCTTCTTTTGTCTCCACGAATGATTTAAGGCCAGTTTTTGCAGTTCTTGCCCTTTTAGGAGTTATACGTATTTTGCTGGCTTCATTCATTTGTAGAAAGTACTAAGGAGTGCAGTGTGGAAGAAGTTACGAGTTGAACAAGGTATAATATTTCTTCAAGAAACAAAACATGAAGTTTATGAAGTTGGGGTCAAAGCCAGATGCTTTTCAAGCTGAAGGGAGCTGTGTGAGGTAAATACTTCTGTTTTCCCCTCGTGTTTCCTTCATTAATGTTCTTTACTGAGTTAATTGCGCATTCATGCTCATAGTTTTAGCTTCTCTTTCCTCAATACATGTTCACTGGACTTGTTGAATGAAGATTGTGCTTGCTTTAATTACTCAGCTTTGATTTGTCTGAACAAACAGTTTTACCTATTACATAATTTCTTAGGATTTTTTCTTCTTCCCCTGCAAAAGAAACCTTTTTTGCTTGCAATTAAAATGTGCGTGTATTTGATAATTATGGTCTCCTAAGTGCTTAGTATATTCACCATTGAACAGTTGAAAGCTATAATTGTTGGAATTACACGAATTCTCCCTTTGATTATTTAAACATTGAGTACATGACTTTATGTGGAGGGCCCATTGGAACTGTAAAGTGTGATTCATACCTACTTGGCCTAAGGTTTTGCATATTAATTTATTTTATTTTATTGCAACACAATACAAAGTTCGATCACCTTTTGTCTTCGAATTCTTTATCTTCCTTTTTTGCTGGCCATGTTGCCTCTCATCCATTCAATATAACTTCAGACACTTATGCATCACATTTTTTTTTTCTTTTTTTTTTTTTTTAACTTTGATTAGGCTGGCAGTTAATTTGCACAGTGACGATCCTGATGGATTAAGGTTATAGTTAAAGTACCTTGAATGAAATTTTCAGGCTTCATCCGAAAACAGTGTTATGTAATCATCACTTCCCGAAGTTTAATTATTTTGGAGCCTTAATTCATTATAGTGCTTTAGATTGGTTGCCATTATGTGCCTTATTCTAGATGAAACATGGGTCCTGAGGTTTTAAAACTTGTACAAAATTTGACAAGCATTGCTATTTGTTAGTAGCAGTCTCGAGTTTGGTTTCATTAATACATGATGCATTTAGTACATTAATGCACTTATAATAAAACAATGACAGAGGATTCATAGTCGATAAGTTCCTTGGTATGTAAGTGTTCAAAGCCACTGAAAGGTGGTCCATAGAGCTTGATTGCTAGTGCTTTGAAAAGTATTTATATGAAGATTTAATAATAGTGCAGTGTTTACTGTCTAATTTAATCATAAATAATTTTTGTTTCGTCAGTCTTTTTCCAGAGAGACCCGATCAATTTTTCGGATTAGCCTCTTGCGTACATTGTATGCAATGACAGTATAATATCACGTGGACACCATGTTTGGCGATACATTCTTGTGTCTGTGCTCGTGGAACTCGTAATAATTTAACTTTTGTACAATTCATTAATTGCAGGTATGTGTCATCTGAATTGGCAACTGATGTCATTGTAAATGTTGGCAGTGTGAAGTTTCATCTCCATAAGGTGACATTTTTTCAGAACAAGTATCACAAATACAATTTACCTTGTTCTTTGAGTGTTTGCCTAAATTACATGTTCTGAAGGTCTTGCATATTCATCATTTACTCATTTCACCTCAACTGGAACTAATAGTTAGGTGAACAAATAGAAGATAGTAGTGTCAGTCTTGCAACTGAAGATTATGTTGTCATCATATCCTACATGAATGAAGGTCACTAGAAATTCTTCTTATTTTGACTGAAGGATTAGCTCCAGTCTTCTTGAAGTTGTCAGCGAATGTGAAGGCAGTGGGAGATAGTGACTAATGTTAAGGTCTCTTTGTCATGGTGAATGGTGCTAGATAATACGCTATTGCAGTTTTTATTATGTTGGTTACCCTTAATAAAGGCTAGTAGGATGCTAGATCCACATAATGAACATCAGAAAGACATAGGATACTACAAGAAGTTGAACTTACATAAATATGATAATTGCTTGCTGATTATTTTTGACTTTTTTTTTGAGTTTGAGTCATGTCTAATTGTGAACTTCCTTTTTGGATTTGCCTTATCAGTTTCCTCTCTTGTCCAAGAGCAATAAGTTACAAAAACTTGTATCAGAAGCCAATGAGGAAAGCCCTGATGAAATTCAGTTGGTTGATTTCCCTGGTGGGCCTAGAGCATTTGAAATATGCGCCAAATTCTGTTATGGTGTAACAGTGACTTTAAATCCTTATAACGTTGTCACTGTACGGTGTGCAGCAGAGTATCTTGAAATGACTGAGGACATTGACAAAGGAAACCTGATTTTAAAGATTGAAGTATTTCTCAACTCCAGTCTTTTACACAACTGGAAAGATTCCATTATTGTCCTACAGACTACTAAGTCTCTCCTTCCATGGTCTGAGAATCTAAAGATAGTCGGTAGGTGCATAGATTCAATATCATCTAAAACTTCAGTGGATCCTTCAGTGATCACCTGGTCTTATACGTACAACAGAAAATTGGCGACATCGGACCAGATAATTCGTAGTGGACTAAAATTAGCTGAAAAGATGGAATCTGTGCCTAGAGACTGGTGGGTTGAAGATATATGTGAATTGGACATTGATCTGTACAAGAGAGTCATGCTTGCAATAAAATCAAAAGGCAGAATGGACGGTGGCGTGATTGGGGAGGCATTAAAGACTTATGCCATGAGATGGTTGCCAGATTCAGTTGATGCATTGGTGTCTGAAGTTCATATCCATAGGAATAAATCTTTGGTCGAGACTATAATTTGCTTACTGCCTTCGGACAAGGCTGGTATCAGCTGTGCCTGCAGTTTTCTGTTAAAATTACTGAAAGTTGCTATTCTCATAGAAGCTGATGACTCATCAATGGAAGAACTGATAAAGAGTATCAGTTTAAAATTGGACGAGGCTTCTGTGAATGATCTCTTGATCCCAGCAAGGCCTCCTCAGACTACAGTTTATGATATTGAACTCGTTCAGCGTCTTGTAGCTGTATTTGTGGCCAATGAGATGAGTAAGAAGGATTTGAAAATCATTGGCAAGAATGGTAAAAATGACAGTGACTTTGTTTTAGGACATGGTTCCTGGTTGAAAGTTGGGAAAATCATTGATGGTTATCTTTCAGCAGTTGCCCGTGATCGGAACCTCCCCGTTTCCAGTTTCATTAAACTGTCACAGTCAATTCCTGAGATGGCTAGACCTATTCATGATGGATTATATGGTGCCATTGACATCTTTCTAAAGGTGCAGCTTTTTTTTCTCTTTCTCAGCATGCATCACTCTTTTGTCTTTCTTTAATAACTTCATTACTTCATTTTTAGCAGAGAAATTGGATATTCAAAAAAAAAATCCTTGCATTGCAGGAGCACAGTGCATTAACAAAATCTGAAAGGAAGAACTTGTGCGGGCTAATGGATGTCAAGAAATTAACAACGGATGCGTCCATGCATGCAGCACAGAATGAGCAGCTACCACTACGTGTGGTGGTTCAAGTTCTATTTTTCGAGCAGGCGAGGGCAGCAGCCTTTAACAATGGTCATGATGCAATGGATCCCCCTAGAAAGACTGAAGAAAACTGGGGGAAAACAGCGCCTGAAAACCGTAAATCTCTGAGAAAACAGATGGATGAAATGAAGATAAAAGAAGAGGATTCACTTAAAAATGGAAAACTTGCTAAGAGAGGCAGCAAGAACAGAGGATCTGGCCCGCAGTTGCTGCCTTCTCGTTCAAGGAGAATCTTTGACAAGTTGTGGATTGTGGGGAAAGGGCTGGCCAGCGGAGAAAACAAGAGCTCGGAGACTTCTGCCAGTTCGCAGAGCCCGACTTCCATGATCAGAGGGGAAACAAAGTCATCTGGTTCGTCTTCCAGGCATAGGAGGCACTCCATTTCCTAATGCTTTGCCATAGAATTCGTATGAGCAAGAAAAATGAAGGAACCTGATGTAACTGTAAAGTCGTAGTAGGATCTCCATCCCTATAGGTTAAGAATTCGATCTGCACAGTTAGTCATTGGAAGTTGTTTGTTGCAGAAAACTGTTATTGGATAATCTTGATGTGTTGTTTCATCTGTTGCTTATTGTACTATTGTTTGAATTCTTGTATATCTATTTGCGGTTTAGTTGACAAGGAGTTCATCGTATGAAATGCCAAGCTCTCTCTCCCTCTGTTTATGGAGCATTGGAAAAATGGAGGTGATGCATGGCAGCATTAGCGAGAGATAGAACTAGAAAGACATTCATGGGTCAGATCTTTATCCAATTGCCATCTTGAGGTCAACAGATTCTCCAAGTTTAAGTGGAGTAAAGTTTTATTAATTAAAAAGAATTAAGCTCAAAATATATGGTATAGCATTACATTATTATAGTGTGATCATCATGGTTTGTAAGGTGTGGGTATGACATAAAGGCTGGTCTTTCTGGAAGCAGTGAGTCCAGGATTTTCCATCATGTCCATGGTTTGTGGGTCTACTCCTTGTGGAAGTTTCCAGTCGAAGTGATAGAGAAGGTGAGCCAAAACCAGTTCAATACTGGCCATAGCAAATGTGACTCCGGGGCACATTCTCTTTCCTCCTCCGAATGGAAGGAAATCGAAAGTGTCGCCTGATCCCAATAATTCCTTTGCCCGCCCTTGGAACCTCTCCGGTTCGAAGCTCTCCGGATTGTTCCAGTACTGGGGATCCCTATGCATCCCCCAACTGTTGACGAACACCCTTACTTTGGCGGGGATAGTGTAGCCGTTGATTTGGGTCTCTTCCCTCGACGCCCTCAGCACTATGGGAACAGGCGCGTGCAGCCTCAGTGTTTCCTTGATCACCAGCTTCAGATATTCCAATTTCTGATCATTATCTCCCATGCTTCCGATTGTTTTGTCATCGTACACTCCTCTTACTTCCGCTTGTACCTTCTCCATCACCCTTGGGTTTCTCATCAGCTCCGTCATCGCCCAGTCCATCGTCGTAGCTGATGTCTCTGTTCCAGCTGAGAACATGTCCTGCAAATTCAGTTCATTCCAATTTAAGTTTACTATTTTAATTAATTACTAATTACACCAGGAGCTCATCTCATCTGAGTACTCACATAAATTACAGCTTTGATGTTATCATTTCTGATAGGGAATTGGAGCTCCCCGCTCTCCTGAAGCCTCAGCAAAACATCCACCAGATCTTCATTCCCGAATTCGCCGTTGCCCATGATCTTCTCCGCATGATTCTCCCTGTGCTGATTGATCAGGCCATCAAGAATCACATCAAGCCTGCGCCGCATCATCAGCAGCCGCAGCTTGTTCCAGCTCAGAGCATTGATCACCACCGACGAGGGGAAGAAGTCGGCGATCTCGAACCCACCGGCCATTTGGAGTCCGTCCTTCAATATCTTGATGAGCGTGTCTTTATCGTTAGACACCTTCCCGAAGACGGCGCGGCAGGTGATGGAGCTGAGCATCGAGAAAATCCTGTTGCTTATGTCGATGGGTTCCCCGCCGGCGGAGAGGCGGTGAATGGATTCGACGAGGCCAGAAACCTCGTCTCTCCTGATGGAGGCGAAGGAGCGAACGCTTCTGGGGCTCAACAGCTCCATCATGCAGATCTTGCGCATCTGCTTCCAATACTCACCGTAGGGGCTGAAGGCCATGTCGATGTAGTCGTACCACAAGACCTTGATGCCGATGGATTGAGGCCTGTCGGCAAAGCAGGGGTCGTTTTCTTTGAGGATCTCTCTAGCCAGTTCCGGCGATGACACCACGATCGTCTCCATCTCGCCCAGCCTCAACCGCATCAGTGGCCCGTACTGTTTCGACAGCTCCGCCAGACACCGGAAGGGCAGACCGCTCATCTGGTGCATGTTTCCGATTATGGGTAGGGTTTTCGGCCCCGGAGGCCATTTCGCCGATACACTTTTCCCGTTTCTTCTCAGATAGATGATCAGGATTATAGGTAGGAGAAGAACAACACCTAGAGTTGTCAAGGAATCCATTTCTCTCTCGATCAGTTTGAGTTGAGGATCGGAGTCTATCTGCATGGGAACTGGGAGTTGGAGCAGATTATTTTATAGATGAGAAAAGCCAGAGTTAACTATGAAGACGAACTAATAAAATAATAATAAAATTAAAGAAAACTTCTAGATCATAATACTTCTACTGTTTCCCATCCAATTATATAATATTTGAACATTCAAATTTCAAACAAGCCAGTCTTATATATTATCTATAACATATAGGTCCTTGCTAATAATGGCCACACATAAATTCTACCCTTTCATGTTGGAAATTTGTGTACAGAGTTACCATTGCTTGAACCAATTTGCTTCATTCTCCAATTTTAAAAAATAAACAATTACCCTATAAAAAAAATAAAAATTAAATACACGTGCCATACATTCAATTTTTTCAAAAAGATTTATATTAATTTTTTGTATCCGCCATCTCGAGCAATGCACTTACCTGACGGTAATGCGTGGGCTCGTGCACCGTGCTCGATAATTAATTTTTTTGAATAATATATACTTTAAAATGGAATTAATTAGTGAACATTAAAATTAAATTTAATAGATTTTTTCTTCTTCTTTTAATATGTAGTTAATACATCCTAATTCACGTTGATTAGTCTAATTAGGATTTCTAGTTATTTTATTAGTTTTTAGTTTATTATTTTAAAGATGTCATTTCATAATTTGAATTTATAATTTTTTCAGTAATTACTTTTTTATTTATATTTTTACTATGGTAGAATTTTCACAATTATGACTAATTATTATTAGTTATTTTTATTATTTAATGTTAATTATTTTATTAGTTTAATAATTATTTTTAATTTTTTTAGTTATATACTGTACTTTGTAATTATAATTACACAAACACTTCCATGCACTAGGCGTAAATAGGACTTATTTCAGACGGGACGGGTTAAAACAAGGGTCAACCGACAAAAAAGAAAAAAAAAAATCAGCAAAATCAGTATAAATTGCAACACTAAAAAATATCACTCAAAATTCAAAAAGTATCACCTGTATCATTAAAAAGTAAGGCGTCTAGTAGTTATCTTATACTAGTTTATTTAGTTCAAATTGTTATTTTTCTATTTCAATTAATATTTAGAGTTTACGAGTTCGGGTTTTTTAGGGGTTTATTTTGAGTTTTTAAGGGATTTATTTTGTGCGTTTTAGGGATTTGTTTTGTGTTTTTTAGGGTTTTATTTTGTTTTTTTAAGGTTTATTAATTTCATTTTATGCTATAAATTTATATTTATTTGAAACAAAATAAATCAATTCACTTTGATTTAAGGCAAAAATGTCATGGCACCGTCTGTTGTGCCAAGGAGCACATCAGAGGATCCAAATTTGATAGAGATCACTGACAAGAGGCAGCCGGCGACGGAAAATCTGAAAAAAAGAAAAAAAAAAGAAAAAAAAAAAGAAAAGGAAAGATGTTTACATACGTTGGAATGCTCTTCAAGCTTTTCTAATTGGAGAATTTTCCATTCAAATTTCCTACAGTGAATTGTAGAGGGGTTTTTCCCCCAATTGAGTTATCGTCATTCGTCAACGAATTCACAAAAATCTTACTGGCGTTTCTTGACCAAGTGCACTTGAATTTCTCATATTTTTTTATAACTTTGTAATTCGTTTTATTCAAATATATTTCCACGATAGTTTTTGAAAAATAAAAACAAAAAGGCTGACCGGTCCTACAAAATTAATCACATCAACCCTTGCAACAAAAAAAATAAAAAATTCGTGAAACTTCACACGGATCTACATATTGGGATTTATAATACTGAAAAATATAATTTTCTCTGAAACGAAAAAAAAAAACAGTATTATCTTGTAATTATTTGGATCAACAAACAAGCGCTGCCAATGACATTCAATTCATTATTTGGATGAATGAAAATACGGTGACATTTTTATCATTATTAAATTAAAAAGAAAGTATCATTTCTAATATTGTTGGATTCATATTGAGTTCGAGAATTCATTGATGAATTTTATCCTTAATTAAGATAATCTGACATGACTCATAAATGTGACTTGGGATGAGATCCCTACTCCATTTTCTTTGTCTTTCTCTTGTGCATCACTATCAATTATTAAATTATCTATTATAATGATATGTATTATAAAATTAAAATCATTATAATATAATCTATCCTAATTATTACTCTATCCATTTTACTGTGACAAATATACCACGTCTCTCCACCTATATCAAATCATATTAATATATATATTTTCCTAAAAAATGTAGATTTTCTATTTATAAGATAGGGGGTAAAATTGAAAGAAGGTGAAAATTTGATAAACATAAAATATTTTGAAATAAGTCAAAAACTATAAAATATATTTCAATTAAAATGAAACAAAGAGTATTTATTGTTAAGAATTGATTTTTTAAAAAAAATTGCGCACACACACACACACATCATAATTATGCAATGATCAACCCTAATAACTATAAACTATAACTGGGTGGAAAATTCTAATTAACAGTACTAAAATTAAACAAAAAAAAAGAAGTTATGGAACACTAAATAAAACAAATAAAATGAAATAGAAGATCTTGGCATGAATATGACTATCAAAAGTAGTTCGTCTCTCTTTTCCCCAATCAGTCAACACCTATATTTTTATGGTTATTTTATCTTATAAATTATTGTGCTCCAGTTTCGTTCTTTGACCGTTTGACGTGGTAATTTAAAATTAGTAAATAGACTTTACTATTTTCTGAAATTACAATAATATTCCACAGTATTCGAAGTGACATTAGTGACCTGAATTATTGAAAAATTATTTAAAACTATTAATTGAATAATTTTCGGACACCTTGAAAAATAATACTCTCTCCATTTCTTAATAAGTGTCATTTTAGATGAATGCATACATATTAATAAAGATATTAATTAGATGATCAAATTATTTTATATACACTTATGTGAATATATTAAGTGAGTTAAATATGGTTGTTTGAATGCATTAAATGAGGGCAAATATGAGAAAAATGTGAAATTTTTACCTCGGTTGTGTAGAATGACACACTTTTTGTGAAACAAAATTAAAGTGCTAGAATGACACTTATTGTGAAACGGAGAGAGTATGACTATTTTCCTATTCTCATATTTTCAACACCAATAAAGCAATAGACGTTGTCGATGTTTTTTTAATTGCTAACTAGAGGGAAATCGATATTGTTTGCTTAATTAATGTGGAAAATGAGTTAGCTCTGAAAAAAAAAATCACATCACAAAAGAACTAGCCAAGTCATTTTTTAGTTGTCAGAAATAGCTATGATGAGAGTTTTAAGAGTATAGTTTTTCTAATAGTTTAAGTATTGAAATATCGTTTCAATTAGTATGAAATAAAAGTACAATGTTGGTAATAGAATAAGATATTAAAATCTATTTTTCCAATTGAAAAGATATCTATTTTATTTATAAAAAAAAACGAGAAAGAAAAGACTAAATTACAAACACCAGTTTGGCGTTTCTTCGTCGCACTTTGTGCTATGGGATAAAATTCTCTAATCAACTTTTCATGGCCCACTATTGTGTCCCACTATAAAATTTAATATTTTAAAATTATAAAAATAAATTTTATTATAGTATTACAAATCATAATCAACATTTATTGCTAAAAATTAATTTTTTAAAAAATTACGTACCCTACTTTTGGAATAATCAACCATATTAATCAATTATATTAACTAAAAAAATAAGAAATAAATATTAAAAAATAAACATAAATCTTGATTAGGTGGAATAAACCCTAAATAATAATTATAAAATTAAACTAAGCCATAACAAATTGAAATTAAAGAAAAAAATTGATGAAAATTGAATAAAAATCAAAATGGAACACCAAATGGGATAGATGATTTCATTTGTTGTGCTATATCTTTTATTTCTAGTCCACTTTCTACATCTTATTCTTTTATCCACCATCGAATTAATTACTATAATAATATTTTATTTTCAATAAAAGCATTATTATAATATCATCAATTCTAAATGGCATTTATTACTATTATTTGAAATGTTAAAAAATCATACTCTAATTGTGAAATAATTAATTATTAGTTAAAAAATTAAAAATTAAACACTAAAAAAATAATTATAAATCTAAATTGGATAGAATAAAAAATTATAATTAATAATTATAAATTAATTTAAACTAAATCACAAAAAAATAAAATTAATGAAAAAATGGAAGAAAAAATAAATAAAACTCGTAACGAGAGACACCTAAAGGCCGATGGTTTCATTTGGCACTATAAATTGTATATCTTTTGTAATGATAGTAAAGTATGTAATGTAAAGATAATATATATATATATATATATATATATATATACATACATTTCATATCGTGTGATTGTCAGTAAATTGATACCTTTACAATGTATTTTATTTATTTATTTATTTATTTATTTTGATGATGATGATGATGATCACATTTGATGTCATTGATTTTATTGTGACAGACGAACAAATACCGCTGTTGATATGATTTGGAATAGACATTTAATTTCATCCCAAATAGGCGAAGTTTACAATGTATTAAATACATTGTAACAGTTGTAGAGTTGAAGGGACTACTAATTTAAACATAAGCGGCGTGACGACATTAAAATATCTAGAAGAAGACATCTCTGTGGAAGACATGTTGCTGTAAGGGCTAAATTAGTTACGTACCCAGCTTCGTTTCTGAGAACCATTAGTCTTTATTTGTCCACAGGGCCGCCCTCAGTTCGGAAGCTCAGGACGAAATAAAAAAAAGGGTCCTGACTTTTTTTTCCATTATCATCTTAAAGTTTAATCCATTTTATTTCAATCACTTTAAATTTTGAAAAAGTACAATCAACATTTATAAAATCTCATTTGTGAATTCTGTAAGTAAAAAAAAACTACTTTCATTAATTAAATAATCATGAAAAAAATATATTGATAATATTAAGAAAAATAATTCAAAATGAAATCAATTCAATTTTTTTATTGTAATATTTTATGTTAAAAGCCCTAAAGTTGAGATTTTGGTGAACTCAAAATTGAGGAATAAAATCCCTAAATATAACAATCGATTTTTTTTTTCCTTTATACAGTTTTAATAAAATTTCAAAATTAAGTTTTTAAAGGTGCATTTCTTGTAAATGATCTTTGTATAGAGTACATATAGTTGATTAATAATTCAATTACAAAATTGAGATTAAATCAACACAAAATCTCAATAAATATTTTATCACACTAAATTTACATAGAAAAATAAGTGATGGATCTAATCACTGAAATCCTATGAGATTTCAAAATCGGCAAAGTAAAATCTAAAAGAGACAACTATTTTAACTTTATAATTTTTTTAAATTACCTATATATATATATATATTAAATATGAACCCCATAAAAATGGAACCCTGAGCGGTGGCCCACCTTGCCCACCCTTAGAGCCGGGCCCTGTTTATTGATATTAATCAGTCAAATCTTTAATTAAAGTCTTAGAATAAGTTAATTAATCTACTTCTATCTATTTCTTTTATGACTTCTATGCCCAACTTGAAGAAAATGATGATGATCAAATTCGTTAAACTGATGTATACTTTTCATTTTTTTTTACTCACACACCCGACCTAGTTGAGGAGATATTCAAATTCATGAACTTTGGTCTTCAAGCAACCCACTCCACCACTAGACCATCCCTTCCGGGACATTGTATACTTTTCATTTGACATATAATTAATTAATATTTTTTTATCTCTCCATCGCATGATAAATTTTATATTTTTAGATAAACCCAATCTAAGAGGATATTTATTGCTCAATTTCTAGAGCTTAGTTGATAATGTAAATCACGAACACATGTCTCTGTGAGTGAGAGTCAAGAATTTGTTTTTACACTAGCTATGTCAAGTGTCAATCACAAGTAAAAGTGGTGATAAAACCATATATAAATTTTATCTAGGGAATACAATAAATATATAATGTGTAGTTTTGATAAATTATTATGCTAACTCAATTATATTTTAGTATTACAAATAATTAATAGTTTAATACATTTATCGTGTAATATATTTCACTAATATTCTTCGTATTTCCCAATCAATACATAATAATTTCATCACTAACATTTATAAATTTATCTTTTTCGTGATGTAGTCAATTACATTTCTACTGTAACTGTAGCTCAAGCCTCTTTTCAAGCTTAATTGTCTACAGTAGCTGTAAAGATTTCATTTATGAGACCAATTTGAGGAACTAGGGCTCTACATAAATGAAAGAATTCAATCTAACATATCTCATTGAGCAAAATATTATAAAGCAAATTAACATTGTGTGCGTTTCTCTGTTTGTATCAACCTTCTGATCCATGGCTTATGGGAGTCTCACACCATGCGTAATACGGGACTGTCACTCTGTCAGTTATTGATGGAATACAAAAATAATGAATTAATGTTTAAGTTTATTGTGTCAGGATAAGTGTTTTGAAAATCGGATCGGATCCAGTCATTTGTCCGGTCCAATTATATGTTTATTTCAGGTTGATTATGACCTGAAGCAAACAGATCATTTTTTTAGGATCTCCAAAAATTGAATACATTTGTACATTGTGCTCAATCAACTAGACTAATATACTTTTACATTATTATTTGAATATTAATAACATATATATGTATATGCACAAATTAAAAAGAATAATTCTATATTTTAATTAAAATCAATATTTAGCATGTAATTAAAATAAATATTTAACATTAATATCTAATTTAGCATATTTTGAATTAAAATAAATGCAGAGAATAACTAAAATCTAAAACAGTGGCTTGTTAAATAATGATTAGCAATATTTTTAATTGTTATTATGTAGTATTCTTTGTAATTAAAATTAATATTTAATTATATATTTTCTCAAAATCTAGTATTTGATGTTCAATATTTATTTTTAACTAGTTAATTAACTTATAGAATAACTATCGATAAATTAAACACTTTATTTCGTTGTATTGATATAAATATGGTGTATTTTTTAAACTTATTTGACATTTTATCATGATACTAATTTCTATAATTTTATTATTATTATTATTATTATTATTATTATGTGTATATACATATGAATATCATATAACGATTTATTCGATTTTTTCAAAATGGTCTAACCGATTGAACTAGTAAGTAGTAACTTAGTAAATCAATCGATTCGATGTTCGGTTCGGTTTTAAATACAACTTCTTAACTCATTTTTTTACCCCCAAGAAAATAGGAGCTTTTAACACAACCAACACCGTAAACCGCAATTGGGCACATGCCCTTTTTGTTGTGTTCGACCTATCTAATTGGGCCCGCGGACAATGGGCTTGTACGAAAATAGGAAAAATAAGAGTTCAATTTTCTATCGCGTTAGTATTTATTATTATTATTATTATTATTAGATTTTAGATTTTTTTTTTTGAGTTGAGAATGGGAGATTGAGATTCATACTCAAGTCTCTTAAAGGAGAGAAACATGCAAAATCAAAAATTGCTTTAGGGGGCTACACTGTTTTGCGATGAGCCGATGACTCCGTGTTATATTTGCTTACACGATCAAGAAAAAGAAAATAGCGAGAGAAAGAGATTCTTGCCACTCTTTTTTGCATTTATTTTTCCTTTTTTTGATATGGGTATGCTTTTTTTAATATAACTTGCCTTTTTTTTTTACTATTTTCTTTAGTATAGTATTATTTTTACATTTAGAAAATCACTATATTATACATAACTATAAATTCATAAAGAATAATATAAATGGTTATATTTAATCAAAATAATTATCATAAACTTACAACATCTACTGAATAAATATAGAATCCTAAATTTTTAATGTCAATTATAATCCATAATATCTTTAATTCAAATTCTAAGCTTGAAACCTAATTTAAGTTCTCTGTGGGATCGACCCTTACTCATAGCTAGCTACGCTCACGGTGGGCACAAGAGAACAAATTTATTTCGATCGCGAAACGACCGCCTGTTGGGGTTCTATTTTTCCGTTCAACTATTATGTTTTGTTAAAGGAAATAGGGAGCAGTGAATTCATGTATTATGCCACTTTGTTCACATAAATCCTTTAGAAATAACGTGATATATTCACTGTCTCTATCAGACCTTAGCCTTTCTATTTTCTTGTTAAATCGATTTTCTACTTCCAACTTATATTTCATGAATATCGGTAGCTTCATCTTTAGTTCTAAAGAGGTAAATGCTAGTATATCTAGAAAAAATCATCAACAAATGAAATATAGTACATATTCCCTCATTTACTCACAATGCTTCTAAAGTCTGCTAAATCTGTGTGAATTAGTTCTAAGAGTTCAGAGTTTCTATGTTCAACTCATTTAAACAGTTTCTTAGCATATTTAGCTTCAACACATATTTGACACTTAGACAAATTATGCATGTTCAAAGCCGAGATTAAGTCTAATTTTCTTAGTCTCTTAATTGACAAAACAGCGTTAAGATGTCTGTTAGTGTTGTGCTCAACACTAAACGAAGATACATAGTCAAGGTGGATTGCTAGTGTCATGCTGAGCACTATGTTTATTTGTCAAGTACTCTACATTGCATTTGTTACAGTGATTGATTGTCATTCATCTGTATGACATTGAATAATCACTAAGTATTTGGTTTTTCCAAGTACATGCTTATTGTTCTGGATAAAGTTCATAAATATGTACATGAACGTGATCTGAATTTCCTGAAAATAGCTCAAGCAAGGAGTTTGAATTGAGCTGAAGATGAAAACTGTTGTGCATCATGCCACAACTGAGATTGTTCAACATGCTGAGTGCTGGCAGCTAGCTTGAGTGATAGCCAGAAGTTAGTTTGTAAACATACAAGACATTCCGCTGTTCTATCTAAAGTGAATATGTTGAGGATCAACAATGTTCATTGTAATGCTCGTGAATGTTTGCATGAACATCCTTTGTCCAGATTGTTCTTCCAAGATCATTGAAGCTGTTTGAAGTTTCCAAACCAAAAGGAGATTCAAAGATCATTCTAGAAGATGCCTTATCCAGCTTGAAGATCTCGTAATTGAAATCAAGACAGAGTTCAAAAGATGGAAGATATCCTAACATGGATAGTCCTAGGTTTTCAGCTTTAATAAGGAAAGTTTCCCTATTTATTTTAGATTAGGATTAGGACTTATGTTCCCTTATTAAGTCTGTATTGTTCATCTATAAATAAGCATGGGATACAGACCTGTTAGATACACACCGAAACACACACTGAACGATTGAATATTCATCTGCACAAGAGCTCTAATTTGTTTAAGAGCTACATGGGTTTTGGTTGTCATTGTTAAGCTAGAAAATATTGTTCTAGTCTTTGTGTAATGAAACACTTTTCATATACTTTCAAATGGTTCTCAGGAGAGAATATTTGTGGGAACTCAATAGGTAGAAATCTAGGCTGTGAGAGGAGCTCATATTTCAATCCATCAAAAGAGGGTATTCGGGTAGAAAGGGTTTTGAGTGGCGTGAGGTTAGCTGTATGTAGGATCCTAAGTAAACGATACATCGGAGTAGTAGATTATTTCTCATGGACTTGACAAGTCTCCCTGACATATATCAGTTGGTCAAATAGGGTTAGCAATCTATTATGTGCTTTACATTCTGCAATTTACATTAAGTTAATTATAATGTTCCTGAACTTTATTGTGAACTTTATCCTACAATGTTCGTGAACCTTGTTGTGAACATTTGCAGACAGATTATTTCACAAGGGCTGTGCAATTCTAATGTCCAAGTCTTGCATGTTAAACATCATACGACTCAATTGAATAAGTAGAAGTAGATCCATTCTCATTAATAATTGCAAAATCAACATTGAGTACAAATAGTCTCTCATTCAGATACTCTTTCCCCACAAATTCTCCATTTTTAGTCAAAACAGCTCTATTAGCTTCTAACACAATTTTCAGACCAGCTTTATTCAACAAAGCACCAGATACAAGATTTTCTATTCATGGAAGGAATATACAAAGCATTGCTAAAACTTAAAGTTTTCCCAGATGTCAATTTAAGAAGATTTTTTCCTTTACTCAGAACTCCAACGACACTGGAGTTGCCCATGTAAACACATTTGCATTCCTCAGTTTCCTCAAAGTCATGGTAAAGTCCTTTGTTGCTAAAAGTGTCTTGAGGCTCCTGTATGCAGCACCCAATCTGTCTTATTCTCCACTAAATTCGTCTTAACTACAACAACAACAACAACAACAGCAGCAACAATGTCATCAGTTTCAGTGAGATGAACTTGATTTGCATGGAAACTAGACCTTTACGTTTTACCTTGATGTTTAAGACACTGATATGCTTTGTGTCTAGGACTTCACACACCCAACACGTGAGCTCTGAGGAAGGTTTATTTGCTATCTTCTTGTCAGTAGAGAAAGTCTTTTTTTTTTCAATCCGGCTTGTCTTTCTTTGGAGCAAAATAACTCTTTCCTTTCTCTGGAGCTGCACCAGATTCAATAAGGTTAGCATTAAACGAATCAGAAAATAGAGATGAAAACTTATCCTTCAATCAATTCGCTTCCTCAGTCCTCATATGACTGATCAACTATTGTAGTGTCAAATTCATGTAATCAGTCTAGGAAGGAGGAAATTTCTCGAGTAACATGCCTACAGAATCTCACACATTTTCATTATAACAGACCGGTCTTGAGATAGGGATTAACGAATGGAGACGGGGTGTTATTAAGGGATTAACGAATAAAGACGGAAGATTAACAAAGATGGTTTAAGAATAATGATATACTTTTGAAAGATAGATGATGATACTCGGGTTTACTTGATTAAGAAGAAAACATGCTTAGCGAACGAAAAAGACTAACTAATCAGATACCAATAAGCACAGACCCATTCATAGGTCAAAGTGAATAAACATATATCAATGTGCACAAGCCTCTTTATAGGTAAAAGGAAAATATACTCGAGAAGCAGGATTAGATCTAAATATGTATCACTTATATAGATAATCATGTATAAGGGAATATTCAAAGAATCTCGATAATCATAATATAACTTAGGAATTAATATGAGTGTATCAGAGTAGCAGAAACATCATGGGATTTCAAAAGAAACTTATACTATAGCAAAACAATCTTGGCAGCCAACCCACATCCACAACCACCATCATCCTCAGCATCTCAACCTGGAAACATTTGAGAAAGAGGATGTGAGCACTAATGTACTCAGTGGATTTTAATACAAGCTTCTTTAATAACTTGAGAAATATCCAATAATCAACTGATGATATATGGAGAGCAAAATGCAAAAGCCCTCTCCATATCCGCAAAATATTTTCTTTACTTTTGGGCCCAAGGCTCAACCTGATGTCAACTGCACCCTTAGGCATGCCATATGATAGAAGAGGGGTTACCTCAAATATCCAGACGAGTTTGTGAGGGAATTAACCTAGCAGTGACTCACTTTAATGATCAAAGATCATGAATTCTGAGCTCAATCCTGGTTATAAAAGCTATATTCTTCCTTTCTTAACTTCCTTCCTCTCCTTAATTGACTTCCTCAACTTTACTAGAATTATCGAGCTTAGAGCAACATCTAAGGCTAATCCTTTACTTAAGCATGACTTCGGCCTATAAGGGATTTATCATTACCTTAAAAGGCAATGCTTAATTAGCTAAATAAACTTTAGCAAAATCTAACATTCAGATACGAGGAAATGAACGTGCATAAACATAAATTGCAATTAAAACAATTCTAATTATCTCATGCTAGCATAAACAATACCTAATCATTTCTAGCATATATAAACATGCTTGAGAGCTCACTTAACATATAATAACTTCCTTTCCTTCCTTCCTTTGTACAGAGATCAATCAGGCAGAGTAAAAATGTTTTATTGGATATCTCATTTGCCCTATCATGCTTCTAGAGCTTATTAGCTCAAACTTTAGATGAGTATAGATTTACCCACCTCGACTACTGGACAGAAGATGAAGCAACGAGCCGACGATTCTTCTTCGAATTTCCACGGGGCTCACTACTTCCTACAAAAGTCGAATCATCGACTTAGCAGCCTTCTTCAAAGATTATAACAACTAAAACAAAATTAAACAATATCTAGCTTATCCACTCTTAACTAGGACTTAAACATAGATAGCACGACTTTAGAACCTTTAGAAAACACGAGGGTTTGAAATACTCGAGAATCGAACACACTTGAAGACAAAACATGGCGGCAGAGGCCTTGCACGGGCCCTGCTAATTAATGGGGCGAGAATCAAAATGCCCAGATTTTTGACACGGGCCGTGCAAGCCCTAGTACGGTCCGTGCTAGCTTTCCAGACTCATGCCGTGAGTTCTGGATGGCTTTGCATGGGCCGTACAACCCTTGCATGGTCCGTGCTGCTTCACGAACTTCCGAAAGTTTCGATCGAAGTGTTGGTCGAGGCGTCACTCGTTCGCCTCTCCCTTTCCTCGATATTTTAAACTTGAAATGAGGCTTAGAACTTTGAATAAAATATAAAAACGAACATACTTTAAACTAAAGAAATCGACATTATAACGGAATAAATACGATAATCCTTTTTACACACTTAGAATAACGACGAAATCTTAAATATAAACTTGAACGGAACTTCAACGAAATAAACGAGACTAATTACTAGAAATAATGATGAGAATCATAACAACGAGAATGAAACGAGTGGTATAATGAAAATGCTATTAACTTGGAACTTCAACAATAATTGAAATATAACTTTAGATGGAAAGTAAACGAGTAATAATGAAGAACATGAAGAACACGAAGAACGGAAAGTAAATGCAGAATTTAAAGATGGAAAAGAAATGGAGATCGAGACTGACAAACTAGAATAGACGGGGTTAGGTGTGTTGAAGGAAGGTGGTTATCTCAGTGTCTCGTCGAGTCACAATGGTGGCAGAGCCACCTTCTACGACCTAACGGCACCCCTAGCACCTTCCCTCACCGCATCCCTTCCATGTCACTCCGCTCGTCGTCTTGCAGAACACTCATGAAGAACACTTTTTACTTCGACATTTTACTTTCCCTCGAACTCTCAAGCTCTCAACTCTCCAAGAGTTTGGAATGAAGTAAATGGTGCAAAATGAATGGAGGGGTGGCCTTCTAGTTATATATGGGGCTTTGGCTTCCTTGAGAAGCCACTCCAATGCAGGAACACTGCAAAAGTTACCCCGGGTTCAGTTAAAAACTACTTTATTCGATGTCGAGATCCAAATGACCTCAGACACAAAATTTGAAAATACCGAGAGACTCATTAGCTCGAATACTAGTGAATCAACTTGAATCGTGATGAAGACGGGGTCGTTAGAAGAAAGACGAGCAAAGATTCTCTTTTTGGAATTACTTTTTACTATTCACTCAGACTGATAGATTTTGCTCTCGAGCATTCGATTGACCTCAGAATTGAAATCTGTGAATGCCAATGGATTCCTTGAGTCATTTCCCATAAGAGAGGCCTGACATAAGAAGACTCGAATCAATGAGGAGGATTTCGTAAATTTCTCAAAACACGAACGCACGCAAAATTTACTATTCATTCACCCTTTAAATACGTTTTTCATCACCGGGAACTCAAACGACTTCAGATTTAAAATCCGAAAACACCGGCATACTCCTTGAGTTAAAACCTTTCTAAAAAGACCAAAATCGGCCATAACTGAGTTAAGATCAAATTTTCAAAAAAGACAACTTTATGAAAAATGACCCCTAAAGTCGTAACTGACATCTGACTTCACTTAAACCTTATTTAAATTTCTTCCTTAACTTCTTAATTACTCTTAACAATCCTCTAAACCTTATCTGAAATTCTGGGTTTTTACATTGATCCTCTCATTTAGAACAACATCAGCAAGGTTCTCATACTCATAGAGTTGCTCCATGAAAGGCTTATCGTCCACCATTTGAAACTGCAGCCACTTCCCGATGACATACTTCCTCTTACCGGCATCATCTCATCCATATTTCTTCTTTAGAGTATCCCAAATTTGCCTAGTAGACTGATTGTTGGTGAGGAGATCAAACAAACTGTTGGCCATGTGATTAAGCATATGACCTTGAACAATTTTTGTTGTCTTTCTCGTATTTTTTAATGAAAGCATAAATATCAGATGATGCATTAGAAGTCTCAGACATTCCGATCTTTTCCTTGTCAATAAGAGCGTCAACCAACACCAATAGATATTTCTACAGCGACAACAGTATCACCGTTGTCTATCGTGATGACAACAGAGTCTGGTAGGATCGGTGGATCGGAGAAGCGCACGTAGTCCACCTTAAGTTGTTCAAAAACAATCAATAGCTTCTGAGACCACCTCTTGTAATTTGATCCATCAAGGGGTTCTAGTTTGGATAAATCAGGCAGGGCTCGTGATGAAGATGCCATAATAATCGTTTTTAAATTGACAGCCGAACTTGGAATAAATGAAATAAAGAAGATAAAAGAATTGATGTGATGTTACGTGGTTTCCATCACCTTAAAAATGATTACGACAAGCCCAAGGTGTAAAGCTCCAAAGCTGATCATTACCAAGGCTAACACATTGTTCGATTTATTGCGCACACTCACAAAAATCGAACTGGGTTTACTTAGATACAATCTCTCAATACAGAAGACAATATGAAGAAGATGAATGTATTATTTTCTCTATGTACATGCTCTCTAGAGACGGAAATAAGTAAGAGAGAAAGAGAGTTGTTAAATACCCTTATGACACACTTGTCCCCACACCCAATCATTGAATAAGTGTACCTTTTACATTTTTTTAATAACTAAACAATAAATGCATCCACACTTAACATATAAAAATTAAAAAATGATCGACCCCTATCGAAATTTCACATAATGAAAATTGAGAATAAATAACGATTGTCATAACGATAATTTTTTAAAAACTACCATTATGCATTAACAAAAACTGATAATCAATAACGATTGCCATAACGAAATTTTTTTAAAAAGTAATGTTATGCATTTAATTATGCATAACGAAACTTTTCTAAAAACAAACGTTATGCATCTGGTATAATAAAATTTAATAACGAAAGATAATAACGAAAGTTAATGAACTACATCTTAAAAACGAAATTTAATAACGAAAGTTAGGTTAAGTTAATTAATAACGAAAGTTACTTTTTAAAAAAAATTTGTTAACGAAACTTACGTTAAGTTAATAACGAAAGTTACTTCTTAAAAAAATTGTTAACGAAAATTAGGTTAAGTTAATAAAGAAAGTTACTTTTTAAAAAAAATTTGTTAACGATAGTTAGGTTAGTTATCGTTAATAACGATGGTTAGTATAATGGTTAATAACGATGGTTAGTATAATGGTTAATAACGATGGTTAGTATAATTTTTTATTATCGTTAATAACGATAGTTAGTATAATTTTTTATTATCGTTAATAACGATAGTTTTTTTTTTTTTTTCATAAAAGTAGATTCATTTTTTTTTCTTCTTTTTGTGTTGCATAACAAACATAAATACATCAATCAATCTGTTGGGGTTTCACCACCGTGAAAGAAAACACCGGTGCGGCGGGGTGGCAGCGGGCACTGGCTGCTGCTGCGGCAAAGCTTATCGCATTTGTCAAAATCTCCTATGCAAGTCTCCATGCAATAATCATAACATGTTGGATAAGAATAATCGATATTTGCCGCTTCATAATTAGCAGCAAAAATCACCATCATCATTACGAATATTGCAACTACATATCCAGTTCTTGATGATTTCATTTCTGGAAACTATATATAATTTGAATTTATGAAAGATATATATATGTTGAGATATAAATTAATTTATAATCAAGAGACGATAGTTAGTATAATGTTTAATAATGATGGTTAGTTTTAATTTAATTATCGTTATGGTTAGTTTCAATTATCGTTAAAGTATAATGCTAGTTTTAATTTACATATCGTTATGGTTAGTTTTAATTATCGTTAAAGTATAATGTTAGTTTCAATTAAATAAGGTATAACGATTAACGAAAATTGATAATCAATAACGATTGCCATAACGATTTTTTAAAAAAACTAACGTTATGCATAACGAAACTTTTCTAAAAACTAATGTTATGCTTTAAATAATGTATAACGATAGTTCAATTAACGAAAGTAATAATGATAGTTATCATTATTGGTAACGAATTATTTTAACGAAAGTTATCGTTATATTTTGTGTGATAACGATTAATTTAATTATATAAGGTATAACGATTATACGCATAATGATTATATTATAATTTGTAACGATAGGAATAACGACATAACGATACTTCAAAGAAATATTTTATTCTTTTCTGCATCGAAAATACAAATGTGTAAGACACTTTTCTAAAAAAGTGGGGAATATTCAACTTTTGTGGTCAAATTGTTTAAATATAGTACAAATTGCCCAAATAACTCATATGGTGTTAAAACTTGCCCAACTACCCAAATTTTAAAATTAAATTGTCTAGATAAAAATTTCTCCCTAAAATAAATGTTAGAGATTATTATTGTTTTCATTCTAGTATATTGAGTAATGAGTACAACTGGGAGCGGCCTAAGGGTGTACTTGAGATGCGCCACATAAGCAGTGGTAGAGACACGTTTGAAGAAGGGGGTACACTTGTACCCCTAAATTTTTAATTTTTTTTAGTATATATACATAATATGTATATATATAATTATTTATTTTGTTATTATATTAACTAAAGTAATAAAGATGAAAAAATTAAAGTAGTGATTGAGTACTTTAGTTGACTACGGTGAATAATATTATCGCAAAAAAAAAAAGATGGTGAATCATACCCTTAATAATATTAACAATATCTGATCAATTATTTATTCATGACTCTCCATCTTGCCCATCTTTAAATCTCATACATGTATAAAAATATAGGAACAAGACATGTACAATCATTCAGTCTTCAAAATTTCCAGTTTTCAGTATTTCCAATTCAATTTATGAGGTGTATTGATTTTTTTTAAAAAATAATGATTTTGTTATGATGAGTGATTTAATGTTTAGAGTTATATGTTTGTTTGATTATATTTTCAATTTGAAATTTGTGGTTGATGAAAAAATAAATATTTGTGTGGTTATGATAAATTGTTGAATATTTAAATAATTAGTCCCACTGTATTGATATATATATATATATATATATATGTGTGTGTGTGTGTGTGTGTGTGTGATTGGAAAAAATGAAAATTGGAATTGAAAATGAGTAAAACAAACTTGTTTCCCGTATTTTGAATAGTAAAAAGTTGAAAATTTTTATTTGCAAATGAAAACAAACAATACCTAAGTTTTTCAAAATTTTAGATACTGAAATCTTATTTGTGTTCGATCATGTCACAGCAAAGTTTGAACAGACTTGCTTTGATATTCATGAACGCGATTTGCTATAAAATATTGATTGTGAAAAATTATAAGCGAGTTTACTTCAAAAAAATGCTAGAAAACATATCTTTAAAAGATGTTGTTCAAAGTTTTTTTTTTTTTTTTTTTGTTTCAAGATTGTTCGAAAATGATAGTGAACTCGTGGGTTGGATGATTTTGAACTTATGGGACATATTTCATAATTTTGAACATTATAGATAGTTTGGATTTTTTTTATTTATTTTTTTATCTATGATATGCATTGGAAATTTATACAATATGATTATACTACTTTTCCACCATTTTTAAGGTTCTAACAAGACATTTCAATACAAATGATAGATATATATGATTGTGTGATAAAAAAAATGTAAAGAACATGGTGCATAAATTTGAATTCGATAAGAAAAAATATACTTGAAAAATATTTGTTACACTAATATTAATTAAAGCAATATAATACATATGCCGCTTAGTACGTAATAATATGAATAATGAAAAAAAAAAAACAAAGGTAGAAGCTGGAAAATGTTGGTTGAATTGAATTGAATAGAATTTATCTTCTCTGGAAGTTGAAGGTCCTGATAGAGAAGGCAAAGATGAAGGTGAAACAAGCAACGAATCCAGGAAGAACTCCGGCAACTAATCCGAGCTGGGATTTTTCGAAGCCGAAGTAATCCTTCAAGAACTGTTTGACTGTGCTATCTCTGTCGGTCATTATGTCTTCAATATCTCCATATTGTGTAACAACCATGCCATATAACGTGTAAGATAAGGGAGTTGCCCAGTAGTACCATCTCCACCAAACGGGGATTCTCTGTTACGTTGCACACAAATAAAGTAATTCATTAATTAATCTCATATATATATATATATATATATCCAAGTTATTTAGTTAATTACTTGTAATAAGTAGCTACTTACTGGTCGTGGGACTATGAATCCTGCGAATAGACTCCATAGTCCGTAGAAGAAAGAGGAGATAATGGCGGCCACGTTGTGATTTGGAGTTATAGCCACAGTCATCATACCGTAGAGGACGAAATACAGCAGTGTGAAGAAGAAGAAGAACAAGAACCAAAAGAATTTCTCAGCAGTCCAGTCGAATCCCATCATTGAGTAAACAATGAGGCCATACACAAGGGATTGGACGAAGACATAAGGAATCTCGATCAGAAACTGCACCAGATGAATTGATGTTAAATAATTAATGAATTGAAAGAAGATGAATGTGATGAGTAATTAGTGATTACCTGTGAGAATGCATATGGTAGAGCTGAATACATTCCAGCTGCTCTCTCTCTGTAGAAGACTGTTCGTTCAATGGCCACCACTGGTTGCACTGTCGAACCATACTGGAAGCCTAAGAAGTTGGCGGAGGCAAACATGGATCCCATTGCATTGAAGATGTCTTGTTGTGATCCCCTGCAAATTGCAATGTGAGCATATATAAAAATAAAATTAGTATTTATATATTCAAATAGACTTACCATTTAGATCCGAGATCCCAGAAAATTGTCCCGAAGGTGAGGGCTATGAAAGTTGTGAACACAAATCTAACAGCTGTATAAGGAGGATTCCTCCAGTATGACCAGTGTTGTTTCCACAGGCAAGCAATGCATTGGGTCAGGAAAGGTTGTGAGTATTGAGTGGGGAAGTAGAGATCTTTTGCCCCAGCCCGAGGGACACTTAGTTCCTTGATCAGGGCTTTGTTTCTCCTGCATAATTATACAACAATATTAATTATTAACTAATGAATCAATAATGGTTGCATTGGATTGGATTCATTAAAATTTAAAACTCACCCGTATAGTTCTGATTTCTTGTAGTGCTCAGTGAAGTCAATTCCGAGGAGTAGTTCTTGAGCTGAAGTAGTGGCTTCAAGCATCCATGTAGCTGGATTGTAGCCGTCTTTGATCTTTGCTACTCCATCTATGGCTTCAAAATACTTGATCAAATGGATTGAGTGGCGTCCCAGAGGTCCGACATATATCTCTTCTCCGCCTCGTTTCATCAGAAACAGCTCATCAAATGCTTCAAATATGTCGATGCTAGGCTGATGGATAGTGCACACCACAGTTCTCCCCGTGTTCACCGTGTTCCTGATTGTTCTCATCACGATGGCAGCAGCTCTCGCGTCAAGCCCTGAAGTTGGCTCATCCATGAAGATGATTGAGGGATTGGCCACCAGTTCAACTGCTATTGTTAGCCTTTTCCTCTGCTCTGTTGACAGACCATTCACTCCTGGCAACCCTACTAGCGCCCCTCTCAATTGGGTCAGTTCTACAAGCTCCATCACCTCATCAATGAACATCTGCACATTGCATATTAATATCAACATCATTAGTAATTAACAAAATGCAGTTATATATAGAGATGATGCACATGTACAAACCTTTCTAGTGTCTGGATCAACTTCTTTTGGCAGCCGCAGCCAAGCTGAATAAACGAGGGACTCGTACACAGTAACATTTGGAGAATGGATGTCGTTCTGCTCACAGTATCCAGAAATCCGAGCAAATGTTGCTTGGTTCTTTGGATATCCGGAGATTGTTATATCTCCTTCGATATATCCACCTGTTTTTCTTCCAGCCAGCACGTCCATCAGCGTAGTTTTACCAGCTCCACTAACACCCATCAAAGCTGTAAGAACACCAGGCCTAAAAGCTCCACTCACACCCTTCAAGAGTTCCAATCTATCTTCACTGGCTCCTTGAGCTTTCATTTCCTGCCAGTCAAAACACATAATCAATTTATTTTTAGTTGATCAAACTCTAAACAATATATATATAGAGAGAGATCCTCATGAAATGTGTAACTATTATTGAACTTACTGCTGGCATGTCAACTGAATATCTTATGTCATCAAATGTTATGGAATGTGGCTCGAATGGAAGAACCATTCCTCTTCTCTGGTTCTGATTTGCTGCCTCAATCGCGTCTCCTCTCGTGGATGAGGATCCAGAGGAGATGCTTCTCCGTGTGATAGAGCCACCCTGAGCTGTAACGCGGCTCACATTCACATGACTGTCATCATCTGCAGCTTCTGGTAAGACAGCCTGAGGCTTCTCGAATGCTGCAGAATATATATATTTGATTATTTTCCAACAGCATCACTAGTACTACTGCTATTAATGTATTTGATACATATATACTTGAAATTAGCTTAATTTTCTATGGAAGAATATTCACTCACGGTTGAGGAATGTGAGAGAAACAAGGTAGAGGATGTTGAATATGAACACGAATCCAATGGAAGCACCCACTCCGATCCAGTACCAATACGCTTGAGGAAAGAACCCTCGACTCTCCAACACAGCAACTCCCAACTTCTTTCCATCCACAATCTATGAAATGAAAAATGCCATACAATGATCAGTTTTGCAGCACAACATTAATTATTGGAACAATAGGAAATAAAAGATTGATGGATATGAATGTCTTACTTTGCTCCAGCTGTGCCCGGTGAATTCATTGACAAGAATTGAGTTCTGAACATACATCAACGGTGAGGCCCAGTATCCCCATAACCACCAACTCTTTATATCATCTGCAGTTTTCAATAAAAAATAATGTAATGTAATGAGACAATGATCTACATTTCAATTAATTTGATATATATAGATCATTTAATTTCATACTTCGTGACAGCACAAAGCCACCCAATGCAAATAGCAGGAGCAATGCAAACAAGCCAAATGTGTTGGCAATGATCATGTTCCTGCCAGCTGCTCCGATAAATCTGAACAACGCTGATGCTGATTGATGAATAGCTAACAACACCAGGTAGTGCTTGAACAACCTGCAATCAAGAATATTGATCAGCATTAATCTCATTTCAACTGACAACAATATATATATATATATATATTTTGACTATTTGGCAGGCCTTAATTACCTTCCTACATTCGGATCAAATCCAATGACATAGTAAGTGAGAAATGTCCAAATAGCCACTTCGACGAAAGTGGTTGGGATTTTCAGGACCCATGAGGGAATAGCATAAGCCCAGGGCGGGAAGAAAAACATATCTCTTTGCTTATAGAACACAGGAAGTTTGTAAATGGTCATTGCCATCTCTGTTATTCCATTGAACATCACCATAATTACAGAAAAAAAGAGAGCGCCAGTGTATATTCCTCCATCTTCTACAGTATCCCTTTTCATCTCAGTTCGAAAGAAGACTGTCATGGCAATAATTGATAAAAACGTAATCTGAAAACAGAAAAATCCTATCAATTAGATACATATACACAAATAATCATGATGGTTTAATTTCAATTCTGCATGAAATAAACACTTGCCTGGAATATCTTGAAGAAATAGACAAAGGAGTTTCTCTTCATCAACAAGAGTTCTCTGTCACTGCAGGCTTTTAATAGCTCCTTTTTCCCCAACCCATACTTGTCTGTTGTGAGTGCAGCAGGGTGGCTTTTGCTCTTATCAAATGGAACTGCAAGCTCGTCCCCGATCCGCCGGCCCACGACAGATGATTGGAATGCCTCTGCAAATTCTGTAACTGAAACAAACCGGTAAGGCTCATCCCTACGTGCCCAGTATTGCTGCTGATCTTTCTTCGACGTTACCTGGCAAATGGCAATGTACGTTGTTTATAATTATGCATGGCAATAAAAAAAAAAAAGAAATCAAGAAAGATTAATGATAGAGTTGCATGCATGCTCACTTCTTGCAAGAAATCAGCAACCCCTTTCCTTTGAGGGCATTTGAAGCCCATGGATTCGAAGAAGTTGAGGACGTCTTCTCTGGGGCCTTGATAAACGATCTGGCCATCAGCCAAGAGAACGATGTCGTCGAAGAGGTCGTAGGTTTCAGGTGCTGGCTGCAGGAGTGAGATGAAAGCAGTTCCCTTCATGATGTGGACTTGCTGTCGGAGAGTCTTCACGATTTGAAAAGTGGTGGAACTGTCCAGCCCCGTCGATATCTCGTCCATGAAAAGCGCCCTAGACGGTCCCACAAGCATCTCCCCTGTTGTAACACGCTTCTTCTGACCGCCGGAAATTCCTCTGATCATTTCGTCTCCGACCAATGTGTCGGCGCAAATGTCCAGCCCCAATATCTTCAGAACGTAATCTGTGATCACATTTGCTGCGTCTCCCTCTGTTGCTGTCGCCTGTAATATTGTATTGCATTGTTGCAAACACCATTATATTTCTTAAGCTTTTTGGTTTCAGAATTCAGACTAGTTTATCTCACTCACAGTCTCATCACTCTCATCACTAAAACATTATATTCGAATTCCACCAATTTTTTTTTTCTTTTGGCAACAACAGAGGGATGTTATTATAATTATTTGCTTCTCTACTGTGTTTTTAAAATATGACCTCAAATACTAGCCTCTGACATGAATGATTCTTCTTAATATTCTTCCCTTTCAAAAAATAATTAAAAAAAAATGTTTTTAACCTTGAAAATGAAGATCTCAAATGAGGGGGGAAAAGAGATGGATGAGATGCGATAGCCGAAAACAATACCGGCTTTTATATATAGTTGATTGCTAAGAGTTAAAAATATTATGATACAATAAATAAAAGAATATATATATATATATATATATATATATATTAATATTTAATTAGCACCAAGATAAAAATTAAAAAGTGTATACTGAGAATGTGTAAATATTAATCAGCATATCCGAAATGAAAACATAAGGTGACTTGTAAATTATAATATAGGCATTGGATTCCATATAGAAAGAAAGCGGACAAGGCTAATATTAATAAACCAAGTAGCAACTTAAATAATATTTATTTGTTTACCTTCATGTAGATATCTATATCAGCATCTGGTTTAATATTTGCTGCTTTCTCTCTCCTCGACAATTCTGCCAGCATCTCTGTTCAAAGTCAAAAATGCAACAACGAAAAAAAAATTCAATTAAATTATAATATTGTAGTTGAAAGAAAGAAAGAAAGAAAGAAAGAAAAGTAATAAAGTATTGTAATTGTACGAACCGTATCGGGAGCCAACCCCTTGACACCTGGCAGAAAAGGCTAAGGTTTCTCTAACAGTCATTTCTCCAATATGCAGATCATGCTGGCTAATGTATGCCGCTGTTCTTTGCGGTATAAATTCATCCATTCCATGTCCATTATAAGTCACCCTACCCGACACCTACAGGTCATATATATTTTATATAATATTAATAAATCAGCTAAATTTGGTCTCATGTCATCATATATATATTTTTAAATTACGTAAATGTATTAATTACTTTTAGAGATGGATCAAGCTTTCCAGCCAAAGCAAGCATAAGTGTTGTTTTTCCAGAACTTGGAGGGCCTAAAAGCAAAGTCATTCTGCAGGGCTTGATGATTCCACTAACATCTTTCAAAATGGTGAACGGCTTCTTTCTGCTTGGTAGTATATGAAGAGAGTTCAATAGTCCCTGAAATGAAAACAAATTAAGATCAATGCATGTTCATGTTCATTACACATCACGTACGTATTGATGATGTCATGTCGAGATATATATACCTCTATCATGTTCATGTTGAAGTTGATAAAAGTAGGGAGAGATCTGCTTGCACTATAGGCTTGAGCATCAATATTGAGATGCTCATATCTCACTTCAATTGTTGGAATATCAATCCCAACTCTACAAATTAATTGAAAAAGCAAGGTATATAATTAGTTAACAAACATTGTTAATTAATCAGCTAGGCTGATGAGGCATTGAAAAAATTCAATCAAATATATATATATATATATATATATATATATATATATATATGTATGTATACCTATCAATTCTGTTCCGGTGCTTCAACAAGAACTTCTCGTTATCATCTTCGACACTAGTAACCAATCTCTCGACCAGCTTCCTCTTATCTTCATAGCCAAGATTTTCGACTTCCACCTCATCGGCACCCTTAGATCCAAACAGTAACCCTTTCCTGAGACGATCAAACGTGGGAAGCTTCTCGAGAGCTGCCCATTTCAAAGCTTCTTCATCATCTTCCTCACGTGATGACCGAGAAAACACCTCCATCCCTGTATTCCTCCATATGTTGGAGCTGTTGGCCCTCAAGCTCCCCCGATCGCTTCGTTTACTCGTTGTTCTTAAGCTATTGCTAGCTTTATACAGATCGCCTGCATCCATTTCCCAACCTAATTAATCCACAACTGCAACACTACTACGTACAACAATGTATATCTCTTCGATTATATCTTCGTGTTGCAGGATATATAGTCGTCAAATATTATTGCACAAGAGATGTTCTGTTTTTTTGAATTTTTGCAATCAAAGAATGAAAATATTATATTATATATCTAAGCTAGCTGTTCATTTCTTGGAAGATACATGAGATTTATATAGATATATTTCTAAAGGTATGGCGCATGCAAAATTCAAGGCGGCTGTTTAATCTTTTCAAAATGAGGAGTTTTCTCGTATTTGAAAAGTCTGAATTCACTTCAAATATAATGTGTAGGAAGCTTACGACATGGCAGCTTCTTTGACCTGAAATGACCTGCAGCCCTTCTAGTAATAGGAATTTTTGCGGAGGCAAAAACGGAATTGCCTACATAATTGTGAATTGTCAACCTAAATTGGCATCAACTTCCAACTATTTGTGAGATAAATAAATAAATATTTATTTGACGACGGTATTAAATGGGTGTTTTTTTCTTTTGATAATTTAATCAACGTTTCAACTTTTTTTACTGCGAATAATATAATGTCGTCATCAAGTGCGTATGCCCCCTACTGTTTAGTAATTCTTTTCAATTAAGACTTTAAAGAGGCATTAAAGACTAAAGTTAATGGATGAAAGAAAATCATATAGCAAGGTAAAATTAAACTAATTAATAGTGTCAAAATAATTACTCCCACGGTTTCCAATTAAGTGTCATTTTGGATGAATGTACACATATTAATAAATTAATTGAATTACTTAATACACATTTGTGTGCATACATTAAATGAATTAAATATAGATGTTTGAATGCATTAAATGAGGGTAAATATATAAAAATGTGAATTTTAATTTTGTCTCTAATTTATAGAATGAGACTTTTTTGAAACAAAATTAAAATACTAGAATGACACTTATTAAGAAACGAAGAGAGTACTAATTACTATCATTGATATCGATCGATAATTATGTTTATTTATTTATTTTTGCTTAGACGAATGACAAAAAAAAACTATATATGTTGATAAGTTTTTCCGTAATTGATAATTCAGACAACACGTAGAAATAGTATTAAAAATTTTTAGGGTAATGTCCATTATCTCTATAATTATTATTTCCTCCGTTTCATTTTGATTGTTGTTTTAGAATTTTTATTTTGTGTCAAAATGCTTGTTGTTATAGATATTTTTGTTAGAAGTATTAGTGTATTTTCTTGTTTTATCATTAAAGGTAGTTTAGTCTTTTTGTTATTGCCCTAATGTATCCCTTAAGGATGTTGGCATAGGATTTGTGGTACTCACTTTTGCACTTCACTTTTTGTAAGCCTCCATTCTTTGAACAACTCCTTTGAAATGGCTTTCTTCTTCTCTATGGGATCTATGAGTTATACCATGATTCTTCACGACGATCCTCTGTTCTTCAGGTGAACTTGCAATCTATGGTTACTTTTCTGAATTCATTAGAAATTTGTTTGATTTTGTTTGTGCCCTAGTTTACTTCGACTTTTCTGCTACTGTGTCTGTTTTGGTTGGGTTTGTATTATTTTCCTTGGGATTGTAAGGATGGCAACCGAGAGAGATGACTCATTGCAATCAATTAGTATTCATTTGAATGGGAAGAATTATTTCTATTGGAACTATGTAATGAAGAATTTTTTGAGGGGTGAGAAAATGTGGGGTTGTGTGACTGAGAATCACTCTAAGCCGGTTGAACAAAACAATGAAAAGTTTGCCAGACAGGTTAATGTTTGGGAGATGAACAATTCTAAAATCATTACATGGATCAACAACTCTGTTGAGAAATCTATTAGAATGCAATTAGCCAAATATGACACGGCAAAGGAGGTTTGGGATCACCTAGCACGATTATATACTCAATCGAATTTTGCTAAGAAGTATCAATTAGAGATGGATATTCGATCCATATCCCAGAAAGAGATGAGCGTCAAAGAATTTTATTCCGCCATGACCAATCTTTGGCATTAGTCAGCTCTCACTGAATCCACTGAACTTAGGGCCTTTTCTGCTTACATTTCACAAAGGGAAGAAAAACGTCTGGTTCAGTTTTTGATGGCTCTACGTGATGATTTTGAAGGACTCCGTGGGAACATTATATATCGTAGCCCCTTGCTCTTTGTGGACTCCGTTGTTAATGAGCTTTTAGCTGAGATAACTCGCCAGAAATCTAGAACGGTGAAGAGAATTCTTCCTCCACAAAATCAGAATGTTTTGGCTGCTCACTCACGTGCTCATCAAAATCACAATAAGAATCAGAGTAGACCGAGTTCCAAATCAAATGAATGTAACTTATGTTACCAACCGGGACATTGGAAGGCTTAGTTAGTGTCCCCTTTTGTTAGCCAAGTCCTCTTCCTTAGGATCTCGTCCCCCTCAGAATCACTCGACTTAGTTTCAAACACGACAATTAAAGTTACCCAATACCGTTGTTGTTGTTCCGCCTACCGAACAGACCAACTCTGGCACCACCACTTCTATTAGTCAGTGCCTGATGATCTTTTTGAGCAGTTCCAAAAGTTCTTCATCCAACATGTCATGTCTGTTCCAGCAGGTTTATCTACTCCGAGGTCCACAGGTATATCTTCTTCAGATTGGCTTTTGAACTCGGGTGCTTCTAATCATATGTCCCCCTTTGCTGATTCTTTTGTTTCTATTGCTCCTTCCATTTCCATGTCTGTTATAACTGCTGATGACACTTCAATGCCTTTAGCAGGTGTTGGTTCCATTGTCTCCTCACGTGTTTCTCTCACAAATGTCTATCACATTCATAAACTCGCATTAAATTTAGTCTCTGTTGGTTAACTTTCTGATTCAGGATACATTGTCACGTTTTCTTCTACTGCTTGTCATGTGCAAGATTCTCACTCCAAGAGACGGATTGGGACAGGCCATAGGCTAGAAGGGTTGTGCATCATGGATGATTTTCAGGTTTCTGGAGTTCCGCCTCTAGCACGGACTTATCTAGTTTTCGTTTGAATATTCTTTTTCTGATTTTTATTTGTGGCATTCACGCCTTGGACATGTTTCATCATCTCGTTTAAACTATTTAGCTTCTACTGGTTCTTTAGGCAAGGTTAAAAGTCATGATATTTCTAGTTGTAGTGGTTGTAAACTTGCAAAATTCTCTGCTTTACCTTTCTCTAAGAGCATCTCCATTTCTGCTTCTTCATTTGATTTAGTTCACTCTGATGTATGGGGTCCCTCCCCGATTGCTACTAAGGGAGGATCCCATTTCTATGTCTCATTCATTGATGATCATACTCGTTATTGTTCGTTATATGTGATGAAGCGTCGTTCTGATTTCTTGGGGATTTATGCTGCTTTTCGTGCTGTTGTTAAAACCTAATTTTCTGCTATTATCAAATGCTTTAGATGTGATTTGGGTGGGGAATACACTTCTAATAGTTTTTGTGAAATCTTAGCCACAGATGGAACTATACATCAGACCTCTTGTAAGGATACACCTAAGCAAAATGGGGTGGCTGAAAGAAAACATCGACATATCATGGAGACAGCTCGCTCTCTTCTTTTATCTATCTCTGTTCCTAGTGAATTTTGGGGTGAAGCTGCTCTTTCTGTTGTTTACTTATTAAACAGAATCCCTTCTATGATTACCTCTGGTGTGTCCCTTTTTGAGAGGCTTTTTGGCTATGTCCCTGGCTATGCCTCCTTATTTGTCTTTGGTAGTGCTTGCTATGTTCTTCGCCCTCATGTTGAACGTAGTAAGTTGTCTTCTCGCTTCACCTTATGTGTTTTCCTGGATTACGGGAATGGTCAAAAAGGGTATCATTGTTTTGATCCTGTTAGTCATAAACTCTATATTTCTCGTCATGTTTTCTTTCTTGAACGCATATATTTCTTTTCTATCCCTTCTTCATCTCTTAATGTGTCTCCATCTACTCTCGTTTCCACTGATCCCTTTGGCAACGATATAGACATTGACTCTGCAGGTACTGATCTTGATGAAACAGCTCCTCCTCCTGACCCGCCGGTTCTCTCTCTCTCTCCTTCCTCAGATTGATGATCCTCCTCTTTGTCATCTAATCGTGTTCGTAAGTCCACTCGTCTCTCTGATTTTACTTACTCTTCTTCCTTTCCTTCCTTTCTTTCTTCCATTCATAAGATTTCTGAACCTTCCTCCTACAAAGAGGTTGTTCTTGATCCTTTGTGGCAGCAGGTTATGGCTAATGAGCTTGACACTCTATCTAAGACTAAGACTTGGGATTTGGCACCCCTTCCACGGGGTAAGCATGCCATTGGGTCTCATTGGGTATATAAGATCAAGACCAAGTCAGATGGTTCTATTGAGAGATACGAAGCACGGTTAGTAATCAAAGGGTACTCCCAACAATATGAATTTGATTATGAAGAAACTTTTGCTCCAGTGGCCAAGATGACCACGATTCGTACTCTTATTGTAGTTGCCTCCATTCGTCAATGGTCCATCACTCAGATGGATGTTAAGAATGTCTTTTTACATGGAGATCTTATTGATTAGGTCTACATGACTCCTCCACGAGGAGTACCTCATAAGATTGGACAAGTTTGTAAGCTTAAAAAGTCATTGTATGGCCTCAACCAAGCCTCCCGTTCTTGGTATGACACTTTCTCCGATGCCCTCACTTCTCTTGGTTTTCGTTCGAGTAACAATGATTGTGCTCTTTTTGTTAAGGAATTGTCTTCTGGCATCATTGTTCTATCTTTATACATTGATGATATGATTATTACCAGTAGTAACACAGATGGGATTTCTCATTTAAAATCAGATGCGGCGTCTCATTTTGAAATGAAAAATTTGGGCCCTCTTCGTTACTTCTTAGGTATTGAGATTTGTTGGTCTCCAAACGGTTACCTATTATCCCAATCCAAGTATGTTAGTGATATACTTGAGCATGCTCGTCTCACTGACACTCGTATACTTGACACTTCTATGGAAGAAAATGTTCGGTATTCTCCTTCTGATGGGATACCTCTTGATGACCCTAGTTTGTACCGCACTATTGTTGGAAGTTTGGTTTATCTCACTATCTCTCGTCCATATATTGTCTATGTTGTTCACATAGTCAGCCAGTTTGTTTCTGCTCCCACCATTATCCATTGGGCAATTGTTCTCCACATTCTACGATATCTTCGAGGTACTATCTTTCAAAGTTTATTGTTTCTCTCTACCTCCTCTCTTACCCTGCGCACTTTTTCTGATGCTGATTGGGCCCGTGACCCTGTTGATCGAAAGTCTACCACTGACATTTGTGTATTTCTTGGTGATTCTATCATCTCTTGGAAGAGCAAGAAACATCATGTTGTTTCTCACTCTTCTACTGAAGCCGGATATCGATTCATGGCTTCCACCACTACTGAGATTGTTTGGCTTCGTTGATTGCTTGTTGATATGAGAGTCCTCATTCATGATCCCACTCCTACGTATTGTGATAATAAGAGTGCAATCCAGATTGCTCATAATTCTGTTTTCCACGAACGGACAAAGCACATTGAGATCGACTATCATCTCACCCGACATCATTTACGAGTTGGCACTCTCACACTTCCCTTCCTCACCTCCTCATCGCAGATTGCCGATTTATTCACCAAGTCTCTTTCGCTATCGCGTTTCTGTTTCTTGATTGGCAAACTCTCGATGCTCCTTGTAGCGACATCTTAAGTTTGAGAGAGGGTGTTAGAAATATTAGTGTATTTTCTTATTTTATCATTAAGGGTAGTTTAGTCTTTTTGTTATTGCCCTAATATATCCCTTAGGATGTTGGCATAGGATTTGTGGTACTTACTTTTGCACTTCACTTTTTGTAAGCCTCCATTATTTGAACAACTCCTTTGAAATGTGTTGATATGTCTTGAATCTACCGCTTCGCTGAGCTAGTCGGGGGTCTATTCTCCTCTCTGCCCGTGGACATAGCTAAATTGGTGAACCACGTAAATTTGTGTCTTCTTTACGTTTTTCTATTTGTTTTATGCTCAATAATCCTATTCTGTCACAACAAAATGGTTTTCTTCTTCTCTATTGGATCTATTATGTACCATGATTCTTGCTTAATTTTCAATTTTACACTCTTTCTCCCAATTTTAACCTTACAAATATATGGAGGGAGAAATTTTTGCTAACTTTTTAAGAAAATATAAGAGAATAAGATTTTATTTGATATAGAAGGAATAGATATATTAGTTCAAAAAATTAATTATTAATTCTAGATTAAAATTCAAAAACAACAAACAATGGAGAAAGTAATATATATTACTTAAGTTCTACTTTTAGCAATTTCCTTTTAACACGATCATAATTTCGTCTCCTTCATCTTCTTCATCTTCTTCTTTCTTTTAATAGTTGATAGATATATAGTACACAGTTACCCATCCTTTTCTAATTCTGAAGTTTCGTCAATGCCGGTCTCTAGGACCTTACCGCTTTTCTGACAGTCAAATATCATCACGCACCTCTGTTCTGATTCCACAAGCACGAGTCTCGTGTTTTTTTACTGGAACACGACTATACCCATATTGTTTATGTATGGCCGGTGATCAGAAATGAAATTACTAAAGACAAAAACTTGGGATATGGTGGCCTTAACCCAATTTGAGTCACGTTTAAATTCAATCTCGAATTGAAATTACAACCTCAACACAACTATATCCATATATGAATCTATGATACTTACCCAGAACCCCATTCAAGATAAGTTGCTCACTTAATGTTGTTGTTCGGCATTCTTGGATCGAAATCGTTGATTTTTTTATAAATTATTTTAAAATTATACTTATTTAACATGGTATATTAGAGTCGTCCATCACATATTAATTATTTCCACGTACAAGAAGCTTTCGGTACTAGTCTTAACATTTATTCCCTCCGTTTCACAATAAGTATCATTCTAGTACTTTAATTTTGTTTCACAAAAAAATATCATTCTACACCATCAAGGTAAAAATTTCATATTTTTCTCATATTTGCCCTCATTTAATGCATTTAAACTATCATATTTAACCATTTAATGTATTCACATAAGATGTATAAGATAATCTGATTATCTAATTAATACTCCCTTCGTCCCAATTATATAGTCTTATTTCTCCTCGCACGTAGATTAAAAATATTTGTGAAAATAAGATATTAAAGCTAAACTTCCAATAACACCCCCATTGAATATTTATGATTTTTAACTTTTAAGTTGTTATTTTTTTAATTTTCAAGATTCAACAAGGGTTTATTTGTACATTACTATGAAAATTAATAGTATTTATAGTAATGAGACTATATATTTGGGACACCTCAAAATAGTAAAAGAGACTATGTAATCGGGACGGATGGAGTACCTTTCCTGATATGTGTACATTTTCGGAAACGGAGTGACGAGTGAGTATCATTAATGATAACTAAATATTATCCACTGATTATTACTTTCTCACGGCCACCAAATGGTTTGATACTACCTCCGTCCCATTTATATAGTCCACTTTATTTTCGCACCTAGATTAAAAATATTTATGAAAATAAGATATTAAAGCTTAACTTCCATTATTACCCTTACTTAAAATTAATGACTCTAAAAAAATTAAGTGGTTGAGTTTTAATTTCCAATACATAGCAAGGGTATATTTGTATATTACCATGATAATTAATACTATTTATAGTTATGAGACTATATAATTGGGACAACTCAAAATAGTAATAGAGACTATATAAATGGGACGGTGGGAGTATAAAACTAAATTTCTATCACACCATAAATACAGTGTAAACTATATATAGGCAGCTGACCATGTCTACTTTCCTAATTTTGACTTTAAATTTTCTTTTTCTACATGTGGTTAACTGTACCTAGTTTCCTACGCATTAAAATTAAAGTTTCCAATAAAGTAATAATCATAAAAAGTTTAAAGTAAAAAATATATATAATATTAAATAAGAATAAACTGGTAAATTTATTGGAAAAACTTATAATTCAACCTTCAACAGAAGACAACTGGTCAAATATATATAGAACGACATTTTTTTTTCGAGAACATTAGAATGGGTTTTGTGTTTAATAAGAATAATGAAAATCTATAGAAGTTTTTCAGATTCTAAAAATATATTAATATTCCTTCCCAAAAAATTAAAAAAATATATTAATATAGTACCGATTACATCTCAAAAGTCAAAAGTAAAGGATAATTCAAAATACAACCATCGTATTACTCTACCCCCAATATTATTATATAACAAATTATTTGAAATTTCTATTTTGACTATTATATAAATAATCTTCTTTTTTCTGCTTTCACATACCCGTCACCCCTCATCCTTAATTCACGTGAAATTGTTTGACATATTTCAACCCATATACCCCTTTTATCAGTTTTTTTTTTTGGCCCTTTTAACATTTCTTCCGAAACCTTGAATTTGTAATTGAGAAAAATGAAATACGATCAGTGTAGTGTTTAGATGAACCAAAGGAGAGAGCGGATGGGTGGGGGCTACGCGTATAGGGTATGATCAAGGTTAATGTATCGGTATTAGGGGCTAAGGAATAAAAAAAATAATCCTATTAATTTGTATATTTTATAATTTATATAGTAGTGGCCAGTGGGAGCTTGAAAAAGGAAAAATAGAGCTATGTTTAGAATTTTCCAAATTAAAATCCTTATGCTCTAGCATTACTTCTCAGTTTTGAGCCTAACTAAAGGGAATATTCTGTGCTATCTAATGGGTATTGTGATAAATGAGAGTGTCATATTATATTTATTGTGACACATTAAGTACTATTCATTGGGTAATATAGAATTTACCCTAACTAAGGGTGTCTACAGCGGAGACGCCAAATGTGATTTTGCAGTGTGAAATTATCTTGGAAGCGACATATGAAACTGTAAAATGGGAGAGAGGAGAGAGGGACACCATTTTTGGCGTGCCTCTTGTTCGATATTTTATTTCACTAAAAATACTACTCGCAAGTGTACGAGGTAAATGTAGCAAAAATAAGGTGAGCAAGGTCGTATCCACAGAGACTAGCTATGTAATGCGGCTAAGTACCAATTCTATTGTCCTACTTTATCTAGAGAACTGAATTAATAGTTTGATTTTAATTAACTAAATGATGTAAACAAAATAAATAAATCAAGCACAGGAAAACTGGATAGACAGATAGAAAGACGGATCCTAGGGTGTTTCTGTTAACTGGATTTCCTGATTTTCAAATAATCTATTAAACCAATTTAATTCTAATCTTGTAGGAGAATCACAAATATAATTACAACCTCTCTCTCGAGTAAACTATAATAGTAAATTAGATTCTAATTTTTATCTCTCGATCTCGAATTATGATCTAACCTCATTTAATACCTCAGATTTATTCTCCTCACGACACCTACCAATCTCTCGATCTAGCAAACTCGTGTTATGCAATCCTAATCTATTAATCTATTAACCTCTCGAGTGAATAACAAATTAACTACACATGTGAAAAATTTGATCAATTCAATCACACAAGACAACAATAAACAAGGATGCACAAATAAGAAATAGAAATGAACAATAAATTACGTTAAATCATAAAATCCATCAACATTCAACAACCCTGGGATCTTAAGGAATTTAGCTACTCATGTTGTATTCAAAATCCAAAGGAAATAAATAAACAAAATCATTCAACATGAAAGTTCTAATTGAATAAAGCATAAAATAAACTTAGTCTATGATGTGTTTCTTCAATCTCTCTGTAGTCTTTTTTCTGTCTTCTCCACGATGTCTCTACTCTCTCTATAAGGTAAAAGTTGTTTAATTTTCATGCTTAAAGAGGTCTTAAATAGTTGGCCCGAGTTTGGATGGGTGTTGGAGTCGAACAAAGAAAGAGAGGAAAATCCGCCTCAAACCACCTCACGGCGCACGGTCCATGCGCTAAGGGCTTTCTCGCGCACGGTCCACGCCTAAGTCACTGATCTAGTTTCTTAAGGACCCGCACGGTCCGTGCGCTAAGGATTCTTGGCGCTCGGGCCGTGCGCCATCTTCGCCGCCCGACACTCTTCACTGTTTTGCTCCGTTCTCACTCGTTTATCATTCAATTGATCTGATTCAAGTTGCAGCGGGCTCCTCACTCGATCCTCTATCTTCTTAGGTAGTTTTCAAGCTCAATTGAATCTCATAAAATAAATGGCATCAAATCCCTTCAAAATGAGCAAATATGTGATATTGCACAAAATATAGAAAACTAACTTGTTAATTCATACATGCAATGCTCATCAACTACTATCCAAATAGACTTCAAAATGCATGAAAACCATTGAAAAACAAGGGTTTATAAACTCCCCCAAACTTAGAGTCATGTTCGTCCTTGAACATCTGAGAAACATGAAAGAACTGAAGTGTGGATCTTCAGACGTGCAAAGCTTCAGAGAATAAACTAAATTTTTTGCCCAATCAAGTATGTAGATCAAAACCACAATGTAAAAAGATAAACTCAAGAAATCATGCCTTTAAAATAGTGACCTCTCCGGGTGTGTATTTTCTCTCATCACACAAGTGTTTAAAAAGGACGCGTTTACACTCAAAAATCAATTTAATTCATATAATCCACCATAGGCTTGCAATCAATCTCATCTCTCCACTACAACAACGTGTGCTTCAAAGTAAGAATCAAAAAGGACTTTTCATTGGTTGTAATATAGGCTTCGGCTAAGGTGGGGAAATTTTGGCTAAGTGACTAAGTTAAACAAACTCCGACACTCTCCAAACAAATACCACTCCACAGTAGAATCCTTTTGAATCCTCTTCCAACCTTTTCACTCAATTTCTAGCCCCATTAGACTCTTCGAGTCTTATTTAATTCCATTGGTATAATTTTTCCATCCTCACTTATTCATTCATTTTTTTTCTTTCATTTTTTTCACACAAGAGAGATTTTTTTTTCCAATACGAGCATCTAAACTCATACCAATATCCCAGGCACTACCACGTCTACATCAACACCAACTACCCATCATTCCACAATGTTTTTTAACTATTTCTCCACAAATTTTCAATGGACAGGTAACTCAAGAAAATGGGCTTTAAGGCTCAACGTGGTTGACTAAGGATAATTATTTTATCAGGATAAGTGTATGGATAAAATTGGCTAACAAGAGTGGCCTTAAATCATTTTCAAACTATCATCACACAAAACGTAGTCTTGAGAGAGATATATGAAGGCAAGTTCTAGAGATCACACATAAGATTGATAATCACACCAGAAACAAACAAGACTACAAGTCTTAGGATCAAAATCTCTCATGCTCATCACATTCGAAAGGCATAAATTTATGAATCTATCAAAGCACAAAGCAATTCCTCATCACATAGCCAATTAGCAATTTTTCAAATAAACACAATCTCATCATCAGCTAGTCAAGTTTCCACAGCTTCATACTCTCACATCCACAAATATTCTCCGATATCTCAATACAAACCATTTTCAAATAGACAAAGAAATCCAGAGATAATCAAGAGCAACATCAACTACTCCTAAAAACAAAACAACAACCTTACAAAAAAAATATAAAACAGATAAATTTAGGATACTACCACACTAGCCCCCTCCCCCAAAGTTATTCACACGCAAGAAAAATAAGCTTAGAGGGAAAATAAGTGAAGTATTCTGAAGACAAACTCACCGAGATGGAGGCTGAGGAAACTGAAGGCTCTATTTTTTTTAACCTACACAAAAATTCAGAAAATTAAAGTACAAAACTAAATAAAGGAAACAAAATAAAAATGTACCAAAATATTGGGTTGCCTCATCGCTTGATTTATTGTCTCAAGCTCGACATCTTCTTGAAAATGGCTAAGGAGGATTTGGTGAAGCCCGATGCCACACTAATTCTCGCCTCATCAACTCTTTTGGGAAAATCGAAATGGCTCGTCCCCAATACTCCACATGCTTTTTCTTGGCCTTTGTTTTCTTCTCTTCTCACGCTTTGAGCGGCCTTTTCGGATAAATGGGTACAGGGGGTTTATCAAATTCAGTAAGACAGTCCACCACTTCAGCCATTTTTACTTTCTCGTATGCCGGATTTTCAATGGGTCGATAAATAGTGAAAACTTCACTTTCATCTTCAACCCGCAACTCTAAAAATCCTTTCTTCACATCAATAACCGTTCCTGCAGTAGCAAGAAGTGGTCGCCCAAAAATCAGAGGAACTCTGCAGTCTTCCTCCGTATCCAACACAACAAAGTCAGTTGGGAAAATAAATTTTCCAACTTTCACAAGAACATCTTCAACAATGCCAAGAGGATATCTCAGAGTCCAGTCAGCTAGCTACAGAGTTAAGGTTGTCAACTTCAACGGGCCAAGTCCCAACTATTGATACACAGATAGCGGCATCAGATTGATGCTAGCTCCTAAATCACAGAGCACACGATCAAATCTGGAGCCTCCAATAACACACGGGATAGAAAAACTTCCTGGATCCTTCAATTTCATCAGTACATGTCTCTGTATCACTACACTGTATTCTTCAGTCAGATGCATCCGTTCCGCTTCCTCAATCTTCCTCTTCTTAGCAGTGAACTTGTTAAATGCTATCGTCAGATTATCCACCTTTGTAGCTTCGACATCCATCCTCTGTTTGGTAGCAGTCATAAATGACCCCAGAATATCTTCCAGATCCGGTTTCTTCCCTTCATTGATGACTCTGTTGGTGGTGGAGAACCCGGGAGGCGGCTGCTGAAAATTATTAGGGTTTCCATAACTCAATTTATCACTGTTCCGCTGCCCAAACTGATTGTATAGATTCCCTCCTTGATTTGGTCGATAATTGTTGTTGTAGCCTCGACCTTGCATGTAGTTCACATCAGCTGCGTCATCATGAACCGCTGCTACTTGCTCTGGCACATTCTCCACTAGGGCCACATTATTCTTTGTCAGTAATGTAATTGCTTTCGCCATAGTAGACATTTGGGCTGTTAACTCCTTCAGATCATCAGAAGTCAAAATCTCGTCCACCTTCCTGACTGAGTTCCTCTGCGATGGCCACTGAGCACTATTTGTGGCCATTCTTTCCAACAACTCCATAGCTTCCTCTGCAGACAATTCCAACAAGGCACCTCCTGAAGCGGCATCAATTCTGTCTCAAGTGCCTTCCATCAAACCATTGTAGAAATAACACACCTGCTGATCAGGCTGAAATCCTTGTTTTGGGCACTTTCAAATGAGATCTCTGAACCTCTCCCATGCTTCGTACAAAGGCTCCTGATCGAACTGTCTGAATTGTGTGATTTCATTCTTCATCCTTAGTGTCTTACTTGGAGGACAATACTTTGCTAGGAACTTCTTACAAAGCTCAGACCACGTCTTGACTGAGTCAGTATCCAGAGAATGGTACCATAACTTCGCCTTATCTCGCAGAGAAAATGAGAAAAGGTGAAGCCGGATAGTATCTGCTCCAACTCCGTTCATCTTAACAGTCCCGCAGACTTTAAGAAACTACTCCAGATGCGCATGCGGATCCTCTAGTGCTCCGCCCCCAAACTGGTTCTGCTGAACCATCAGAATAAGTCCCGACTTCAGCTCAAAGTTGTTAGCATCAATAGCCGACAGCTTGATTCCACTAAAATTTCCATTCACTTCAGGTTTCAGAGCCTCTCGAATCGGTGGTTGAGCCGCTGGTGCCTCAGGTGCTCTCTGCTGCTGCAACAAAGCTCTCAATGCCTCCATTTCTCTTCACATGGTCATCATCTCTTCTTCTCAATTAGCTGCCATCTTTTCAGCTTGAGTTCTCTCTGTGTTCTTGTGTCTTGCAAAAGTCTCGATCTCAGGATCTATTGGTACTAAGTCGGTTATACCTCTAGACTGCAAATTTATACACTATCTGCCAAACGCCAAATTAAAATCAAAACGCAACAGAGAAAAATAGAATAAATAAAAGAAAATAAAATACTTGCAATAAAAATAAAATACACTCTAAATTAAAGCTCAACAACTAAATCAAATATTAGCCATCAATTATGCCAGTCACCGGCAACGGCGCTTGATTGGGTCCAAATTTACACTTATATTTTTCGGTTTATGCTCACAAGACACTACTTAGGACCACACCCGCAATTGGACGGGGTTAATTGTAGAAGTAATAAGCTTAACCCGAGCCGATCTCTCAAGGAAGACTTTATGTGAAAGAATTATCTATAGACTACACATGCTTTCGACAAAACGACTAAAATAAAATCTAAACATTCTAACACGGGAGTTTGATGATTATTATGCTATTAATTCGAAACGAACAATAAAGCAAGACAATTAAATACAAAAACACAAATAAAATCGAGATTAGAGGAAATAAGCTTGATTAAGGTATTAGGGTGTAGATTCTCTCAATGGTTTTATCACTATGCTTTATTCAAGTTGATAATGCTATTCTCACACATATGATAGACCCTTCCAATTAGTTTAACTTCACTTCCTATCACCGTCTATCCGTTAAACCTCTCTTAGCTATATCATACAAGCAAGATTAACATATTAAGCTTAGAAACCCCATGCACCTAACGTCGAAGGAACCAATTACCGGATTTAGATTCACAATCAAGACTCCTCTAAATCCTATCAATGTTCAAGTAGTGATCAAGTACCTAAACAAAAAAGAACACGATTCCAACAACAGTAATCAACAAGAGCAAGAATAGATTAAAACCACATCGATCCTCTACCCCCTAATAGAGAGATTAGCCACTAAACATGCTCAACAATATGCAAACACCATAGAAGAACATCATCTCATAAATCAAATGTAAATGAAGATAACTTCTACAATATTGTATATCCTTCAAGAGTTTTTGGGACAAATCCCCACAAACATCCAAGAAATGAAAAGAAAGACACAAGGTAACCTCCTCCGAGCTTAGCTTCCGCGGATAGTTCGTCATCGTCCGTCTCGTGTCTTATCCATCTCCCTTGGCTTGGCTCCCTTCTTCTTCCTTTCCTCATCTTCTCTTTGGTGAAGGTGATGGTGGTGGGAAAATGGTGAGAAAAATGTGTAGAGATTTAGTATGTGTGGAAGGAGAGAGAATGGAGAGAATGGTATGGTTGAGAGAGAGAGAGAGTAGAGTGGTATGGGTGAAGTGGAATGGAATTATCATTGCCCCCCAAAATCTAATATTAGATATGAGAGGGAGAGAGAGATCCGTGAGATGAAGAAAGAGAGATAAAGAGAGAGAGAGAGAGAGAAAAAAGTTTGATGGGATTTGATGGTAAGAGATCAATTAATGAAGAGATTTTTGTGGAAGATTTTGTGTCGCAAAAAGTCTACTCTAGAAATTTAGGTAATAATAAGCTACAAATTTTAGAAATTAAAAATGGCTCAAAGGATTCCTTGAACTGATTTAAATGAGATTAGTTGGAACTGGAGTGAAAAGAAGCGGAGCTGCACAAACATGGGAAAAAAACTAGACCAAGAGGGAGAGGACGCAGCCCGCGCGCCAGCGGGCTGCACGGCGCGGCGGGGGAGGTTGGTGCGGCGGGGGCTAGCCCCGCGGGGACGGAGGGCGCCGCGGGGGCTAGCCCCGCGGGGGTGTGAGGCGCGGTGGGGGCCCTTGGGGTGCGCGGCGGGGGCGCGAGGCTCTCAGCCTTTTCGCGCCCCGCCCGCGCTCCTTAGCCCGCCCGTGCGGGTGCTTTTTCCTCCATTCTTTTTAACATCTTGCTCTTCTTATTTAAACAACCAGCTCAATTACTCGATTTGCACTTGCCACATAATTGCCGTAAAATACCTGCTTTTATGATTAAAAGCTCAAGTTTTGCAACACTTGGCACAATCCACCATTAGAGCAATAAACACAAATAAACACATAAAATCAACACATAACAATATAAAATTAAACAAAATAAATACTAAACACAAAAAAATAAATAAATTAAAATGACACAATTAGACACTAAACAACTCCCCCACACTTAGCATTTTGCTTGTCCTCAAGTAAACAAGAAATTAGAAATATGAAGCAAGAGGGAAATATTCACAAGGTGATCATGTAATCGTCAATTTGTATGGTTCCCACAAAAGCATTCATTATTCAAGAATGAGAACAAAATATCTTATTAAGAGAATTGCTTGTCCTCTCAAGTCTAGGAAAAACATGCTAACCCAAATTCAATTATTTTATATCCCCACAAATCACCTCCACATTTATTAAAATACTTCATTAAGCGAAAAAGGGGATTGCAAACACAGGACTATGATCATTAGGTCAAATCATCGAGCATACCCGAGCTTCCTAATGTGGTTTCCCATACTCATCATGCAACACGTGAAAGGATTGACACACATATGAGAGAAGTAGAATCCAGAATGCAATCCCATTTATTTAAACACATTCAAGGGGGTATGGATCAAAAATCACAAGGTTCAACCATAGGGAGGACATCCCTAGTGTCCTTGCGTGGTTTCCCATACTCATAGTCGAATAAATCAACTAGAGGAGTAGAGATCCTTATTTTCCCCTTTTCTCTTTATTATTATTATTATTATTATTATTATTATTATTATTATTATTATTATTATTATTATTATTATTTTAAACAAGGATAAATGATTAAAGGGAGTAGTTTTCAAGAACAAGGCCAAGCATGTTTCCTATTCTTTCAAGAGCAAGACTCTTCGACGTTAATCATCAAATTGTGATCTCATTCAAAAATAATTCATGCTTAAGAGTGACACCACGTAACACTTCCTTCATTCATGATCAACTTGAAAGTAATTCCTTGAAGATTCATATCAAAAAATTTTCAAATTTGACCATCGGGCAAGTCAAAATACTAAGTGGGAGAATCACACTATACTTAGATAACTAAAACAAATAATAATGCATATCAAAACCAACACAATTAACATAACGTCATTGATACCAACATATTAAAGCAAAAACAACAAAATTCGCTACATAACATAACATGCGCTCCCCCACACTTAAAACATGCATTGTCCTCAATGTATGAAAAACTAATGCAGGCAAAAGAGATAAGGGAGTAGAGAACGTCACAATTTTGTAGAAAACCGGCAACGTGCGCGAGCTCCTACAAAACAACATTAGGAAACACAAACGGAAAATACGAACAATATATTACAAAAAAAACAACGCACACGAACACGAAACATTTAAAACACGAAATACATAAAAGAATCGTTACTGCTCTGGTGGTAGATAAGGTGGTGGATTCATTGGCGTGAAAGAGGAGACAAGAGTCCAGGCATCCCAGCTCGTTTGGAGGGCTTGGATTTGCTCGTCGTGTCGGTCGACTCGAGAGTATAGGCCCCGAACATCTTCATGCACTGCACTGATATCCTCGTGGATGGACTGAAAAGAGGCATCAATCCTCTCTTGCTGCTGCATCATGCGGGCATTATGCTCTTGCCAATAGTTGGACATAGAATCCTGCAATTGAGTGCCAAAGGAGCTCATGGTGTCGGTAATGGACTGCTGGAATTGACCCATCGTAGTGTCCATGTAGCCTTGGAATGAGCCCCAGTCCATGGCAGACATGTGGTATCCTTGATGCCCTGCATGTCCTCCTTGGTGCCCGCCGGCGTCGTGCTCGTCATTGTCGCCCTCTTCATTGGCTCTTGTGGAGCCGATGAGGAACCACCTGTAACCTCCATGGTACTGCGCTGGATTTGCTTCAAGGTGCCGACACAAGTCCTCTTTGCATGAGGGCGCACCTCTCGCTCATTGTAAATCACTTCGGTTCGCTTAAGCTCCCCTTTGTCGATTGTAGGGGCGTCTAGGCGTCTGTACCCAGGAGGAGCTGGGGCATCTTCATCAAGTGTGCCAATTTTGGCACAAAGGGCGGAGATGAATGCACAGAAAGAAGGGTGCTGGGTCTTCCGCATGATTGCGTCCTTGATAGTGCTCAAAATGAAGGTGGATGGACACACTTTCCTGCCTTTCTTGGCACACCAAAGTAGGAAAACCTCAGTGGAATTCATCTTGTTGGCTTGCTCCTTGCCCGAAATGTTGTATGCCAAGAACTTGTGAACAACGGACAAGGTAGGATCCTCAATGAATTTGCTCGGAATGCCCTTTGTATTCCAATTCTGAAATCCTGAAATTTCATACCATGCATCCGCAGCATTGAAATCTGATGGCATGTGCTTGATCCCCGTAGTTGGGAAATCAAAGTAATCCCGCAATTCAGCCAAAGTGAGGTTATATTGCATATCAAACATCCGGAAGGTACAACTCTTTCCCTCATCCTCATCATATTGAAATGACACCAAAAATTCAAGTACGACATTATCATAAGCATAATATTGCATCCTAGCAAAGGTTTGCAAATTTAACACCTTAAGATACTCCATTATTTGTTTTTCCAAATTCAACTCCCGCATCAACTTCCAATCTATGTAGCGAGGACAAGATATCTCATGGTTACGGAGAGTGAGGTAACGGTTACCTTCATTGGGAGTTGTGATGAGGAATGGAGCTCCATATTGTTATCGGAGGTCCGAGACCATAGGCGGGGAGCTTGTGCCTTCCGGTCCTTTGCCTTTGTCCGTGCTTGTGGATTTGCTAGCATTCTTGCTCTTAACTTTGCCCTTGCCTCCAAAAATTTTGGGAAACTTCATTTTTGGGCCCATGGTGAAGAGGTTGGAGATATGCAAGGAGATGACGTGCAGCAACAATTTTGATGTAGAGCACAAGAAAACAGCCCAGCGGGACGGTATAGCGCGGTGGGGCTGGATGGAGCAGCGGGGCATGTGAGAGCTTGGTGAATTTTTGGTGGAATTTCGGGGGGAGAAGGAAGGAGATGTTGTGAAGTTTAGAAGAATCTTGGAGTGAAATTTGGGGAAATGGAAATATGCGTATAAGAAGATGGGGAGTGAAGGAGTAAGGTGAATTATTGGTGAAGGGGGTGAGTACAAGTGTGCAGAGGGGGAGTACAAGTGGTGAAGGATATCCACAAGTGTTTATAGAGGTGGGCCCCGCGGGGGGGTATGTGTCGGTTAGAGAGAACAAGAGAGGGAGAGCAAGAGGGAGGGTGCCCCGCGGGGGCGTGGTGGAGCAGCCCCGTGGGGGCACCATGCGCGGCGGGGGCCTTCAGCGGGCGCGCGGCGGGGCTCATGGGAAGGAGCCCCGCGGGGGCATTTGGCACGGCAGGGGCCGGACTGCGCGCGGCGAAGGCGCCTTGTGCGCGGCGGAAGCGCGGGTGTCTCGGCCTTTTCACGCCCCGCCCGTGCTGTGATGCCCATCCGCGCTGTGTCTTTTTTCCTTTTCTCAATATTGCACTTTCTTGCTCTGTTTTTCTTCTCTTCTCTACCCCTGCAAAATTATTTTCCCAATTAAAAGTTTTTCCACTCCACAAAATATTATGAACCAATTAAAATTAAGGCAAGAGAAAATAAAATCAAACAATAAAAATCATGGGTTACCTCCCATGCAGCGCTCATTTTAATGTCTCGAGCTAGACGAAGTTTGTGGAAGATTCACTCGGAATTGACAAGTTTCAATTCCTCCACATCAGCTTCATGTGAAAACCCTTCATAGTATGGCTTGACTCGATGGCCGTTCACTTGGAATGTAACATTCGTTACCAGATTCTTCAATGTGACCACTCCGTAGGGGAACATTTCTTCAATGAGAAACGGTCCGCTCCAACGTGATTTGAGTTTTTCGAGAAAAAGCCGCAATCTAGTGTTGAAAAGGAGAACCTTCATGCTCGACATGAGCTGTTTCTTGACAATTCGCCTATCGTGTAGCCTCTTCACTTTGTCTTTGTAAATCTTGGCATTGTCATAGGCTTCGTTTCTCAATTCGTCGAGCTCGGACAATTGCAAAGCTCGTTCCCTTCTTGCACTTGCTAGATCATAATTCACCACCTTGATAACCCAATAGGCTCGGTGCTCGATCTCAACGGGGAGATGGCATGCTTTTCCATAAATGAGACGGTACGGACTCATCCCTAGGATGGTTTTGTAAGCCGTCCGGTATGCCCAAAGAGCATCCGGTAGCCTTTGTGACCAATTCTTCCTCATCACATTCACGGTCTTCTTCAAGATGTTTTAAATTTATTTGTTGCTTGTCTCAACTTGACCGGAAGTTTAAGGATGATATGGAGTCGCCACCTTGTAAGTCACTCCATTTTTCTTTAGCAATCTTGCAAAAAGCTTGTTGGTGAAATGAGTTCCACCGTCACTTATGATCGCTCTTGGGAATCCAAACCTACTTAAAATATGTTCCTACACGAACTTGACAACCACATTAGCGTCACAAGACCTAGTGGGGATTGCTTCAACCCACTTTGAGACATAATCGACCGCTAAGAGGATATACTCGAAGCCAAATGAGTTAGGGAATGGTCCCATAAAATCAATACCCCAAACATAAAAAATTTCAACAACAAGATTGATATATAAAGGCATTTCATTTCTCCTCCCAATATTACCAAGTCTTTGACATTTATCACATGAAATGGAGTAAGCATGAGCATCTTTAAAAATTGAGGGCCAATACAAACCGGATTGTAGAATCTTTCTAGCCGTCTTTTGCCCTCCAAAATGACCACCACAATGACATGAGTGACAAAAGGCTAGAACATCGGTTTGCTCCTCTTCCGGGACGCATCTTCGAATTATCTCATCTTTTCCCAAATGGAAAAGGTATGGATCGTCCCAAAAGTAATACCTACACATTGCCAAAAATATTTTCTTTTCTTGAAAAGAAAGGTTAGGTCTCAATTTATCACAAGCAAGATAATTGACAATATCGGCATACCAAGGAGATGAATTAACCTCAAGAGCATGCTCATATGGAAATGTATCACAATCGACTCCCTTTTCATGCAACAAGTTGAAATTTTCATCAACGGGGAGGCAAGACAAATGATCCGCTACCACGTTTTCACACCCTTTTCTATCCTTAATCTCAACATCAAATTCTTGTACAAGAAAAATCCACCTAATGAGTCTAGGTTTAGCTTGTGGTTTGGTCAACAAATGTCTTAAAGCCGCATGATCACTATGCACAATTACTTTAGAACCTAAGATGTAGGATCTAAATTTATCCAAAGAAAACACAACAGCAACCAATTCTTTTTCGGTTGTGGTGTAATTTACTTGAGCACTATTCAAGGTAAGGCTAGCATAGTAAATTACACGAAGAATTTTATCAATCCGTTGACCCAAAACGGCGCCAACGACGGAATTTGATGCATCACACATTATCTCAAATGGTAAAGACCAATCAGGGGGAACAACAACGGGTGCGGTGATCAATTTCTCCTTAAGAGTATTAAAAGCATGCAAGCATTTTTCATCAAACTCAAAAGGAACATCTTGAGTAAGTAAATGGCATAGAGGTTGGCTAATTTTTGAGAAGTCTTTAATAAACCTACGGTAAAAACCGGCATGGCCTTAAAAGCTTATAATTCCTTTCACATTAACGGGTAGAGGCAATTTTTCAATCACATCCACCTTAGCCTTGTCTACACTCATTCCTTCTTTAGACACAACATGACCAAGGACTATGCCACTAGTAACCATGAAATGACTTTTTTCCCAACTAAGAGTTAGGCTACTTTCTATGCATCTTTTCAAGACAAGTTCCAACTTCTCTAAGCAATCGGAAAATGAGGATCCAAAAACCGAAAAATCATCCATGAATACCTCAATGAAGTCTCCAATCATCTCGGAGAAGATCGAGAACATACACCTTTGGAAAGTGCTCGGCACATTGCATAGTCCAAATGGCATCCTTCGGCACGCAAACGTACCAAACGGGCACGTGAATGCGGTCTTGGCTTGGTCTTCCGGCACTATGACCACCTGAAAATACCCCGACAAACCGTCAAGAAAATAATAAAAACTATGCCCGGTTAGTTTATCAAGTATTTGATCAATGAAAGGAAGGGGAAAATGGTCTTTTCTTGTGGTGGCATTGAGCTTGCGGTAGTCAATGCACATCCTCCACCCGGTGGTGGTTCGAGTAGCCACATGTTCTCCTTTGTCATTTTCTATCACCGTAATTCCTCCTTTCTTTGGCACCACATGGACCGGGCTCACCCATTCGCTGTCGGCTATGGGATAAATGATCCATTCTGCTAGGAGCTTAAGAATCTCCTTCTTTACGACCTCCATTAGCACGGGGTTGAGCCTCCTTTGCCCTTCACGAACCGGCTTTGCCCCTTCCTCTAGAATGATGCGATGCATACACGTAGAGGGGCTAATGCCTTTGATATCGGAAAGACTCCATCCAATGGCTTGCTTGTTCCTCTTTATTACGGCTACTAAGAGGTCTTCTTCATCTTTTTCTAGCCCGGAAAAGATAATCACGGGCTTCTTCTCTTCATCGTCAAGATAGACGTATTTGAGATGAGACAGGAGCTCCTTGAGCTCAAGCTCGAGAATAGGCTTCACCTCCTCTTCGGTTGAGGCCATGACTTCCATTAGACTCATGCCTTCTCCTAGCAAGATCTCCATCTCTTCGGCATTCAACTCGTCTCCCCCACACTTGAGGTAAGCTTCATCCATAGCAAGCTCCTCGGATGAGGTGTTACTTCTCCACGAAGCACCTATTTCCTGCAAGAAAACCTCCTCGGCCAAGACATCAATATCATCTATGTAAGAACAATTTTCCTCAAATGAGGAGACGGGAATAGCCTTATTTTCATGTACGGAAAAAGACACCGTTTCTCCTAACACTGACATTTTTAATGTTCCATTTTTAACATCAATCAAGGTGTTAGTTGTAGCCATAAAAGGTCTACCTAGGAGAAGAGTATGTTCTTTACCCGTTTCTTTCACATCACCCACATCCAAAACAACAAAATCAACCGGTATTATCAATCCACCAACCTTAACTAGAATGTCTTCTATTATTCCCCTAAGATATCCCATGGATCTATCCGCCAATTGTAGACACATTCTAGTTGGCTTTAATTCACCTAGCTCTAATTATTTATAAATAGAGTAAGGCATCAAATTAATTCCGACTCCTAGATCTAGCATACCACATGCTTCTTTGCCGTTTCCCAAAGCAATTTTAAGAGCAAAACTACCTGGATCACGGAGTTTTGGTGGTAGTTGATGTTGTAGGATTGCACTAGCCACTTTGGATACCTCTATCTTCTCGTCCTCTCCAAATTTCCAATTCTTTGAAGCAAGTTCCTTGAAGAACTTGACATAGGCCGGCACATTTCAGATGACATCAAGGAGTGGAAGATTGACATTCACCTTGGATAGGAGTTTGTAGAACTCTTGGAATTGGGTGTCTTGCTTCTCATTCCTTAACCGGCTTGGAAATGGAATTGGAGGATTGTAAGGATTGGTAGCCTTGTGGAGTGTGGGCTTCTTCGCCTCTTCACTTTCTTTCTCGGACTCTTTTTGTTGATGTGAAGGAGTCTCATCTTCTTTTTCAACCTCCTTGGTTAGGCTTGACTCGCCAACCTTGTTATCAATCACCTTTCCTCCTCTAAGCACGGTGATTGCTTGAGCTTGCTCCGGTTGGCTTGGCAACTTACCCGGCTTTGCTTGCTTGGCCAACTCTCCAATGGTACCAGCTATTTGACCCACTTGAGTCTCAATTCTCTTCACGGAAGCCTCAACGGATTCAAATCTTTGTTGGGTGGCTTGGATGAAGGATTGCAATGTGTCTTGCAATGTCGGCCTTGGCGGTTGGTTTGGTTAGGCCGGGTATTGTTGCGACCTAGGATAAGGTGGAGCTTGGCCACCTCCGGCTTGTTAAGGTGGAGGCAGTTGTTGTGGTGGTTGAGGTGGTTGTTGAGGTTGCTTCCAAGAGAAATTCGGATGATTTCTCCACCCCGGATTGTATGTTTGAGAGTAGGGAGAGCATTCACTTGCTCTTGAAGAGCATGGAAATGAGCCTCTTCACTTGACTCCGGCTCAATCGATCTTTGGCACAAGTTGGCTCCATGGCCATACTCTCTACAAAATCGCACAAGTCTCAACGGTCATCACTTGTTGGGGTGGTCTCTCGGAAGTTCGAAGCATCTCTACTTGCCTTGTCAACTCGGCAAGTTGCTTCGTCACATCATAACTAGGGTTGGCTTCATTAACGGAAGCTCTCTTCCCCTTAGCACTCTTTTGTTGAGAAGTTGTGGCCATGGTCTCATAGATGTTTGAGACCTCTTCGGCGGTGCGTCCTTCAATGTCTCCTCCCGATGCATTGTCCACCATATATTGAAAATTTTGAGAAAGCCCGTCGTAGAAAAATTAGTTGAGCAACTCGGGTGTGAGATGGTGGTGAGGGCATTGTTGTTGGAGACCTCGAAATCGATCCCAAGCTTTATGAAACGATTCACCCGGAGATTGGGTAAAAGTAACAATTTGAGCTCTCAAGTCTTGGGTCTTTTGATTGGAGTAGTACTTGGCCATGAACTTCTCGTAGACGGCATTCCAATTAGCCAATGAGTTGGCCGGTAGAGACATGAACCACGTCTTGGCTCGATCTTTCAAAGTGTAGGAGAAACACCTCATCTTCAATTAATCTTCGTTCAAACCTTGTAGAGGAAAGGTTTGAACGATGGAATAGAACTCCCGGATGAAGTTCAAAGCATCTTCGGTCGGCATCCCGTAGAATGAGGGAAGTTGGCTAAAATGAATGTTCTTCAACTCGTAGTTCCTTGCGGCTTCCCTAAGAACTATGCAAGAAGTCGATGCCCCAATCACGGGACGAGCAGAGTCTCTCATATTCCTAGCCGCATTGGCATTGGCATTGTTGGGGTTGTTGAAAGGATTAGCTTCCATCTCTCTTTCCCACTCGAACACGTCAAATCTCCTTGGTCGATGGATGTCGTCAAACACGGGGGCTAGTCTCCGATTGAGGCTTCGTCTCCCTAGCATACACAAACACAAACAAAACGAAGATCAAACGTACCTTGCGGAAAGAGGTATAAAAGCCAAACAAAAGGACATAAATACAAAATCAAATTTATACAAACAACACAAACACGATACTTAAACAAGATCACTTTCACAAATGCAAACAAACAACACAAAAGCAAACATAGCACTAAAAAGACAATTCTCAAAAGCCCTCCCCGGCAACGGCGCCAAAATTTGATTAGGTTCAAATTTACACTTATATTTTTCGGTTTATGCTCACAAGACACTACTTAGGACCACACCCGCAATTGGACGGGGTCAATTGTAGAAGTAATAAGCTTAACCCGAGTCGATCTCTCAAGGAAGACTTTATGTGAAAGAATTATCTATAGACTACACATGCTTTCGACAAAATGACTAAAATAAAATCTAAACATTCTACCACGGGAGTTTGATGATTATTATGCTATTAATTCGAAACGGACAATAAAGCAAGACAATTAAATACAAAAACATAAATAAAATCGAGATTAGAGGAGATAAGCTTGATTAAGGTATTAGGGTGTAGATTCTCTCAATGGTTTTATCACTATGCTTTATTCAAGTTGATAATGCTATTCTCACACATATGATAGACCCTTCCAATTAGTTTAACTTTAATTCCTGTCACCGTCTATTCGTTAAACCTCTCTTAGCTATATCATACAAGCAAGATTAATATATTAAGCTTAGGAACCCCATGCACCTAACGTCGAAGGAACCAATTTCCAGATTTAGATTCACAATCAAGACTCCTCTAAATCCTATCAATGTTCAAGTAGTGATCAAGTACCTAAACATGAAAGAGCACGATTCCAACAACAGCAATCAACAAGAACAAGAATAGATTAAAACCACATCGATCCTCTACCCCCTAATAGAGAGATTAGCCACTAAACATGCTCAATAATATGCAAACACCATAGAAGAACATCATCTCATAAATCAAATGTAAATGAAGATAACTTCTACAATATTGTATATCCTTCAAGAGTTTTTGGGACAAATCCCCACAAACATCCAAGAAATGAAAAGAAAGACACAAGGTAACCTCCTCCGAGCTTAGCTTCCGCGGATGGCTCGTCCTCATCCGTCTCGTGTCTTCTCCATCTCCCTTGGCTTGGCTCCCTTCTTCTTCCTTTCCTCCTCTTCTCTTTGGTGAAGGTGATGGTGGTGGGAAAATGGTGAGAAAAATGTGTAGAGATTTAGTGTGTGTAGTTTCTGTGGAAGGAGAGAGAATGGAGAGAATGGTATGGTTGAGAGAGAGAGAGTAGAGTGGTATGGGTGAAGTGGAATGGAATTATCATTGTCCCCCAAAATCTAATATTAGATATGAGAGGGGGAGAGAGATCCGTGAGATGAAGGAAGAGAGATAAAGAGAGAGAGAAAAGTTTGATGGGATTTGATGGTAAGAGATAAATTAATGAAGAGATTTTTGTGGAAGATTTTGTGACCCAAAAAGTCTACTCTAGAAATTTAGGTAATAATAAGCTACAAATTTCAGAAATTAAAAATGGCTCAAAGGAGTCCTTGAACTGATTTAAATGAGATCAGTTGGAACTGGAGTGAAAAGAAGCGGAGCTGCACAAACATGGGAAAAAAACTGGACCGAGAGGGAGAGGACGCAGCCCGCGCGCCGGTGGGCTGCACGGCGCCGCGGGGGAGGTTGGTGCGGCGGGGGCTAGCCCCGCGGGGGCGTGAGGCGCAGAGAAGGCGCGAGGCTCTTGGCCTTTTCGCGCCCCGCCCACGCTCCTTAGCCCGCCCGTGCGGGTGCTTTTTCCTCCATTCTTTTTAACATCTTGCTCTTCTTATTTAAACAACCAGCTCAATTACTCGATTTGCACTTGCCACCTAATTGCCGTAAAATACATGTTTTTATGATTAAAAGCTCAAGTTTTGCAACACTTGGCACAATCCACCATTAGAGCAATAAATACAAATAAACACATAAAATCAACACATAACAATATAAAATTAAACAAAATAAATACTAAACACAAAAAAATAAATAAATTAAAATGACACAATTAGACACTAAACAGCGCCAAAAACTTGTTCGATATTTTATTTCACTAGAAATACAATTCCCAAGTGTACGAGGTAAATGTAGCAAAAATAAGGTGAGCAAGGTCATATCCACAGATACTAGCTATGTAATGCGGCTAAGTACCCAATTCTATTGTCCTACTTTATCTAGAGAACCGAATTAATAATTTGATTTTAATTAACTAAATGATGTAAACAAAATAAATAAATCAAGCACGGGAAAACTGGATAGACAGATAGAAAGACGGATCCTAGGGTGTTTCTGTTAACTAGATTTCCTGATTTTCAAATAATCTATTAAACCAATTTAATTCTAATCTTGTAGGAGAATCACAAATATAATTACAACCTCTCTCTCGAGTAAGCTATAACAGTAGATTAGATTTTAATTTTTATCTCTCGATCTCGAATTATTATCTAACCCCATTTAATACCTCAGATTTATTCTCCTCACGACACCTACCAATCTCTCGATCTAGCTAACTCGTTTTATGCAATCCTAATCTGTTAATCTATTAACCTCTCTCGAGTGAATAATAAATTAACTACACATGTGCAAAAGTTGATCAATTCAATCACACAAGATAACAATAAACAAGGATGCACAAATAAGAAATAGAAAGGAACAATAAATTATGTTAAATCATAAAATCCAACAACATTCAACAACCTTAGGATCTTAAGGAATTTAGCTACTCATGTTGTATTAAAAATTCAAAAGAAATAAATAAACAAAAGCATTCAACATGAAAGTTCTAATTGAATAAAGCATAAAATAAACTTAGTCTATGATGTGCTTCTTTAATCTCTCTGTAGTCTCTTCTCTATCTTCTCCACGATGTCTCTGCTCTCTCTATAGGGTAAAATTTGTTTAATTTTCGTGCTCAAAGAGGCCTTAAATAGTTGGCCCTAGTTTGGATGGGTGTTGGAGTCGAACAAGAAAAGAGAGGAAAATCCGCCTCAAACCGCCTCACGGCGCACGGTCCATACGCTAAGGGCTTTCTCGCGCATGGGCCGCGCGACTCACTGATCTAGTTTCTAAGGACCCACACGGTCTGTGCGCTAAGGATTCTTGGCGCACGGGTCGTGCGCCATCTTCGTCGCCCGACACTCTTCACCGTTTTGCCCCGTTCTCACTCGTTTCTGATCCGATTGACCCGATTCAAGTTGCAGCGCGCTCCTCACTTATGTAGTTTTCAAGCTCAATTGAGTCTCATAAAAATAAATGGCATCAAATCCCTTCGAAATGAGCAAATACGTGAAACTGCACAAAATGTAGAAAACTATGTGAAACTTGTTAATTCATACATGCAATGCTCATCAACTACTATCCAAATAGACTTCAAAATGCATGAAAACCATTGAAAAATAAGGTTTTATCACCTCTCTCTTCAACGGTAATTTTATTTTCAATTTTTTTATGTTATTTTTTATTAGCATTTTGTTTTTTTTATGTATGTTGTTTATAATTTTTTTTTGTATTTTAAACAATGTGTTGTAAATTAATATTAAAAATGATTTTATATGATAAATTTAATTAAATGCAAATGTTGAAACATAAAATTTAATTAAATAAAATTACACCAACAATAAAAAACTGCATAAAAATATTAAATGAAATTGTTTGTTTTGCAATGATTTAATGAATCGTAGTTTTTTTATATTAATTCAAATATTTTTTTTCCTCAAAAAAATATCAAATAAACTTGTTTCATTAATTATTATAAAATGTTGAATTTAATTTTAAATCGATAGATATCCACTAAATGAAACTGTATATATTATTATATGTCAGCATATTATAAAATAATAATTATAAAGGGAACATTATTGAGTATTCTCTTTTGGTGCATAATTATAGTATTGGAGGCTAGTGAAGATGGAATGCAGATGTAACACAATTTTTTGTGTTTAATTTAGTAAAACACAAAATAGTTTATAAATAATTTATTTTCGGGTCAAAATATAAATAGAAGGATCTAATCTCTATTTATTCTCTCCATAAACGATCTTCAAATAGTCTTCGAAGTTTTAGGGCATCATCGATCTTCTTATCTTCTTTGAATTGGTATTTGAACTTTATAACATTAATTCAAAACTTTATAACATTAATTCAGAGGGTTGTCATCTTGTTTCTGAATCAACGCCAATTTTGGGATGAATTTGATGAAAAACACATTTGAATGACTCGCTTATGGATCAAAAGTCGACTTCGTGATGAATTTGGTGAAGAACGCCTTGAATACATCTTGTTTCTGAATCAATGCCAATTTTGGAATGAATTTGATGAAAACACATTTGAATGCCTCGCTTATGGATCAAAAGTCGACTTCTTGATGAATTTGGTGAAGAACGTCTTGAATATTTGAGAGAATTTCACTTATGGAATTTCTTCTCAAATTCTTGAATTCTTCAAATGATTTTTGTTGTGATTTTTTGATCTTCCACATGACCTCTATTTATGAATATCAATAAAACCAAATGCAATAATTGTTCCCTCTAAATAATCAAGCTTACTCGAATAATTAACATTCCTCCATGATTGAGCTTCAATGTGTATGGAAAACGACACCAACCTAACAAAACAAAACGAGAAACATCTAAAGCTTTAGTGCCCAACAACCAAACGAGAAAAATCGAAAGCTTTGGGAAAAACACAAAATGAAATGTGAAAAAAGAGAAATAACAAAAGCTTACTATAATTTGGGTGTAGCATTGGTAGAAAATACTTCATTCTTAACATTGAAATACTTGCGAATTGGGGATTTTGTTCGAATTTAGTCGAAATTAGGGACTTGACAATTTGGGAATTTCTTGAGAATTTGGGATTTTGTGAGAAATTATGGAATTTGGCTAAACTTCCCATTATTTACTACCAGGAACGTTAAAATTGTGTGGACCAAAAATGATAACCATAATCCTAGGGGACCAAAATTACACTTAAAAAAAAAAAAGGACTAAAAGTGATAGTATCACGGTGAAAATGGGACTTCATGTGAGGCCAAAACTGAACTTTTCTCATCACAATTAGCAACCCAAACAAAAGTTCATTGTGACGACACCGTTTGTTGCTCCCTAATCGTTGCCCCAAAGCCTAATTCATGTGCTCTAATTTTAGTCCCCAATTCGCAACCTGGGATAAATTTTGCGGTTCTTTCACTGGACGGTGACAGATAATGAAATTTTGGTAACTTCTTCTTCTTCTTCTTCTTCTTCTTCTTCTTCTTCTTCTTCTTCTTCTTTAATTCCAATGTCGATTGAAGTACCTGTTTGTTGCATTTTCTGGTGATGCATAGTGGTTTATATTAAATTGTGGCAATTACATTATGCTGAATCAATGTATTTATTTTGTGCTTGAATGGGTACATCCCCACGCAATTAGTTCTTAGTTGGGTAAACAGGAGATAGAATGGGACTATTAGATGTAAATAATTAGATTACAAAATATTATAGAACGCCTCGATGGCCTAACCAATAGTACAAGTGTACAACAGACATCTTTGAAGTTTCTGATACAAAATCCTACATTCCTTTTGGTTAGCAGGTGCTCAATACCTGAATTGCTATTTGTTGAAGTTGACGAAGAACTTGTTTATCTTCTCTGGAAGTTGAGTGTCTTGATGGAAAATGCAAATATTAAAGTGAAAACAATGACAAACAGCAGAAGCATTGACGCCACCAATCCAAGCATTTTGTGTTTGAACCCGAAGTAATTTCTCAAGAATTCTTCAACTGTTTCCCCAGATTCCATCGGATCTTGAACTTTCCCAAATTGTGTGACAATGATACCGTACAAGCTATAAGCCGTGGGACTTGCCCAGTAGTACCATCTTAAATATATAGGCATTTTCTGTTGTTTATAGAAGTAGTTAGTTTTTTGTCGGACAGACAGGACTAATGGAAAATATTGTTGGAACTTACCGGTCGAGGGATGACAAATCCTGAGAAGAGATTCCACAGTCCATAAAAGAAAGAAGAGGTAATGGTGGCTACACTCAGATTAGGCGTGACAGCCACGGTCATCATGCCATAGAGGACAAAGAACAACAATGTCATGAACAAGAAATATAAGAACCAGAAGAATTTTTCAGCAGTCCAGTCAAAGCCTATCATTGAGTAGATAATGAGACCATATGTAATGGATTGAGCTAAGACATAAGGAATTTCGACAAGAAGCTGCAAGAGAAAAGGCTTGTTAAGTAACTTTAAACGTATATGTGGTATGTGGAGATGGATGCTTATGAACACTCACTTGTGAGAGTGCATATGGTAGAGCTGAATACATTCCAGCTGCTTTTTCTCTGTAAAAGACTGTTCGTTCAACGGCCACAACAGGCTGGACCGTTGAGCCATACTGGAATCCCAAGAAACTGATGGAAGAAAACATAGACCCCATGGCATTGAAGAGATCTTGTTGTTCATGCCTGCAATTTATGGCCCACCCCAACGTGAAATTAGTGAAAATTATTTTGACATATTAAAAGTTCATGAGCTTCCTTTCCGTGTCTACCTCTACTTACGTTTTTGAGCCAAGATCCCAGAAAATTGTCCCAAATGTAAGGGCTATGAAGGCTGTGAAAGCATATCTGACTGCTGTGTATGGAGTATTTCGCCAATACGACCAGTGTTGTTTCCACAGGCAAGCAATGCATTGGGTGAGGAAAGGTTGTGAATATTGTGTGGGAAAATATAAGTCTTTTGTGCCAGGCTGAGGGACGCTCAATTCCTTGATCAGGGCTTTGTTCCTCCTGCAATTTTGTGCAAACTCGAGGTTATTAGCTTGTCATAACAACAGGCCCTAAATACATTCCTTTTTATATTATTATGGAGTTTGACCAACATGTATAATTCTGATTTCTTGTATAGATCTGCAAAGTCAACTCCCAACAGTAGTTCTTGTGCTGAAGTAGTGACTTCCAGCATCCAGGTAGCTGGATTGTAACTGGCTTTAATCTTTGGTACCCCTTCTACTGCTTCAAAGTAGTTGATCAAATGGGTTGAGTTGCGACCCAATGGTCCAACATATATTTCTTCTCCGCCCCTTTTCAACAAAAATAGCTGCCAAAATCATGGAATTTTTTCAACTCATGTAAACAAAATAGTGTCTTCTTGCTGTTGTATATATGTAAAATAAATGCAAGAGAAATTGAATGTCTATATAACGGTGCACCTCGTCAAATGCTTCAAATATGTCAATGCTTGGTTGATGGATAGTGCATACTACAGTTCTTCCTGTGTTGACAGTGTTCCTCACTGTTCTCATCACAATTGCAGCAGCTCTTGCATCAAGCCCAGATGTTGGCTCATCCATAAATATGATTGAAGGATTAGCTACAAGTTCAACTGCAATTGTGAGCCGTTTCCGTTGCTCGGTTGAGAGACCATTAACCCCTGGCAACCCGACTAGTGCTCCTCTCAGCGAGGTAAGTTCTACAAGTTCCATCACCTCCTCAATGAACATCTGTTAGTAGCAGTTGCAGAAGAAAGTTGATATTACTCATAAGCCTCGTGAAAGAAAATTCAAGGAAAATATACAAAATTATGTCTGAAACTATTCACCTTTCTAGTTTTTGCATCAACTTCTCTAGGCAAGCGCAACCAAGCTGAGTAGGTGAGAGATTCATGGACAGTAACATTTGGAGAATGGATGTCATTCTGTTCACAATATCCAGAAATTCTGGCAAATGTTGCCTGATTCTTTGGATAACCCGAGACTGTGATATTTCCTTCAATATATCCCCCTGTTTTTCTTCCAGCTAATACGTCCATCAAAGTTGTTTTACCAGCTCCACTAACACCCATCAAAGCTGTAAGAACTCCCGGCCTGAATGCTCCACTTACTTCCTTCAGGAGTACCAATCTATCCTCTGTTGCTCCTAGAGCTTTCATTTCCTGCCAGGAAAATTAGTTGAGTGTTTTAAATGATCTTTAAGCATATACTGTTTGTCTGAAGGAAACATGGTTCTTCATTACAACTTAACCATACTGCTGGCAAGTCAACTGAATATCTGACGTCATCAAATGTGATGGAATGTGGTTCAAATGGAAGAATCATTCCCCTTTTCTGGTTCCCATTGGCTTCAATGGCTTCTGTTCTCATGGATAAGATTCCAGAGGAGATGCTTCTCTGTGTGCTTGCAGCAACCTGACCCGTAACTTGGTTGGCAGAACTACCATTTTCAGCATCTTCGTCTTCTTCTGGTAATACAGCTTGATGCTTCTCAAATGCTGCAAATATTTTTTGGCCAATTTTTATTGCTGAATGTAATATTGGAAAATACTGCTATGCTTGAGAGTTGAAAAACTCACAATTAAGGTATGTAAGACAGATCATGTAGCAGATGTTGAATAGAAACATGAAACCAATGGAAGCCCCCACTCCTATCCAATACCAGTGAGCTCCTGGGAAGAAACCTCGTGACTCCAGCACAAGGGCACCCAATTTGGTTCCATTAATAGACTACAAAATCATAGTATCACGATTAGTCTTATAATCAAATGCTAACAATCTAAGAGTAATGATTGAAGCATTGACTTACTTTACTCCAACTATGTCCTGTGAATTCGTTAACAAGAATTGCATTCTGAGCATACATTAATGGTGAGGACCAGTAGCCCCATAACCACCATTTCTTTACATCATCTGTGGTTTCCATTCAATTAAATGTGATGAGAATATGACCCAAAATTTTAATATGAGATGGATATGAACATTTGATCTTTTTTTCGTACTTCGTGACAGGACAAAGCCACCTAATGCAAAAAGCATGACCAGTGTGAACAAGCCAAATGTGTTTGCTACAATCATGTTCCTGCCTGCTGATGCAATGAATCTGAATAACGCTGATGCTGACTGGTTAACAAATATGAGCAACAGGTACTGCTTCACAAACCTGCAATAAAGAATCTTGATCGGTAATTTTATTTGAAGAGGTGACAAAATAATAAATTTGTGTATGGATACCTTCCTGCATTAGGATCGAGTCCAATTACATAGTAAGTGAGACTTGTCCATATGCCGACTTCAATGAAGGTGATCGGAATGTTCAGGAGCCATGTAGGAAGACCATATGCCCATGGGGGGAAAAAGAACATATCCCTTTGTTTGTAGAATACTGGAAGCTTTCTAATTGTCATTGAAATCTCTGACATTCCATTGAACATGACCATAATGACTGTGAAAAATAGAGCCCCAGTGTATATTCCTCCATCGGATATATCATCTTTATGCATTCTAGTCCGGAAGTACATTGCCATGGCAATAGATGCCATGAAAGTGAGCTGAAAAATATATCCAAAGAAAGACAATTTCGTTTATGTATTTAATTAGATGTAATCCATAAAAATACTAGATTCTAGCTTTAAAAATACTTACCTGGAAGAGCTTGAAGAAAAATACAAATGAGTTTCTCTTCATCAACAAGAGTTCTCTATCAGCGCAGGCTTTCAGGAGTTCTTTTTTCCCAAGACCGTACTGTTTTGCTGTCAATGCTGCAGGATGGCTTTTGCTCTTATCATATGGAATTTCAATCTCATCCCTGAGCCTTCGGCCAACACCAGATGATTGGAATGCCTCTGAAAATTTGTCAACAGAAATGAATCGGTATGGCTCATCCCTATGTGCCCAATACTGTTGCTGATCCTTTTCTGACGTCACCTGCATGGTAGTCAGATATTTCATATTTTCATTAGATCAACGATATACTAATATATATGTGTGTGTGTGTGTGTGGTGCCTGAGAGTCGAGTCTTGCAATTTTAACATTTTATTTTGCTTACTTCTTGCAAGAAATCAGCCACTCCTTTTCTTTCTGGGCATTTGAAACCCATGGATTCAAAAAATTCAAGCACATATTCTCTAGGACCATGATAAACAATCTTTCCCTCAGACAAGAGCACAATGTCATCAAACAGGTCATATGTCTCGGGTGCTGGCTGCAGGAGTGAGATAAAAGCTGTTCGCTTCATAATGTGAACATATTGTCGAAGCATATTGATGATTTGATATGTTGTAGAACTATCCAATCCAGTTGATATTTCATCCATGAAAAGTACATTAGATGGTCCGACAAGCATTTCTCCTGTAATTGTCATACCAGAGTAGCTTCATTTTTCTTTACAAGTCCTTCAAACAAGCTAGTAATTTCGTGTTAGTGCACCCGTTTGGTTTGTTTACCTGTTGTGACACGTTTTCTCTGCCCTCCAGAAATTCCCCTTAACATATCATCCCCAACTAATGTGTCGGCACAAATATCAAGCCCCAAAACCTTTAGAATGTAATCTGTAACAACATTTGCTTCATCTCCTTCTGTGGCAGCTGCCTACATTATAAAAATTAGCAATATTAGAGCTTCTGCCTTGGAAAAATTGACTGGTATAGTAGTTTGACTAGTTTCAAGTGCCATAGATTGATTTCATGCTGATTGAGCTTAGTACAGAAGGAGAAGCGAGGTGAAAATTTGATTTTCCTCATAGTTGTTGAATAAGTTTAGTCCTAGAGCTGTAAAAAAAGTAAAAAATGTTTTTAAGTTGGTTTAATTATCTTATCCTGCTCCTCTATTTTGTCAGTTGTAAATTTGCTTTACCTTCATGTATATATCAATATTTGGATCTGGCTTAATGTTCGCTGCTTTCTCTCTTCTTGACAATTCTGCAAGCATATCTGTCCATGTCATGTGCAACACAAAAACAGTTACTAAATTATATAACATGAAGAATGAAAAACTTCTATCTTGGAACTTTTAGAAGATTAAAACTGTGATATAGTGATTTTACAAACCATATCGCGAGCCAACCCCCTGGCATCTGGCCGAAAATGCTAAGGTTTCTTTGACTGTCAGTTCTCCTAAATGCAGATCATGTTGGCTAATATATGCTGCAGTTTTTTGGGGTACAAATTCTTCTATTCCATGTCCATTGTAAGTCACTCTTCCTGAAATCTGGTAAAATATATTTATTGTTGTCAATTAGAAATCATGTTGATTTTTAAATATTTTTTGGCAGAAATTCGGTATCATTCTTCATTTACTTTAAGATCTGGATCAAGCCTTCCAGCCAAAGCCAGCAACAGAGTCGTCTTCCCCGAACTTGGAGGACCTAAAAGCAAGGTCATCCTGCAGGGCTTGATGATCCCGCTGACATCCTTGAGGATGGTGAACGGCTTCTTTCTGCTGGGAAGTATACGGAGAATGTTCAAAAGTCCCTGGTAAGGAAGCGAGTGCACATTAGATTGAGGCCCTAGCCTTGTGCAACAAAGTGCAATATGTACAAGAGAAGGTAAAAAAAAAAAAAAAAGGTTTGTGCATACATATATTATATATATTACCTCTACCATGTTCAAGTGGAAGTTTGTAAAAGTAGGCAGAGCCCTGCTTGCTTTGTAGGCTTCTGCATCAATATCCAGACGCTCGTATCTCACTTCTATTGTTGGTAAATCAATACCGACTCTGGAGAACAGACGAGACGACAACATGTGAGCCAAGATTTTAATGAGAAAGTAAAACTGGATCAAAACGTAAGCTTTTACCTATCAATTCTGCTCTTGAGCTTTAGCAAGAACTTCTCATTATCATCTTCCACATTATGAACCAGTCTCTCCACCAACTTCTTCTTGTCCTCATGTCCAAGATCATGAACACCTACTTCTTCCGCGCCCTTTGATCCAACAAGAAGCCCTCTCTTGAGACGATCAAAAGTCGGCAGTTTTTCTAGGACTGCCCATTTCAAGGCCTCTTCATCATCTTCATCACGTGATGATGACCGCCTAAATATTTCATTTTCTCTACTCCTCCATATGCGCGAGCTGTACGCCCTCAAGCTCGAGCTTGGCCTACCACTGTTTGCTCTTAAGCTTCTGCTATCCATATCCTTCTTTCTTTCTTTCTTTCTTTCTTTAAGGTTTCGTGGAGACGACGCCCGTTTACTCCGTTAACCAGAAGGTGTGTTTCTATGTGCTTTGTTTTATGAACATGAACCTGTGTTTCTTGGAATACAAGGTGAGCTTTATATACGTATGCATGTTTTAACCGTGATGGGTTTTAATTTTGCAATCGAGAGTTATGTACATTGTATCTTCTGGTTCTTTATATGATGTGATCATGTTGAATTTCACAACGCCAATTTTGATTTTTTTTTTTTCGGAATTTTCTTGTAGATTTTAATTTTTTGGACTACTTAAATGTTTACGACCTACAGACACACTCTTTCTCTCTCTCTCTTTATATATATATATATATATATATATACTTCGATTGTTTCAAAGTAAGTGTATTTATTTTTTATACACAAACAATGTCATTCTACACATTTAAGGTGTAAGAATTATATTTTTTTCCGATTTATCCTCATTTAATTTATTCAAATATCTCATTTAATTTGTTCACTTTTATGGTTGTTGTTGATGTAAAGAAAATTAAATAATTAAGTGTGTATTAGGTAATTAATTCCCCTGTATGGAACACTTGGGTTATAATTTTGAATTTTTGATGAGTAAGGATTTTTTTTCCAGGATTTTCTATTAATTGGATTTTAGACTATATTTTTAACATATTTTTTTATATTTAAAAAAAAAAATGAATGTGAATGATTATTCGTTTTTTTTTTAGTTTTCAGGGTTATTTGCACTAAAAACCACAACCTTTAAACCATTTTGATGTAAGATTTTATAATTCGTGTAAATAAAACACGGCTCTTTAAACCATTTTGATGTAAGAGTTTATAATCGTTGTAAATAAAACACCACTTTTAATTATTTTTGCAATTACAACAAGTTCAATTTTTTCGACAAATTTAGTTCGTCATGTCTAAGTAAATTTACACGTGTGCATTCCATGTGTACAACCATGTTAAAAAATTATGAACATATATCATATGGATTTAGATTTGAATAATGAAATTTACGAAAAAATTGGATGTACTGTAATTGTAAAAGTCATTAAAAAGATATTAAAATTATTTACAATAAAAAGGTCATATTATAATTAAAAAAATGAGGTAAATGTTGTTATTTTTAACGGAAAAAACCTTAGATTTTAATGATTTGCTGAAACAACCCTATGTTTTCAGTGAAATATAGATTTCATAAAATGTTTACAATGAAAATTGATAATGGACCATCTAATTATGTCTGCATTAAACAAATCTAGCATCTATACCAATCGATTAATTGAGTCGACATTTGGATTAAATAAATTTGTGTGCGCCGTTGATAATAAGTAACTGGTTACACAATTTATTTGGGTCTAGTTTGGTAGTTGCCTAGTTGGGAAGGGATTTGGTGAGATTGATTAAAATGTGGGTGTTTTTTCTTTTTTGCCCAAACAAATAAAGCTCAATTTTATCACATTCTTCATAATATGTGCTCTATAAACTATTGTGATATTCTAATACACATATCAATAAATTTATTGAGATTTCATCAATAAAATTATTATGTTAGCCTTACCAAAAAATCAAAGTATTTTTCAGGAAAATAAAACGAAAGCAGACTTACGTGGTTTGATAAATTTTCAAGGAAGGATCCACTACTTCAAGAGAAAATTAATACAAGAGTGCAATTATATATTAATATTAAACAAAAAGAAAATTCTTAAAACATATATAGTTTCTATATTTTAATATCAATGCATGTATATCTTTCACAATACACCAAATTTATCTAGCTATTTGCACATTAATCTGACATAAAACCAACCAGCCCCAACTACAAAAACAAAACCAAGAAAGAAATTAAAGAACAAATTCACTCTTGTTTTTTTGAGCGAAAATTGAATTTAATTAATGCAAATTCACCCTTGTTAGATTTAAATTTGTTGAGAAATAAGTGCATGCTCCAATTTTCAATTAATTCGAACCCAAAACCGAATAATTCAAATTGCATGGATTTGTTGCAAATAATGAGCGTCACTTTCTAAATTTTTTGGGGTTGAACTGAATCTTCTTTACAAACACAAGGACCTATTTGCAAGAAAAAATATATCAGATTCGAGCTGGGGTCTTGAAGCGAAAGTGAGGCTACAAAAGTAATTTGAAATAATTACTACATGTCTACCACGAGACGATTGTATTAAAAGCCAGTAAACGAGTTAATGAATTAATAAAAGTACCAAGCTATGTTTTTTTTTTTTTTTTTACTTTATTTTTTTGTTCTAGAAGAGTTTTGACTTCCTACCTCAACAAAAAGAGAGAGAACAAGAAGAATAAGAATTGTTCTAGAAGAGTTTTAAGTCTTTCGACCACCTACCTCAGAAAGAGAGGAGGAGGAGGAGGAGGAGGAGAAGAAGAAGAAGAAGAAGAAGAAGAAGAAGAAGAAGAAGAAGAAAGAAGAAATTTGACTTCCACCCGAATGATTTCTAGAAAACTTATGTTTGTAGAGTTGGTTATAGATAGAGTTGTAAATGAACAAAGCCGCTCGCGAGCTATTCGCAGTTCGGTTCGAAAAAAGCTCATTCGAAGTTCGTTCATTTTCTAAACGAGTCGAGCTCGAGCCTCGAATCGAGCTCGATAAAATTTTCGAGCTAAGCTCGAACATAGTAGTATTCGGCTCGGTCAGCTCGCGAACATGTTCGAGTTCGAGCTTTAATCGAACATGTTCACAAACATGTTCATGAATATTATAAATAATTCAAACGGATAATTAAAATAAGCTATTTTTTCAAACTCGAGCTCGAATATGTAAATTAATCGAGCTTAGGCTCGTTTAGTAAATTTTTGAGCATTTCACGAATTGAGCTCGAACCGAATTCAAACATGATAAATATTTATCGAGTCGAGCTTGAACAAGAGGAAAAAAGCTCGATTTGAGCTCGAGCCGAGCACGAGCTTGAATATTCCTTAACGAGTCGAGCTCGAGCATCAGGATATTCGGCTCGATTCGGTTCATTTACAACCCTAGTTATAGATGAAATTCTCTACTATATTTTTTTGTAACATTTAGGGCATGATTGGTATGATGGAATGGAATCACATCCCTACCTCTATTCCCATTCCTATGGCTGCGCATTATTTTTTCAATTGGGAATGGCGATTCTCGAAAGAATTACATTATCATGAACATAGGATTAGCCATTACACCTCACTCCCATAGTATTATGCATTTCCTATTATCAAAATAAATTTTATTTTTGCAAAACTATACTTTAATTTTTGTATTGACAAATGAAATCCTATATTCTTATAAAATATTTTATTAAAAAATAAAATTATAATAAATACAATAATTTTTCTATACAAATTTAAATTAAATAAAATTGTAAAAAAACTAAATAAAATTATATAAAAACTTAAAAGTCGTCAATCATTTTTAAAAAATAATACGAAAAATTGAAAAATTTCAAAATTATTTGACTGTAAATATTATAAAATATTTGAAATTTATGAATTTTCCAATATTTAATTTCATTTTTATGCTTTAGTTTAATTTTACACTTATTAATTAGGGTTCATCCTACCCAATTTGGGTATATATAATTGTTTTTTTTTATAAGATAATCAATTATTAATTAGAAAATGAAATTAAATATTGAAAAATAATTATATACCTTAATTGGGTAGGGTGAACCCTAATTAATAAGTGTAAAATTAAAGTAAAACACAATAAATTAAATTTAAATAAAAAACAAAAAATTTAAAATTTAATTGTGAAACACAATAAAGTAAATTTTATTTGAGTTGTGAGGGGCCAATAGAAAATTTTCAAATGAACGCTATATTATTGACGAGAACCGAAAAATAAAAAAGATTACAATGGAAAGTAAAATAACAGCAGTGGATCACTATCGGACACCCTGGGATCGAAGCTCAAAAAAGGAGAGCTCCAAAAAATAAAAAACAAAACAAAAATATATAATGAAATAAATACAAAGAAAGAAATTAAATGGGTTCATTGTCAATAAAAGTGCAATCATATATATATATTTATAATTTCAACACCACTTTTGAAATATTACAATAAATAATATCATTTTTTGATTTGTAGCAATTTGACATCTTCAAATTTTTCCAGCTTTTAGAAATTTAATTTGAATTTTTTTCAACGTTTACAAGTACTTTGACAAACTTAAACGATTTAGAATATGAATAATGTGTAATATTTGTTTGCAAGATTGGTACATCGAAAGAACTCTGTAAAAATGAATCTATTTGCATATCACCAAATATCAATATAAAGCTAAGCTTTAATTTTTGAACTATTCTTTTAACAAAGTCAATACCTCATTTTTATTTCAAATCATTTAAGTTTGTCGGAATATATATACACATAAAAAATTATGTTGAATTTTTAATCGTCGGAAAAATTTGAGAGTGTTGAATTTGTAATAAACTCTTTAAACTATATTTTTAATCGTCGGAAAAATATATTTTAAACTCTTTATTTAATTTCTAATTCAATAGAACAAGTTTTGCACTAAGATGAAGGCCAAAATGGCGGGAAAAAGATTACTTTGGCCGCACGTCGGTGTTGCGTTGGTGACTTTTTCCAGTGACCGGATCCAACATGCAATCACACCAATATCTTCTGCTCTTCTTCCTTTACTTTATCCTCTTTTTATTTTAAAATCTATGGAGATTTAGAGGTTAAAATTCAAATTTAAACTCAAAAGATCTTAATATTTGAAAAATCTGTAATCCTCCATTGCTATTTGATTTTTGGGTTCTTTTTAGATTTTTACTTCTTTAGAAAATCATTTTATACAAGTATAAGTGTGTGAGGGTTGATGCATGTATTGAAAAGTGGTGAGAAAAAAAATAAATAATCGTGCTTGTGTGCACTGTTAAGTATGCCCAAGGGTGAAGAAGGAGAATAGTTGAGATATTTTTAATTGTTGTCTTATTTTCTGTTGGTTGCATGTGTATGTAGATGGATTTGGTAGAGAGAGGAAAAAAGTGTGTTTAATGAGAGAGAGAGAGAGAGAGTTATATACTATTTGACTTTTATTTTTAAATTTGAATTTAAAGGGATTTAATGGTACAAATTATTTGGTGACAAGAAAAGATAAAGATATGAATGTTTTGGTATTGAAAATGTGTACCTGTGTAGGGGAAATTCGATGCTGGACCTATACCCATTACGTTGTTTGTCTTGGATGATGTCACATGGAGAGTAGTCTGTCAGAAAAAAATATAGTCAACTCCGGATTGATTTAGCATTTTGAATCGGTTTAAGCAGTCTACTTGGACGGCGTTCTGGCTCCGTTAGATAACTCCATCCAGCATTTAAGTCCACCATCTCCTCCATGTCTGCTTTGCACAGGAGACCATTCTTATCCATGTCACTAAATGAAGCAGCTAGGGAGCCACATTAGTTATTAATGTGGCCAAATTGATCATAAACACTTTTGGATCCTAAGTAAGGCATTACTTAATAGCTAGAAATTAGAAATTAATGTAATTTGTGGTTGCATATAATATTTAGGACATAGGGAGAAATTGGATGACGATGAAATTTTGTTTAAGTGGCGAAATGAGTGAGTAGATATAATATTAAGCAACTGAATAAGTCTACGATCCAATGGTAAAATGTTAATTAGCTGTAAAGGTCACATAAAATAATAATATTGGTATACATTTTGTTTTTTTTAAGTCCCATGTAAATTGAATGAAATGAATGATTATGAATCGGATTTATTTGTCACGGTTTGCATTTAAGCAATGTATGAGAATCCTAGTGATCTAATAAGTAATTGTTCAAAAGCATATTGGTTGTACTTGTTTTATAGAGCATAGTCCCATAATAATTAACCTATTTAACTATAGTGCTGAATTATATTGAAATTTCTAAACATTAGTGCCACATATGCCGATTAACGATTGTGTGTTATGTGTGGTCACAATTTATTATATAGTACTATTAATTTATTTGTTCTTGTTAAAAATAACAAGTAGTGAACAATTGTGTGTTTTGTGTTGTCACATTATTTTTTTTGTTATAATTTATAATGTTAATGCATTTGAACACAAGCATAGTTGTGTACAGCGACTCCATTAAAAACCTAGATAGGTTATAGTAAATTGCAGTTGCATAGTTGTACTGTTGGTGTTTTATTTTGTTTAGATTTAATTAGTTAATGAAGTGTCTTACCTGCCAATTGACCCATAATGTTTAATTATCAAACGCAGTCCAAATAATAAGTGGTTACATTAATTATAACATATATGCAGTGTATAAATATATTTCTTGAATAAGATTTGTATTTTATGTTGCCTTTTGTTCAAAACATACCACTCTAGCGTTTCCTATCCCTGTCCTAAAATGAAAAGTATTAGTTTTTATTGTATTTTTTTATGTATTGATTTTTTTAAAACATAGGATTCTATTTCCAAAAATGACACCATTTGAAAATAAATTATAGAACCTTGTTAATTACTGATTTTATTTTGTTATTAATTTTTATAATTTTTTTGTATCATTAAATCTAGTAATCAATATTAAATTTTCGTTACCTCTTACCCGCACTTTAACTAAGTAGTATTTTTCTTATCATATACAGTAAATATTTTATAATATTTAATAAATTTTAAATAATTAAATCTTATATATTTATTTTTTTCAAACTAAATACATCTTACATCGAAGAGTCAATGAATAATTTTTTTTCTGGAAAACACCAAATATATATTAATAATCGAACTTGGCTAAAAGAGTCGAATAATGTACAAATTAAATAATCGAATTTTACTAAATAAATATCAATTACATTTTTTTGTTTGTCAGACAATGCATGCGTTCTTCCACCAAAACTCCACAAAATTTGAAGGATTGATGGTAGAATTTGAAGGCACTATCAGTAGAATAAAATCTTTTAATGAATTCAAACCTTTATAGACAATGTACTTCACTTTTTTTTTTTTATTAAAATAAGGCAAATTACACTTTCACATATCATACAACACATTTCAAATTCTGTAATATTATTCTTTAATAGAAAGATATAATATTATATTTTACTTCATACTACATATAGACCGAATAATATAATTCAATACATTCATACATGTGTGTAAGGAGACATAAAATGATTTGATGTCCAAGATAGAGTTGGAGGTATTTTCTACAAATAAAAGAGATGATGGTGGTGAAACATTAATCAAATTGTAGCGCTACTCAAGCCGTGGCAACTCTCTCTTGATGATGTCATATATATCAACTTGTCACAACCAGTAGGATGACGAAGATGTATATATAATAATTTTCTTAATTGTGTTTAATATGTTGTGTCAATATCTTCTTAATTTTTCTTATTGTGCCCAAAATTATGAATGATTTCAATTATTTTTGGAATAGATTTTAGACGAACCAATTATGTTATTTGTTTTACTAGGTACATTTAAATTTTTTCATGTATATAGGTTGACTTCCAATATAATAATGAATAAATTAACTTGAATATTCTTTATACTTTTTTACACTTATTTTTATTAATTATTTTATTTATACAAACTATTTATTGTTATATATATATATATATATATATCTATCTTTCATTGTTTATCGCACGGGATCTAATACTAGTTCATGTAAATAAAAACTAATTGTATAAATTACTTCAATGCCAATAACAACTATACATACAAATAACATTAAAATTGGCTCAGTTACAAGTTTACAACTAAAAAAAGTATTTCAGAAAAAACAATAAAAATTAATTCGTTCAATTCAGAACTAAAAAAATATTCGGCAAATTGGCCATTATATTGTTTGGAACGTGATTTCAGATAAGTTGGATTATTTGGGCGATACGCACAAAGTTAAGAAATGATAAGTAGAGGAGCATATGATATTACACTTCATGGGAGTATTGCTATTGTCAATATATTCATCTTTTAAATTAACTTAAATTATGGAGATTCTTATAAATCAACATAAAGCAAACTAGTATAATATAATGTCTTTTTTCTTCGTTCGGAAGAAAAATATGTATATTGTTATTAGATATTCAAATTGAATTAACAACTATAATGTAATGAGTTACAATTTCGAATGAAATTCACTTATACTGTATTATATATAGGATAAATTCAAATAAAATGAACTCGTATAATTAAATTTTGTATAGTTTCAAATGAAATGAAGTCATATAGTGCAATTTAGTCATGTTAATGGTACACCCGATTTCTTAAAAATTCTCTTATGACTCTTTCATTTTGTAGGGGTAGATGGTTTAACAATGCGTGATTGTACAGTGTAGTGGTATACATTATACATATACTAGTAAATACTATAATTTATCATATTTTCGAATGTAATGAACTTAAAAAATGAGATTTTTTAAAGTTTTAAATCAAATGACCTCATATCTGGTAATGTATTGTGTACTTTCGAATGACAAATACTTAGATAATGTGATTTACAATAATTATAATTTCAAATTAAGTAGTGTAATGTAATGTTTTATACTGTGGAATGATATGATATTATGTGGCATAATTTATTCACCTTTCACATTTGTACAGTAAAAGGTAATTTCATATAATTTTGAATTAAATTGACTGATATTAGAGATGTCAATATAGCTCGAAACTGATTGGTTGGCCCCAATAGACAGAGGAAAATATAGGGTTATGCCCGAAAATTTTCTGCCTAATTGTAAAAATATTGACTACCTGCAACTGCATGGGGTAGTTGTGTACAATGATGAGCAATGTCACATTCCACAAAGTCCATTGATTACTTTATGCGTAAGTATTACAACGTCAAAGTCCTAACACTATTTAGGCAGCATATTAAAAGATTGGATTGTAATTAATTACTTAAACAACAAAACAAATAAAGCAAGTAAAGAGTGAATATATAGAAGAAGGTTGACATTCAGAGTGAAAGAAATATTCAGTCACGAGTTTATTTAGAATGTTTGATAATTTGTTATTGGAGTTTGACACTTCATGATATTATTCGATTGCTGTTTTTTGATTGTCAAGCCCCTTCACTTTCTTGTGTTATTTTGTCATTTGCTATTTTATTTTATTGAAAAAATTAACTTTCATCTCGTTATCCTCTATTATTAATTAATTATAGATCATTGAAATTATAAAGTATTAAATTCATACTATTTATCATGTTTTTAATTATTTTATAGGATGTATATTCCAATGTTATCATTTGTTTAATAGATGAGAAATCATACGGAGATATACCAAATTTGAAGCATCGTCAAATGTCGTGCGCTAATGTAGAAAATTAATGTAATTCCATCACTTTTATAGATAATTGAGAACATATAGTTATTGTGCTGTGATTTGAAATTATTATTTGTGAAACAATGAATTAAGATTTGACATTATTAACATGAAATATATATCAAATTTTGTTATTTTCTTTATTACTCGAAGTTCTTAGTTAGTGATGTTAATTATATTGTGTGTACTTTTATATTTTCTCATATATTTTTTTACTAGCTAGCTATTATTTATCATCTTTTGAATGTGTTTTGGTTGTATAATATTATAATATTGTTATTTCTTTTAATAAATGTTGAAGACTTTAAACATGAAATCGTACATGTACTTGAAGTGTCAGGGTAAGGGCCAAAAAATTTCAAACCGATGAAAATTTTAACCTGAAAAAAATCAAACCGACTAAGTCCTAAACTGAATAGGGGTGTCCCAAAACCGAATGGGGTAAGATTTCTGTTGTCTTTGAGTTGTTCTATTATAATTGAGGCTCTAAACAGCCCTTGCTCGAGATGTGTGATATCCTAATGTTGCCTATCTTGCTAAAGCCCCTTTGATGTTACTATCTATCTGCAGCAGTAATTAATTATATAAAAAAATATTGATGGGCTGCAATAAAGCTGTTACACTATGCATGGTTATCCTTATGAGGATTAATGGCTCTATCTGCCTTATCCCCTATTCCTAGTTGTCAGTATGCTATCCACTCTTCTATTCGAAGTTCGAACTGAAATCTGCAGGAGGTTTGTTAATCTAAACTCCATGTAGGTCGGTCTGCTATTAATTAAGTATACTATGCCTCTTCTACTTGAAAAGACATTAATATTGAAAAGTTATAACCTGGTATATAATGTGTTCAAGTATGTAGGTGAGTTGTTTTAATCTGTCTCATCGATGTGTTCTAACATGCTACTGCAGTTCCTGTGAATCTGTTTTTTGCAGAATGAATTTTTTATTTTATTTATTTTTTATTTTTCTTTATATATCATATTTCTTTCATTGTATTACAAAATTTTCATAAACTAAATTAGATGCGGGGATCGTATGAATTATTTATAATCAATAACACAAATCAAACATTAAGCCTTGAAAAAAATCACAACAATTAGGGAATCAAAAATAAATTTACACATTCCACCAATTATATGATTTTTGTTGCTATTTTTAACCGTCCCGTTTTCATAGTCTTATTACTATAAATAATATTCATTTTCATATTAACGTATAATTACAGCGTTATATACTCTTCAAAATTGTACAAAAAAACCTGTTATATTATTTCAAGTTATAAACCTTAGATAAGGGCAGTATTGAATGTTAACCTTTAATATCTTATTTGCATAAATAATTTGAATGTTTAATGAACTGGATACGTAAGGCTATTGAACAAATAAAAAAATTAATAGTTTTATGAAGATGAACAAAAAAGGTAATTGACATATATATATATATATGTGTATATATTTTTTTACGTTGTACACTTATATATGAAAACTTTCAATAGAAAAGCTACACATCAGATAACAATTAAAGGGAGACACAAAAGTGGGAATTCAAAATCTCACATGCTTATATTTTTGGAACTAAAATTTGGTAATCCACTATTCCTGTCTCACTATTGTGTCTAATAAGAAAGTTAAGATCTTTAAAATGTTTACTACAAAAATAAATTTAGTTATAGTATTACAAACCAAAAATAATGTTTGTGCCTACAAAATAATAATTTTAAAAAAATTCATCGTTCATCCGTTATCAACCATATTAATATATTCTGTTAATTATGAAACAATAAATCTATATTAAAAAGCATATTAGAAACCCTATTTGGGTGGAATAAACTCTAAATAATAATTACATACTTAAATTAAGCCAGAATAAATTGGAATTGGAGAAAATAATTGACGAAGATCAAATAAAAATCAACATGGGAGTCGAAAGTGGGATAGAGAATAACATTTGATACTTTTGAGCATTGGATGCAGATTTCGAAAATTAAATAATGCGTTGCATTCCAATTTGCATTCCCCGCCACAACTATACAACATGTTACACTAAACAATTGTATTTAAAATTTTGATCTGTATTTTGACATATACTATTCCAAATTAAATTTTCATGGTTGAGTAGTCTATATTTCTTTAGACTAACGAGTTATTATAATTTATCATGTTTTAATTTTTTTAATTTATAGTATTATAATATTATTATTTCTTTTAATAAATGATAAATATTTTGAAGATGGAATCAAACATGAAGTTTCAAAGGGCTATAAATATTGTTAAAGTAGAAGAATATTGTACTTGAAATTAGATGGAAAATTAAGCTGTAAATAGATTTGTGGTGTAGTTTAAAATGATTATTTTTTGAAGAACAAATTATGATTGAACATTATCGTCATTTTCATGTCATTTATTTTTATTTTCTTTCATTTCATACAGTTTGATCTTAATTAAATTTGTATTTGTCATGTTCTTTTCATTTTATCTTATTTTTCACGTATTAATTTATTTCACGAATAAGAGATGATGAATATTTAGGAGAATTATCAAGATATAATTTATACACGTGGAAAAAAAATCATAAACATGTTAGTCCAACGAGGTAGCCTGAAAAGGGAATGGTTATTGTTAGGGTCGAAGATTTTGAGCCCGAAGAAATTTTTGACCGAATAGAACTGAAACTGAAACAGGTTAGCCCGATTTACATCCCTATTGACTACTTGTTCAGAATTATAATTTCGCACGCAGATGAAAGCTTTTCGTGATAGCTATCTTGTCTTTCGTAATAAATATAAGTACTCTTAACAGTGAAAAACAGCTCTCCCCTTGCTTTGTTACAGTGCATTGTAAGGGAAGTTTCTTGATCAACGGACGAGATGAAGCCACTGATTACAAAACCCTAAGTAAGAACAGTAGGTCCAAGATGGAAATTATGGACGGATAGAGAGAGAAAGCCCTACTATTTAATGAATTTCACATCATAACCCACCTTGTTCTACTTCTATAAATGGTAGTCATACTTTTGTAAACTCCGAGTCATACAACCACTTCTTCTTCTCTGCATAACATATCTGCAAAAGAATAGTCTCTGTAATGGCTAATGTTGCCCATAAGTGGAGTGCTCAAGAGAATGATGCTTTGATCGCCCAACTTGTTCGTGGGGCTCCCGTCATCGACATGCACAACCCCCGTCTTCTCGAATACTATGTCGAGGCTGTAGCCGCGATGCTGTCACGGAGTTTTGAGGAACCCATCATGCGGAAAGATGTAGCTATGCAAGTGATCAAACTCCAAGAAAGGTACGAGAGGCTCGAACGTTACTTAGCAATTGACGGAGTGACCTACGACGTTCAATCTAACAAGGTCCGGATCAACGCACTCTTCAAGCAAAAATTTCGTATGGTAATACCTATATTCGCCTAATCCAATATATTTTCCCCAACACCTCAGTCTTTCTTTTACATTTCCACTCGCAATTTGCATTATTTAGGAACCGCGAGACATGGGGATAATGTGTCGTGATGGAGAGCCATGGTACGTCGAGCTTCGCCACATTTTCGTCGTCTACCATGGAGCGGGAGCTTAGTGGGCCTGGCTCTTGGATGCATTCCGGCGGGGACCAAATGATTGGCTTACTAACCCTCGGGTGCCGCCGTTGTGGGGCCATGACAACAACAACCATGGAAGGGGTACCGGTGCGGATCATGTCCGCGGACGGGGTCGCCGTCAGGGAGGGTTGAGGAACTGAGTGATTGTAGTCGTGAGGTTTGCCTTTTGTGTTTTGGTTGCGTATTACGAATCTTATTTATATGTAATGTTTTTAGGTACGTCCCGATAGGGCAAAAATAAGCTCGTAATTACTAGTGCATGTACAACTGTGTAGTTTGTGTGAACGAATGTTTTTTTCAGTTTATGAATGAATGATGCCACTGTGTGCTTTGTTTGAATACATCGCATAGGCTCATCTTTTGCTTCAAAGATTACAAGGTCATCTGCACGAATGAAGAAACCTGCCCTTCATTTTGCTTTGATGATTGCCAATTAATTCATATATGTGTTGTGCTCATTTCAGATGCTATTGTGTGAATGTGTTTGATGCGAATTATATTAATGTAATCGGAAAAAAAACCCACTTTGAACTCCTCGGAAGTTTAAGTTTGTCTAAAATCGTATCCACAAATCTGAAGAGTTTTGTGATTGCGCTCATGAGGTGTTAATTTCAAATGCATGCTATCGATGGAGAGGAGAATTGATAAGATTTTTAAGGCAATGCAGCGACTTAATTAATTACAATTTTGTTCAAACCAAATTGCAGGTCACGTACCGTACAAATTATCTTTATTTCAATCCATTTCTATTACATACTTATTACAATCTTATTAATTATTAATTAAACTTTTACGCTGTGGATCAAACTAATACTATACGAAACAATAGTATAGAGTTCATTGAAGACTTCTTCTGTAGGTGAAAAATTTTACTATCATCCCCGATGTGATTCCTATCATTTTTTTTAATTAATCGAGATTCTCTTATCTTAAAAAAAACTACATCTTCGACGTAGAGTAGAACTACGCAACAACACATGAAAAATGGGTCATTTTAAGGAATACCCTAAATCTGAAAATCGAGCAAAATAATTTTTCGTTTCCATCCGACGTCTCTACTAGTTCAAAATGAACTGGCATAAATAATTAATTATGCAAGTAAACCCACACTACATGTAAAAGTTGTTATTAAACATTTCCATATGGTCGGATAAACTTAATTTTTTTGAACTCATGCCTTCAAAACACAAAAATTAACTGGAATATCGAGGTCAAATTAGGCTAACAAGTGAACCCGGATTTTATTATTCTTCAAGACCCGGTGAGCCCATCGTGGATACCAACTGTTCTGGAAAGGAAAATGCAAAACTAGGTTGGGCCAAATTTTTAAAACACCGCTAAGGGAGAAAGCTATTGGGCTTCCAAATAATTCGAATATTTACTCGCGTGGACAGGATGACCAAATAGAACGCTTTGTTGGGCCCATTTCCTTAAACAAAAAAGTCAACCAAATACAAACGTTTGTTGGCCCGTTCAGGGGAAAACAAGAAAAATGATTAACTGTATTGAGCTACCAAATCATTAACCTATGAATGGATCAGTGCTGAGGGCCTCCTAAATCTTTTCATAAATAAATTTTGCCTATAACAGATTTTCATAAAATATAATGACATAAAGAGTTTCATAATTAAGATGGACTCCTACACATTATCTCAACAGACGACCATATTTCCCACAAAGTCAAAAAAAATAAACCATGATAATGTTGTAAAGCACACGCACAATAGCATAGATTAATACCGAAAAAAAGCAGGACAAAGCACCATGAATACACACACTGAAGTAGCCTTCATGGAGCTTCAACACCTGTTATTAATACATGAAAACACAAACATAATATCGCGAAGAACATAACAGACACTTAGAAAATATGCATCTAGACAAACGACACTTCAAAAATATAAGAAAATATGCATCTAGAAAAACGATGAAAACGGAGTATGTTCATCCGGGTTCGACCTGCTCATTGGGCCTCTCGCGGCGTCCCCTCTCCTTCAAAATGTTCACACCATACTCGAAGAGCTGTCCACAGAAGATCTTATGATAGACGGATGCGCGTTCAGGGACGACAGCAGAAACTGGGGTTCGGTTCAGCAAGTTGTGCATATATTTCAAACTCAGAACGCCGCAGTCAGCATTATTCTTTTGCTGCGGAGGGTGCTTGTACTGGACAATATCCCACTTACTCCTCAGCTTCCCATTTATCATCACGTTTACATTGAGGCGGCTAAGAAGCAAAGGAATATTCCTCGCAAAATATTTCAGCTCTTCCGCAATTACGGGCCAATATAGCTTCGCAGACATGGAGTTATACACGTTCACTCGCTGCTCTTAAATACATATCTCATAGCATAGCCCGTGAATGCCATGCACGTGACTAAAACCATAGATTTTGTCCACGTGTACCCATGGATTGGCGCCAATAGACGGTCGAGCTCCTCTGACATATGGCATGGTCTGCTCGTACAGAATGTTACGGTCACATTGTTTCAAAGCTCCCTACAACAACAAAGTTCATAAGTGGAATGTTAGTACAAAATATACATCTTCCAAATGATTCTCTTACCCAACAAGCAGTATCCAGAATGCTCCAACGAACGCTACTTCTAGCCGCTCCCAAATCTTTCATCTGGGCTTATACGACAATCAACGCCAGAATGGCATCCATGTGCTGCATGAAAACACCATCTTTAATCAAACACCTATATATCATGTGAAATCATCAACTTTCAATGCCAACAAATTGATCATTACCTCATCAGCTAGCCACCCATCCGGATCCAAAAGAGAATCAAACCATGACGTGCTAACCCCAAGAGACCACAAGGTCGGGAAATGAAGTTTAGTTACACTGAACAAATGTAGTGGATTAAGATAAAGCATTAAAACACAACGAAAATAAGTAAGATAGAAGGAAGATAACGTACTCTCGATGCAAGCCACGGAAACTATACCATTGAAGGAATTCATTTAATGATGGATGCACTTCATGCAACGCCTGCTCATTCGGGGCCGAGTCGACACTATCGTCATCTAATAAAATTAGTCGGACCCCGTTATGCTTCTTCTTAGGAGGGCCAAGATAGAATGATGAATCGGATGATGAAGAATCAGATATTTTCTCCCCTTGTAGAGGAGCAGACGGAACAGAGACGGGATCTTCAGATGCAGTACCTTTTCGAGAAGGCTGAGTTTTGGAGTTTAACAGCATGGCCTTCATTTTGGATACTCTTAATTGAAGCCGACTAACCTCCAGTACCAACTCTTCCAGAGTCGGCATCTTACCCTGTATCAAACATAAATAAAATCAACATGCAAAATACGACCTAGTACTGGGCTCTCATCAGATTTACAAACCTTCTGAAAATCAAAACTAACATCCTCTCCAGGGATAGGCGTCCGATTCATCATCGAACCACCGGGATCTGTGGCCTTCATTGATTCGGCATGTCGAGGAGCAGATTTCATGATAAAAGTTTTCTTCGAGCTAGATGAACAACAACCGGGATTCGTTGCAATCAAAGCCGCAATGTCAAACTTCGGCAAGGTGCTACTTTTACCTCTTTTCTCCTCACCATGCTCACCAAATGACAGCTTTCGCTTAATCAGATTAAGCTCTGTATAAAACTGCAGGGCAGGAGAATCGAAACATGGTTGATCGACTAGGGCCGGGGTAGGCGTCTGATTAGAATTCAACAACAAAAAAACCTGCTCTTGATTAGATATATCTTGTATTGGAGCCTGCATGGAATAAGAGACAGCATATATAATGACGAGCTAGGAAAGAAACATAGAAAATATAGTTAGATAGATAAAGCATATTGTTTGTACATACCGAAACTTGAAGGTCAGAGGATGCAAATAAGCCACTAATCTGGACCCTCGGAACTACAGATATGGGGACCCATCGCATGACGCGAGGTAGTTTGGACTGCCAACCAAGAATTCTATTAGCACACAATCGGCCAACACTTGACATCACCTCATAAGCCCATACTTGGAGGGCGTAGGAGTACCCAGGGGCATCAACTTGGGGATGGAAATCCCCGGAGATGAAGCGGCCAAGGCTATCACGTGCACTTTCATGGACTCCACTAGGTGCTCGAAAGCAAGCCATCCCTAAGAAAAACGGTCAAATACAACAAGATCGTTAATAAGGTGTATATAACGATTGCCTATGATGCTGCTTCCCTTGTGAAGGAGTATTACGCCATACACGATGACGAGCAAACCGAGTTTATAGCAAATTAGACCCGCACCGCCTTGTCCCTTACATTCCGCCAAAAAGAGATGTTGAACGTCATCGAAGCAAAGATCGTGGTGACCATCAAATATAAGGCTATGAAAAGTAGACGACATGGGGATAACGGGCAAAGGAGTGAAGCGCAGACCGGTCATTAAAGAGAAATCCGAAGCTCTTAACTCAAATGGCTGCTCTCTTAGTTTGAAAGCAAGACAATCTCGAGATTGGGAGGATTGGTCTATGAGCAATAGTAGCTGAAAATAGAGGTCATCTTGCAGTCTCAATTCCGGAATCCTCAAAATATTGCCAAAACATGAAGCACGTATTTTAGTTTGGTTTTCGGGGCTTCATTCTTTATTTACAGCTTCAATCCACGAAATCTTGTGACCTCGCCCCTCCTCACATAAACCTGTAAGCAAGCTCAATAATGTCAACCAAATATATATGAAATGCCTGACATGCAAATGAAAAAAAGCACTTCGATTCTTGTACGAGCATTACATGCAGGTCTTAACAACTTAACGCTAATTGAATGTGATATATAAATATATTTACAACCAAAACTTCGACTACAGCCACCACGTCACAACAACTGAAAACTTAAACATATATGATCAAATACGACACCTCATACATCTCAGGACTCAATCTCAGGAACCTAATCATCAAACATATAAACGAAATCGCATCGATACTCTTAACATGTTTCACTTAGTCCAAGTTAAACACTTCTTATCTCTTTCTTTAATTGTACGGCCTAGCATTAGGATTTGATGTTCACTAGTTACTAATGCTTCTTTTGTGAGACAATGCATGACAAAACCAATGAGGCACGTGTGACTTACGAGAATCTTCAGTCTCACCCTAGTCCTCGAGTGAACAAGAAGGCGCAGCAAGCCTACTTCACCTTCCACGTAAATAAATTCAATAGAGGAATCCAAATGACCTCAAGGAGAAATAAAGAACTCATTTCCATGTACATGCCATCAAATTTTGAAATCTTACATAGTTGTATAAGATAATGACCATTACTTAGCAAACATATGTTTATGCATGATCTTCAAAATACCACACCTCATACATCTCAGGACTCCATCTCACCAATCTATTCATCAAACATACAAACCATACCGCATCGACGATCTTAACATTCACTTCTACAATAAATAACTTACAAAAAATCTTTTAATCGCGCTTCAGGCCCATCAAAAAATTAGAATCGTTCATCGTACCTGGCCCGGCAGAATCTCCTCTTCATTCCATGAGACCGCCGACTGATCGACAATGCACGCCGATAAAGCTTCGAAGACTGCAAACGGTAACGGGTATTGGAAAAATGACCGGCATCAATTTACAGCGAGAACGCCCCCTCTAACCTTTGTTGCATCCAGTCGGATATGGAGGTTGAATTTATAGTCGCAAGAGGACCAAGGGTTTCGCGGGAAACAAGCACTAAAACTTGGTGGGGAAGTATACGCATTTATGAATGAATCTGCGACAATGTACTTGGCCTTTGCTGTATATTTTTAACCTTCCCTAAAAACCATTTTACTTACTTTAAATTCACTTTTGGTTTAATCTTTGGATTAATAAGCTCATTATTGATAGTTTACTTACATTTATACCGAATATTTACAAATCCGATGAGTACATGTTCATTACAAAAATAATGAAATGAGCCATTACTGTAAACCTTAATACCAATTACAAAAGTTAAGAAAACTACGAATATTAAAACCTACACCATTATTAGTAATATTAAATATTTGATAATCTCTCAACTAACTTTTCTTGGAGGATACTCTTATGTACTATTCTCGTGGAAAAAACGTTGCCACTGTCCCCATTTAATGTCTAAAAAAATGATGCAGCGGATGGTTTTCATAACGGTGTCAAACCACTCCCAACCAGTCACTTGAATCAGATTTAGTAGTGTGAACTGGAACACTGTACAACATCCGGTCTACTCCCAATTAAATTTACACATGGCAAGATCTGGTAGCCATACTGCATTGGAGGGAGGGTGTAGAGTCGAACGACCCCCCATCGCTATACATACAACATTTAATGTGGATGTGGAATTTGGGTGCAAAATGGACAACCGCTGCTCCATTCTAACAAGGAATATGTACGTTGGTCAAGCCTTTCAAACGTCATCCCAAGTCCATCCACTCCTCATTCTCAATCCAGTTCGCATTCCTCAACCGGCCCACTCTTCCTAGATCAAAACAACTTTCCAGCTGGCGCCATCTCAAAAACATAATCCATTGGAAGGAGATGTAGCATCGACACACCTCCTGTGTAGTAAGTGATCGAAAATGATTGCTAGGGAAGAGTGAATGAAATAAATGTTACTTCAAAATTTGGTTAAAATGTATAAGTTCAGTAGGGAGAGAAGAGATGGATTGGGTTTCAAAACTATTTTTGTTTAATTTGAAGAGAGAGAAGGTGTAAATGAAGATGTGTTAATTAGTGTGTGCTTGTGAGTTTACGTGTGTGTGCATGTTTGTTTTAAATTTTCTTTTAGTTATTTTTCTTTTGAAGTTCTAAAAACTAAGTAAATAAAGGATTCTAAAATAATTATAAGTTCTTAATGAGAAGTGCTACAATTATTTTTTACTTATATATTGGATAATTCATAGTCCATTCTCAAAATGTTTTAAATTGTTAAGACTCCAATTTGGCCGTTTGGGCCGATGCAAAATTAATCCAATTTTCGAGAGTTGTTCATTTGAGTCAAAATTTAGAGAGTTCATTATATTAAGTCCAAACTTATCTTATGTTATAGTTTTGGGGCCTAGCACAATGTTAATAGAAAATTTACCCTTTTGTAGGCTCGAACCCGAGACCCCAAGCTTAAGATTTGCAGGATACGTGTAATTGTAAAGCTTTAGTTATTTTACCTATAAGGCGGGTTTTGCTAACTAAAATATTTATTTTTACAATGATTTCATCCATAAATAATTTCAACTATTTTCATTTAATTATTTATACTTTGAATATATACATATCATCAGTTATGTCATATGTTTATATAGACATTATAATGTGTGTGTATGTGTTTTATAAATATAAATGATAGATAGATATATAATACATCTCTTTAGATGAATACTTAATTAGCATTATATATATATATAAGGAGAGGATCAAATGAGAACCCTCCCCCTAGGTAGGAACTAGGAACCAATCCTAGCCCTTGTTTAAGTAAATCTGGACGGCCCAGATTAAAACATATTTAAGTGATGGGGCGGTGGCATTGTTGTAATTTTCGGTAACTTTCTGGACGGAGGGGTAATATAGTAATTTAATAATTCTTACCTTTTGTTCTGTTTTTGTTTCCACCTTAATCCTTCCGCTTTTTTTGGAGTCGAAATTCTTTCCTTAAATTCTTAATCTCAGTCGAAATTTTTTCCTTAAATCTCATCTTTGATTGTGTTCGATCTTCTTCGTTCGTAATTTACAGCAAAGATAAAAAACTGTATCACGGTGGCACACCCGTCATTTAGGTGTGCAAAATACACTTGCGGGCAAATGGTCCACAAATGCTTAATCTGCCCTCAACGGCTAGTATAACTAGTGAAGACGGATGTCGATCCCACGAGGAGTGTTTTAACCTTCTGTCTTTTCTTAGTTTCAGTTTGGATCTTTAGTGTCACTCTAAAAACCTTGCTAATAAACTTAAACTAACTAAATGCTGAAAAGGAAATCACAAAAGAAAATATCAGTAATAAAAGTGCTCAAGTCAAAGCATCAAGTCATTCGGTAGGTATGTGCAATCCCGGGCAAAACACATGTAATTACCACTACTACCCGTTATGCCCACACTAGCAGAAAGGTCAAAAACCGAATCCCTATGGCCAAATATGGGTAATTGTCACTTTGAGGGTTAACCGATTATAGGAAATGAATACGATCGGCCACTCCCCAATCACTTCTTACATTATATCGTCTAGATGATACGATCGGCACCTAGGGACCTAACTATACAGGAACCTAAGGAGAGAATCACACAAAGGTTTTGCAAGCATAGCAGCTTTGGGGGCAAAAGCGACCCGATTCTAGTAGGTTTGACACGGTCTTGTGCCTGCATATACTACTCAATCTCAACTACCAAGGCTGTCACCCCCGGACTTGTTACTATGCGGGTATCGAGGCATGGGTCACCTATACACTCCCACGTACCTAACACTAGTACCAGTTAATCAGAAATGCACGCTTTCATCTCCAACCACCCTTTACCTATGTCTAAGTGAAAAACACGTTAAGATTGTGAACCCTTAAGGCTTTAAAGTTCGATTACCTCATGCACATATTCTACCCGTAGACCATTACTTTGACTTGAACAGTGGTTACTTAGCCACTAAATATAGAAACGAAAGTAAAAGAAATGATAAAAGACATCTTACTTGGAAAGGAAATGCGTAGATTAACTTCTGGGCCCAACCCCAGTTTTGCCAACAAAAACAACTGAACTACCTCTCCGCGGGCAAATCGCCAGCTTCAGGCAGTCAGAATATCCAAAACATAAACTAAATATGAAAGCAGTAAATTGTATCTTGGAAATGTAAAGACCGAATGTGTCAGTGTACGCTCGCACACTGATATGAAAACAGATAAAAAGTATTTATAGCAAATGAATTAAGGCTTCATGCAACCCAGATCTCACCCAAGCAGGGGTTCTTGCACTCCTCCACTTCCTCATTTTATGCTCAACGTTCTTCCTTGAATTTAGGAGGGATAGGAACAAACCCTAGCATCTCCAACGGCTTTCTGATGTCCCCACTTCCTTCCCAACGTGTGTAGACCTCCCCAAGACTCGGAACTGACCACCACATCACCTCTACATGCATATAGGAACTGTCCCGCGATCTTGTTGCGCAATTCTCGCAACAACTTTGACTGGGTCCTCGGCAGGCAAATCAGTCCTTTGTGCCCTCAGCATAAATAGCACCTGTCTATGCCTATTGTGGTGGTTTTGTGCCCTCAGCCTCCTGCAATCAGTTTTACCCCCAAACCTAGACTAGACTCTATTCTAAACACTTAAAAAAGGTGTAAAAGATAAAGGAAAAGGCACGAATTTGAGTCTTCATCACACCCACACACTTGGACTATACTTGTCCTCAAGTATGAATGCAACTTTAACAAAAACAGAAGACTCAAATGACTCAAAACAAGACAACACAACATATGAATCATAAGTTGATAAAGGGCATAGCAGTTGAACATAATGATGCAGGCAAATCGAATCAATCAAGCTCAGGCTACTATTGAAGTGTGCACTCAGTTCGCCTTTTTCTCGAGTGTTTAGGTTAAGTGTTTACTCTCAACAATTCTAGCAAATCTCATCAACAAACTTGCAAACAACCTGTATAAACAATTTACGATATTCACATACATGCATATCAAAAGGTCTTGTGGGGGTTGTAATGGGGCATGCGGATCAAGGTTGGAAATATTTAGGAACTGGCTACCTATCATTTGGGCAAAATCAGCACTGGCAGCCTTGTGCCCACATAACAACCTGGGAAACCATTTTTATTTATACACTTTTTTTTATTTAATTTTCTTTCTTTATTTTCTTTCTTTGTGCCCATTTCTGGCACCCTATCACTATTTGGCTTGAACATACTACCAATACGAGCATAAAATATTTCATTCCCAGTCATAAGATACTCTTTAAAGAGAGATTTTTCAGAATGCAGGTCATGAACAAATAAACAGGCTCAAATAATGGCAGCAATGGGAAGCATTTATCAGTGAATAATATGGCCAAATAACAACGAAAGAAAATGCCTTAATCATCTAAGCATGCATGAAATCAAGTTTGACAGGGCATAAGCAAGTAAGCATCAAATGAGGTGGTGGAATTTAAACACACAGAAAGAAGTCGCAAATGTGAATTTGGGCTCAAAGCTCACTGGGTAGTCATATATTGCTTTCACATGCGATTGATTAATTCCATCTGCCTAACAATAAACTTATGTCCATATATGCCCAATGTCAATCTATGACTCATATGCTATAGACTCAACATGCACACACAAAATAAAAACAAAACATACAAACGCAACGACCTAGGCATATCCCTCTCACACACTTGCTGTGCAAAGCACCCTTGCGGGCACAAGCAGTGATGTGGGTTAGATATGCCCAAAACAGACTCTATATATACAGACGCAAATATACAAAAACAAAAATAGACACCAAACACACAAACAAAAATAAAAACAAATCCTAAACTACTAGGGATAAAACATGATTTAAGGAGAGGAGGGGTAGTCTAACCCGAGGTGAACACAAATGTTCTGCAGGGCTTTTTCAACTCTTTCGAGTTTCTTTGAATCTGCACTGCTCTGTGCCCTGCTCGGTCCTTCTTGTGCCCTGGGCGACCCTTCTTGTGCCTTAGGGGCCTTTCTCTTGTCAAAGTATGTTGGTTCGTCAAAAGGGAGGAAGTATGGGGTGTTCTCTTCAGTGATCCCAACTAGCTGCATCCGCTCCAGCCTTTGGGCATCGAGATACTCTGTTACTTCGTCAAGCTCTGGGTAACCTTTGAAGATGTCGTCGAGGTCGTATCCTTTCAATCCTTCAAACAGCCTAGCCACGAACATGCCCAAGGCTACAACAGTTGCTCTGGTGTTGCTGGTCTGCACCTGCAATTGAATCGCTAGAATGTAGCCGAGGTTGACCTTCCGCTTATGCACCATGTTCCATAATAGGAACACCTCCTGCTGCGTGACTTGGCCTGTGCCATCCTTGCGCCCATAAAGGTTGAATGCCATCCATCTATGGCAAATCTGGAGGGCGTGGTCAGAGATGTGCTTGTCCTTGCTTGAGCCCGAAAGATAGAAGCCTTTGCCTCCAATTTCCTCCCACCATTGCTGAATGTTTCGACTCCAATCGTCGCCAACACTGGTTGCTGCTTCTTTGTACCACTTCGAATGAACATCTTTTGGTTGGATGAAATCCAACATCAGATTCAATCCTGAGATTGATATGCTATAGCTCTCTCCAGCTATGTAAAAGTTCACAACTCCAGGTGTCTCCAGACCAAAGCCCTGCACTGGTTTAAACTCATATGAGGAAAGAAATTCAATAGTTAAAAAGGGGCGTACCGTGTTCCTCCAGCCAAGTACTTGCTCCCAACCGATGTTGGCAAAGTATTCATACACTTGGTCCATGACTCCAAGTGTATTCAGCGTGCTGTCATGAAGAACATACAGGGTCAGATGCTTATTCTTGTTCAATCTCTCGACAATTCCTTGTCTCGAGCTGCTTGGATCATCATTTTCCTCCTTCGCCGAGCGGCGGGGAAGGGTTCTGATTGGCACCGTGCCTTTTGTTCCCTTTTTCACCTTTGCGGGCACATAGGTTTGAACTGGAGCTGGGATAATTTGAATTTCCGGTTCCACCTCCTCGCTGTGCACCGACTTCTCTTCCTCTTCCTCGTGGGACTGCTCCACATCTAGCTTTCTCTTGATGGGGGGCTTCTCTTGTTTCTTCGATTCCTTGTTGACTGGCTTCTTTGCTTCCTTGCTGGTTGACTTGGTTCCCTTTTTCTTGCTCTTAGCCTTTTCGGGCACATCGGGACCCTTGCTCTGGCTTGGTTCCCTTTGTGCCTCCTTCGCGACCTCCTGTGGTTTTGCCTTCTTCGACTTCTTCTTCGACTTCTTCTTCTTTGCGGGTGGATCGGGTTGTGCCTGTCTCGACTGCTCAGACTGGCTGTGGGCATTCTCAGATGTAGATCCCTCTGAAGCCGCTTTGTCTTCTTCCAATGATTCTTCTTTCTCTTCCTCCGGTTCTGGTTCTTTCTCCTTCTCCTCTTGCTGATCTTGCTCTAGTTTCTCCTCCTCCTTGTCTTCTTCTTCCAAGCTCTCACCTTCAGATTCATCAACGCTTTCTTCTTCGTCACCGCTGCCCATTTGCTTTTCTTCCTCCACCTCTTCTTCTTTTTCTGGTCCACCATCGCCTTCCCCGTCCTTCTCCGGCTCTGACTCGTTTAATTCTTCGCTGGGTTGGGGTGTCGGCGGCTTCTCCGGAGTTGGTGGTTTTTCAGGTGTTGGAGTTTGGTCAGGGCTTTGCCCAGCATGTGGTGGGCTTTGGTGTTTGCCCTTATCAGCTTCCACTTTCTTCTTCTTCGACGCACCGCCTTTAGCTTTCGGCGGTGCTCTCTTCTTCTTCCCTACTTGCGGCGGTGGGAGCGGTGGTTGTTGTGGTGGAATGGTCTGGATCGGTGAGGGGTTTAGAACGGGTTCGGAGCTTTGTTTCGGCTCCTCGGGCTGGGTTGACTGGGTGGTCTGCGTTGTTTCCTGTGACGAGTCGCCGGCGTTGCGGGCACTGCGCCTTGTGCCTCGCTTGGCGGTTTCTCCGGTTTTTTTTGTAGTCACCATTTTTTTTTCTGGACAAGGGTTTGGGAAATTTGTGAGGTAGGGTTTTCTTTGCTTGATCTGTGAGAAATCGAGAGAGTGGGGAGGGTATTTGAATGCTTCAGGGGACGTGAGGGGTTGTGAGGGTGGTGGGTTTGTGCAGCGAGATTTTGGCCGAGAATATAGGAGAAACGGTTGTGCCTAATTTTGAGAAAATTGGGGAATTTTGAATTGGAGAAAAAGATATGTTTGAAATTCAAAATGATTATCTGTATATATCATATCCCCTTCACTCCCCTTGTGTTCGGTCTCCATTTTCAATAATCATCACATTGCATGGGGAAAACCAACCGTTTCTGCAGCTGCTTTTTCGTGTCAAATCAGTCAAATCAGCTACAGTCCACACCCACACACTTAAACCTTGCTGTGCCCTGCGTGTTACTTTGCCCACAGTGATATGTTTCCAGTCTTTGCCTTCCTGCAGCGTTAACTCACAAACAAAATACAAATAACAAACTTAATTGAAATTAAAGCAATTAAACAAACCGGGTTGCCTCCCGTCCAGCGCCTTTGTTTAAGGTCTTTGGCTCGACCTTGTTGTGCCTTCAGTAGTACTCAGGAGTGCTCAAAACTTGGGTTTCTGCCCAAGTTTCCTTATCTTGCTCGAAATATGGTTTCACCCTCTGGCCATTGACTCGAAATTCGCACCCATCCTTTGGATTAACTAGGTCAATTGCCCCACTTGAGTGTTGATGTTGCACCATATAAGGGCCAATCCATTTTGACTTCAATTTGCCCGCATGCAATTTGAGCTTTGAGTTAAACACGAGTACCTTTTGCCCACAGAGTAACTGTTTACCTCTTGCGAGTGCATCGTGGTATCTCTTGGTCCTTTCCTTATACATCACAGCATTATCATAGGCTTTGGACCTTAACTCTTCCAATTCTTGGATCTGCAGTTTCCTTTCAATTCCAGCGCATCCATTATCGAAATTCAACTTCTTGATTGCCCAAAATGCTTTATGCTCCATTCCCACAGGCAAATTGCAATACTTTCCAAAAACCAGCCTATAAGGAGACATCCCAATAAGTGTCTTGTAGGCTGTGCGATATGCCCACAGAGCATCTTCCAAGTGATTGCTCCAGTCTTTGCGCCTTGGTCCAACAACTTTCTCCAGAATATTTTTGATTTCCCTGTTTGAGACTTCTGCTTATCCATTTGCCTGGGGGTGATATGCCGTAGTAACCTTGTGTGTGACCCCATACTTCGCCATCATTCTCTTTATGACTGATTTGCAGAAATGAGTCCCTTGATCACTGATCAGGACTTTGGGCATTCCGAAGCGACAGAACACATTTGCCCTCAGGAACTTCACCACTGTGTTTACATCATTCGTTGGAGTGGCTTTTGCCTCCACCCACTTGGACACATAATCTACAGCCAGGATAATGTAGAGATTATGACCTGACTTGGGGAATGGTCCCATGAAATCTATGCCCCATATGTCGAAGACTTCCACGGGCATGATAGGTGTTTGTGGCATGGCCTCCCGAATGGAAATATTCCCAGTTATCTGGCAATTCTTGCATTTCTTCACAAATATATAAGCATCCCTAAATAATGTAGGCCAATAAAATCCTCCATCTAGTACCTTCCTTGCTGTTCTCCGTGGGTCGAAGTGACCTCCACATGCATTGTTATGGCAGAACTTCAAGATGTCAAGAACCTCATCATCATTGACGCACCTCCTTATGACTTGATCGACTCCAATTTTCCAAAGAGTTGGTGCTTCCCAAAGATAGAACCTGCACTCCCGCTTCATCTTATTCCTTTGGTAATTATTCAAACCAACTAAAAACTGCCTTGCAACCAGATAGTTCACTATGTCGGCAAACCATGGCTCCTTTGCTGTTTTGCCCACAACCTCATATAAGTGCTCATCTGGAAAATTCTCAGTGATTTCCTCTTTGCTCTCAACCATCAGACGGTTGAGATGGTCTGCAACCAGATTTTCTACCCCAGTTTTGTCTTTGATCTGCACATCGAACTCTTGCAAGAGCAGTATCCATCTTATGAGTCTCGGCTTTGACTCCTTTTTAGACAGTAGGTACTTCAGAGCTGCGTGATCCGTATAAACAATTACTTGTGCCCCCAGCAGGTAGGAACGGAACTTCTCAAAAGTGAACACTACTGCTAACAGCTCCTTCTCCGTGGTGGTATAGTTGCATTGTGCGGCATTTAATGTCTTGGAGGCATAATAGATAACATAGCTCTCTTTGTCTCTTTTCTGGCCCAAAACTGCTCCTACGGAAAATCCGCTGGCATCACACATCACCTCAAATGGCATTCCCCAATCTGGAGGTTGGATAATGGGAGAAGATACCAACATATTCTGCAATGTATGAAAAGCCTTCTTACAGTCATCATCAAAGTCAAATTTTACTTCCAATTGTAGCAGGTTTGTGAGTGGTTGAGCAATCTTTGCGAAGTCCTTAATGAATCGACGATAGAAACCCGCATGGCCTAGAAATGCCCGAATCTGCTTAACATTGATGGGATAGGGCAATTTGGCAATGGTCTCCACTTTTGCCCTGTCCACCTTGATTCCTCGCTCGGATACTACATGTCCCAGTACGATTCCTTCTCTCACCATGAAGTGACACTTCTCATAATTCAACACCAAATCTTTTTCCACACAGCGGCTCAGTACCTTGCTCAAATGGTCAAGGCATTGATCAAAGCAATCTCCGTAAACCGTGAAGTCGTCCATAAAGATCTCAATACAAGTCTCAAGCATATCCGAAAATATACTCATCATGCACCATTGAAATGTGCCTGGAGCGTTGCAAAGGCCAAAAGGCATCCTTCTGTAGGCAAATGTGCCAAAGGGGCAAATGAATGTCGTTTTGTCTTGATCGGCTTGGGCCACCACGATCTGCATATATCCAGAATACCCGTCCAGAAAACAGAAGTATGATTTTCCCACAAGCCTCTCCAACATCTGGTCGATGAAGGGCAAATGAAAATGATCCTTCTTTGTGACTGCATTCAACTTGCGGTAGTCAATGCAAACTCTCCATCCGGTCTGCAATCTCATCTGAATAAGTTCCTTGTTTTCATTCTCCACAACCTGGATTCCAGACTTTTTAGGCACAACGTGAATAGGGCTCACCCACTCACTGTCGGGCACAGGAAAGATAATACCCATATCGAGCAACTTTAGAATCTCTTTTAACACAGCTTTCTTCATCAAGGGATTCAGCTTCCTTTGGGGATCTTGCACTGGTTTTGCCCCTTCTTCCAACTGGATCCGATGCATGCAAATGGTGGAACTTATGCCTTTGATGTCGGCCAAAGTCCATCCAATTGCTTCCTTGTGCATCTTCAATAGTACTATCAACTTGACTTCCTGCTTCATGGTCAACGATGAACTGATTATAACTGGTAAACTCTCTCCTTCACCCAAATAGGCATATTTGAGGTGATCGGGCAACTCCTTCAACTCTAACTTTGGTGGCTTGATGATAGACCGCACTAGTTTATCACCCTGCCTTGTTGTGGGCAAAGGCAGACGTTGATCCCTTGAAAAATCGGCTTCGATGTGATACAATTGCAGAATTGTCTCTTTGATTTGCTTATCTCATTCCTCTTCAGCATCCCAATCAATTTTACTGTATTGAAGTACCTTTGCCAGCAGCCTTGGCAATTCTTCTTGGATCATAGGCTCAAAGACGTCGATCACATGTACACCTTCAGTGTCATTGGGGTACTTCATTGCCTCCATGATGTTGAAGGTAACTCCGTCTCCATCGAACTCGCACGTCAATGTGCCCTTATTGACATCAATCTTCGTATGTGCCGTATTCATGAATGGTCTGCCCAAAAGTATACAGGCAGCCTTTGGATTGGTTTTGCCCATATCCAGCACATAGAAGTCTGCTGGGAAAATCAGACTCTCCACTCTGATTAGGACATCTTCAAGCACTCCCTCGAGATAGACATTGGAACGGTCAGCCAATTGAATAATTGTCCTTGTATCTTTGAGCGGTCCTAAGGTCAACTCTTCAAAGATGCTTAGGGGCATAACATTGATCGATGCCCCTAAGTCCAGCATAGCTCTCTCAACTCAAAGTCCTCCAATTTCACAGGGAATAAAGAACATCCCTAGGTCTCCACACTTTTCAGGCAGCTTCTTCTGCAATAATGCTGACACATTTTCATTCACAACCACTTGTGCCTCCTCCGTGAATCTCACCTTCTTTGTACATAAGTCCTTCAGGAAACGGGCATATCGGGGCACCTGCCTGATTGCGTCTAGTAGGGGAACATTGATTTCCACTTTTTTGAAGATGTGCATTAGCTCCCCATCCTCTGCTTCTTTCTTGTTTCGCTTCATCCTTCTTGGAAATGGTAAAGGCACCTCGATCTCTTTTGGAATATTACTCTTCAAGATGGGTTTGGGCACAACTGCTTCTGGTTCGTCATTTGCCCTCAACTCTGGCTTCTCCTTTGTGGGCTCATCGTTGATGTGAGCATCATCCTCTACAGTCTCTGGATATGGTGCAGGCAGTTACCTTCCACTCTTCAGTGTTATTGCATTTACCCCAGCCTTCTTTGGTGGTTTTGTCTGTGAGGGCAGAACTCCTTTAGCTTTCTCCATCCTTGCGATTGCATCATTAATTTGGGATATTTGTCCTCCCAAATAGCTCAGTCCATTCCTTGTCTCCTGCTCGAAGGCTTCTGATTTCTTTTGTACCTCCACCGTTTCATTCACAATCTTGTTAACCATGTCTGATAAAGACGGTCTTGCTGCGGGAGCAGGATAGTATGGTGTTGTATACCTCTGACTGTAGTTGGGGGCAAATTAATTGTGCCTCCTTCTGTGCCCTTCATCCATAGCGTTGACCGTTTCTTCCTTCTCCTTCAATTGTGGACATTGGTCAGAGTGGTGCCCCATTAGTTCACATACCCCACAAATTCGCAAGGTATTGGCGGAAAACATGGTGATCATTTTCTCCATCTTGTTGCAGAGTTGTTCGATTCGGTCATCAGTTGCAGGCACAGAGATGGTTTTGCCCGCAGCGGCAACACTTGTTCTTTCATATGAATCGTCTCTGTTTTCCTCGGCCATTTCTCCAATAAGTATTAGAGCCTCAGCAGCCCTCTTGTTCAGGATGGATCCTCCGCATGCTGCATTCAGTAGGGCTCGGTCCTCGCATGTTGCTTTTCTCACTTTCTCCGCTTGAGGTCAAATCATCACTGGGTCCTTCGGTGTGATTCTCTTCCTCCAGCCTTTTCAAAAATGCCCTAGCTTGTGCCCTTCTTGCCCTCGCTGACCTCTCTATCTCCAGATCGTAGAGTAAATCTCCTGCGCGGTTAGAACGAAGCATATACTAAGGTAAAACAGTAAATAGACAGAAAAGTGCGCTTACATTCCCCGGCAACGGCGCCAATTTTTGGCACACCCGTCGTTTAGGTGTGCAAAATACACTTGTGGGCAAATGGTCCACAAATGCTTAATCTGCCCTCAACGGCTAGTATAGCTAGTGAAGACGGATGTCGATCACACGAGGAGTGTTTTAACCTTCTATCTTTTCTTAGTTTCAGTTTGGATCTTTAGTGTCACTCTAAAAACCTTGCTAATAAACTTAAACTAACTAAATGCTGAAAAGGAAATCACAAAAGAAAATATCATTAATAAAAGTGCTCAAGTCAAAACATCAAGTCATTCGATAGGTATGTGCAATCCCGGGCAAAACACATATAATTACCACTACTACCCGTTGTGCCCACACTAGCAGAAAGGTCAAAACCGAATCCCTATGGCCAAATATGGATAATTGTCACTTTGAGGGTTAACCGGTTATAGGAAATGGATACGATCAGCCACTCCCCAATCACTTCTTACATTATATCGTCTAGATGATACGATCGGCACCTAGGGACCTAACTATATAGGAACCTAAGGAGAGAATGACACAAAGGTTTTGCAAACATAGCAGCTTAGAGGGCAAAAGCGACCCGATTCTAGTAGGTTTGACACGGTCTTGTGCCTGCATATACTACTCAATCTCAACTACAAAGGCTGTCACCCCCGGACTTGTTACTATGCGGGTATCGAGGCATGGGTCACCTATACACTCCCACGTAACTAACATTAGTACCAGTTAATCAGAAATGCACGCTTTCATCTCCAACCACCCTTTACCTATGTCTAAGTGAAAAACAAGTTAAGATTGTGAACCCTTAAGGCTTTAAAGTCCGATTACCTCATGTACATATTCTACCCGTAGACCATTACTTTGACTTGAACAGTGGTTACTTAGCCACTAAACATAGAAACGAAAGTAAAAGAAATGATAAAAGACATCTTACTTGGAAAGGAAATACGTAGATTAACTTCTGGGCCCAACCCCAATTTTGCCAACAAAAACAACTGAACTACCTCTCCGCGGGCAAATCGCCAGCTTCAGGCAGTCAGAATATCCAAAACATAAACTAAATATGAAAGCAGTAAATTGTATCTTGGAAATGTAAAGACCGAATGTGTCAGTGTACACTCGCACACTGATATGAAAACAGATAAAAAGTATTTATAGCAAATGAATTAAGGCTTCATGCAGCCCAGATCTCACCCACGCAGAGGTTCTTGCACTCCTCCACTTCCTCATTTTATGCTCAACGTTCTTCCTGGAATTTAGGATGGATAGCAACAAACCCTAGCATCTCCAACGGCTTTCTGATGTCCCCACTTCCTTCCCAACGTGTGTAGACCTCCCCAAGACTCGGAACTGACCGCCACATCACCTCCACGTGCATATAGGAACTGTCCCGCGATCTTGTTGTGCAATTCTCGCAACAACTTTGACTGGGTCCTCGGCAGGCAAATCAGTCCTTTGTGCCCTCAGCATAAATAGCACCTGTCTATGCCTATTGTGGTGGTTTTGTGCCCTCAGCCTCCTGCAATCAGTTTTACCCCCAAAACTAGACTAGACTCTATACTAAACACTTAAAAATGGTGTAAAAAGATAAAGGAAAAGGCACGAATTTGAGTCTTCATCACACAGTTTTTTATTTGTGAAGATCGTTTTATTTCTGTAATTATTGAAAATCAATTTGTCGTGAAATTTCTACATCTCTGATTCTATGGCGACTCCATGTATGTATTTAATTTTGCATTGTTTGATTCAGTTTTAATGGGGATTAATTTCGAATTCGTTGTATCATATTGATTCTACAATTCGTTCTATTGGAGTTTATTTACGTTTTTATTTTTTATTGATTTGATCTGTTTTTGTTCAGTTTTGTGTTGTATCATTCATTTTCTAACTGTTAGGAATGCTAGGGTTTAGTTTGAGAATATATAGATGCATCAATTTGATCTGTTTATTGAGTACATAATATAAGACATTTTAGCATGTTAATGTGTTTGTTTTAGCATTTCGTGACATGTGTTTTAGCATTATAAGATGCTGGTTTTATATCGTACTCTCTCAAACATTTACAAAAAATGTTGTGACTTGGCTATATAATTTTACACACACCATGCAAACATTAGAATATTTTGTTGCTAAAATGTATGTTGAACGATGCTAGAATGTTACATAGCTAATGCTAAAATAAAATTTGTGTGTCTGAATATCTCTTGATGTGATTGTATTATTATTTTACCTTGTTCAGTTTATAATTTTTTTTATTTTAATGTGTCAGTGTCTTCTGTTTCAAGTGAGCATAGTAATATGACTGTAGAGGCATCTCCTGGCATGACAGAATATTTTATACCACATTGTGAATTGAACCCAACTGTTGAATAAAGTTTTAAAACTCTGGATGAGGGTGTGAAATTTTATAGGATCTATGCAGAATCATCTGGTTTTGACATTCATCTTGGATCAGAGAAGAAATCTAAAGATGGTACAAATATATGGAAATATGTTTACTGTAGTCGAGAGGATGAGAAGAATGCAGTAGTTAAGGTTGGTGATTCAAGTGATGCAGTTAAAACAAAGAAGCGTAGAGTCTCTAAAAGATTTAATTGTAGGGCTCGTATTGTGTTCAGGTTTTGTTGTGAGAAAGGATACATTGTTAAATTGTTTGAAGAACGTCATTCTCACCCGTTAGTTTCGGATGATTTCAAAAGATTTATGAAGGTGAACATAAATTTAAATGATGTGCACAAGAATTTTGTTTTGAATTGTGCTAGAGCAAACATAGGTGCAATGAGATCTTATAGGCTTTTTAAGGAAGGTGTTGGGAGCTATTCTGATGTAGGTTGCACTGGAGTTGATTTCAAGAATTATGCTCATGACTTGAGAGCATACATTTATGGGGCTGATGCTCAAATGGTATTGGATAAGTTTCATTTAAGGCAACAATCACATGCTGGGTTCTTTTTTGAGTATTGTGTTGGCAAAGAGGACAGACTGACACGCATTTTTTGGGCTGATGCTCTGTTAAGGAGAAATTATGCTGCTTTTGGTGATGTTGTTTCATTCGATTCAACATATAGTTTGAACAGGTATGTCATGTTTTTTAATTTTAGCATCTTTGGGTATAGAGCTTTAACATTATGGATATACCATTTTAGCATTATGTTCTAATTTTAACATTATATATATAAATTGAGGTATAAATAGTTTTAGCATCTCGGGTATAAAGTTTTAGCATTGTGTATATAGCATTTTAGCATTCTGTTTCATATATGTTACCATTGATCCCAGGATGTATTTTATTTTTTCCAGTAGTACTTAGTGTTTTCTCTTTTGTTTTAATGATAGGTATAACATGATATTTGCTCCTTTTACTGGGAAGGACAACCATGGTAAATGCGTATATTTTGGTGCTAGTTTGCTGTCAGGTGAAGATAATGAGTCGTATTCTTAGGTATTTGAGAAGTTTCTCAAATGTATGGGGAATTCTCCTGGTATGATAATCACTGATCAAGACCCTGCATTGAAGATTGCAGTAGAACAATCTTTTTCTGATTCTAGGCATAGGCTCTGTATGTGGCATATCATGATGAAGGTTCCTAAAAAAGCTCCTCGTACACTGAGGAAAGATGAATCGTTCATGAAGAGATTAAGTGATGCTGTTTGGTCAGATTACAATGAACCTTCAGATTTTGATTTGAAATGGAATAATATCATGGTGGACTATTGTTTGACTAATGATAGTTGGTTCAATTCTATTTTCAGCATTCGAGAATATTGGATTCCTGCCTATTTTAGGGAACTACCAATGAGTGGTCTCTGTAGAACAACTTCAATTTCAGAGAGTTCTAACAGTCTATTCAACCGCTAGATCAATTTTAGATCAAATCTAGTTGAATTTTTTATGCATTTTGATAGTGCTATTGATGCACAGAGACATGCATATGATCTGCAAGAGAGTCTTGACGAATCAACCGTTCCAATAACAAAGACTCCATTGGAAATTGAAAAACATGCAGCTAGTATTTACACTTCTGAAATGTTTAAGAAGGTGCAAGAAGAAATTGTGGCTTCGTGTTTTAAATGTAGTGTTGCAGGAGTTAATCACTGTGATTTTGGGCTGCTGTATGATGTTGATGATGGGAGTAAGATTACTCACAGGGTGACATACAACAAAGAAGAAGATACTGTTGAATGTAGCTGTAAGAAATTTATTAGGGATGTCATATTGTGTTCTCATGTTTTCCTCTTATTAAAGCATCTGAAAATAGTTTCAATACCATCTAAATATATTGCTTCTCGTTGGACAAGAACTGCATTAGTTAAGCATATTCATGGTAGTGGTGCTGAGGTATTTGGTAAATCTGTTGTCTCGGATAATAATAGGAGTTTGCTAAATTAGTTGTTTTCAGAGTTTTATTCTTGTTTGGGCTATGTTGAGCGTGATGTAGAGAAGATGAATTCATTTTTAGTTGGCTTGCAGAAGTTGAAAGCATTGTTTCAGTGTGGTGATATGGAGGGTTCTACTTCACATAGAAAGACAGTGATGTTTGAGCAATTCTATGGTTTACATGCACCTTCTGAAGTTGTTGTTCATCCACCAATTCCAGTTAAAACAAAAGGTAGCAGCAGTCGTTTGATATCTAAGAATGAGGCAAGGAAGAGAAGGAAGAACAAAGCACCCAGAATGTGCAGCAATTGTCACAACTTGTCAGATCACGATGCTAGGAACTGTCCATTTTGATGTTATTATAGTGATTGGGTATAGTTCAATATGATGTCTTATCATGTTTGTGAATTGTTTTCAGCACATTCATTTTGAACAATATATATGATTTTTAATAAAAGTGTTTTTACATTTTCTTTATAGTAATTGTATTACTATTAAGTTTTATTAATCACAGTTACAGAATATGTTGTCAGATTCCTTGTGCATATTTTGTTCATGAGAAGATGCTAAAATGAGAAATGCATGGGGCTAAAATTATTCAAATAGGAGGCTAAATTTGGTGTGATATTTTCCAGTAGGGTTCACCGTTCCCAATTAGGATTTATATGATCTCAATTAGTAGTTGTGAGATTCCCATTAGGGTTCACCATCCCCAAATAGGATATATTGGGTTTCATTCCAATGAAATCACCGTTCATGAGAACATGCTAAAATGCGAAACGTATGAGGCTAAATTTGGTGTGACATTTTCCAGTAGGGTTCACCGTTCCCAATTAGGGTTTATATGATCTCAATTAGTAGTTGTGAGATTCCCATTAGGGTTCACCATCCCCAAATAGGGTATATTGGGTTTCATTCTAATGAAATCACCGTTCATGAGAACATGCTAAAATGCGAAACGTATGAGGCTAAATTTGGTGTGACATTTTCTAGTAGGGTTCACCGTTCCCAATTAGGATTTATTTTATCTCAATTAGTAGTTGTGAGATTCCCATTAGGTTCACCGTCCCCAAATAGGGTATATTGGGTTTCATTTCAATGAAATCACCGTTCATGAGAACATGCTAAAATGCGAAACGTATGAGGCTAAATTTGGTGTGACATTTTACAGTAAGGTTCACTGTTTCGAATTAGAGTTTATTACATTCTAATTAATTCTGATCTGATGCGAACTAGTAGCTATGAGATTCCCATTAGGGTTCACCGTCCCCAAATAGGGTGTATTGTGTCACATTCAAGTTAAATCATCGTTGCATATTTTGTTTATAAACCCATGCTAAAATGTGTAATCAATAAGGCTAAAACGAGTGAAGTAGGATGCTAAATTAGAAGACAAATGCTATGATGCCAAAATCAAAAGAACAATAGCATGTTGGTATAAACGGCTTACATACTAAGAGTAAGACTTGCGAATATCCATCACAGAAAATATCCATCAACCTAATACTAATACTAATACTAATATTCATCAACCTAAACTAACTATTATCCAATTAATCTAATATTTATAAACATAATATTGATGATAAATTCTTCAACAGTTGTGCCGCTTTTCTACTGTGTCCATTATTCCTCAGGAATTGTACCATAAATTTGACCTGTATATTTTTTATTGTTAGTGGTGTTCTGATGAATATTTAACATTTGTATTTCTTTAGTTGTTCATACCGTGAGGTCGGGGATGTCGCCATACTTGACTCTTTCTTCACCATCTAGCACTGAAGAGTTGTCAAGTATGTCGACTTTGTTTTTGTGAAGACAGATGGAAACAATATAGTAATGGTTCGACTTGTATATGGGAAAGAGGAACTGCACATGAATAGTAAGATAATGTGAGTTTTGTTCTTCTATAATTAAAAATCTTATGTATACATTTGTTTTACCATTTCAATTTTTGCGATGTTGAGCGTTTTGATCCTTTAAATCTCTCCAAGCAGTGTCTCACAAAATTTGGACATTCTTTTATTCTCATCCCATGCTGCAACAGGCTCTGAAATTATTTTCCACTGTACAATATACAAAACAAGCCTCAGTATAACAATTTTAGCACCGTGGAATGCACATATTAGCATATAGATATACACATTTTAGCATTGGACTGAAGATCTCCAAATCACTTACAGTTGTGTCCGTTGAACTGAAGAATCTTCTCGGGATGGTGCTCCACACATTGATAACGACATAGCTCTCAATTTTTCTTTATGATTCAGGATGGTGCTCCACACATTGATAACGACATAGCTAATGTATGTTCCAGGAGCTAATGTCTTCATTTCATTCCTTCCAATGAAGACATCATCATCCGAATAAAGAAAATTATTTCTGCAAAAATCAGTTCTTTGTGAGATGTTTTCAAAATAATTTTATTTTATAATATGAAAAAATATTGAAAGACCATATATGAAAATTACTCATTCGCTCCCTCATTCATCATCAATCACATGTACAATTCCTTCTCAATCTTGGTCAACTTTTCATTTGTTGTTATGGCTCTCTCTTGGTAAGGAGATACCATCTTGTCAGTTTTTTTCAAAGATGATTTAGTCCTTGTGACCATCCTTGTGTATTCCTACACGATTATACGAAATCATAGTTGTTATGCCAAGATTGGTTATCATGATAAAATTTTATGAAGTATAATAATATGTAAATTATTTAATATTTATTTACCTCAGCCTCAGAATCCTTCTCAACAATCTTTTTCTTATCCTTTCTCACAGCGCGACGACGCTGAAAATTTTATATAATATGTTATCAATGTTTTGCTTGGAAAGGTAGTGCATGCTAAAGTAAATTTGGACAAATTTGTAAAATGATTAATACAGAATGCTAAAATGTAACTTACAGATTCTTCTTCAGCAGTAGAAACTTGTTCCTCTTCGTGTGGAGTGTCATCAGTTTGCTCCACAGCTTGATCTTCTTTGTCTGTGTTTTTATGAACACCCTGGAAGTTTGCATTATTGTGTGATTATTAGTTTTTCATGTAATGCTAAATTGAATTACAGACTGATTCTAAAATATGTATTTGACAATGCTAAAATGATTTATAAAGCATGCTAAAATGTAACTTACAGATTCTTCTTCAGCATTACAAACTTGTTCGTCTTCATGTGGAGTGTCAACAATTTGCTCCACAGCTTGACTTTATTTCTCTGTGTTTTTATCAACAGCCTGCAAGTTTGGATTATTGTGTTATTGTTAGTTTTTCAGGTAATGCTACATTCAATTACAGATTGATGCTATAATATGTGATTGATCATGCTAAAATGAGTTACATGTCATGCTAAAATACTTACATCGTGCTCTTTCTCATGTTCATGTTCTTCTTCTTGAGTGACAGCATTTCCAGCCTTCTCAGTATTTGTCTCAACAACCTGTAAGTTTGGAGTATGCTTCTGATATTAAGATCACAATAATCTGAGCAAGATATTCATGGCAAAATCAATGGCAGGATGTTACTTACATCATCTTTCTTTTGAGTCTGTTCCCCTTCACCTTCTTCCTCAGGTATCTTCTCAGTCTGTTCTCCTTCATCTCCTTCCTCAGTAGTACCTTTCTCTGTATGCTCTTCATCACTCATAGTTGGTCCAAAATGAATAGGAGAAACATATTCATCTTCATCTTGAGTGTGAAGAGGTACCAATGGCTCATTCTCTCCAGCAATTCTTTCTTCATTTTCATCCGTCATTATCCTTTCATTCTCCTGAGCAACTTTGAGGACTGTGTCCCATCTCTCATAGTTATCATCCAAGCTTAGAGTAGGGAAACCATCTAACTTCCTCTTGACATCATCTCTACTCAATGTAGCTTTCTCTAACTCCTCAATCGCAGCAATGTGCTCTGGACAGGCCCAGAAGTCAGCATCAAGTTCTGGTGTTGTGTTTACATTTTGCTGAGATGATTCTGCCTTTGTCACTAGAAGTGCTGCTAGAACCATCCTCTTGAATTCTTTTTTTCTCAGCATCTCATGCGGAGCATCATTGACAATAGTAATTATTTTTTCGATAGCTGCAACAGCTATCTTTGCATTCTTCATTATCCATTTCCGAATTTGCTCAATAGGTTGTTGGGAGCAGCTCGGACCGAGATCAGAATGGTGAGTCACATCCTCTTCCTCATCTTCCTCTCCTTAATCTTCCTCTTCTTCAACTCCATCTCCTTCATCTCTATCTGTCTCATCCTCCTCACCATAATAAGGTTCAGAAACTGACCCTAACCCAAATCCACCTGCGCTCTCTTCGAGTTCTTCTCTGTCAACTAACAAAGTATTTGTCCATTGTCGTATGAGCGGCACAGATCTGGGTACATACCTGGTGTACAGGACTACCCTATCGACATACACAAGTTGTTGCATTGTTCAATTATTGTACTAATTAGTATTGATAATAATAAAAAATAGTGTAAAATTTATACAAATATTTGCTAAAATGAAATATAGATATGGAGTCTTACAGTCAAGAACAAGATAGGGCCTGTGAAGTCTTTTTGCTTATTTATGTGCCAGGTACTTGCATGCTCAACCAAGGCTCTAAGTGTGAATTCACACTAGTTGAAATTCAACACATTGTCAATATCATCTAACAGATGCATGATCTTCGGAGCTAAATAACCGTTGCCTCCATTTTCTATAAGGTAACTTGTCAGTAAGACCATGAAATGTATCTTAAACCACCTTCCACCTTCAACGTCCTCGATCATCTTTGTAACAATGTCAGACGGTAGGATCTTGTACTTTTGTTTCTTCACCTCCTCTCTCCAGCTATCTATTAGCTTACATGGATGATTCATTTTCCTTCTTTCGACAAGTGTTTCACCTTGTGGAAACCCAAACACGATTGCAACATCATCCTCAGTAATTGAAACACTACCACATTATATGGAAGTTCAATCTGGCAGCGCCTTGGATTGAAATTATCTAGAATTCAGAAGCTCAACGTTTGAGGGATATTGAACACATTCGAGTATAGGATATCTCCAAATCCCATACTAATGACAACTTCCTTCTGTGCATCGTTCATTCTCCTAATTGCTTTTGTCAGAGGTGCTGGGAGTGCTCTGCTCTTCAGTGTTGGCCAAACTTCTGGCTTCTTTCTATTCTTCTCCATGACCATCTCAACTTTCGATGATGAAGAATGAGCTTTATCTTTTTGAGAATCAAGTTCTTCCTCAAGAATGCGAGCAAGAAATTGAGATTTAATTTGTTTTTGTCTCTCCTTGTCATTCATTGCTTTCATTCTTCTTTCAGCATTTGTTGTATCAATTTGTCCAGATGAATTTGTTTCTGGATTTTTACGCTTCAAAGTATCTACATACGTTTACATAACACACAATCACTCAACATTGTCAATATAAAAGACTCACAGAGAGATGCTAAAACTGGAATTTACTCATGCTAAAACAACATTATGGACTATGCTAAAACAATTATTTTAAATATAACTGTAAAAATATGTTAAATCTGGCTAAAATTTGGTCTACACTTTGCAATGTTAAACATATCATTTAAAACAAGAGTACGCTAGAAAAATGATTTTAAATATACCTTTAAAACTATGTTAAAATTGGGGCTTCTCTATGTTATGTTAAACATGGTATCTCGATTATTATGGCATTTTAAAAAAAATTAACTTTACTGTCTTACTTTTTTCACCATTTAAAAATTCAGCACACGTATGGTATTATATTACGAAACTCATGGTAGAATTATAACAAGTTTATGCTTGCTTTCCTAGTGTTAAAAAAAACCCGCAACAAGTCAAACCCTAACTTTTTTGTTCAGATCTTTGAATATCTGTTCTTGTTACAGATTTGAAAAGTGTACCGTTTTTGTAGGTAGAGGCTTCAAGTTTCTTCTTGTCCGCCATTTTTTCCGATTAGAGGTTGCGGTTTTTTTTTTTTAGATTTTTTCGTTCTGTTTTTTTTTTCTGTGAATGATAGTTCTGTGAAAAGGGGAGTTTCAAAAGAATCAATATATGCGTGTTGCAGTTGTAGGTTTCTGATCAGAGAACTTTTAATTTGAATATGTTAATTGTTTACTAAATTTAATTAAAATTACATTTTTGTCCTTAATAATTTAGGCGGGATAGAATATTTTAACATATTAACTATTTTATTCGATAATTTATAAGTATTTTAACATACTAATTATTTTTTATTTCTTTAGATTAATTTCTCCATCACATACTAATATTTTTAGGAATTTTTATTTTTAATCTTAAGCTTCTAATAATCGTGTTTATTACATTATTACACTATTACAGTTCAGGGTCTAACATGCTCAAATAAGAATACTGTAATGCTAAAATTATAGTACTATAATGCTAGAATTAATTTAGAATGCTGAATATGATACTCTGGTTCATGTATTTTTATATTCGATGTCAATCTTTTTCACTGATGGTAAAATGAGAGGACTATTATGCTAAATTTAAAGGAATATGTTGTTAAATTTAATTTAGACCGTTCAACATTACATTACATTCTCGTTCTTGATTCGTTATTTCCCAATTGGTTTTTAGTGATGCTAAAATGGAACGACTATAATGCTGAAATGAAAGAACTATGAAGCTGAAATGAGAGGACTATGAAGCTAAAATTAATTCAGACTGGTCATCTTGTATAATATAGCAATCTAAAATGAAACACCAAAATCCAAACAAAGATTGTGCTAAAACATATTCATACAAAAAACACATAATACAAACTAATTTTTCTTGTTCAGAATAATAGAATCAATGTCAACTGAAGGATTGTAGTGGATTTTTACCTCAGCTATGATTCGTTCCTTTTCAATGTTACTATCTGCAGCAAGTATTGCGGCACAGTACTTGGCTCTCATGTATTTCAACTGTTTCAAATTGTTTGGAGTTATGCCACAGTTCCAATTCTGCCACTCATTCCCATTGTACGTCTCCATATGTCTCATCACATATACCCCACAGTCAGATTTGTTTGTATCTTCTCTCCATGACATCTTCAGTCTTTCAGCAGGCTTCATCTGCTTTGACATTTTTGTGGCTCTTATTTTTCGGCCGTTGTTGTAGAGAAAATCAATTAAAAATTCAACCTGTATTGTGTTTCTTCATATTAGTTTTATGTGGTTTGAAATGTGCAATCATGTTGTAATTACATGCTTACCAAAGTTTGTGGGATGCTACCATAATTCTCTTCATTCTCATCACCATCCATGGCTGAAGAATTGTCAATTATTTCTGCTTTTTGTTTCTCAACATCAATTGCTATCATGAAGAAATGTTGTGAGTAGTATATTGGGAATAGGTACTGCAAAAGAACATGCTAAAATGTATAAAATAAGATGTTAAAATGAATTAAATAAGATGCTAAAATTGATTAGATAAGATGCTAAAATGTATGATGTTATGGTTATCCTGGAATTTCTTCATGCTAGAATAAGTATTATTTTACCAGATCTATGTCATCTATGTTCAAGTGTTTGAAGCTCTTCATCTCCATAAGAAGCAGTTCTGAGAACTGTATCATTCTTCTCTTTGCATCAAAGTGTTTTGGTGGGTGTGAAACGGAGAAGCACTGTCAGTCAAAATTTTAAAAAGTTATAGTTTATTTTTATAATGATATAATATGAATGCATGTATGTATTTTCACTTACAGTGGGAACCGTTGTGGCAAAGAATTTTCTGCAAGATGATGGACCTCTTACTCCTTCATTGTGGTTTAATATTGTACTCCAGACATCGATCACAGATGAGTAAATATAGGATTCTGCAGTCAACGTCCCCATGTCCTGCATTGTAATACTCACATGACCATCGGAGTATACAAATTGAGATCTGTAAAATCAGTGTGTTCTTTTTTTTAAGTCATTTCACTTATTAGATAGCAAACATAATGAAACATTATCATAAAGAACTTACAGAATTGATTCATCATTATCAATCAACCAACAGTATAATTCCTTTTCATTTCTTGTAAGCTTACATGTTGTCCGTTGAATCTGTTGTGTAATGTGATTCATATCATTATCAGATGCCATGTCATGCCTAGGTGTGATTAGAATTGTACTGGAATGGAATACATGTGATGCTAAAATTAAATGTACCTCTTTATTTTCTGTTTCAGTATCTTCACCTTCAGCCATTTCTTCATTTATTTCATCATTCATGTTTTCAGTAGCATACACTACTTCATAGAGTTCTGATACTTTCAAAATCTGATTCCACTTTTCATTATGTTCTTCTTGTGTGAGTCCTATGCTGAAGCTTGGGGCATCATCAGCCATCATTTTCTTAAAAGCGTCTCTCCTCAGTGCAGTTTGCTCCATCTCAATTATTGCATTGATGTGTTCTGGACACGCCCAGAATTCATCATCACTCTGAGAAGATGATTTATGTGTATTCTGTGCTGGTGAGGTTGATGGATCAGCTTTCGTGACCCTAAGTGCAGCATCAACCATCCTCTTGAAGAGACTGTCATTCAACATCTCATTGGGAAGATCATTAACTAGATCAAGTATTGCCTGCATTGATGTGGTTATTGTCTTCGAATGTTCAATGATCATTTGAGCTATAGATTGCTTATCTTTCACAGTTGGAGATCGGCATCTTGGAAGTCTCTTAGCGTTGCTCGTCTCAGCATTGTTTGGCTCTCCATATTCTATTGCTGCAATCGCAACATCAGCTCCTTGATACTCCTGTCCAGCATCATCATTGAGTTCCACGAATGCATACTCTATAAAACCCAAACCAAATCCTCCTGCATCAATTTCCAGAACTTGTCTCTCAAACAAGAAGTTCGTATCCCATTCTCTAATAACTGGCACTGATCTTGGCACATATCGGTTGTACAAAACCACCCTATCAACATATAGAAGCTGTTACATTTGGAAATATTGTTAGAATTAGAATTTCAGTAATATGAAACAATGCAGAAAGAAGAAGTTAAAATCGATATATATAAATATGCTAAAATTATTGTAAATCTATGCTAAAATGATAAGAGTACAATAATTGTGAGGATTTTTACTTTGAGGAATAGTATTGGTCCTCTGAAATCCCTTACTTTGTTTATTTGCCACTGTAGCGAATCTTCCACCAGACATCGGATTACAAACTCACACCAATTTAGTTCTGACACGTTGTCAATATCTTGTAAATGGTGCATGATGTTAGGATATATGTATCCATTGCCACCATTTTCAATCAAGCAACATGTCAGAAGCACAATGAATTGTCTCTTGAACCAATCTCCTCCTTCAACATCTTCAAGCATATCCGTCACAACATTTGATGGCACAATCCTATATTTGTGCCTAGCAAATCTTTTCCTCCAAGTTTCAGTCAGTTGACATGTTGTGTTTCTAGTCATTTTGCTTATCAAGGTTCTGCCCTTCGGCAATCCAAGAACCAATAGCACATCATCTTCATCTAAGTGCACTCTCCCTCAATTGTCAGCAAGTTCTATTTCACACCTTCTTGGATTGAAGTTGTTTAAAATCCAGTATGTCATCTTGTACGGTAACTCTTTAACTTGTAGGTTTAGGATTTCACCAAATCCCATATTGATCATTGCTTCTCTTTGTGCCTCATTGAAATTTTTGATTGCATTAGTCAGTGCGGATGGGATTGCTCTGCTTGTCAGAAGTGGGTAGCCATCTTCAACAACTCTGTAGTCGTGTTCAGTTGTAGCTGCTTCTTTTTTCATATCTTCTTCATTCCTTGCATTTTGTGTTCTTTCTTGATCTTCCTTAACAACTCTTGCTTTTCATTTTCTTGTATCTGCATAATACGACATGCTAAAAAGTATTGGACAGAATGCTAAAATATATGACAGGGAATTCTAAAATGCAATTTTAGTAATAGATCTCTCAAAACAATGCACAAGACCATCCCAATAAATTTGAGCAATGCTAAAATGTATTATTCAGTTTGCTAAAATTTATTACAGAGAACGCTAAAATGTATTAGAGGAAACGCTCAAAACAATGCTCAAGACAATCCCACTCAATTTAAATAATGCTAAAATTTATTACACAAAATGCTAAAATGTGTTATACAACATGCTAAAATGTATTACACAAAATGCTAAAATGAGAATTTTGCAAACACGCCTTAAAATCATGTACAGGGAAATTCGTGTTCTCTGTATGCTAAAATCAACGTTTCTTATACAGTTAAAACAACATAAATTCTTCGAAACCAGTTCACTGAATTTAACTACTACACATATTGATACTATATCCTGTATTTTTTCAAAAATCAACGAATGAGCAAATGCGAAAAACTGTTTTTACAACTTTTTCTGAATTTGCGATTAAAGAGTAATGAAATCTGAAAAGGTAGGGTTCTTTTTTGTACCTTTCTCCAGTTTTGAACTTGAATCGGTCTTCTTTTCCGCCATTTTTTCTTTTCTTAGTTCGATTTCTTTTCCGCCATTTTGAACTTGAATCGGTCTTCACTTTGAATCTCGTTTTTTGGTTGTTGATTTCAGTTTCGCAGCAAAGAAGTTGAATGTCGGCAGTTTTGTATTTCTGTTCTTCGCGAAAAGATGCCAATGTTTACAGTATTTTTTTTCCAATTTTGCCCTTAATGAGACGCGCCAATTGAAAATTTTTGCGATAATTACAGGAATGCCACTGAAATTCTGGGACGTAGATTTTTCAAGATGGACGGATGGGATCGGTTCCCGGTTCCCACCTGGTGACCGGTTCTCACCAGATCTCATCCCTATATATATATATAAAATTTAATTAGGTAATCTAATGTATTGAGAATTGTTATGAATGTCATTAGGCGTAATCTATTGTGGTAGAGAGATAATGGATCCATATTAATCGGGTGATTATAGCATTAAATAATGGAATTATTCGTGGCAAATTAAATGAAATTAATTTGATTTAGTGTCTGATTTAATTGGTTGGAGACCATTTTAATTGATATCACCCATTTATAAATAGTGGCACAGTAGACTATTTTTTTAAAATTCAAAGCTTTCTTTAGAAAATATGTGGTGAGAAAATTTCCCAGATTTTTATGTCTTGGACACCTAGAGTTAGCACCGACATACGACTGATTCGGTTGAAAAATTTTCTATAAATCAAGCAAAGAGCTCATGGTTGGTCTCATTGTCGATTAAGGTGTTGGTGGATGTAGAAGTCATAAAATTGTTGTGAAATGAAATGATAGTAACAAGTAGGTTAGATTAGGTATTAGTGTTTGAGTTTATAGCAGTTCTTCTATTAAGTTGTTTCCACCATATGATTTATTTTGAATTAGTTATTACATTAGTTCTAATTAATTTTTCAACATTTAATGATTTTTAATTATATACTTCATATGATGTGGTGAATTAAGTTTTTTATTTTAATTTGCAGAGATTTACTCTTTTACCTTCAATTAAGGGGGAAATATATATATATGCAATTTTAATATAAAATTGAAATAGTTGAGTAAGTTTTAAAATATAAGAGTTTTGTGGGTAATTTATACTTGTTTCACATCCAAATCCTTGTAGAGGGCTCACAAAATATGCTTTTATACTGAAAAGTTATGACAATTGTACTTCCAAGAGAATAAATGGAAATAATTCATCCAACCACCAAATCAGTTCTATAATTATTAGGGTTAGAAAATTTTTGAAACTTGCTTACTTTTTTATGAAAAAAAAGGCCTCTCTCTCTCTCTCTCTCTCTCTCTCTCTCTCTCTCTCTCTCTCTCTCTCTCTCTCTTCACAACTAAAAAAAAAACCCACCATCATCAATCACTCTCTCGATCTCTCCCTCTCATTCTCTCTTTATATCTCTCTCTTCTCTTTGCTATCTCTCCCTCTGTAACATAAATTTTTGTGTATTTAAATAAATAATGCGAAAAGTGTATAAATAGATTTTTTCTTTGAATTAAAGTGCGATTGTGGTATAATTTCTGTTTTGATCCTCTGGTTCTTCTCTTCAAAATTTGATCTTCAAATGATCCTTGAAATACTCAAAGTGAATTTTCCTTTTCGATCTTCTTGGACTTGTTGCTTGAACTTTATGAGGTTATCTGGAGGGCCGACGATCTTGATTCCGTATTGAACGCTGGATTTGAGATGACTCTGGTAAAGAAACTGTTGCTTCCATGAAGAACGGATTGAATCTCGTTAGAACACCTTGACTTTATAACGCCGTCTGGAGGGTTGAGAACCTTGATTCCGGATCAGCCGCTGGATTTGAGATGATTCCGGCAAAAAACGTGTTGCTTCCACGATGAACGACTTGAATCTCGCTGGAATGACTTCAGTGCTGGGTAGATCTTCGTAGAGAATTTCCTCCAATTTCTTGAACTCTTCAATTATGATTTCTAGTGTGTTTTTCATATGATATGAAGACTCATATTTATAGTTGCAGGAGGATTTAATTTAGGAAAATTATGGTTGGGCTTTTAGGACTTAGATAGAGTGGTCATGAGCCTAGAGCTCATGTAGCGCAATTCTAATGGTTTATCTTAATATGGAAGATCTTCATATTAAATATTTTATTTTCTGTGCAGATTTAACACATGTCAGCTTCTCATTAGTCATTAAATCCATGTAATAAATATTAATTATATATCTATTTAATCTTGGAATCATATTTAATTTAATCCTAAAATATAAATAAAATATATAATTAAATATTTAATTCATTATTTTACACATGACATAATTTAATAGGCAACAAATTTAATTTGCCTACAAATACCCCCTTGAGACTTGTTCATTGGTGACTTGTCATGGAAATGGTCGGGTCTCAAAATTTGTTAGATAATTTAATCTCATGTCTATGAGTTTTTGAATTTAAAAATTTTAGATAGTTTATAATCGTATCAAAGAGTTTTTGAATTTAAAATTTATTAGATAGTTTATACTCGTATCAAGGAGTTTTTGGATTTAAAATTTGAATGTCAAATTTATTACATAGTTTATACTCGTATCAATGATTTTTTTTATTTTTATTTTTTGGAATTTTGAACTTGACTTAAATTCCTCGAATTTGACTTTAAAATTAGTTCATATGAATTAATTGAGTCCTCGAAGTTAAAATTCGTGGGTTTATTGTTGAAGTTAGAGTTCTATTTTTTCACTTGTTCATGTTTGCAGAGTGAATTAGTGAATATGTTTCTTCTTTTTAGATACACGAACAACTGAATTTGGACTAATTTTTTTATTTTTTTTAAATAATCTGGATTGATTCAATTTTCATAGATTAGAGTGAATGTCGTTTGGATTTTGAATGTAATACCATCTACTTATTCATAATTAATTTTGAAAAATATAAAGTAAGATCTTAACTGTCAAATGATGTTGATTAAAATATATATCTTGTTTGGTAATTAATTTTGGAAAATATAAAGTGAAGTATTTATATCACGTTTGCCACGGTACAAGAAAAAGTAAAAAAAAAAAATCTAAAATTGATCTTTTTTTTTAATTCGTGTGAAAACAAAATCAACCCAAAGTTCATGTATTTTAAGGCAAGTTTGTGTCCACGTAGATGTACACATGGCAGTCTCCGGCTGCCACGTCAGATTTAACTTGTTGGAATTTGAAAATTATGTGAAAAATCAAACAAGGGCTAAACTCATTATTAAAACTATATTTTTTAAAACGTGTGAAAAACTAAAAACACCCAAAACTTTGTATATTTTAAGGCAATTAACCCAATATAGTATAATATATTGTAAGTTTACCCGATAATTTAATTATGCACTGAATTACTCGCGTGGTTAGCCTTCCACCAAGCACAAGAGAATCCAACCTTCCCTTGTATAGTGTGTATCAAATCCTCTCTCCACTCCCAATTTGTATAGTGCTCGAGACCAAAGTAACCTGCAATTCCATCCAGGTGTTGTGGATGGCATATCTTCCACTCCTCCAATTGATACTAAAATCACACATATTAGTTTTTAAAAATGATAAATAACTCTAAACAATTTAGACAAAGTGAAAGAAACACTTACCCAAAAGATTGACTTTACAACGATTGTATTATCAGAATCTAATCTAGCCTTGAGAGCACGACCTTTGAGTAATTTGTGTTGGAATGTCCACAGGAGCAAGTCCATGTCACCCATCTCGAGAAGATATCCACTGTTCTCTAAATTCTCGAACCATTTACCCAGCAACTCCAAACCCTGACCTGCTCCAACTTTTGTCTTTGCATTTGGACCCTTAGCTCGAAAGACTGTGTAACCCTCTTGTGTACGCTTGAAAGTATCCGGACTGCCATCCACACCCAACCCAATGACGCTAATATTTGCAAACAAAAATTTAATAATTAATTAATAAACAAAACTAATACATTATTAATTTGTTAGCAATATTAATTAATAACTAAACATTACCAAATTAATTCATATTTAAACACAACAAATTAAATAAATTTACACTAATGGCTATACAAATTCTAATATGTTAACTATTTTTTTTATTCCTTTAATAATAATTCATGTTCTGATTCTTTTTAAATTTAATTATGATTCATGGCAGGTGACGGGGGCCGCCGGCGAGAGCAACGCCGAGAGATGTTGTCGACTTCTTGTGTACAATTGGCGTGTAGAAGTGTTTTACACAGCTGGGTTGACGTGTATGGGGGGGTTTGCCATGTAGAAGTGTTTTACACATATGTTTTTGAAATTTATGTTGGCGTGTAGAAGGCCTTCACTATAATTTAATTACTTTTTATTATTATTTTTGTTTAGGATTACAATTTCAATTGTTCAAATAATTTTGTTTCTATTTTCTATTTAAAAATTAAACAAATCAAACGAATTAATATCATCACGATTTTTATGTTTATTTTCTTATCCAAATTATAACTAAATAAATTCAAAAACCCTTCAAATAAATTGAAATATATCATGAATTTCAACTAAATTCTAATTAATAATCAAATAAATTCAAATACACAAACGAGATACTAAATAAATCCAATTTTTTAACTAATAGACATGATACAATACACAAAATATGATATATTTAACAATTTACATTGGATCAACGTGTAACCCGGCAATGAGTGAACTGGTAAATTAACCCACTAATCATGTAGAATTTAAACCAATAAATAAACATAATAGACAAAAACTTGTATGAGACCATCTAACGGGTCTCTTACGTTAGACGGATCTCCATCCAACCCGACCCGCATGTATATATTAAAAAAAATGCACACACATACACACACAAAACTCATTGCTGCTTCTCAGTTTCTCCGTCCTTTCTTCCACCACCGCGATTTCTCGATTTCAATCTTCACGATTCCTCTCTCACGACGCCATCTCCCACATCTTTCGTTGCTTCTTTCCATAATTCTCCCCACAACCGTTGTTTCCCCATCTTCTCCACTGCCACCGCACCAAATAGTACGTTTGCCGCAGCAAGTAGTGTGACCACCACCAACAACTATCGCGACCACCAGCATCGAAGTCATCTCCGAAATCGGTGATATATCATCATCTCCGGTGCAGAATTTCAACCAAGTATTTGTAAGTGTATCTAGGATTTTATGGATCCATTGCTTTGATGATGAATTTAGTTTTATTTTCTAGCCCGAATTTAACTCTTGTTCTTGAGGAATGATCTTTTGATATGACGACTATATGTTTAATTATTATATTTGGTGTTTTGAAGGGGAATTTGAAATAAATATAGTAGAATACTCGACGTATTAATTAGGGAGAAAATGCATAGGAAATTAAAGTGTGTATGTATATCAGTTCCACTGTATTTTCTTTGATTTGATTATTGGGAATACGAAAAAGAGCTTTTTAGTAGAAACCAAAAGATTGGAGTCACAAGTTACATATTCACCAACAAATACACATTTTTCATTGTGTTGAATAAATGTATGTGGATTTGTGCAGAGATATAATACTTGAATACACAAAGCAAGTATTAAGTCTAGAACAACTCTGTTTCAAATATTGTCTGAGGCACTAGGCCTTAAGGCTGATCACCTTGTAGACATGAAATGCGCGGAGGGGCTTGCTTTGATGATGCATTACTATCTGGAATGCCCTCAGTTGGAGCTAACTTTAGGCACAAGCCAGCACGCTGACAGTGACTTCCTAACGGTGCTGTGAAATTTTAGAGTCGAGCTAGACAAAATTCAAAGACTTGATACTGTCACAAACTCAGTCAGAATTTCTTTGAAATTCTGTTTCAAAGAATTTTGATTCTCAGTGAGTATATATCGGTCGCCTTATTGTTGAGTTGTTATTGTTATCATGATGTTTCTAAGTGTATGTTTCTGTGGAATATTTGGATAGATATTATGTCCAATTGGAATGTACAGTTGGTTTGTTTCTTGTTAATTTACATTGTTGGCAAATTCTTGTTAATTTCTTGTTTACTGTCATAAATAATAAATAAGGTATTTTACTTGCAATATTATGTATTCTTGGGGAATCAACGAGTTTTTGCTTTTGTTATGCTTTCTCTTACATCCTTTTACGTGCAATATTCGGTATTCCCGGGAAATCAATGAATTTGTGCTTTTGTTATGCTTTTGCCTGCATCATGTTGTGACTAGATATGGTGGCAATGAGTTAATTATGCATATGGGGACTGTTTTTGTAGAAGGTGCAGCCTGTGCAGGTATTCAAAATCTGTGCAGCTCAAAACTGTCTCTATCTTTGCATTGCTTTTTTTTTCTTTTGGTCGACTTCATATGAGGTTTTATGTTAGCAGCTTCATACATTAGCTTAGTAAAGTGAATTTGAAACAACTGAGAATGATTACTTATGGAGGTGTTGAGCTCTGTTCGTATAAGCTCCCAACATGAGCTAGAATGGGATGTGTGTGAGTCCAAAATTAGTTTTATTTGATCTAAAAGTTGATTACTTGTAGTCCATGTTGTAGGGAAATTTAGGCACATATATTCATCATATGATGTACATAATTGCTTGAATATGGAGGCACTTAATTTCATCATTTTTGCTTTTCTTCTCAATTTTGACTGTGTTTTCTGTAATCTTTTGCTCATTATTTTTGCAAACTCAAAAGTATGATTCGCTTGGCTAAACACTTTGCTTATGCAAGTTTTTGGATCCTATGGTTGGAAGCTTCCACCTATTCTGTTATCGTTGCTGCTGGCGAATGGTCTAAAAACTTTTCTTATTGCATTAGCATTGCCCATCGGACAATCTACTTTTGCATTTGCAATACAAAGGTTCCAGAACAGAGGCAAGAAGTATAAAGATGTTGTAGTTAGGTAGCATATATATGCAGTCAACATTTTTTAGTGATATTGTATTTTTAAAATAGTGATACTTGACAGTTTTTTAGTGATACTTTTATGTTCGTTAGTGATACTTACATCAGTTTGTGATACTTATTCTTATTTAGTGATATTTTATGTTTATTTAGTGATACTTTTACATTCTTTAGTGATGCTTTAACATTCTTTAGTGATACTGTATTTTTGAAAGATTGATACTTGACAGGTTTTTAGTGATACTTTTATGTTAGTTAGAAATACTTACATCAATTTGTGATACTTATTCTTATTTATTGATACTTTATGTTTATTTAGTGATACTTTTACATTATTTAGCGATACTTTTACATTCTTCAGTGATACTGCATTTTTGAAATATTGATACTTGACAGGTTTTTAGTGATACTTTTATGTTAGAGATACTTACATCAGTTTGTGATACTTATTCTTATTTAGTGATACTTTTACATTTTTTAGTGATACTGTATTTTTTTAGTGATACTTTTATGTTAGCTAGAGATACTTATTCTTATTTAGTGATACTTTATGTTTATTTAGTGATACTTTTACATTCTTTAGTGATATCGTCGTCAAACTCATTGCAAATATAGGGTGATCCAATTAAGCTTTATAATTATTTTTCATAAAATGAAATCGACAATTTAATTCAGAAAATGAAGTTCGTCATCAAATTAAACCAAAGACTAATGGTTGGAACTCGTTGAAGACAACATAATTAACTTGCATATAGTGCAAAATGAAAAATAGAAAAGCAAAAGAAAGAAACTCCAACCTCTTATTCATCTAGCTAGATTTGATATTTATAGGCAAACAAGCCTATGATCACATTCATTATCTCCAAAAAAAAAAAAAAGAGAAAGAAAAAGAAAGAGAGAGAGAGAGAGAGAGAGAGAGAGAGAGAGAGAGAGATTATTATGACAACCATGGAAAATCTTTAATCAAATGAGCCCCATTATTGCTGAAATAAAAGCCATCTTCTTTAACGAGCCAAAGGCATTGTGTGGCAGCACCACACCTATACCTGTCCCGACTGGCTCGAAAGGCCTCGAACTTCTTCCTCATGGCGTCCCATTTGAGGGTGCAAACGAATCAATTCGAGCTCCTCATCAGGAGGCCAATTTCAACGCTCCAACTGTATTATTACTATCGAGTGAGTTATAATTATGTTTTCAAGTGAAACAGTTGCAAAATATGAATAATAGCTAGTGAAGGATTACTATCATCATAGCAAGTATTACTGAATACCATAGAAGTATTACTACTGCATATAAATATAAAATAATACCATAGCAGTATTATTAGTCTACAAAATTCAATATATGCATGTGATATGTACTTTTTGTTGATCTATTCACGCAGAAATAACTATCTATTGAATCATAATTACGTTTTAAGGGAAGGATTACTATTACGCTAGAAAGTATCACTATATATCATAGAAGTATTATTATTATCAAGTGAGTTATAATTATGTTTTCAAGTGAAACAGTTGCAAAATATGAATAATAGCTAGTGAAGGATTACTGTCATCATAGCAAGTATTACTGAATACCATAGAAGTATTATTACTGTATATAAATAGTCTGAAATAGGCCCGCTGCATGAAATACCTTCTCTATAGTTTTTATAAACATTGCAAGCACAAAAAAATATAATCAGCATAATAGCAAGTAAAAACATTACAAGCACAGTGATCTACATATTCAGATCACAACCTTGTGCCATGGATGGGCCCTAATTTGAGGAAACTTGAACTCCGTATAATTTGGATTCATGCATTTTATTTCCTCATGAGTTGGTGTTCCCAGAACCTAGATGAGCAGATACAAGTATCAAATCAATTTGAACTTAGTCCTTCATAAATCAAAGGGAAACAAAACGCAGTACCAATATGTTCTTCTAAAGTAATTAGGCATGGCTTACCTTGAGTTAAGCCATCAATATGCACCGAAATATGGTGATCTGAATCGTCCTCTACTTCGCCTTTGTTCAGCCCCAATTTCATCAGCTTCTTCTCCAGAGGCGATGTCATCTCCGTCCAACCCCACACAAATGCGAGAGTTTCAATTTCTTCACCGGCGGCGCTCTGCTCACGGCTTCTCTGAGGATGGCGGTGAGATCCGAATCCGACACCATTTGATTGGCAGAAGATTCGGAAAAGGCATCAAAATTTGGCATTGGATTGAGGCCGGAGATCATGGATTCGAGCCACGACGAGAGATCGTAAGAGTTGTAGTGCATGGTTTCACGAGAGGCCGTGGAGAAGAGGAAGAAGAATCGGTGATTGGAAAAGAGGCGATCGATTAGGGAGAGAGAGAGAGAGAGAGAGAGAGAGAGAGAGAAATAAGCCTGATTTTTTTTAGTATATATGTGGCCGGGTCGGATCCGGGTTGGGTGGAGATCCGTCTAACGTAAGAGACCCGTTAGACGGTCTCACACAAGTGTGTCCCAACATAATAAATAGAGTTAATATTATGGACCCACTAATCATGTGGAATTTAAACCCACTTTTCTTTCTTCTTCCTTTTGATCGTTTGGTAAATCGACATTTGGGACTCGGCGTGTAGGTTGTCTTTTTAAAAATTTTGATCGGGCCCACAAATCAAAAATGGTATGTTGGGGAACAGAAAAAGTTTTTTTGGAAAAGTAGATTTGAGAATTCTTAGTTAGAAAAGAATTTTACAACACTATCTTGGCTACTTTGATATATTCTCACATTAAATAATTTAAAATATGATAAATAATAGCTAGCTAGTCAAAAAGGATATGAAAAAATAAAATAATATAGTAAAAATAATATAATTAACATCGTACGCTAAGAACATTCGAGTAATAAAGAAAAAAATCAAAAGTACATTTCATGATAATAATGTTCAACCTTAATTTATTTCTTTAAAAATAATAGTTTCAAATTACATCACAATAGATATGCTCCAAATATTGGAATTTACATTATCTTTTGTACTTTAACGAGATTTGATGCTTTAATTCAACTACATAATTACGCATATCTCATATTGTTTCTCATAAACAAACGATAACATTATAATATATATACAATTAAATAATTGAAAATATGATAAATAATAAAATTTTAATACTTTATAATTTAAAATCTGACTCCTCTCTCGTTCCCCTTGGTCCGCCCACCTCCTTCGTCTACACTACTCTCTCGACTGCAGTAGGTAATGCAATAGATATTTCACTTGGTAAGATTTAGTCCAATTAACATTTTGATAACCAGGCCCTGGCTTAGCATAATTAAAAGGCTTGTTTTGAATTGGGTAGAAATTAACTGATGAGATTGAATGGAGACATTAGAATTGCTCTGGTCATTAATTTATTTTGAAGTCTCATAAATTTATAGATTATCCCTCAATTCAGCATCTATATAAATAAACCTACCGATTTAGAACATGAATGGTTGTAAATGAGAAATGACGGCACGTCTAAAGGTTAAAGAAATCATGTAAAACTACTACATTATTATTATTTTCATGTAAAACGCCTTAGGTTATTTTGAATGATTTTTTAATATTTTTTATTCATTTTCAATAAAATTACTACGTTAATGCATTTTTTATATAAAAAAATATGATACAATATTAATTCAAGCCATAAATTGATTAAAACTTATAGTTATAATCAGCCATCCCAGTCTTAATAAAACTAGGCATCTCGTTTTTGTCCTCGGAAGCTGATGCATCCCTCCAAATTTAACAAAGAAGCCCAAAACTTTCAGGAAATAGCATTAACACCCCCACAATTTATCTAGATTGTTTGGATATTGTGTTTTCCCGAACTGCAAATTCTGGCTCCATTGATTGTTTCACCTGAAATAACACGGTGGAGATGGCAGGAAGGTGTTGAGCAAAGAGGCGGCCGGCCTCTCTCCACAAAGAAAGCTCTGTTTCCTTCTCCTCCAGCTGCTGCATTGCGTGTTCTAAACCTGATTCCAGCTCCTTTATCCTTTCTTGCTGCCTCGACTCCAAAACTTCATGCAGTTTTCTCTCCAGATCTTTTGGAGATACGCCACTGAACTCGTCCTTGCTGAATTCTTGCAGCTCGCCAACTTCTTCGAATTTGAGGCTCAGCTCGGCTGCATTCTGCTCCACATTTACCTGTGACAAGTCCATCACAAATTTTGCAAATTCAAGAAACTGACTGAAATTCCGTTTTCATGTTGGATTTTGGCCCTTAATATTGAGATATATAACTAGCTCTAGCTTTCTTGAATATTATGAGTCCCGTCTAACCATCTGACATAAATTTTTGTGAAATATTATTAGGCCATGATAAATGTAGGAGTTGCGTGAAAGTTGTACCTCGGGATATAAGAATTCTCCATCCATTCGGAGTTGTAGACGATCGAATTCAGCTTCAAGTTCTGCCTCAAGTTGATCCATTCTGAAGCTCTTCTCCCCCCTAAAACTGATTTTGGGCTGTTTGACATGATCATCTGGTAAGGAAAATTGATCCGACTGATCATATTCTTCAGCATACATGATTTCTCTAGAAAGCGAGGAAGAAATGCTGGATGTAGAGGACATGTCGTCTTGAATTTCCATCTCTGTCAGCAGTGATTCGATTCTTCTCCGCAACTCAACCATCTTGTTTAGCTCGTTTCTAACCAGATAGATTAGACCGAACCCAACCCCGAGGTTGAAAGAAGCCTCTTTTCCAATCTCTACTATACACACATACAAAAAGGAAAACTTGAAATTAACAAACATACATGTTACACCTAGTAAAATATAATGTATGTTCATAAATTAAAAAAAAAATGTACATACTCATGGATATTGAGTATTTCAAAAAAGTATAGCATCTACAAATAAATCGGAATAAATTTATGTCAACTTAGAATTCAATTTACCTGAGAAATCTTCCGCGAAAGAAGCTGATTCCATCCCAATTTTTCTCTCAACATCCAGATCGCCATCAATTTTCCATTCCCCCCAATTTCTCTCCGTGAACTTAGTTTCTGAAAACCTAGATTTCCCGCCACTGAAACAACGCAAGAAGATAGTCCAGGGCGAAATACAAGTGAAACTCCGGCAGATTTCTCTCCGCCGCCTCATTGTGAAACAATCTGAAGAGTATGCCGCCCCTTGTATAGGGAATTCAAATTAAATGAATTGCATAAGAAATTAAGAATGAAGAGATCTGAATCTAGTTTCCATTAATGGCGGGCAGAGAAATTGAAGAGAGTTTGGTAATGGGCAAATAATTGGTCACGGGTTTGAAGTGAAACGCTTCAAATTAATTGTTGAAAGTTGGGAGGGAAATTTTGAAATGAAAGGATTTTGTGTGTTTTTCGAGATTTGAGTATTTATTCTAGTAGCTAACGCAAATCCTAACAATTAATGCTTCTATTCTGAATCATCACGCATCACACACAAATCGCCACATATCAATAATTCTTTTATTGTAATGGATCATGCATGATCTTTGTATTGTAATGGACTAGTCTTATATGTGTTACAAAATTTATCATTGTTTAAATACTCATAAAATTGCCCATCCCATCCGAATGACACCGTGAGACATAAACATACAACAAATGCAAAAACTTAAGTACATCAACTTTGCGTCTGTGCCCGAGCATTTCTGTAAAACTGGTTAGGTTGTAGGTTGACCCACCCGCAAAAGAAAAAAAAAATACATTGAAAGTATCACTCATAATACTAAAAAATGGACTCGTACCTTAAAAATATCGCTTTACTACTTGACTTATACAAATTTATTTCATCTCAATTAGGATTTATTAATCCAAACTGGAGTTTTTTAATCTTAATTAAGGTTTATTGCTTTTCAATTATGATATTTTTCTTGATTAGAATTTATATTTAATTCAAAAAAATAATTGTCGAGATATGTGCATGGTTGCCGGATAAAAAAAAATAATTAATTCACTTTTATTGTTCACTAATTTAATTTTCAGGTTCAAGAATTCAATTTTAAGGTATATATTTTAGAAAAAAAATTAAAAATATTAATAGACAAAACTGGTGCGTACGCTCCCATGCACGAGCTGGAAAAAAAATAAAAAAAAAGGTCGACCGCCGCATTCAAGTGTTTCTCTACAACAAATGATTGAAGATTTCCTCAACCAAATAGCTAATTGTAACACAATTTTGTATTTAATTTAGTAAAACGCAAAACGTGTACAATTCAGATGATTTTCGAATCAAAATATATTTATACGAATTCAATCTCTATTTTTTCTCTGATTCTTCTCTTCAGTACTTGATTTTCAAACAGTCTTTGAAATCTTTAGAGTAAATTTGTCTCTTTGATTTTCTCGAACTTGTTGCTTGAACTTGGCCTTTGAAGTTTTCGAGGAAGATTTGTATCATCGATCTTCTTCGACTTGGCATTTAGTCTTGATAATGTTAATTCGGAGGGCCGACGCCTTGTTTCCGGATCAAACGCCAATTTCGGGATGAATTTGACGAAGAACGTCTTTGACTGCCTTGCTTATGGATCAAACGTCATATTCAAGATGAATTTGATGAAGAACGCCTTGAATATTTGAGAGAATTTCACTTATGGAATTTCTTCTCAAATTCTTGAACTCTTGAAATGACTTCTGGTGTGTTTTTCAACTGATATGGAGGCTCCTATTTATAGTTGTAGGTCGGAGTATCTGGGGCTGACATGGCGCAATCTCATTGGCTCTTGAATATTGATATATATCTTTACAAAGATATTTACTTGTTGCCAAAAACTCTTGATATTTATCATATAATAATATCTTTATTGTTTAAATATTTTATCTAATTTTGGATTTTATAAGATTCTAAAACTAAATAAATATATAAAAATTAATAAAAATATTATATATATAATATTAAAATTTCGTTATCTATAAATGCCCCCTCGAGACTTGTTCATGAATGACTTGTCATTAGAAATGAATGAGTCTCGAAAATTGATTAGATAGTTTAAACTTGTATCAAAGAGTTCTTGAATTTCAACTTGTGAATAGTTTATACTCATATTCAAGAGTTCTTCAATTTGAATTTATTAGATAGTTTATACTCATATCAAGGAGCATTCAATTTGTATTTGAATTATGTAGTTTATATTCGTATCAGAGAGTCTTCAATATTTTTAACTTAGATAGTTTATACTCTTATCAAGGAGCTTTCTTGAACTAGAATAGTTTATACTCATATCGAGGAGCTTTTAAATTGGATTTGAACTTTGTAAACCTTTTATACTCGTGTCCATGAGTAATTGGATTTGAATTTGGATTTGGAGACATTTTATGCTCATGTCAAGGAGTCTTGGATTTGAATTTGTAAACATTTTATACTCGTGTTAAGGAGTTTTGGATTTGAATTTTTAAATCTTTTATACTCGTGTCAATGAGTCTTTGATTTGAATTTAACTTTGTATACATTTTATACTCATGTCAAGGAGTCTTGGTATTTTCGAAGAATTTAGATAGTTTTAGCTCTTATCAAAGATTATTGTCATTTTAAAGACTTTAGATAGTTTAGGCTCATCAAGGAGCTTTGGAATTTTGAAGACTTTAGATAGTTTAGGCTCTTATCAAGGAGCTTTGGAAGATAAGCTCTTATCAAGGAGCAATGCCCCCCTTTTTTTTTCTTTTCATGGATTATGACATGTATTGGAAGACTTGAATAGGCCCATGACGAGATTTATAGTCACTTCTTCTTCTTCTTCTTCTTCTTCTTCTTCTTCTTCTTCTTCTTCTTCTTCTTCTTCTTCTTTACTTGGAGATTCCTCAAAATGTTTGCCCCCATCATTTATTTATTGTTCTTTCATCAAAGTTGTGATGATTTTGCATCGATAGTTCTTCAACTTCTTTTGCGGTCATGCTTAATTCCATGTCGTGAGCTCTATTAGTCAATTCCTCAAGGTCTTTGGTTGAATACCTTTCAAGATATATCGAATACCCCAACACATGCTTTGGATGCACATTTCAATTGCTGAAGTTTCTGATAACCGATCTTTACAATTCAGGCTCAAGTTCCTCTAACGGTTGATGTAGTCGATGACAGACTCTTCTTTTTATCGATTTGTATTTGTGAGTTCCATCATGCTAACTGTCCTTTGAGTGTTGTAGAAGCGGTTGAAGAATTCTTTCTCCAGTTGCCCCCAATTATCAATTGAATTTGGTTCCAAATCGGTACACTAATCAAATACGTTCTCTTTCAAAGAGCAAATGAATTGTTTCACCAAGTGATCTTCGTATGTTCCAGCATCATTGCAGATCTCTGCAAAGTGAGCCACATGTTGTCTTGGATTGCCTCTGCCATGGAATTATTGAAATTTTGGTGGTTGGTAGCCATTTGGCATTTTCAAGTTGTCAATTCTTAGGGTATGTGACTTGTTGTAATTCTATAGTGATTTATGGCTCTCTCCAAACTTGTCTTTGATTGTTTCTAGTATGAAATCTTTGAGTTGATCAACTTGTATATATTGAGCCATCAGACGATACTTCAACTTCTTTGACCGTAGATTTTCCACTGTTGTTGGCATGTAGCTTTGTAGATATCTCAGCTTCAGTATCTTTATTCGCTTCCTCACTACAAATATTAACAATCATTTCTTTTTTCAGCTTCAAGATTTGAGCATCTTGTTCTTGTATCCGCTTGGCAAGTTTCTTCAAATTTGCAATTTGCTCTTCCAGAATTGTAGAGGTTTTGATGCTTGAGGAAATTGGTGAAGAGAAGAGATGAGAGGTAGAGATTGTCCACTGGGCGTGCTAAAATTTTTAACACAAATTTTGTATTTAATTTAGTAAAACACAAAATGTATACAATTCAGATGATTTTCGAATCAAAATATATTTATACGGATTCAATCTCTATTTTTCTCCTATTCTTCTCTTCAGTACTTGATTTTCAAACAGTCTTTGAAATCTTCAGAGTAAATTTGTCTCATTGATTTTCTCGGACTTGTTGCTTGAACTTGGCCTTTGAAATTCTCGGGCAAGATTTGTATCCCCGATCTTCTTTGACTTGATCTTTAGTCTTGATAACGTTAGCCGACGCCTTGTTTTCGGATCAAACTCTAATTTCAAGATGAATTTGATGAAGAACGCCTTTGACTACCTTGCTTATAGATCAAATGTCGTCTTCGGGGTGAATTTGGTGAAGAACTCCTTGAACATTTGAGAGAATGTCACTTAAGGAATTTCTTCTCAAATTTTTGAACTCTTGAAGTGACTTCTAGTGTGTTTTTCAACTGATGATATGGAGGGTCCTATTTATAGTTGTAGGTCGGAGTATCTAGGACTGACATCACGCGATCTCATTGGCTCTTGAATATTGATATATATATATATATATATCTATAACGCTCCAGTCTCACTAGGACCAAAACATCACCAAAAGACATATGTACATGCTTACAAGAAATATATTTTTAAGAAATTAATTTAATTTTATAAATAATTTGCAAATGGACAACACCTCAACTTAAAATTATTCAAATCACGCACTCAGGTATTCTCAAAGTCAACTTTCAACAAGTGCTTTCAAAATCACTGACTCACACATTATGACCTATCAATAAGAAAATATACATAGCTAATCAGGCCACTCGTTCAAAAACTCCACGATCAACCCTTATATATATTCAAAATATTTGTATATACAGTCAAAATTGATCACTGGGGTCAACAACTTTCAAACTTAAATGTTTTGCAGAATATCAACGGAAGCATTTAATATTTGATATACAAACATAAGTTTAAAGATAGTTTTAAGCAAAAACCACATGAGGGTCAACCATCAAACCCACTCCAACAACTCGTCATCAACCAGCCTGATCTCCAGAACCTGAAAACATTTGAAAATATTTGGATTGAGTGCCAGAAAACACTCAATGGGCATTAATATTCATTTAAGACATACTTTCATGTTTTAAAATCATTCATAAACATACTTTATAACATAGTTTACTCTTCTTTATTGGATGAGAGACCCGATGTGATCACATGAATACTTTACGGTTACTTATCTAGATATTGAGTCACAAAGTAAATCATCTATGCTTGTAAGTCGGAATTTCTCTATGCATGAAGTCTCATAACATCCAATCATTGCGTAAACAATGCTATTAAAACATTTAACATGCTTTTCATGGACGAATTTAAAATATAGTTGTGAGTTATAGAAAAATCCACCTGGATGATCTCAAAGTGCAGTGAAATTTTTATGCGATGCTATTATGCTTCTCGTTCGTCTCGACCTATAGAATAGAAATGGAGTCAAATGGGCGAATAATGCGCATTTGATGGATTGAGTCAATTGAGTGACTCTACTTAAGAATTTATCAGACTTTCTGGCCGAATTGAACAACTACAAAAGATGAATTGGATTAAATTCAAGGACTGACATGGAGCTTGGTTAAATACCTAGGAACAAATTATATATTTTTTTAAATTTGTTTTGGTATCACAATTGAAATTAACCAAATTATGATGTATTCGAGATCTAAGGCCAGATAAATGAATTGTGTTATGAGGAGTTCAAAGCAGTGTGAAACTTATTAAAATAAATCAGTTGGATCAGCTAAAAAATGGTCTCATAAGACTACGTCGATGAAGAGAAGCACGTGAGGGAGAACAATAATGTTTGGCTTCCTTTATAGCTTTTTTGGGAATTAGCTTAAATATATGACACACACATGTAATCTAGTTATTAAGGTACAATTTAGTTACAAGTCCCATGAGGTTTCTCTGTTGCAGTAGTAGTGGACGATGGTAGCAAAGTAAATAAATTAAAATGAGAACTTAAGATGACTTACCTCTCAAGCTATCCACCTAGTTTGATGTATTACCTTAGCCTTAATGAGTTCATTCACTAATTGATAAATACATAGTTATATATTCCCTTTACACAAGCCCCACACGTGTACTTAAGTATACACATGCATGCTTGATAAAACTCCAAGTGGAAAGGTTTTAATTTGATGACTAATGATTTCCTAAAATATTTGATTATAATTGAATTTTTTTTTCTTTGATATAATCCAAATAGTTCCACTCACATACATATATCTATATGATATATATATATATATACATTTTAATTAAATGATTAATTGGAGATAAATTTGAATTGGTTTGAAAAATAATTGGACCAATTGGGATAGAATAAAATTTTTGGGTTCAAATTATTAAATGAAATAATTTTGTTGAAAGGTCAAATATAGTCCAATTTGAATGATTTTGGTACCAAGACGATCCCATTAGTCTCTATTTTTATAATATGAATTCTAATATTAATTAGAAAACTCAACTAAGGTGTAAACTTTTCTTTGTCTTGTAATGCCTCTAGACCATAATTTAACCAACTCAAAATAATTTGGATTCTAATTTCATAAAATTTCTAGCCATAAAATAAATTTAAATACTATATTTTCTGGGGTGTTACATACTCCCCTCCTTAAAAAAATTGTCCCCGAAATTGAATATACCTGCTATGGCGAGGATTGGATACTTTGCCAAAATCTGATCTTCAAGTTTCCATGTAGCTTCCTCTTGTCCGCGTCTGCTCCATTGAACTTTTACAAGCATTAGCTCTTTATTTCACAGTTTTTGGACTTTCCTGTTGAGAATAGCTATAGGAAACTCGTCGTATGTCAGATCTATATTCACTTCTATTTCTTCCTGGTTTACGACATGACTTAGATCGAAAATATATTTTCGAAGCATTGAAACATGAAACACGTTATAAATTCCTCCTAACTTTGACGGTAACGCCAACTTATAGGAAACTTCTCCGATTCGTTTGAGAATTTCGTACGGTCCAATATATCTAGGCCGCAACTTTCCTTTCTTTCAGAATCGTACAATGGCTCTTGTAGGAGATATTTTCAGAAACACCTTATCTCCTACTTGAAATTGTAAATCTTTTCTTCTTTTATCTACATACATTTTTCTGTCAATCTTGGGCCTCTTTCATTCTTTGTCTTACTTTATCAATAACCTCAACAGTTTTCTGTATAATTTATGGGCCCAAAATTTTTCTTTCACCAACTTCATCCCAGTAAAGTGGTGATCTGCGCTTTTGACCATATAGAGCCTCATAAGGTGCCATTCCAATGGTCACTTGGAAATTGTTGTTGTAAGCAAATTCAACTGAAGGCAAATATTTCTCCCAGCTTCCTCCTTGATCCATGACTACAGCCCTCAGCATATCTTCTAGGGTCTGAATTGTTCTTTCAGACTGTCCATCAGTCTGTGGGTGGAAAGCTGTGCTGAAATTCAATTTTGTGCCTATTGCATTTTGTAAGCTTTGCCAAAATTTAGACGTGAATCACGTATCGCGATCTGATATCACTGACATAGGTGCACCATGAAGTCTTATAATTTCTCTTACATAAATTTGTGCTAGTTTATCCAATCCTAAAATCATCTTGACCGGTAGGAAGTGCGCTGACTTGGTCAAACGGTCAACGATAACCCATATGGCATGATTTCCACGTAATGACTTTGGTAGACCAACCACAAAGTCTATTGTAATATGCTCCCACTTCCATTCAGGAATTTCTAGAGGTTTGAGCAATCCAGATAGCCTTTGATGTTCTGTCTTGACTTGTTGACAAGTCATGCATCTCTCCACATACGCTGCAATATCTCTCTTCATGTTTTGCCACCAAAACGTTATTCTCAAATCTCTATACATTTTAGTACTCCCTGGATGAGCATAATAGGGCGTGCAATGAGCTTCGTCTAAAATTTCTCTTATCAATTCTTCATTCCGTGGCACATAAATTCTATTCTCGTAAATCAATGCTTTATCATCTGCGACTACGAATTCTCCCGGGGCTCCTTGATCTTCTCAAGATAAACATCATTTTGTTGAGCTTCAATTATTCAGCCTCGCAAGCTAGGCTTCATTATCATCATTGTTATATGCACACTTATGCTATCTGGTGGAGTTACAATTTCAATGCTAAGTTTGGCAAAGTCTCTGGTGATTTGTTCTTGTTGAGTTATCAGGTAACTCAATTCTACTCGATTCTTCCTGATTGGGGCATCAGCAACAACGTTTGCCTTTCCCGGATGGTATTGGATAGAGCAGTCATAATCTTTAACCAGCTCTAACCATATTCTTTGTCTCATATTGAGTTCTTTCTGCTCGAACAAATATTTTAAACTCTTGTGAATAAATCACACTTTTTCCACCATATAAATAGTGTCTTCAAATTTTCAATGCATGCACCACGACGGTCAATTCTAAATCATGTGTTGGGTAGTTATTCTCATGTGGTTTCAACTGACATGACGCGTACGCAATCACCTTTTCATTTTGCATCAGAACATAACCTAAACCCTGCTTTGATGCATACGTGAAAACCACTAACCCTTCAGATTCTTCTGGTATAGCTAGTACCAGTGCAGTGACTAACCTCTTTTTCAATTCTCGGAAGCTTCTCTCACAATCATCAGTCCATTTGAATTTGTTCTCCTTTTTCAATAGCTGGGTCATAGGCCTTGCTATCTTGGAAAATCCTTCAATGAATCTTATATAGTACCCAGCTAGACCCAAGAAGCTACATATCTCATGTACGCTTGTCGGGGGTTTCCATTCACTAACTGCATTCACCTTGGTAGGGTCCACTTTAATGCCCTGATCTGAGATAATGTGTCCCAAAAACACCACTTCCTTTAACCAAAATTCACATTTGCTGAATTTGGCATAAAGTCTTTCCTTTCGTAGTGTGTCTAGCACAATTTTCAAATGTTCTTTTCATTTTTGGAATATATCAATATATCGTCGATAAAGATGATTACAAATCTATCCAGATATGGGTGGAAAACTTGATTCATTAAACCCATAAAGACTGCAGGTGCATTGCTTAGACCAAAAGGCATCACTATAAACCATAGTGTGTACGAAATGCAGTCTTGGGTATATCTTCCTTCCGAATTATAAGCTGATGATACCCAGACCTTAAATCAATCTTGGAGAATACACCTACTCCTCTTAATTGGTTGAATAAGCTATCAATTCTAGGAAGTGGATACTTGTTCTTGATAGTTAACTTATTCAACTCTTTGTAGTCTATGCACATTTGGAGTGTTCTATTTTTCTTCTTAACAAACAACACAGGTGCTCCCCATGGTGAGATGATGGGTTGAATATAACCCTTATCCAAGAGTTCCTGTAGTTAAACCTTTAGCTCCTCTAACTCCTTTGGTGCCATGCGATACGGCGCTATTAATACTGGAGTAGCTCTTAAAAGCAAGTCTATCATAAACTCAATCTATCTGTCTGGAGGCAGACCTGGCAAGTCCTCTGGAAACACGTCTTTATAGTCCCGCACCACAAGTACATCGTCAATTGTCACCTTCTCTGAATTGTTCATTATCAAACTTACTAAGAACGATTCATATCCTTCTCTTCTAAGAATCTTCACTGCTTTCATATTGAAATAACTCTTACTCTAGTTCCTAACTTTGATCCATGGAAAGTGAATTCCGGTTCTTCCGGTCTTTGGAAGATTAGCTCCTTTTCAAGACACTTAATTGTGGCATGGTTAGCTTCTAGCCAATCCATTCCAAGGATAATGTCAAAGTCTCTTAAGTCTAAAACATGTAGATATGCACTTAGTGATCTATACACAAGGTTCAAATCTATGTTTTTACATACTCGATCAACAATTAAGATCTTTCCCGAAGGTATACTAACTTCTAAGGCTTCACTAAGTTTTTCCTTAATCAGTTTTAGCTTAGAGCATAGTGTGGCAGATATAAATGAATGTGAAGCTCCGGTGTCAAATAATGCAAGTACATGCATATTTGATATACTAATCATACCTTTCATATTTCCAGGCTCTCGTGCAACATCTTGCTGATTAAGAGCAAAGGCTCGAGCATTTCTTGCCGGCAGTTGACCTGGCCTAGCCACTTCTTTCCCCTTTATTCATTGGGAAATTATATGCCATATGTCCTATTTGCCAGCACCTATAACACACATTCCTTCCCTTCATACATTCACCATTATGTTTCTTTCCACAAGTTTGACATAATGGTTTTTCTTGTTGTGCTTTAGGATTTGATCCTCATCTCATCCTAGCCTTTTTATCGAAACCACGTCCCTTATTCTTATTATCATCCCACTTTTTTTTCCTTATGTTTATCAACCTTGTTCTCATTCTTGCTAAGTAAGGATTCCACATCTTCAGCTCGTTCGAAAGTTTTAGCATATGTGGCCATGCCGCGCCCCACTATGTATACTGCTAATCTTAGTTCGTAAACCTGTTTTGAAGCTATGAGCTTTTTCTCATCAGTGTCTGTCAAGTTTGGAGCATGCCTAGATAGCTGATTGAACTTTCGTTCATAATCATTCACTATCATATTTCCCCGAGTTAAATGTAAGAACTCAGTTTCTTTCTGATCCCGATAACACATGGGAACAAACTTCCGCATAACAGCTTGCTTGAACTCCTCTCAAGTCATATATGCAAATTGTTCAGGCGTCATCGACCTCCTATGTGTTTTCCACCAATGATCAGCATCACCAGTGAGCTGAAAGATTGTTGGTGCGTCATTTTTCACAAAAAATAATCCTACCGACAGTCGGTATGCCCACACTACCCAGAACAGTGGCGAGCAAGATTGTCTCCCAAAGGACCGGCGAGAATTACTCCAAACTTTCAATCTACAGAAACCAAACCTTCTAGATGAATTTTATTGTATAATATCAGGAACGAAAATAAATAATAAAACAGAAAGTAATTTTGTAACAAATTATAAAAGGTATTCCGGCTTCCAATTAACTCCACCCTAGCTTAACTATACCGATCCTTAATACAAAGATAATTTCAATTAACACATGCAAACTAGTTATAGCCATCGAAGACACTTATTGACGCAGCCTAATTTCTCCTTAGTTTCTCGATAATCAGGAAGGCACTTCACCAATTATTTTCCTAATCGACTGACAACCGTAAGAGACACTCTATAGATTTAATGAGCCGACAACTTTGAGCACTAGAGAAACCCGATTCAAAATCAACAGACTCTGACACAGGACCGTTGAATTTAGACTGTTCTCCCCTCGATTCTGAAGAATCGTTGTACCACTAATTAAACTTAAACCACAATTACGGATGACCAGTTTAATTGGCTACTAATTAATTCCGATCTACTAAATATTCACGACTATCTAGCATGGATGAAATAATTAACGACTTTGAACACCGAGAAAAACAGATACATACAATTAATCAAAGCAAAAAGAACAATTAGATCTCACTGTATAATTACGCCAAGGCTTCGTTAATCTTCACCGGAATAAGAACGAGTTTAGCTCGATTGCATAACTGGATTCGAACTACAAAATATTGTTGAATACTAGCAATGAAAAGAACGAACTAGAAGTAACGAAAAATCTATCAAGGAACACATCTCTGCTCTGCTGCGTCTGTATGGAATATCAATTCTAATATCTCTCTATATCCTTAAATATAATTGTTTAATTAAGGAAATAGAATCCTAAACCTAATCTAACTAGGAAAGAGATAAATATAGAGTCCAACAATGATAAAAGATCACAAAATCGTATCCAGGCCCAAAGCCCGAATAAATCTGCGCGCTCCAGCCCAATTCCGCGCGTACAGCAGCTGTTATCTCGATACCCCTTCCAAACAGTATGCCCATACTGCATGCCTTCCAGACTCGCCAGATTTCCTTCAATCTTCTTGACTGGAAATCTCCACAAACTCGGCCAATTCTTTCATATTTGTGTTAATCACCTACAATCATTCACAAAACACACTTTCCTCCATAAAACATGATTGTGGTGCAATTAACACAACAAAAAAATACCACAAATGGCCCAAAATATGCATGTAATATTAGCCCAATCAATTGTACATGTCATGCGCTGAGAATCGGTACACACCAGGTATACGAATGTGCATTCCATCATTCGTTGCCATTACTCAGCCTCAGTTGGTTCACCTTGACCATTAAAGATCAGAGGTTCGTATGTTCAAAACTGAGTGATAACACATGCCGTATCTTCTTGTGGAGGATTTTAAGCCTGATTATTTTGACGTCTTTGCGGCATCCTATACTCGTATTTCATACATTAGATACTTTGATCGTCAAATACTCTTATAAGATTCTAAGACAACGATACATCACACTTAGATTCGCGTAGATCATAAATTCTAGTGAGCTAAAGAAGCTCTAAAGTGATATTGTGTACTTATGTTCAGTGTATCTATGTTTAAATCCAGCTAAGTTCTGATCCAAAACTAGCTCAGATGATGTTTATGCATCAAATGGATTTGACATGAAAACAATGGTAACCATGCTTTATAAAACATAACTTTCACAATGCTATAAAATCATGCTTCTCACCATGCTTTAAATCATACACTGAGATCACTTGTATTTGTATAGCACGCATACAACTATATACATATACTTTTCATAAGAGCACTAAATAAATTCAAACATGAACTTTAGTACCTTCCTGGAGTAAGCTTGGCGTAGACGATAGCTGTTGGGTTATGGGTAACCATTTCAATAACACATTACTCAAAACATTTTAATTTTTAAAACATCACAGGCCTACAATCACGTAGACCTGCTCTAATACCATCTGTAACGCCCCAGTCCCACTAAGACCAAAACGTCACCAAAAGACGTACGTACATGCTTACAAGAAATATATTTTTCAAGAAATTAATTTAATTTTATAAATAATTTGCAAATGGATAGCACCTCAACTTAACATTATTCAAACCACGTACTCAGGCGTTCTCAAAGTCAACTTTCAACAAGTGCTTTCAAAATCACTGACTCACGCATTATGACATATCAACAAGAAAATATACATAGCCAATCATGCCACTCATTCAAAAACTCAACGGTCAACCCTTATATATATTCAAAATATTTGCATATACAGTCAAAATTGACCATTGGGGTCAACAACTTTCAAACTTAAAGGTTTTGCAAAATATCAACGAAAGCATTTAATATTTGATATACAAACATAAGTTTAAAGATGGTTTTAAGCAAAAACCACATGAGGGTCAACCATCAAACCCACTCCAACAATTCGTCATCAACCAGCCTGATCTCCAGAACCTGAAAACATTTAAAAATATTTGGGTTGAGTGCCAGAAAATACTCAATGGGCATTAATATTCGTCCAAGACATACTTTCATGTTTTAAAATCATTCATAAACATACTTTATAACATAGTTTACTCTTCTTTATTGGATGAGAGACCCGATGTGATCACATGAATACTTTACGGTTACTTATCTAGACATTTAGTCACAAAGTAAACCGTCTATGCTTGTAAGTCGGAATTCCTCTGTGCATGAAGTCTCATAACATCCAATCATTGCGTAAACAATGCTATTAAAACATTTAACATGCTTTTCATGGACGAATTTAAAACATAGTTGTGAGTTATAGAAAAATCTACCTGGATGATCTCAAAGTGCAGTGAAATTTTTATACAATGCTATTATGCTTCTCGTTCGTCTCGACCTATAAAATTGAAATTTTAGCTTAGAAACCTCAAATAGGTCATTAAGATAATAACCTAGGTCCTAAATAACTTAATGAAAGATTTCCTATGTCTTGCGATCGTTTGGAATAGAAATGGAATCAAATGTGCGAATAATGCGCATTTGACGGACTGAGTCAATTGAGTGACTCTACTTAAGAATTTATCAGAATTTCTGGCCGAATTGAACAACTACAAAATATGAATTGGATTAAATTCAAGGACTAATATGGAGCTTGGTTGAATACCGATGAACGAATTATATTTTTTTTAAATTTCTTTTGGTATCACAATTACAATAAACCAAATTATGATGTATTCGAGATCTAAGGCCAGATAAATGAATCGTGTTATGAGGAGTTCAAAGCAGTGTGAAAATTATTAAAATAAATCAATTGGATCAGCTAAAAAAATGGTCTCATAAGACTGCGTCGATGAAGAGTAGCACATGAGGGAGAACAATAATGTTTGGCTTCCTTTATAGCTTTTTCTGAGAATTGGCTTAAATATATGACACACACATGTAATCTAGTTATTAAGGTACAATTTAGTTACAAGTCCCATGAGGTTTCTCTGTTGCAGTAGTAGTGGACGATGGTAGCAAAGTAAAGAAATTAAAATGAGAACTTAAGCTGACTTACCTCTCAAGCTATCCACCTAATTTGATGTATTACCTTAACCTAAATGAGTTCATTCACTAATTGATAAATACATAGTTATATATTCCCTTTACACAAGCCCCACACGTGTACTTAAGTATACACATGCATGCTTGATAAAACTCCAAGTGGAAAGGTTTTAATTTGATGACTAATGATTTCCTAAAATATTTGATTGTAATTGAATTTTTTCTTCTTTGATATAATCCAAATAGTTCCACTCACATACGTATATCTATACGATAATATATATACATTTTAATTAAATGATTAATTGGAGATAAACTTGAATTGGTTTGAAAAATAATTGGACCAATTGGGATAGAATAAAATTTTTGGGTTCAAATTATCAAATGAAATGAATTTCGTTGGAATGTCAAATATAGTCCAATTTGAATGATTTTGGTACCAAGACGATCCCATTAGTCTCTATTTTTATAATATGAATTCTAATATTAATTAGAAAACTCAACTAAGGTCGAGACTTTTCTTTGTCTTGTAATGCCCCTAGACCATAATTTAACCAACTCAAAATAATCCGGATTCTAATCTCATAAAATTTCTAGCAATAAAATAAATTTAAATTTTATATTTTTCGGGGTGTTACAATATCTTTGCAAAGAATTTTACTTATTGTCAAAGATTCTTGATGTTTATCATATGATAATATCTTTATTATTTTAATATTTTATCTAATTTTGGATTTCATAAGATTTCAAAACTAAAAAAATATATAAAAATCAATAAAAATATTATATATAATATTAAAATTTCGTTATCTACACTAATAAAAAGCCAAAAATTTGCAATTCTTTGGTAGTCAATTAAGGCCTTGTTTACAACTTTGATTAATAATGATAGATTAATAAGTTATTCAAATATATCTTATGTTTATTTTACATGATATTAGAATAATGGATAACTTAAGGTACATGGTAAATATTGAGTTTTGAATGCTTGTATGTGGGATATATATCCCACTTAAAGAGATGAAATATGATTTAATAATGGGATAATGTGCAATTTGGCCCCTAAACTATTTCCCAAGAAGCATGTTGACCCTTAAATTAGATTCGCCCCTAGTTAACCCCGTGAACTATTGAACTCAGCTCAGTTAGCCATTTGAACTATTGAATTTGACCCAATTAGCCCCCTCAAAGGTAAATAATTTTAGTTCACTTATTTCTAAATAAATAAAAATATGCAAAAATAAATATATATACATAACAATAATGAAAAAATAAAATATTTTCTTATAAATAATTTTAAGGGTACATAAATTGTCATTATATTTATCACACATTAAAATATTAAACCACTATAATTGAAAATAGCAACATAGAATTGACCACAATTATGATTATATATATATATATATAATTATGGTCTATATTAAATTGATTAATTATAGATGTTAATAAATAAAAAATATAATCAACATTATACGTATATTATATATAATTTATTTAATATAATATATTTATTAGAATATATAGACTTTCATTTTTAGAATCCATATAGTATAATTTCATACATACACACATAAGAAATGGAGTATTTTACGGATTGTATATAGTGAATTAATTTCTAATAATGTGATTTCAGTTAATTCATTAATTTATATTTTTCTTCAAATTATGCTATTATATATATATTTGGACATGTTGAATGGAGAATTGCCCGTATATTCATAATTTTTTCAAGGAATAATTGTTAAGGATTTTTCTTTTATTTTATGTTATTTAAAACAACCAAAACAAAACTTTTCATTTGCAAGTGGCTAAATGAGCCAAGTTCAAAAGTTTAAGGGGCTATGTTGGGAAAAAACTATCAAGGATAACCTAACTGATGGTTTTGATGAAATGTCAAAACATGTGAAAAATCTCTATGAAAAACTACAGAAATTACATGCTGGAAATTGGTTTCATGACCAGAATAAGACTCCAAAATCAGCTCAACTAAAGTGGAAGCCAACCACCTTGGAGCATGGTTAATCAGCTGGAAGGATGCAACAGACAGTCAGGAACTAATCAAAGCTCAACTGAAGACTGGATAATCCAACAAAATGAGCAGCTATCAACCGCTGATAGGAAGAACTGAACTCAACAAGCTTAAAAGCTCAAGCTTAAGGATCAACTGACCAAGCTCATATAAGACCAGCTTGACTAACAAACTTTTCATCAGTTTGAAATAGTTGAACTGGCAAATAAGCTCATAATGATACCAACTGAACTGACCAACAAGTTCAAAAAGTTGAGATCAATCAAATTGGGAGAAGAGCTCAGAAGAACTGCCAATTGAAGCTTTAACCAAAGCTAAGCTGTCAAAAACAGGAGTGTCAGCTTGAGCCCACAACTGAAGTTCAAGGCAGATGAGGAACGACCAACTGGAGCTTTAGCCAAAGCTAAGCTGCCGGAGTCCAGAACTGAAGCTTTAGCCAAAGCTAAGCTGCCAAGAACAGGAGTGCCAACTGGACCATTTCAGAACTGAAGGCCAAGGCAGCTGAGGAACTGTCAACTATTCCAGAGCTGAAAGCCAAAGCAGCTAAGGAACTGCCAACTGAAGAACAGAACTGAAAGCCGAGCAGCTGATACCTGTCGAGTAGTTAATGAAGATCCTGGCAAGAGATCTTAAAGTAGAGTTAAATTAATCAAGCAACGACTAGTTCAAACAAGCTTCAACGGCTACAAGAATCAAACTACCATCGATGGATTAACTGAACCAACGATCGGTGGAACCTAACGATCACAAAGATCACTCATCTATATAAGAAGAGTGAATCTCATTTTAAACAAGACTTTCCCCAATCTAACTCTTGCTATATTGTAGATACTGAGCTTTCTTTCTCCCTCTCCAGCTCAAAGCTTAAACATCATCACAAGCTGTGAAAAGTCCCAACTGAGAAAAAGTTCCTCAAAAAATCAACCAATCAGCTAGCTATTGAAGAATCCAGCCAGAGCCAAGCTTCTCAGTTCAAGTTATTCAACGATGAACTATTCAGCTCAACTTAAGGAGCATTCTAGTTGATACCAGTTTCAAGACTGTATTCTTGAAGATCGAGAGAGATCTAAAATCTTGTAAAGACAGACAATAGCACCTAAAGTCCCAGCAAGGAGTTGGGAGCGTTAAGTGTGAGCTGTCGACCATCCTCGACTGAGGAAGGGAGTACTGACGGGTCCATTTTTTCGGGACAACACCAGTTGAAAAGGAGACTGTGCTCGAGTGAAGGGTCCTATTTTCAGGTTCAACACTTGTCTTTATTGTGTAATTGTAATAAAGAAACTTTACATTACATAGTGAATTGCCCTTTTCAGTAAGGAAGAGAGGACGTAGAAGCTAATCTTCGAACATCTATAAATCTCTCGTGTGTTGTACTTACTGTCAAGCTTTTGCATATACATAGCTGCATACAACATCTCACAAGCTGCACTCTTAAGCTAAGCTTTCCATCTCAACTGTCAAGTGCACTGACAAGTTTTGAAAGCGAGTCAAGGGCCCTATCTATTCCGCATAAAAGTTCAAAGTTTTTGTGTCAGTTTATTCACCCCCCTCTAAACTGATATCGACTCGCCCGGAACCAACAGGCTAATTGAGTTGAGTTTGAAAGTTGAAGGGGCTAACCGGGACCAAATTTACTTTAAAGATCAGAATACTCCTTGAGAAATAGTTTATGAGTCAAATTAGATGTTATCCCTTTAATAATTGTTGTCATTAAGCTATGTATATATCCATCTAATTTTATATTTTCAAAGTAAACAAGTCCAGGATCAATTCTTATAATCCCGTCAATTTAATATGCAAGAGAGAAATCAAACATAGGTCCAATCTCAATTGCACCTAAAATTCCAAAAATAAGCAAAAATGATGAGAAAGAGTTTGAAACAATCGCCATTATATTACTGCCTGTAAACTTATACCCACAAATCAGTGAAAGGAAGTTGAATTCCAATGGTTTACCTTATTCTAGTGTAAATTGTGCATTATTGTGAAATAAAATGTAACGCAAACTCATATTCATGATCTAGCTCCCAAGTATCAGCCATCAACTCGATATACATCTTCACAATAAAATATCCCATTTTTATGTTATATTATTTATTTTCATATAAGTTATTGAAATTTTTCATAATTGTGCCTTTTTTTTCTATTTTAGTGATTTGTAACTATAAATAAATTTATTTTATTTTTATAATATTATGTGAAATTAGGCATAATCTTATTTTTTATAAATTAAAAAAAAAAAGAAACACAAATGTAACAAAACAAAAATATAAAAAGGAAACAAATGTAAAATTGAAAAGGAAAAAAAAAAGTGGAGGGATCCCGGTGGAGATGACCTAGTGGTGGAGTGAGGTTTCTTGGAGAATAAATTAAGATCACGGGTTTGAATCTCCTCAATACCACAAATCGGATGTGTGAGTTAAAAAAAAGTTTAGGGATGAACAATATCCCTACATCACATGTGAAGGGGGTATGGGTATATATTGTTCAATTCATCCCTTCAAAATAAAGTAGAGTCTAGCCATGTTTAAGAGATCGACTTTGAAGAAAAAATAACGTTGGGCTCTATTGTAGTAATGAACAGCTATAGATCTACCATAGCTATCGTGTACATGCAAAGTGTTCAAAATATTATTGAAGGTATGCTTTTTATGTAGGAGCTGCTATAGAGAGAGTGAATTAATATGAGAGCTATTGTGTGCAAAGTGTTCCGTGATGAATACTAATTATGGATAAATTAACAAAAAACAAAATAAATATCTATCTATAGATAAATTACAAAAAATGTCAAAATATAGGGGTCTTTTTTTTGGTGCGAGAATATTAATTTTAAGTTCTAGAACATGAAAGCATGCCTAGATTTAGTGTTTCATAAACTGATCAAAATAGTGTAAAAATTCAAATTAGCATCGAATTTGAAACGCGTTAATCCACCAATAACGTTTTTGCCCATTTGCGCAACCACTATGAACATTAAAGAGAGAGACAAAAACTATTCTCTCTATTTCTAAATAAATAGCATTCAAACACTTTGACTTTGTTTGACAAAGAATGTCATTCTACACAATTCATGTGGAAAATTCATATTTTTCTCACATTTGTCCTAATTTTATGCATTCAAACATTGATATTTGAGTCATTTAACTCATTTAATGTATTCACATAAGAGTGTGTAAGCTAATTTGATTACTTATTGAAAATGACATTTATTTAGAAACGATAGATATACACCTGTAATAAATATCTTATTGCGATTAAACAACCATGATTAAATTTTGGATAAATGATAAATACTGTCTCAACGTTTAAACGAAGTTTTAAAAATGTCACAATGCTTGAAAAATAGCATTTTGATACCCAACATTTCAAAAAAATAATAATTAAAAATGTCCAGAATTCAATCATGGGCGATGAAAAACATACTGAAATTTATACTAGTATATTCAATATAATACCTTATTGTACATATCACAACTTCACAAGCCGCCTGTTTTTCGTCATCGGATGGTTAAACTCGATATTTTTAATTTTTTAAAACATTAGATATCAAAATAACATTTATTAAACATTATGATATAATTTGAAAAATTCCCTTAAAAGTTGGCTTATATCATATCATATGCGTGAAGTGGCATCGCACTTACAACCAAAGCAGTTGGTGCGGAACACGTGAGTTGCACGACCGCAAGCTGACACTTTAAAAAGCATTTTCTTACTTTTCTTACGTTTGCGTGTGGTAAGAACGCAAAAGCCGAACCGTGCACTCGAACCCTCACTTTTGACCCTCTCTCTCTCTCTCTCTCTCTCTCTCTCTCTCTCTCTCTCATTCGCCTCTGCCTATAATAATGAATGTATAATAATCCACGCCACTACAGGCTCTGATTAACTTCATATTACAACCACCGTAATTTTAGTTTAGGGTTTCGGAAATATCCCCCCTTTTTAACCAGAATCAAAAGTCCGTTGATTGTGGACTTGTGGTGGTGTTTTGAAAAAAAAAAAAAAAAAAAGGGTGATTGTGAAACGCGGCAAGGCGCATATCTAGATAGCTTGATGAATCTGGAATCGTTGAGAAAGAGTTTGGTGAGGCAGGAAGACACCATAATCTTCAGTCTGATCGAGAGGTCCAACTATCCAATTAACTCCCTCTTGTACGATCGTCAATTGTCTGCTTCTTTCTTCCACTGCTTCCTTAAGGAATCCGAAGCTGTTCATGCTAAGGTACTATATATATTTTACTTTCCTCTCTCTCTCTCTCTCTCTCTCTCTCTCTCTCTCTCTCTCTCTCTCTCTCAAATTGGATCGATGTTGTAGTGCGTAAACCACTTCAATTTTCATTTCATTTCTTGCTAATGTTGATAATCATGATGCAGTTATGACAGTGGGAATGCCTTTTTTTATATATAGATTATAGTGGGAATGCTTTTTGAAAAAGCTAGATGCCAATTACTCAAATCACTCAATTCATCGTTGTTTCTTGGGATACTAAATAGTCTTCAAAATTAGTTTACCCCACTATTATATTCAAAAGGGTGCTTCTAAAATTAATTACATAATTTTTTGTAGAGGCTTCCATATTGTATATTCAAAAGTGTGTTAATAAATGGGGTTTATTGAGAATTATTAAGTATATATATAGAAGCACACTATTTAAAATTCATGAATCATCAAAAGGATAGACAATAGGATAATACGAGCCATGTTTTTTGTAACATACAAAATAAAATATTAAAAATATTTTGAAATTAACATAATCCAATCGCTAAACAATTAAAAGACTTGGATTAAGTTTTTTTTTCAGGGGAATTCTTTCTTTTAATTTCAACTTATGTTTTTTGTTTAATTTTTTGTTAACTGTTTATTTTAATTCTAGAGTATCTTCTAGTATTTTATTTTTATTTAATTGAATTTGTCATATTACATAGTAGTATTTAGCGGATGATTAATAATTCTCTTAAACAAGAGCCAAATTTGATCCCCCCACCCCAAAAAAAAAGTTCGAGGTTGGATTGACTAAAATAAAAGTATGGGGATCATAATACTGACCTTTTCTGCAAATGCACAAAAAAAGAAAAAAGAAAAAAGAAAAACTGGACCATGGATTTGATGATTCTTCTGCGTTACCTTCCTAAATTTCTTGATCAAACAATGCAATGCCATATCATTAACAGTATGTATTGGCTTTTGATTAATCAGTAGAGCAGAATTAGGCAGTTGGGATATATTTTCTTAACAATGCAATGCATCATACCATAATCTTTGCATAAGAAGTTTTCTGATGATTTCTGGTAAATTTTTGTATGCCTGGTTTCATTTGAAGGCTGGTCGTTACACGTCCCTCGAAGAAAATGCCTTCTTCCCGGATGATTTACCACCTCCTCTGCTGCCTCCTCCTAAACATGAACCTGTAAGAACTAAGAACTAATCGGGATTGAAATTGATCACGGACTAGATAAAGATATTCATGTCACGTTTTGCAATTTTAGGTCTTGCATCCTTCCGGAGCTTGCATTAACATAAATGAGAAAATATTGGATCTCTATCTGAAGACATTACTTCCTCTTATTGCTGCCAAAGGTGATGATGGGAACTATGCAGCCACTGCTGCCAATGATCTAGCATGTTTGCAGGTAAAAATATGGATACAGATATGCTTCTTGGGAAGAAATTAAGTTCTTGCTTGAGACTTGAATGCATATTGATTTTTCTTAACCCGTCACACTGTCTGACATTAGGCTCTATCCAGACGGATTCATTTTGGGAAATTCGTGGCTGAGGTTAAGTTCAGGGATGCTCCTCAAGACTATACTCCGGCTATACGTGCTAAGGTAGGTCTATGCAGTTCAGCAATCATTATAGCTGCTTTTCGTCTCAATCCGTGTCCACTGATAACTTGCACGGTGGCAGGATAGGGAAGCTCTGATGAAGCTATTGACATTTGAAAGTGTCGAGGAGATGATCAAGAAACGAGTGGAAAAGAAGGCGATGGTGTTTGGGCAGGATGTGCAGCTCCAAGAAAATGAGAGCACTGGGAAGTACAAGGTTAAACCAGAAGTAGTTTCTCAACTCTATGGCGAGTGGGTGATGCCTTTAACAAAAATTGTTCAAGTTGAGTACCTTCTTCGTCGTCTCGATTGAACAATTCCGCCATTTCCAACATAATTTAGGAAGACTCTGTATTTCCTCTGTTTTACGCTTGATGCATTCCAACAGTCGAGCAGCATAGGTTGTTGCCTGTGTGCACTTTTGTTGGAAGAATTGCATAAATCAATATATTAATATAAATTAATTCCTATCTTCTTTTGGAATGGATAGAGTTAAATGTTTTTTATTTAGTTATTTTAAGGTATGGTCTTAGAAAGCGTAGTGTATCGGCTCTGATTAGACCAACAATTTTTTTTTTTGAATTTATTTTCTAATTTTGAAGCACAATTTAATCGAATGTGTTGGGCATTTAATTAGTAGAAAAATTAAGGAATTTTTTAAATAGAAGATTTGGTTTGAGCAATAAAGCAGTATTAATGTATCTTTATAAATAGACGAACATCAAGTTAAAGGTCGGCATCAATAATTAATCACAGTTAAGAACTTTATCAAGATTCCTTAATTAGTCGAAAGCTAGAGAAATTAATTTACGTGGAAACACGTGCACGTAAGAATTTAGTACAGTATGAAAATGACAGGAGAATAAGTATGAAAGGAACAATCAGACATCTATAATTATGTCATCCGTTATAATTTGATCGATTGAGACAAAACAGTCAGATCCTAACATTCTCTTAAAAAACACAACAAAATCATGTGATCTTATCAAAAATTAATCAAGAAAACGGAATACCCTTTTTTCCCCACACGGGCTCTTTGCAGCCTTTGATTCCTCTCTTCGGAAGCCAAGTTCATCACACACACACACACAGAGTTAGTGTGAATGTGAAGAAATGTTCCACATGGGAAGAGAAATGAGTGTTTCTTGTAGCCTCAGCAAAATCTAGCTGCACTCTAATTTCTGATTCCACTTTCTTGAATGCTAAGGATGTAACGTCTGTTACGTATGCATATACATATATAACCCTGTTCTGATTTATTCTTTCAGATTCTGTAATCTGGGAATTTGTTAAGACAATGTGGCTGGTTTTGTGGGTGGGAGGTGTAGGGTTCGTGTAACGGGTGATTGCGGCAGGATCTTGGTGGAAAGATGGCTCTTTTCCGCAAATTTTTCTACCGGAAGCCGCCGGAAGGGCTCTTGGAGATCTCTGAAAGGGTTTATGGTACGTGATTTGTGTGTGTGTGTGTGTGTTTTTCTTCTGTTCGAATGGGGGAAATTAGTTTGTTTTCTTGAAAATGTGGATGGTTTGGAATTGTATGAATTTTGGAATAATAATGGAATTGTTGTTAATTTGGTGTTGCCTTTGGATAATGTTGTGGTGATATGAGTTTTAGTGTATGTCTGCAACAATAAATAAACTATGTATGGAACCGAGTTACTTATTACCTTTATAATTAAACATGTTGAGAGTTGAGAATGGGTGATGTGTGATTTTGTAGTGTTCGACTGCTGCTTCACGACGAACGTTGTGGGTAGTGATGAGTATGAAGCGTATATTGGACGTGTTGTGGATCAGCTCCGCGAATACTTCCCAGATTCTTCATTCATAGTGTTTAGTTTCGGAGATGGAGATTACCAAATAGAGATAACTGAAGTACTATCTAAGCATGGTATAACAGTGGTGGATTATCCCAGCCAGTATGAAAGTTGCCCTGTACTGACGGTGGAGATGATCCACCACTTCCTGAGATCAAGTGAGAGTTGGCTTTGCATCGGGCAGAGGAACGTGCTGTTGATGCATTGCCAGAATGGTGCTTATCCTGTGCTCGCCTTCATGTTGTCAGCATTCTTGATATATAGGAAGCTATACACGGGAGAGAAGAAAACATTGGATATGGTATACAAGCAAGCACCTCGGGAGGTTTTGCACTTGTTGTCGCCTATGGATCCGTTACCTTCACAGTTGAGATATCTGCAATATGTCTCGAGAAGGAACATAGGGTCGAGGTGGCCCCCCTTGGACAGGGCTCTCACATTGGATTGTCTCATTCTTAGAGCCATCCCCGATGTCGATGGAAAGGGGGGTTGTCGTCCCATAATTAGAGTATATGGACCGGATCCATTGATGGCTGCTGATAAGAAAACTAAACTGCTTTTCTCTATGCCAAAAAGAAACAAAGCTGTGAGTTATTTTAAACAGGTATTTTGAACTGAACCCTGCTCATGTATAATGTATTCCAAGTTTTTTCAATTATGATTCTGTACTTTGATTCACATTTAAGATATGCACCTGCTATTTTTGCATTGCCACTAAGTCATCTGAAACTACCATTTTCTCTATTTTCCTCTTATGATTATTATTGAATAAACATAGTTCTCTTTTTGGAAATGGTTGTGATGTGGCTAAACTGTAACTACATAGACACCGGTTACAGTTTGGTTTTTCGTAATGGTAGCTAGCTGCGAGAGGCTGCATGAGGTTGCCATTATAAAATATGTTTCTCCCAATATTTGCTCCTACTGCAAGTGAACATGATTGTTCAACTTGCATTTATATGTGGCAATATTCGGGAAGAATCACAACTTTTTGGGATTTTTTCTGATTGAAACTGCAGTTTATGTGATTATGTTTCTTTAGCCTATTTGCTCAGAAATGAGGCATTCTGTATCAGTGTTTTCTTCTCAAAGTTGTTCACACTTTTTTACAGGCAGATTGTGACCTTGTTAAAATTGATATCAATTGCCATGTACAAGGTGACGTTGTGCTCGAGTGTATAACTTTGGATGATAACCTAGAAGATGAAGAAATGATGTTCCGAGTGATGTTCAACACAGCATTTATCAGATCAAATGTAGTGATGCTTAACCGTGATGAAATTGATACACTGTGGAACGTCAAGGATCAGTTTCCCAAGGACTTCAGAGCGGAGGTAAGCATCTATCCCATTGTCTCAAATCTGGCATGCTTAACATCTTCTGATGTTCGATTCTTGTCTTTTAATTTGGTCGGATTTAGGTTCTTTTCTCCGACATGGATTCCACTTCTGCATTTGTTATGCTTGATTTACCTGCTGCCCAAGAAATAGAAGGCCTTCCTATTGAAGCATTTGCTCAAGTTCATGACATATTCAACGACCTCGACTGGGGGGATACAGAGATAGATAATGCTCTTAACATAATCCAACAAATGACAGTGTCTAGTATTCTTGAAGAGAAGCTTGATTTTACTGGTTTTCCAACTGCCAGAAAAGAGAACTGGATGACTTCTGTTCCACAGAGTGAGAATGATGAACTACTAGAGCATGATGCTGGTGAAACTTTGAAAAATGGATCTACTCGTTTTGAAAACAACACAACTTCCCCACCGGCAGGGTTAAGTGAAAAGATGTCATCCCTTGATTTGTGTGTTTCTGTTCAAAGGCCTGCTCAGTCTAAAATCATATCACCACGAATTTCTCAAACTTCACCATCTAATCAAGCTTCATATGCTAATTCCCCACAAGGTTCGCCTGTTGCTCTCACAAGGTATCGTAGTGCACCACCCTCAGCAGTCGGGATCACGGCTCTGCTACAAGACCATGATGCTGAGTCTAGTGAGAAAGAAGTCTGCTCACTGGCCCCAGAATCTTCTGTATCAGCAGCCACGCCATATGTAGTGAAGTCCACAGATTCTTCCATGTCTTCAAAATCAGGATCAAGAGCTTCTGCTGCTGCTCCTCCTCCTCCTCCACCACCACCACCTCTAACATCAATATCATCCCCACCACCACCACCACCATCATTGCAGTCTAGTTCTGACCTATCTGCCTCCCCGTCACCTCCTCCCCCACCACCTCCTACTACAGGAGCAACTAACCCTCCACCTTTACCATCAGTACCTTCCCCTCCCCCTCCTCCACCATCTTCTTCAAATGTCTCAAATGTACAGAGTTCGCCTAAAACCACCCCTCCTCCACCAACACCACTGCCAGGGGCAACCCCACCTCCGCCTCCTCCTCCTCAACGTGCACTGAAGGAAGTTCCAGCTGGGAATCATCAAGGTGTTCCACCTCCGCCAGCTCCACTTTTGAATGCTTCCTCAAAGTCTGGTGGCACTTCTTCTCAACTGCTTTCATCTGTCAGTAATCAATTGGGAGGAAAGGGGAAGTTGCAACTACGGACAGGTACAAAAACTCAAGCGCAGCCTAAGAAGTCGTCCCTCAAACCATATCACTGGTTAAAGCTAACAAGGGCTATGCAGGGCAGCCTGTGGGCTGAGGCACAAAAACCTGAGGAGGCCTTAAAGTATATTACTACACATTCTTCATTTATATTTTCCACCTGAATCTCTCATCAGATTATGCAACTGATATTGATACTGTTTTCTCTTATATCATCCTTTTCAGAGCTCCTGAGCTAGACATATCAGAACTCGAGAGTCTTTTCTCAGCTACTGTTCCGAATCCAGATGGAGGTCCTGGTCGAAAATTAAGCAGGCGTGGCTCAACTGTCAAATCTGATAAAGTCCATCTGGTAAAGTGGAAATAGTAATCTGGATGCTCTACTACGAAGAAATTAATGTACAAAAATAAATGCATTTAGTTTTCATGCATATTCATGCACATGCACAATCATTTATGCTACATGAATAGACATAATTGTGAACATATCCTTGACTATAGAAAGCCTTCATATGTGAAGCAATACGTGGTATGTGACCTCAGGCCCGAATTAATGTTCTACCCTTCAGAAATTCCCTTTCCTGAATAAATTAACATTGCAAAACATTTAAGTTTATGCTCCTTTCACGTTTTGAACCCAAGCATTTTTCTTTCACTTGCAATCACATTCTAGAAAAAAGAGTGTGAAAATAAGTTCTTTAAACATATCTGTTACTCCTGCAGATTGAGCTCAGAAGGGCGTACAATTGTGAAATCATGCTGACAAAAGTTAAAATTCCTGTGTCTGATTTGATGGTAGGTTAAATTTCAAAAGAATTTACAGTTTTTATGTACGTCTTTGTTCAACATTCCAGTGTATGCTTTATCGCAATTCAATAACATCAGTGTGGCACTGGCTTAAAAGTTAGAGCTGGTGATTGCAGGAAGTAGGAAAAGTTTATTTCGGGATGGGAGTAAGGTTATGTAATGGTATGTGAATCATTTAGATGTTCACTGTTGTTGGTTAAGAAGTAACATTTAATATTCATATAAAAAAATAACATTTAATGTGATTGATCCCTCATCAAATTGGACATCAATAAGGAGATAAGAAAACAAGTTTTAGCTATTGCTTAGTGTTGTGAGTGTGAGTGGGATGTTTTCAAAAGGGTTTATTATGTCTTTTCTTAGAATGTTTTCAAGCCATTCTGCCAATCAGGCCAGTGTACAATTTTTTGAACATATGTAAGGATGTGAATGACGTGGATCCAGGATAATCAGCTATTCAGCTAGGGGAAACATTTTTTTTTCTTTTTCAGAATTTATTGATCATGTAGCATTCTAATTTCTCTAGTCTGTGTAACAAATTCTTCCGCCTCTTTCCACTCTGAAAATGCATCGTGCGTAGATCCTCAAAAGGAAAATTTGTGAGTTTGGACTGATCAACATGAAAATTCTTCTCTTTATTACCATATGGAAAGAGTTATCCCTTAAGCATTTTGTAGCTTCTTTTGATTGTTGTAACGAAATGTTCTTTTACAGAATTCAGTCCTTGCTTTAGACGACTCATCTCTGGATGCCGATCAAGTTGAAAATCTTATAAAATTTTGTCCAACCAAAGAAGAAATAGAACTCCTCAAGGTATTCCTTGTTTTCAACCATTCATATCATTCACAATTCACTGTTGATATCTTTCTATTATCTTCTTTATTTATCTCATCCTGAACTAAAATTATTTTATATTTGAAAGCAATATTTCAAGGCATATCATGACTATGGCCTTTTTCTTTCAGAACTACAAAGGTGACAAAGAGAACCTTGGCAAGTGTGAGCAGGTAAAAAAAATTCATTATGCTGCAAACATCTCCGTGATGCAAATTTGGCAATTTTTCCTACTATAACCTTTATAGTCATTCAGCTCGGATTGATAAAATTCGATACATTTGTTCTTTCTTCATGTTTCCATATCAGAAAAACCTTCTGACCCTGCCCCTTCACTGTCCCAAAGAAAGTGGCTTATTGAGAGAGTCCAATTGGTGGCATATCAAGATAATTTTCTTACCTTACAGCATTGTCTTAATTCCCATGTTTTGCAGTTTTTCATGGAGTTGATGAATGTTCCACGAGTTGAGTCCAAGCTAAGAGTTTTCCATTTTAAAATTCAATTTAGCTCCCAGGTCAGAAGATAAAATAGTTTACTCTATGCAGTATTAGTCCTTTTCCTTGGGGAAATGACTGAGTTTTCTTGTGAAAAAAAAAAGAATGAACATTTTCTCAATAAATTATTGTGCAGGCATCAGATTTGAGAAAAAGTTTAAATATTGTGAATAATACATCTGAAGAGGCAAGTGATCTTACTACCTTTTCTTTTCTTTTCGTTTGCTCTTATAAAACACCATTTTTCAATCGGAATAATTTTTTTATCAGGTCAGAAATTCTGTAAAACTGAAAAGAATCATGCAGACTATCCTTTCACTGGGTAATGCATTAAATCAGGGAACTGCAAGAGGTGAGTGGAAACACTATTTCTCGTGCATGATATTTTGCTAGATTAGTTGTATACAACTAAAACATATGCAAGTTTGTTAGGCCATGAGGCCCATGAGAGTGAGCACTAATATCTTCATCCTATCCCAGTTTCCTGTCTCAGAAGTTCATATGTCATAAATTCAGGGAGTTTCTGTTTGCACCCCCATATTTACTCTTTGCACCATAGCTTCTCCATGCATCTCCTTTTTTACTCTTTGCACCCCTAAAATTGACTATAATGCCCTTACTTAAAAAAACATAAAATCTGAAAATTAAAAGCATAAAAAAAAATCGCGTTCCGTTCGAAGTTGTGTATTCGAACATTCTGAATATGTTGGAAGTCTTTTGTTCGAGCATAATGGATATGTTCGAAGTCTTATGTTCGAACGGTACTAAAAAAAATTCATGGAATCCGTTCGGAAATTATTTTTGGAACACGCCATGTTTGTTCGAAAATTTGATTTTCGAACAAACATGGCGTGTTCCAAAAATAATTTCCGAACGTGACTTATTTTAAAAATTATGTATGTTCGAAAATAAAATTTCGAACAAACACGATGAGTTCGAAATTTCATTTTCGAACCACACTTAATTTTTTTCTTTTTGAACAAAGGGCATTTAAGTAACTTCAAAACTATTTTATTTTTTCTTTTTTTCTTTTGGGGTGCAAAGAGTAAATATGGGGGTGCAAACAAAAACTCCCTAAATTTAATCTAATTCTTGATTGTGAACTTAGCAAATAGTTTCAGTTTTGGGTTGGCATTATGCCGCTGATTAGCTAGCTAATACCTTCCTAATAGATATTAAGTGCAATATATACTTCAATTCCTCAGGTTCTGCTGTTGGATTTCGCTTGGATAGTCTTCCAAAACTTGCTGAAACTAGAGCTCGAAACAACAAGCTGACCCTTATTCATTATCTGTGTAAGGTAATATCATCATTATCTGATGTGTGTGTTGCCTTCCCTTTTTTGGTTTTACATAGAAAACAATGAATCTAATATCTCATAGTTGAAGATAATGTGGAAGCATTTGATTATACTGACACAGTTGATGTAGGCGGCCTCTTATTAAAGTGCTAACCAAATTTTGTCGCAACCCTTTTATCAACCTGTAGGTGCTTGCCGATAAGTTGCCAGAAGTCTTGGATTTTTATGAAGACCTAGTACATGTAGAGGCTGCAACAAAGGTATGTATAAATCCTACTGAACTTCCCTCATTTGCTTTTGTATGACTAGGAGCCGCTAAATATTAACGAAGTCTGGTAAATTCAATTTCAGATTCAACTAAAGTACTTAGCAGAGGAAATGCAAGCAATTAGCAAAGGGATTGAAAAGGTTGTACAGGAACTTACTGCTTCTGAAAATGATGGAGCTGTATCAGAGATCTTCTGCGCGGTAACTTATTCATCGGGATCATTAAATGTGTTCTTTCCCAGCTTGTGCAAACTGTAGTATTAATTTGAACATGCTACTATGACTTGAAATACTAACACATAGATTAATTATTCAACCCAAAGATATTATTAGAATCCCTTCCAGATCAAAGATATACCGTTTGTCATTTTTCTTTTACCTTGAATGTTACTAATCTTTATAAGAAAATGTTTAGATTTTGAAGAACTTTTTGGGCTCTGCTGAAGCGGAAGTAAGATCACTGGCTTCGCTTTATTCTGGAGTGGTAAATTCTGAGGCCTGTTAGTCTGGCTTCCCCACATCCTTCCCTCCCAGCTTCATGCATGACTAATCTAATTAATTTTGAGCTTTATTTAGGGAAGGAATGCAGATGCATTGGCTCAATATTTTGGAGAAGATCCAGCTCGTTGCCCGTTTGAGCAAGGTATGTACATACTGTTATGACTCACTTTTCTTCTCCTTGCTTGATTTTTAACATGCAAATATAGCTAAGTAAAACCCAGCCTGTATCTTATTTGCTCAAACTAAACAAGTTAAGAATAATCTGATATTGTCTTGAGAGACTACAAGCTCGATCAAGGTCCCAACGGTTTCTAATATCAGTATGAAAATAGACAAACTCTTGTTCCGCTCTAACTTTCATTTGCAATTTAATTTTCCGCTCTTGTTCTGCAGTTGTGTCAACTCTGCTAAACTTTGTGAGGATGTTTCGACGGGCTCATGAGGAAAACTGCAAGCAACTGGAGCTTGAGAAGAAGAAGAAGGCGCAGGAAGAAGCGGAGAATCAGAAGCCAAAACCAAATGCTTCCAGCAATGAGCTGGAAAATGAGAATGTGATGGCAACTGCAGCAAAATTTCCTGGACTTCAAACTCACCTGTAAGAACCGAAGCCATTGTTCAAGCTTAGTCGAATCAATCATGGCACGAGCATCTCATCCCGAGTGTATGTACTAGCATAGCAGCTTGCCTTCTCCTATTTGACTTCAGCACTACCCACTTGCAAGAAACCATTATTCAGACATCAAGAAAGCTTGATCGATGATGCCAAAATCGGGACTAGGTTTTCTTTATCCAGATGGTATGCGATCTTAACCTGGTAACTTACTTTGTAAATAACAAGAATCCATTTTTATTTTGTCTAATTCTGATGCAGAAATGATGAGAAATCTGGAACTGTGCCCCTCCGGGAACAACTCTTTTTTTTTTTTTTTTTTTTTTTTGTGCTGCTGATTTTGTAGTGGTCTGAAATTTGATTGAACTATGTAGTGCATTTGCATTGTGTATGTAAAAGCTTTTTAATGTAATTGAAAATTCTGAACACTGACAGAAACATTTTTTTTTAATGTTGCATAATCAAAAATGTTTATTTAGACTTGCACATTATTTAAAACAGAGAATTTCCAAGAAACTGAGAGCAAAATTGCAGCTGACTTCAACTTTCTTTTGGATAAGGTAAAGTCAACTTTTATCTATCTTCTTATATAGCTGACAAGCTGCAGGAAGCTATCCATCTACATGCACTAAATAGTAAATACAGAGATAAAACGCAAGCTCCCTTTGATCCTTTAAATCCTTTTGGCTTTTGCCTCCTATACCTTTTTCTTTTAAATAATAATAATAATAATAGTAAAGTCAACAAAAGAAATCGAAGTATAGGGATAAAATAACAAATAAATAAATAAAAGAATGAAAGTAGATGGGGCGAAAATTCAAACAAAAAAAATTAAAAAAGAGGTACGGGTAAAGATGATTAAAGTACGGCACAATTAAAAAAAAAGGTATAAAGGGCTTAAGCTTGTGTTCTTCCTTAAACAAAGTAAGACAGACATTAATTTGACTAATTATTTTTATTATTAAATATTAATAATGAAACAAAAAATGAAACCTCCAACATAACTGCTAAGTACTAACTAGTGATGCCCATGTTCTGTCGTGAAAATTAAATATGAAATTCATCATCTTTTTAATAATCACACAAAAGTAGCGAAAAAAGGGCCTTAAAATTGATATATATATATATATATATATATATATATATATTGTCTCTAGTGAGAAGAAAAAAGTGTTGAAATGGAGAAAGTGTCATCGTTTTCCTCTGATCCATCATCTAATATTCTGCCGGTTATGGCGGCTACTAGTGCAGCGGTGAAGCTGTGATTTCTGGTCAACAAAGAAGCCATTTTCTCTACAAAAATGTGCTGAATTTCTGTGTCCTCTGTCGTAATTCCAATAGCATTTGGATTAATTCTGCCGCATATTTTAGGATCCGAGCATCCCACCGGAGTTGACGGCTGCGCCACCACTATGTCCTCCCCGGAGGGCTGGTGGTTATGCTCCCCTTCATATGTGGCCACTAGAAGAGATGTATCACTAGCACTTCTTTGCACCTATATAATTGAAATTATTATAAATTTTAATTCAATATATGATTTGATTGAATTCAAAATTATTATTATTTTAATTTTAATCAGGAGCTCATCCACTCATTCAAAATTATATGTATTAAAAGTTGGTGACCTTCTTCTTGACGGGGCAAGTCGGGGAGAAGGAGCACTTATAGTAAGCTCTTGGAGAGGGATTATCCCTGGTCACTTTTTGTCCATATTTTCTCCATTGATACCCATCCTTGACAACCTGTATAGTATTAGTGTATCATCATTAGACATTAATTCAATAATCCAAAATTAGTAAGAATATAATATATATATATATATATATATAGAGAGAGAGAGAGAGAGAGACTTACTAGGCTGGTATCAGATGGGTCGATTCGCACATGGACTTTAGAGATTGTTGACTTGATCTCTGTTGGCCTACCTGCAGGCGAGCATTCACCACAGCAACTGTGAAAATTATTGGGACCCAAGTTGTGGAGTTGGTAAAATTTCCTCTTCCTGCAGGAGGGCAAAAGCTGATCTTCTTCTCCAGAGTCGACCTTGTTGGTTAAATCAAGGTAGTTTCTGCAAACAATCGTCAGTATTTCGTTCAGCTTCTTGTTCTCCCATTTCATCCTATGTAACTCCTCAATCACATCATCATCTTGCTCTTGCTCTTGCTCTTGCTCTTGCTGCATATATATATATATAATATATATGCATTATCATCAGTTAATTACAACTCCATCTGTTCAGAAAGAAAGTAATTAAACAATTCAAAACTAATAACATGCATCCCAACCCCTGATTAATTAATTAATTAATTATCAAAAAAATTAATTATACGAGATCGCAACGGACACAATTAATTCTCAAGAAATTAAATTAAATTTCACCACAGGCTAATGAATAAATACTTTATTAACAAGAATTAAGAATCCAATAAAAATGTTAGTAAAATTTAAATAATGTAATTTCAGATATGCTCGATCGGTTGCGTACCGGAGTTTCGGTAGGGTTGTGCATGGGTTTAGAGTTGAGGTCAATAGCTAGTTTCTCCATTAATTTCTCTTCAAGGCTGAAGCACGTATATATATGTATATATATGTATATATATGTGTATATATATATATATATATATTTCTGTGTTTAATTGCTTGCTTGGAATTCGATGTTTTGGAGTAGTGCGGCAAAAACAGCTGTAGTAAAGAATTCAATGATCGAAATGTCTGAATGGAAAAAAGAGTGGAGACTAACGTGGAGTTTATATAGAAAATATCTTGAATTCTATCATTGAATAGTCAAAGTCTTTTAAAAAATGGCGGAAACTGCCCAGAAATTTGTCTTTTCAATATATATTCGTTCATACTTCCGTTTATTTATTTTGGATGAGATCAAAAATCGATTCACACTATTTTGGGTACATTTTTCGGAAATTTTGTATTATTACTCTAAAAATCATGTGACTACCTAACTAAATATTTAACTATTAGACCTAAATATTTGTGAAATTGGAATTTATATATATTTTTTGAAAAAGGAATTCATATATATTTAACTACTATTAGTTTCCCACTTCTTGAAAAAAAAAAGGTAAATTTTAAATAGCCATTTTGACTTAGCAAAAATTATTTCTAGCCACTATTTAGAAAAAATACATGTTTTCTGTCATTTGGACAAAATAACCCTCTATTATATTGTGCAACAATGTAAAATTATAATAATGCACAAAAATACTTAGTCGTGAAACTCCATTTGTGTAATAGTGTAAATTTGAATTGTTGCATGACTACACTCAGTCGTATATCCTCAATTCGTGCAACAGTATATAAATTTATAATGTTGCACGAATATATTTAGTCGTGCACCTCATTCGTGTAGCAATATTAATTTGCACTGTTACACAATCATATTTCATTCGTGCACCCATATAGTGAACTTTAGTTGTGCAACTTGCAATTTTATTGAAGAGTAATTAAGTATTTTCAGTGAAAAAGTGATTATAAGTAATCTTTTAAAAAAAAAAAAAAAGAGTTGCTAAAAATATAATGAAAAGGGCTACTTTATACATTTTCACAAAAAAAAAAATATTAATTACTCTCTCAAACCTTTATTGTCTCAAAACTTTATTGTGTTAAGGTATATACATACGTACATACATACATACAATGTACATATATGTTGATGAAGTGATTGGTGAAATACATCTCATGATCGAGAAATTGTGAATTCCAATTTCACAAAGATTTATGTCTAAATTAAATATTTAAAGCATACTCATAATTAATATGTACTACCTAGTGTAAATCTAAAAATCTATAATTGACTTCATTTAGATTCGGACTCCAACGATCTACAAAACAAAAATAGAAAATTGTGAAGTCAAACGAATTCTAACACTCAAACTAGAATCAGAAAAAAGAGATAAAACGAAAAGAATGCTGAAAAACAGAAGAATGATGCTTGAGTTGCGAGAAATTTAGAGGTCAAAAGTGAGGTTGAATGTGAGGACTAGTACTCTTCTTAGAGTTTTGAAACTTCTCCCTTTTTTCTGGTCGTGCTCAAGTCTTAACTACTACAAAAATGCATTAAGACAACATAAGGAGGACAACGGTTTTCATTACCAATCGTTGTAAATTATGAAATTACAACGATTTTATAAAAAACCGTTGACTATATGAGCATACCGTTTGAAAATATTACAATGATTTTTCAATAATGTGTTGTCTTCATGTATACTCAGACAAGAGTTTCTTTAAACCGTTGTCTAAGAGCGCATTCTTGGCCACAACGGTTGTTAAATAACTGTTGTCAAGAATTTAATTAAAAAAAAATTAACCTAGTTAGTAAAACAGATCGAAAACCCCTCTTCCCTCTTCTCTCACTCTGCCACAATCACGCTCTTCTCTTCTTCCCCCTTATTTTCTTCAAAATCCAGCCCTCTTTTACTTTGAAAGCTTCTCGATTTCCTTCAATTAATGTTAATCGAAAGCTTCTTATAGGAAACTTTCAACAGGTTACTCCCTATTTTTCGGAGTTAGTTTCCCGGAGAATGAGTCGAATTTCATTTGTGGAAGGGTTTAAGTTGATCTTTTCCCTTACGGCGGCTAATCCTAGTCTTTCCAGGACTTCAAAAGCTGCCTCCAAACTCGCTCTCGAGGTCATTCTGTTAGATCATCTCAACCTTTGGACAATCTCCTTTTGAGCCTATCAATAATGACATGTACAACTAGTATTCTTTTTTATTTTTATTTTATCTAAGATACTATAATAAAGATAGAATTAGATGATATTTTCTGATATGCCGCCTAATATTAATTTCTTCATTCATGCGTACGGTTCTAGAAAGAAAGAAAAGAATAACGTTCATGACATTCATATAAGATGTCAAATCAATAAAATGCCAATGAGGATTATGATCATGAGCATGATTATTAAAATGTGGTACTTATTTAGGGATGGGATCCTCTATTCCAAATTGGTATTTAAACCCGTATGATCTAATAATATTTATAGATGTTAAATATGTATTTATATATTTATATAACTAGGAAATCTTGCCATATATAAATTTGAGCCCAAACATAACATAACATACGTCATTGAGTGTTAAGGTTATTCAAGGCATCTAGGGCTGTAAATGAACAGATCCGCTCGCGAGTTATTCGGACTTCGACTCTAAAAAAACTCATTTGAAGTTCGTTCATTTTCTAAATGAGCCGAGCTCGAGTCTCGAATCGAGTTCGATAAAATTATCGAGCCGAGCTTGAATAGAGTAGTATTCGGCTCAGCCAGCTCGTGAACATGTTAGAGCTTGAGATTAATTGAATATGTTCATGAATATTATAAATATTTCAAACGGGTAAATAAAATAAGCTGTTTTTTTTTTCAAAATCGAGTTCGAATATGCAAATTAAACGAACTTTTTTCAAGCATTCAAGCTCAGGCTCGTTTGGTAAATTTCGAGCATTTCATGAACCGAGCTCAAACCGAATTCAAACATAACAAATATATATTTATCGAGCCGAACTTGAACAGGAGGAAAAAAGCTCGAATTGAACTCGAGCTAAGCTCGAACTTGAATATTCCTTAATGAGGCGAGCTCGAATATTCGACTAGATTCGGTTTACCGTCCAAAAGCATCATAACTCACGTCCGTAAGGCCATCTCCAACAGTTGACTCTATTTTACAGCACCTCTATCTCTATTATACAACATGGTCCTCACTTCATCTCCAACAATTTACTTTAAATTCTACTCTAAAAAAGAATATTCCATACTATTCCTTTTTATATATTTACTTTAATCAATATTTTCCCAACAAAAATAACTATTAAAATTTCTGAAACTATATAATAATAAAACATGGAAATATTTTATAATAATATTGCAAACAAGTACAATCACATACTAATATTGCAAATATAAATAAAAAGTACAAACTATAATATTACAACATTAAAAAACAAAAACATTAGTGTTGTATGATTAGTATTTTTCTAGTGTATTTTTCAATGCTTTATTTGTATTTTTAATGCTTTCTATTTTTTTCTTTTTATATCTAGTAGTTTTATTATGTAATCTTATTAAAAAAAAGTACAAACTATAATATTACAACATTAATATTATTGTGTTGCTTTATTTATATTTCAAGTGTTGTATGATTAGTATTTTTCTAGTGTATTTTTCAATGTTTTATTTGTATTTTTAATGCTTTCTATTTTTTTCTTTTTATATATAGTAATTTTATTATGTAATCTTATTAAATGCCATTTTATTTTGATGTCATTTTGTTTTGATATACAATTTTTTATGTTAATGTTTTTAAGGAAGAAATAAATTCAAGTATAAGATTAATAAATATAAATATAAATCATGTAAATTAACAAAAAAAAAATCGTGAAACCAAAATACAAACCATAACAGATTTTTTACATATGTAAAATCATATAAATTAAGGAAATGACAGATTTTTGCATATATCTAAAAAAAAGAAAAAAGAAAAAAGGAAATGAACAATTTTAGAGCATGTACAGTACAGCTCTATTAATAGAGCAAAAAAACTCTATTTGTATTTTAGAGTACCAAGTAGAGCAACGATTGGAGGAGATTTTTTCCCTCTTTTACTCTAAAGTAGAGTTTTAGAGCAATTATTGGACATGATCTAGATAGTACCAAAATTGAGAGAAGAATAAAATTTGTAACGAAAAACTTATAGTAGGATTATATAAGCGAAGTTGGAAGAAAGTCAACATTAGCTAAGAAAAAAAACTGGTGGGGGGTGGGGGGGGGGGGGAGGTGGGCACGTCAGCAAAAAAAAAAATCCTATGGATGACGAGAAAATGTGTCCCACCACTGACGTCTCGGCATACAATATTAATGACGTAGGAATCGTATAATCATGGCTCGGAATTCATTATATTCTTTTCTCTGTTTTTTTTTTTCTTTCAATTTTGAAATAACGAAGCAATGTAGTTTGTCTACATAATCCATATTTTAAGACAAAATATATACATACAGTAGCTAGCTACTTGTACTACAATATTTTTGAGAGAGAGAAAATAATTTTAATCTATGGTGTAATTGATATCATATAAAATTATTAAAGAATGCTCGTCTTAATTAACATATAGTATATGTAACAAACATGATAGTAGGAAGACTGTTCACTTCCAAATTAAATGAATATATCAAGGACGAGAAGTTTGTTGCCGGCTATAAAAGATAATTAATTAGCAATACTTTCTAAAAAAATGAAGTAATTAAGAAATTGAATTTTATACAAACATAAAAATGAATTCATCACTACTAGTGCCAACTAATCATGTTTAACCTAATTTGTGAGCATGAGTTGTCAAGTAACTACTCTTGTATATATGCTTTAGAAACCCCAAATAATTAATTATTGGAGATTAAGGACTTGGATTTTAAATTGAACATTTATCCGCAGTCAATACTAATATTAATATTTAATAGTCAATCATTTTTCATAACAACTCATGGGCGTAGACTTGAATTTCATATGGTACCAAGTAGAAGGTCGTGAAAAATAACGTACAAAAGTAGCTAATTAATTCAAATTTGTCCTTGATGAAATAGGATGATTGCTACATTTATTAATGACGTCGAATTCTCTGACGTCATATATCTATTACATGTGGAAAATTCAATTTACAATTGATTACTCGGTTGTCCCATGATGAAGTAAGTGGTTGACAAATAAAAAATTTGAACGAACCCAAAGTTTTCCCACTGAATTAAAAAAAATAGTTTATATATATATACATATTTACAATTATCTTCCCCTAGTTAAAATTATACATGGATCGATCGATCAATTCTCTGAAAAAGGGAAGGGTAAGTGAAAATATAATGAAATAAAATAAGAAACAACAGTCGTAATATATAAAAAAGAATGTAATGGTGTATAGACTGAGAAGGCTCAACTCTTGAAATTTGAAGGAAAGTATGTACATGATTATATTAATGTGAATTATGAGGTGGCATTGATGACGAAAAGATAATGACGTAGGCACGTAGGGAGTGCAAGAAAATCCAATAAATAATATTATCGTAATCACGTCACGAGGACGACCTCCAGGTCAAGGCGGTTCTCCTTCTCCAATTATTGGATTTATGAATTTAATATGTTTTCTCATTTTTTACTTCAGACTTTGCCGCTCAGATATGGAATATATATCTATAATTAAAATTTAATAAAAAATATTATACACATATATGCATTACATTTTTTTGTCCTAAATTTATATTAAATTCTTTTTTTTTTTTCATTATATTTAGAGATTAAGGTCTTTTATCATTTAAAGTCTACCCAAATCTTTTGTTGTTTATATAATTTTTGAATTGGATTGGGGAAAAATCATCAATTAATCAAATATGAATTATCTTGCAAAAAACATAAATATAACTATGTCACATTTATGCATTATTTTTAAAAAAATCAAAAAATAATAAATGAATAAATAATATTCCAGTGAAATTTTGGTGCTAAAATAATTGAAATACTTGGTGGAATTACAATTTAGAGAAATTAAAAATAAATAAAAATTAAAAATATGATTCCAGCAAGCTTTTCCTTGAGAATACCCGCTGCAATTTTTTTAAGAAATATTAAAAGTTATTAAAAAAATAATTTCTCCAGGAAATGAAACAGCTGGAATTTTCAAAAATTTGTGCGAAAAACAAGCCCGTTGAAATATGTGAATTTTTCTTATAGTGAACATGGAGACTGTGATACAAGATAGAACCCATGAAAAAAAAAATGATTTGGTATGATAGTAATTAGATCAAACTTGCGAGAACAAATTGATACAACTCAACCCAATGTCCAATTCATCAAGAAGATGTATCAAAAAATGAAGACAAGCGATAGCAAATAGTATGTTTAAGCGAATAATATAACATTATTATTGGATAACAAATTTTGAGTGTCCTTATAGCGCCCCGTTATTTTATTTATTTATTTATGTCAATTTTTGAAAAAATTATTATGTGAAGTTGGATATTAGATGTTTAAGTTTTATAAGTCGCGTCTACATTAAATTTAATGTATGTGAAGCATGTTCATAATTGTACAACATTTATTTAATTGCATAAAACTCATTACATAATTTTTTAAGAAAGCCCAACATCACATATTTTATGGCCCAAACTTATTCTAGCCCAAGGGAATAACCTAAATAATATGAATCCCTAAACAAATATTCACATACGTACCCTCCATCTCTCTAAAAAGGGAAAAACTTATCTTTGATATTTACCAAGTTTAGCTCCTTCAAGATCCAAACTCTATAGCAATGAATCAAATCTTGATATTTTCGTCCATAATGAAGGCTAGGAAACTCTAGCTCTACTAGTATAAATATAGGCATTTCTTTCATCATATATATTCCTCACACCAAAGAAAAAGAGAAGAACAAGAGTCCATATTGTTTTCATAGAGTTTTAAGGTCAACACATGTTATAATTTTGTTTATTTCATGTTGCATTTAGCTTTTCATTTGCATTGCATTAGGAGGATGTGAGAGTGTTCAAGGGTGAGGGTGATTGGCAGGGCCGTCTCAATCATTTGGTAGGCCCTATGCAAATAATAAAAATTAAGTTTAAAAATTAAAAAATGTTATAATTTTTATAATTATAGTAATATTGTTAGACAGAATAAAAATTAAAAATATTGTATTTATAGTGTTGATAATATTCTCAATACAACCTTAAATAAATATGAATCTTCAGCGATTTTACATAAAAAGTGATACTCTTTCTATCACTTTTTGAAGCAAATTCATCAATCAAAACTTAAATTTTCAATTTTCTAGTTTTAGAAGGCATAATAAAATAATCAAAATTCAAAGCAAGATTCTAAAAAATTCAACAAAAAGGGATTGAAACAACCTTCAAGGAAGTAAGAAGTTCAAATCAAATAATCAATGAACAATAGCTTGCTGCACTACTACTTGCCACTCGTCAATTGTCATCAATTCTTCATCCTTGACAAAAAAAAAAAATCAGAATCAAGGAATGACAAAATTTGTTCAAGTAGATAATAGAATTTTCCATCAATTTGCTCGAGCAGATAATTAAATTCAGATTTATGAATATTCAAACAAAAAATAGATTTTTTTTAAGAAGAATAAGGTTTAAGAAAAATACTAAATGGAGATTTGGCCTTTGGGGGAATCGAGGAATGAAAGAAAACTTTTATAATTGTAGAATTGTAGTGATGGCAAATTTAGAAGCGTGATTTATGAATGAATATTGTAGTTTGATATGAGTATTTTATGAAAAAGATGATAAGCTCTTTTTATAGAGAAAAATTAAACGGTAATTAGAAGAATAATCATGAAAGAAGATGGAAAGTTGCAAAATTGAAGAAGAAATAATGTATTTGTTGGAAGTAGAAAATCTAGATGTTTATGTTAAGTACTATCTGATGAATAAGCGATTTTAGACATAATTGAAAAGCTTTCAAGATGTGTTAAGATTGTATTTCTGTTCTGATAAAAACTTAATACACGGCTACGCCACTATGTATAATACAAGGTAAAACATAATTATGGAAAATAACTAAACTAGGAGCTAATCCCTTTTGATTTGATTTTTGCAGGATTTGAGGAATCTATTTTTGGGCTAGGATTTGGCTAACACTCCCCCTCAAGTTGAGTGGTATGGTCACCAACACACAACTTGTCGAGTATGTTTACAAAATTCTTCGAAGGCACAGCTTTAGTAAGGATATCTGCCAACTGATTCTCTGACCGGATAAACGGTAGCTCAATAATCCCAGCTTCAATCTTTTCTTTGATAAAGTGCCGATCCACCTCAACATGCTTTGTTCTGTCGTGCTGCACTGGATTTTCAGATATGCTGATTGCTGCCTTGTTGTCACAAAAAAGTTGAGAGGATCGGTCTAGTGTAAAACCGATTTCCCTTAACAGTTTTCTGAGCCACAGAATTTCGGTTAGACCACTCTTAATTCCCCTGAATTCTGCCTCAGCACTCGAGAGGGCTACCACTTTCTGTTTCTTACTCCTCCATGTTACAAGATTCCCACCAACAAAGGTGAAATACCCTGCTGTGGACCTTCTATCTACGGGATTACCGGCCCAGTCCGCATCAGTGTAGCCATATATTTCAGTGTGCCCTTGTTTCCCAAATTGAAGGCCATATCCCACAGTCCCTTTGAGATATCTCACAATCCTCAGGGCTGCTTCTAGGTGATCCGGCTGTGGCTGGTGCATAAACTGACTAACAACTCCTACTGCGTACGCAATATCTGGTCTGGTATGGGATAGATAAATCAGCTTACCTACCAGCCGTTGATACTGTTCTCTGTCTGTAGAGTTAACACCTTCTTTGATCTGAAGTTTGTGATTAACAACAATGGGTGTGTCTGCTGGTCTACAATCCACCATTCCTGTCTCTGCCAAAAGATCAAGAGTATATTTTTTCTGACATATAAAAATCCCTCTTTTTGATCTGAGAACTTCGATGCCAAGAAAATATTTCAGAGCTCCCAAATCTTTCATCTCAAACTCAGTAAACAAACTCCTTTTCAGCTTCTCAATTTCCTCGGTATCACTACCAGTGATGATCATATCGTCGACATAGATAATCAAGCAGGTAACGAGATTACCTCGTGACTTAAGGAATAAGGTATGATCGGAATTGCTTTGTCTGAACCCATAGCTTCTCATTGCACCAGTGAATCTCCCAAACCACACCATTGGTGACTGTTTAAGCCCATACAGTGTCTTCCTCAACCTGCACACCTGTCCTTTCCCAAATCCAGACTCAAAACCAGGGGGTGCTTCCATATAGACTTCTTTCTTCAATTCCCCATGCAGGAAAGCGTTAGTGACATCAAACTGATGTAGAGGCCAGTCTTGATTTGCTGCAATAGAGAAAAGCACTCTAACTGTGTTCATTTTTGCAACTGGGGAGAAGGTCTCTGAATAATCGACTCCGTAGGTTTGTGTGTATCCTTTAGCTACAAGGCGAGCCTTGTATCTTTCAATAGATCCATCTGGTTTCCTCTTGATTGTAAAGACCCATCTGCATCCCACAGGTTTTTTTTCTCGAGGGAGGTGACAAATTTCCCACGTTTTATTTCGATTCAAGGCATCCATTTCTTTCTTCATCGCATCAGTCCATTGTCTTGACTGAAATGCTTCTTCTGCTGTTCTTCGAATCTCTTCTTCTCCATACAAGGCAACTTGGAATGCTTTTGCCTCTTTTGAAAGTCTCCCTTGAGCAATATTTCCTATTGGATATCTGGTTTTTTTTGTGATTCTTTCTGGCGAGTATCGTTTGGGAGGGACTCCCCTATTGCTTCTGGGCGGCAAAACATACCGCCCAGTATCTTCCACTATCTGTTCTCCAGTATCTTCATGTTCTTCTCCAGTATTTTCCACTATCTGTTCACTGTTCTCTAATAAATGACGGTTAGGAGAACTAGGAATATCAGAAACATCAAAACTTTCAATATCTCTTACCTCGGATATCAAGTTGGGAAGAGTTCCTTGGATCGGTACACTTAGTTCCGTGGACTGTGAAGATGGTTCTGAAGTCTGCTCAGCGGAGCTGCTATCTGTCTCGGTTGGAACCACATCAGGTGAGGAGCTTGGATTTGGCAACCAGCTTAGTGGGTCAATGACACTCTCCCCCTGACGACTAAGATGGTGATGATAAAAAAAACTCAGACTCAAGAAAGTCACAGTTCATAGTGGTGAACATGCGACGAGATTTGGGATCGTAACACCGATACCCCTTTTTGTTGATACCATATCCAACAAAAACACATTTGACGGCACAAGGGTCGAGCTTGGATCGTTCGTGTTTAGGTATGTGAACAAACACAGAACATCCAAAAACTCGGGGTGGAAGGGTAAGAGAGGAAGGGACATTGGTTTTCTTAGAGAGACAGGTGAGCGGGGTTTGGAGATTTAGGCTTCGGGTAGGAAGTCGGTTTAGAAGGTAAACGGCAGTAGCAATGGCTTCAGGCCAGAAATGACTGGGAACACGTGACTCAATAAGAAGGGCCCGTGTGATCTCAAGAATGATCCGATTTTTCCTTTCAGCGACGCCATTTTGTTCCGGAGTGTGAGGACAAGTGGTTTGGTGAATCATCCCGTTTGTATGGAAAAATTGGGTCATGGAAGAATTGACAAATTCGCCCCCGTTATCTGATCTTAGGATCTGGAGAGTGGTATGGAATTGACGTTTGATCATTGCATAAAATAGGGTGAATTTAGAAAAAACTTCGGATTTGTGCCGCAAAAAATAAACCCATGTCATACGAGAATGATCATCAACAAATATTAAAAAATATTTAAATCCCTGACCTCCCACAATAGGTGCAGGGCCCCAAACATCAGTATGAACTAGAGAAAAACAGGTCTCAACACGAGAATGAGAAGGTCGAAAAGTTTGTCTGTGGCTTTTGGCCAAAACACATGTCTCACAAAATAGGTTTTTTGAACTAAACAAGGTAGGAAATAAAAGTTTAAGGTAACCCGTAGAGGGATGCCCAAGCCGTTGGTGCCAAAGCCAAGCATCCTGTGTAGTAGTTCCGTGAGCCAGCATTGCAGTGCCTTGTTGAGAGATTTCATCCACATAATACAGCCCACGACGTTCAGTGCCACGCCCAATGATCTCCCCCGTCCGGATATCCTGTAATAGACAGAAAGTGGGATGCATTAGAACAGTGCAATTGAGTTCTTTAGTAACATGACTGATGGAGAGCAATTTATGGGATAATTCAGGAACATGTAAACAATTGGAGATAGTCAAAGTGGGAGAAATAGCCACTGTTCCAGCTCCTGCAACAGGAGTGAGAGCACCATTTGCCGTCTGAACATGAGTTTTTTGAGGTGGAGATGAAGTACAAAGATCAGACGCATCGTATGTCATCGTGTCTGTAGCTCCACAGTCGAAAATCCAAGTAGCACTTTTATTTGAACTTGTATTACTTGCGGTGGACACATATGCAGTGGGTTTATTATTATTAAAACACGGATGGTGGGCATTAGTCTTGAAAAAGACCGACCCTTTACCTTCACTGTACCCTTCTCCTTCCACAGAAAAAACCCTAGCCGCCGAGTTTTCCATTTCCGCCGCACCTGCTGCCCGACTGTCGTGGCTGTGTTCGCCTCTGTCACTGTGGGTGCCGGCGACCGCCGTGTTGCCCACCCCGGTGATATTGCTACCGATTGATTTGTCTCCTAATCTGCGACCGTCATTTTTTGTCTTGTGATTATCTTCCCACCAATCTGGGTAGCCCACAAGCCTGAAGCACGATTCTTTCGTGTGCTTTGACATCCCACAGTGTGAGCACTTCAGTTTGGATTTATCGATTTTTACTCATTCTCGGAATGATGCGCCGGCGTTCTTCGACGGCGGAACTGACCGATTGGAGGGTCGATATCCCCGTGCTGCCATGCCCAGAGCCTCCTCCGATTGGGAAACGGTGGCAGTTGAGAATCCACTCCCAATTTCGTGATCTGGTATCCCGGTACTTTCGCTGTCGGATCCCCAGATACCCCTCCTTGCCGCCCCTCGTCGGAGAAGGGCATAGGCAGCTTCCACATTCGGCAAAGGCTCCATCTTCAAGATGTCCCGTCGTTCAGGTTCGTACCTTTCACTAACTCCGGCGAGAAGTTGAAACAACCGGTTCTCTGATTGGATTCGATTGTATGTACGTATGTCTTTTTCACATTCCATGGGATTTGATTGACTCTCATCTATCTCTGCCCATAAGCGTTGAAGATTACTATAGAAATTTTCAATAGTCCCCTGCCCCTGTTTGAGACTATTAGCCTTGATCGTAAGTTCGAAAATTTGAGCAGCATCACGGCCGACACTGTAGGTTGTCGCCAGTCCCTTCCAAAGTCCTTGTGCTGTCTTATATTGTACGTAATTGCTTGCTAATTTGGGCTCCATGTTTTGGATAATCCAGGAGATGACGGTGAGGTCGTTTTGGTACCATTTGTGGTATGTTGGATCTGTCGATTCGGGGGGAGGATGATGGCCTGTGATGTGATTGAGGCAACCCCTCCCTCCGATCGCGAGATGCATCATTCGAGACCAAAGGGAGTAGTTAAACTCGTTCAATTTGATGCTGACGGTAACAGATTGACTCTGGTTGGTTTCTGTTGATTGAATGTCGGAGTTTGGTTGGTTGAACTGCCGGAAGAGGGCTGCTAGTTGTTGTGCCAGAGCCTCGGCTCCGAGCAGTGGCGTCTGGGTGCTCATCTGGTTTTCCTCTTCACCGGCCATGGTGAACAGGTTTGTATTGGTAGATGATGACGCAGAACAGCAGGATCCGTTTAAGGACCGCTACTGCTCTGATACCATGATGAATAAGCGATTTTAGACATAATTGAAAAGCTTTCAAGATGTGTTAAGATTGTATTTATGTTCTGATAAAAACTTAATACACGGCTACGCCACTATGTATAATACAAGGTAAAACATAATTATGGAAAATAACTAAACTAGGAGCTAATCCCTTTTGATTTGATTTTTGCAGGATTTGAGGAATCTATTTTTGGGCTAGGATTTGGCTAACACTATCACACAAAGCCGAGAGATTGGAGAGAATTTAATTTATTAAAAAAAAAATTAAGACCCTAAATATTGTGAGGTCCTGTGCGAAGACTCACCTTGCATACCTTATTAGACGGTCTTGGTGATTGGAAAGTAGTTGCTGGCGGCTCGATGTGGATAAACGACGGAGGCGGTTCGATGTACTACAACCGCTGCTGTTCAATATAGCCAAACTCGGTGTCGACATATTTCTAGATGGTCTCTCAAGAGATGGCATGTCGTATTAATCATGTTGTCCGACGAAAGAAGAAGCAGAGATGGTGTAAAGTGAAGTCGTGAAGAGTTGCTGTTTGCGTAAAGAAAGAAGAGGGAGAGAGAGATTTGGATATTTTATTTTTAATCTCTATTTATGTTGCAAGTGGGCTTTAATTAATCAAGAGAGAAATGGTCCTTAATTAATTAATAAGAGATGGTGGGGGAGAGTTGGTTTAGATCTAATTTCATGCAATATAATAACAATGGGAAGGTCTCTTGTACACTTAGGTAATGTTTGGTACATTGGTACGGATATATCCATATTAATAAAATTTAGATTGCTTTAAAAGATAATTGCGTATTAGCTATTTTAATTGTGTGTTTGGTTATTAAGATAAATATACTAGATTGCTTCACACATCTGTTTGGTACATTGTTTTATTTGGTAGACTGAGGGGGGCGTCGGATATCTTGTCTAGAAACTGTAACCGAGGAGGCGTCGGATACACTATCCAACCAAATCAGTAAATTACATCACGGGCCTCGTGTTAGGACAAGGCCTCGCGTGAACAAGCATTGGCTACCAAACACACGATTCTTGCTGGATACCTTTACTAATATGTCTTTATTCAGGCTACCAAACATTACCTAAGTGTACATTGAAGTTAGTGTCAGGCGGGCGCGTGCGTGTCACGCACCCGTCATTTTTTTTTGGGCTGATTTTCAGTTTTTTTTTTCGATTTTCGATTTTTTTTGTTGTTTTCTTACCATAAATTTATATCCTAAAATAAAGTTAGTGAATTTTAAAATTCAAATGAATTAATTTAATTTATTTGAAATCAATATGAATTTATATCATAAAATGGAATTATTAAACTTTTAAAAATACAAAATAAACCCCTAAAAACACCCCAAAAAACACACAAAATAAACCCCTAAAAACACCTCTAAAAAATCTTAAAACACACAAAATAAACCCCTAAAAACACAAAATACATCCCTAAAAACACCCAAAAAATACTAAATCCTAAAAACACTCCCCAAAAAATCCTAAAAAAAACTTAAAAAATCCCTAAACCCCAAACCCCTAAGCTCTAAACATTAATTGAGATGAAATAAACCATAATTTGAATTAAAGAAACTCGTATACGACAAGTTGCAGGCCCAATACTTTTTATGGTTACGGGTGATACTTTTTGTACTTCGGAATGATACTTTTCAGTATTAGGAATGATACTATTTCTGGCGAACTTTTTTTTTTTGAGAAGGGGGGTGGGCGGGCGGGTCGGATTAGGGTTGACCGGGGGTGGGCGGGCGGGTCGGATTAGGGTTGACCCGCGTGACCCGCCCTGTCTGATGGTCTGATTTTAAGAATTTTGATTTTCAAAGTCTGATATGAAACTCTGTGAATAACAATTCATTTTATTTTATGGCGTGTATATAGGACGGTCTATGCATACATAAATATTTATACATATATATATAGTGTGATTCACGTAAATATTGTATACATAGTTAGCATATTAAATGATTAATTAATAACATGTTTAACTTAATTAGATATGGTTTAGCATGCATCATGTCTATACTATATACTAAAACAAAGTAGTCTATCCTATTTTTGCCGCTCAAATTGCCCGCCCAAAATCATCCTCACCATGCATGGAAGAACAATTCATTAAAGCCTCTATTGTAAGATATTTCATATTTTTTTATTGAAAAATACAGATGTGACATATTAGTTGACTAACTATGTATGCCCATAATTCTGTCAGCCTAATCTATGACATCCCAGTTCAAAATTCTAATTTTAAACTTTTCTAGTACAAATTTTGAAATATATATTTTCGAATCCAGCATTATATTATATATAGATGTTGTATGCCAATTTTTTAAGTCCAAAAAAATGATTCAATTTTGTAAATTGCTATTCAATTTCTTCATCACTTTTTCGTCTTTCTTTGTTTTTTCTTCAAACTTAGAACAATAGTTTACTTTTCATGTTTTGTATTATATTTTTCAGATTTTAAATGCTCTTTTTTCTATATATTTATTGTAGGCATTTGAAGAAAAATATGGACTTGAAGATGCAGTGTGTGATTTGGTTGCAACAATTAAAGACAAATATAGAATTGAAAGTTGCGATCTGTTGATGCTTCACAAAGGTTAATGATATAAAACCAGAACCATCTCCCATGAACATGAGGCTACATAAATTTAAATAAAAAGTCAACATAAAAGAATAATTTTAATTTCACAATATCAGAAGAAATGTTGAATATTTCATTTTTCGCATTAATATTTATTGATTTTTGATAAGGATGTTTTTTTTTGTGTGTGTGATATATAGGGTGGTGTAGTCGCACGAAGATACAAGAAGATGAGTCATTAATAGAAAGCTCAACCCACAAAAGAGCAGACATCACAAATATCACTCATATAGTAAGCATATATCTTCTATTTTCTCTACCCAAAATTCATTATTGTAGATTTTCAGAAAATTAAATAGCATACGAAGTAATTCAATTTAGGAAAAAAGAGATGATAGTATACATTTATTTCAGTTCTCATCAAAAGTCAAATTTATATATACTCAAAATATTCATTGCCAATAGAAGAACGAAGAAGATCATGATGAGGGCTTCATCACTCTAACATTCTATGCTTCAAACAATCAAGGAGGCCTAGAAAATTTTAGGTAAATTTCAATTTACATTCTAAATTTTTTTAATCCGGAGTAGATTTGATTTATGATTTGATCATTAACGTAATATATTATTTAAAATAGACAGGTTCAAGCAAAACATATTATCTACTCCTGTTTTTGTTTTGAAATGTTACCAAACGTGTCTCTGCCAATGTTGTATGTCTTTACATAATCTTTATCCTCTTCTTTTAAAATAACAAATAATCTCTCCATGTTGTCTTTAATCTTCTTACTCTTCCTTCCCCCCATCCCCCAAAAAAAAAACTCTTCTTACTATTTTCAATTAAATTAAGAAATAGGTTGATTGCATAAACAAGAAATTGATACAAGATGGGAGCGGCGGATGTTGGGGAAGAAATGAGTGAGAAACCCTAGCCCTAAAGAAAGTATCTGCAAATTGAAAACTCACTCTGGCTAATGCTGATTATTTTTTATTCATTTTCTTTTCTTTAATGAAATTGGATTGGCCTTCAGGTTGAAAAAATAATCCTTTGTAATGTTCTTAAAAATCTGTATAAAAATTTATGAATTATACACACACACACACACACACACACACACATATATATATACATATATATATATACATTCGCTATTTTTTTAAGTAAAAAATAAACTAAAACTAAAAGAAATATATATATAATATGACTATATATATATAGGTATACATAATTTGTTACTAATTGTTATTAGTTTTTGTGGAAAGATGAATAACTTATTTAATAATATTTATTTATATAAAACAAGTTAGATATTACTATTACAAAATGTTCGTGTTTACTAAATTTATATTTTTTCCATACTCAACATTGATTTTTTTTTTAATAATTTTTATGTTCACATGTTTGTTTCATTCGGTATTTAAAATTTGTTATAGTACAACAGAAATACATCTTATTTAAAAATGAATAATTGTTACAAAAAAAAAGATAGATTATGTATGGAATTAGACATAGAATGATCACTAATGTTCGATCAGGTAACATCGCTCATATGACCACGCAACGCGTGGGGGTAATACTAGTTATTATAAAGCTAAAGATTTTCTCTCATGCATCAATTTACATCATGTTGCATATTTTATTAATTTAAAATAATTATTTATAGGCAAGGCGCCCCAGAACATAAATAATTAATCTCAAAAGTCAAAGTCAATGTGGAGTTTTATGTGGAGAATTGTATTATTATCCTCTCTATATATTTGTACAGGAGTTATGTGAAATTTCAATACAGAGTCTTCTAGACTATAAAGTACAGAGTCTTGTAGACTACAAAGTACAAAATCTTGTGGACTATAAAGTACGGAGTCTTTTAAACTATAAAGCACCGAGCCTAAAGCTGATGAAAAAGCACAAGTTACATGAATTAAATATTTTTCACATTTTTCTGTTAAATTTATAGTTTAGATAATAGTCATTCCCGCTGAGTTTAAAAGAACTCACCCCAATCTTTTATTTCCTTTCAGGCAAGATCTCAGGCGATGTGCAAGCAGACAAGATGTGATGATGGTGGTCAAATGGTCATGCACGATTAAATGAGATTTTTATTTTATTTTTGACTTTATTTATGTATTAAATGTCAATTTATGATAGAAACTTCCGCTGTATTAAGTAAATTATTTTATTAATAAAAAGCATGAGTAACGTGTTATTTTTCTATTAAAGGTGAAATTAGGGCGTTACAGTCGTACAATGAGAAAGTGAAGTACAAATTATGATTTAAACTCATGACACGTTTTATACAACCAATCTGGAAGCACAAAGATGTATCGTGACATAACAAGAAACATAAGGTGGACAAACATGGAAATGAAAGTGGCGTTGTTCTTCAAATGGCACATTGTGAGGCTTTATATTATCGGAGGTGTAGATCACCTCTACACTGGGATGAAGTCGAAAAAACAGAGACCTAAAATAGTGCGAACAACAGAGAAAACTGCTAATAAAATAAAATGATTGATCAGAGAAGCAAAAGATAGAAATGAATCTTGTACGGACAAACTCCAGAGGAATTTATATTTTTGAAATTAGGAATAAATTATTTCATAAATTATCTTTTTTAAGAGAATAACTAGATGATATATATAACGTATTTCATGAGTTGATGTTTTAAAATATTTGTTTAACCCAAATCATATTGCTCAAAAGGAAATTATAGAAGTAAATCTATACCTTACTTATCAACCAACACCGGAGGTGATCCTTGATCAAAAAATTCACAGAATACGATATGGTACTAAAATTTACAGGTACGTAAATTTCGGGACGAAATTCTTTTAAAAAACAAGGATGTAATACCTCAAAACCTTGTAATATGACCATATTAGGTAGTTGGGTCTTTTTGTTACAGGATTGGAACTATTAACTGAGATTCCAACTTACTTTATTGGAATTAACTCAATATTAAATAATAAAATCCCAATCATTAATGATTTTCAGCTTCTGGGTTTTACAGTCCAACTCCAAATAAATATAAATATCAATTTCTCATTTAATATTTTGATGCAACTCCCGTTCAAACAAGAGACCAACCACTTCTGATACAACTCCCATTCAAACAAGAGACCAACCACCCCCCCCCCCCCTCCTCTCTCTCTCTCTCTCTCTCTCTCTCTCTCTCTCTCCTCTCTCTCTCTCTCTTTCCATTAATTTCTGGCGAGGTGGCCGATGGCAGAACGCCGCCGCTAGAGCGTTGTCCGCTCTTGCTGGAATCTCTATTTTCTGGTAAAAATTTTTTCCCAAAAAGATGTTTTAAAATCCTTTTTTATTTTATTTTATGAGCAATGAAACAAATTAAGTATGGAAATGAAGGTCAAAATGGCCTGAAAAAGCCACCTTGGCCGCACATTGATCCATCTTCAGTAAGTTTTTTCTGATGGTCGGATCCAACATGTAGTTACATTAATATGTTTGTCTCTTCCTTTATCTTTTGCCCCTGGTTAATTTAAAATTTATGGAGATTTGTATATTCAATTTCGAACTTGGTCTCAAAGAGCTTTAATATTGAAAAAATTCTTAAATCCTCTATTGTTAGTTGTTTTTAATTATTCTTGGAAATATTGTATATTTTTCTCCTAAATAAGTAGATAAAATGATTGCATGTGAATCAAAATAAAAAAAAATTGTGAATGTGCGTGCAACGAAGTCGATGAAATTTTTAGGAAAGAGATGGATTTGAAATGAATTTGTGCATGCATGCATGAGTGTGTACAAATGGGTTTGGTTGTGGGAGTGAAGAAAGAAACACTTGTTTTAATGCTTTGTCTTTATTGGTGTATGTATAGTAGAAGAGAGAAGTTTGACTTTAAAATGAGTTTGTTTTGTTTTGGTTGTGTGTGTAACGAAAGGTGGAGAGAAAGAGTAGTTTGGTTATTAAATTATTTTAATGATTAATAGATGAGAAAAGAAACATGTTTTGATATTTAATTTGAAATTTGAGCATGTCTAGACAGTAGGTCTTGAGAGTTTCTGAGGAGAGAGAGGAATCGGTTTTAATTTTCTCAAATTTGTGTAGTTATGTGACTTGTCTTCTTGAATTAGATGTAAGTTTAATTTAGTTTTTCTTTCATTATTTTAAGTTTTACATAATTAAGGTTTTTAAAGGTGAATAAAATAATCATAGCTTTATTATGAGGAGTGTTACAATTATCTTTTAGATATATTGGATAATTTAATTTATTATTAGAGTTTATTCTTAACATGTTTTAAATGATTAAGATTACAATTGTGCGTTTTGAGTCAATTTAAATATATCTAACTTTCGAGAGTTGTCTGTTTGAACTCCCCAAATTTTGAGAACTCGTTCCTTAAGCCTAAGCTTACCTTATTTTATAGTTTTAGGGTATAGAACGATAATGATAGGCAGTTCTTCTTTTGTAAGCCGGAATTCGAGATCTCAGACTTAGAATTTGCAGGACACGTGTAAAGCTTCCTCTACATTAGCTATAAGGTAGGTTTTGCTAACTAAAACCTATGTTTTAAAAAAAAATAGTCCATATATGGTTTGTGACTGTTTTCGCTCAACGTGGATATGACTTGTGCTGCATGATGAATTTGGCATTGTCAATTATATTGAAAGATAGTTATGTGATCAAATATAGTTTGTATCCATACATGGTTAATTGAGAGCATTGACTTTGAAATAAATATTCTTAAGTGATACACTGAGTTTTTACACTGTTTTTGGTACACTTTTGTGTCGTGTTTTGTATGTCTTAAGTGTGTTTTATCTCAGTTTATTCGAGTTTCCTGAGTTTTTGGGAGTTGGTCGTGCTTGACGTATTTTGCAGGTTTGTTCGTCAATTTTGGATTCTTTAAAGGACTTAAGTGAATGTGGAGTCCCAAGAGAGTACATGAAGAGATTGGTCGAGAAAACGGGACAAAATAAGCCGTGAAGAAAATCGCGAGCTTGGACCCGCAACCCGATCGCGACTGCAGGGTCGCGAGTCACCCCAAGGTGATCACTGCAATGTCGCGACAGAGGAGGGGTGCAGAAGAAGGAAATTCACGACCCGGGTCGCGAATAAGGTGGAGACAGTGAATTTCACGCCACGTGGCACCACGTCATGCCACGTGGATTCGCGGGCGAGAGGGTCGCGGCTCTGGTCGCGAACGAAGCGGGCTTTTTCCGATTTTCCACTGTATTTTTGGGCTTTTTCTTAACTTGGTATATAAGGACTCTTTTTGGGCGAAAATTAGGGACGAATTCGAAGACCCTAAGATTGAAGCAGAGATTTTGCTGAGGAGAAAAGGCATCACGAAGAACAAGACAAAGGATTTCAAGCAAGTCAAGATTAGAGGCAGATTTAATCTTCCGGGTTTTATTTATTTTAATTCTTGTTAAGCCATGAACATCCAGAATTTTATTTCTTTTGTTTATTTCATTATGAACAACCAAATCCTAGTATTCTGGGGTTGACTCATGATTCATTTATGAAATCTTATTATTAATTCCAATTTTATGTCTATGATTTTTATTACACTTTAATTATTCTTGGGTTGTATTTATTTATGTCAATTGATTGGCCATTAATTGATGTAATTTGTTGTGTTGATTCATAAATCGAGTAAAGAGTTTCGACACTAGAACATAATAATTAACTTAGTAATTAACAACACTCGAGAGAGTTGAATTACTGGTGACAGCATTTAAAACCACGGATCATTTAGGAGTTGCATTTTAGATAATAAATGGAGACATTATTATTTATAATGTAATCTACGTTCTTAATTCTTTGAGAAGAGGTTCTGAATAGCTAAGTGGTTGCTCTAGTGTGATTGAAATCCCAGCATAGGCATAATTATTGGATTAGTTAATAAGATGGATTATTTGATGATTGTTCAATCCTAGAATACACACTTCTTTCTTATATTTTTCTCTACAACTTTATCTGCTGTTGAATCTTAGTTTTGTGAGTTATTTATTTATTTTATTTCATTTGTTTAAAATCTTTAATTTTGGGTAGTCTAGATAGCAGAGTTAGCATAGATAGAATAACTAGTAATTAGAATTTAAGCCTTTGTGGATTCGACCTTGTTCGCCATTATACTATAAACCTCGCTGTACACTTGCAGTTTAGATGGAATTAAAATATCGAACATTAAGCGGACTGACATAGAAATTAATATTGAATTGTTCGCTTTCTAATAAATATTTTTAAGTGCATTGACATAAGAATGAATATTGAATTGTTCGCTTTTGAATAAATATTCTTAAGTGCATAGGCATTAGAATGAATATTGATTTATCAGCTTTTGAATAAATATTCTTAAACGCATTGACATTATTATATATATTAAATTATTGGTTTTTGATATGATACATCTTTACATGTGTGGACAAATACTATAAGCCCACTGAGTGTTTTCTGGCACTCAGTCCCTGTTTTCTAAAATATTTTTCAGGTACAAGATTATGCAAGTAGCTGACGTGGACATATGGGTTCTTGAAAGTTTTGACTACATCGTAAATTGTATTTTGAATGTTGAATGTTGACTTTGTCAATGTTTTATCGTATTATACTTCCGCTGAATGTTTTGAATATTTAAGAATATTAAAATCTTACATGTTCCTCCGTTAATTTGGACTCGTTCAAATATTAGACTTTTAACATTGACTAGTCATTTGTGAAATATGTTTGTGATTGGTTTATTTTATTTTTAATGAACTTACCCTTTAAAGGTGAAATGGTTATGAAATTAGAGACTTTATTTAATCTTGTGTTAGTACCTCGGATTTTCGGAGAGTATTACAGTTTCACTATCAAATTTATTATTATTTTTTTCATTTTTCTCCAATTTCAATTTATTGTGCTTTAGTTTACTTTTACAATTACATATTAATTAGGGTTGATTTTATTCAATAACGGTTAATTTATAATAATTTAATTATCATTTTTTAGCATTTTTTTAATATTTATTATTGTTATGGCAAAAAAATGATTTGACCAATTAATGCTAGTGTAGGTCGGTCCAATGAAATCATTTACCTCTAACCCACCAATAAAACTTAGGGCATCTCCAATGGTCAGGAACATGTTGACTTGGCACCTAATATATTCCAGCTTTTGAGAACTTTTCCATTGTGAGCAAGGAATTGTTGGTCGAGGAAGTTTGATAGAGAAGTGCTGCAAACACCTAGGAATATTTGATTTTAGGCAAGTGGAAAATGAGAAGGTGTGAAACACTCTTTTTCTTTGCTAGCTAAAAAAGATGCGCGTGTGTACAATTGAGAGTGGGTTGGGGGTGGGCACACATTGTAACGCCCCAAACTACTCTGCTTGACCACGCCACTTAACATACCATTTACTTACTTATATTTGTGTGATTATATTAAATTGAGCGGAAGCCAAGGTCAAATAGCATGAAAGGGCATGACATCATAATCCTCACAATAAATTTTTTCACAATTATAACATGCAACCTATCGGATCTAATTTGTCACACAACATAGTATTAAGTAGAAGCATCGTATAAGCCCATCCACACAATCATACAATCATCTAACCTATCGGGCTCATAGGTTCTTCACAACCCGCCCGCCTAGCACTCTAGTTTAGCCATCATAGTATAAGGGTTCAACGATATATGTAATTTGCACGTAGAAGGCTCCAAGATCGAATGACCCGCCTTTAAAATGTTTTGCATAATATGTATATCAAGTGAAATACAACATATCTACAAAATATGTCTAGTCCCATCCCCAATGATCATTGATCATAAAGACAAAAGAAGAGTGATCAATGAAATAATAATAATATGAGTATTTCAAAAGAAGAGCATGCAAAAGTCTACACAAGCTTGTGGGGGTTCTCTTGTGTTCACAACGCTCCTATTCGAGCCTCAACTCCTCAAACTGAAATTCATTAAATTAATGGGGTGAGTATTTAACAACATACTCAATGGGGAAACACTGTAAACAGTTATAGCCAATTGCACAAGTGAAAATATAACATATGAAAATTTCTTTACTTTGTGGAGACTAGTCTCAACCCCGTAGGGTCCAAACATCATGATACCCCTGTTAATGAACGTCTTAGCCTCGTAGGGATGCCCGCAGGCTTATTATCCCCCAAGGAGGACATTAACAAGTCTATATCGATCCCGTAGAACCTCTTTGTCAACCCCGAAGGATCTCTAAATTTCCCCGAAGGGTCTCATTTATATCACCGGTCCGAAGACCCTGCATACTTATACAATCAAAGCACAACAATAATTAACTTTACACGTGTTCACAGTTTAGAGTAACCCCACCTTACGAGATGCTTTCAAAATCCATTCAACCTTGAAATACTCCTTTGCCGTGCATAGGTTGTCCACCTCGAACCCCAATACGTCGCCTAGCACCTTTAAATCCCCTTTTCATTTTAGGCGTTGAGTTATACAATTATTTCATAATTTTGACCAACACATGCTATACATGCTTTAAGGTTTTTCATACATATCCACATACACAACCATGGATATACAAGCTCATACTATGATTTTAGACTCAAAATACACATTAAAACTCTTTGAGGCATTTAACCGAGCACGTTACGTGCACCCATTTAAACCACAAGAACATGACTCAATTTAAATCCTTTAAACCCATAATTCCAAACACAAGAACCTCCACCATAGGGCTCTAACATACATGAAAATCAACTCCATACAACCATCACAACACCTCCAACCAAATACCAACATAACTAGGGAAATTAGGGCAAAATATCACAACTCTAGCAACAATGAACCATAGGAATTCAATATAATTACACATATGGCTTCAAGGAGGTAAATAAACCATATGTTCAAGATATCAAGGCAAGAGGATCAATAAAATCAAAAACCCTAATTTTTGGATACAAACCTTAGGTTCAAATCAACATGGAAATGGTGCTTAAGCACCAAGAAGAAGAGGGTATGAAGTTATCTTGGTTGATGGATGATGATGAGAGAATCCACTCCAAAACTTGAAGTATTTCTTGAGAGGATTGGGAGGAAAATCGCCCAAGTTGAAAGAAGAAATGAAGATGAATGAGTGAAGTGTAGTATTTAAAGGATGGAATTTCTGAAGCGAGGCACGACCTATGGGGTCGCGCCCAGAGGCCGCGTTCGAGCTGAAGAAAAATGGCTCTCTAAAGTGGAGACACGCGATTCAACCAGTCGCGCCTCAAGGTCGTGTTGCAGAGGGCTCGGCACGTGACTTGAAGGGGGGTCATGCCTCTCGGTCGTGTTGCAGACTCGATCGATTGCTATTTTTCGAAAGACATTTCCAACTCTATTTAAATTTCAAAACACATTTAATATATATCGAAAGACCCCCGATCAACTCAGCGTTAGGGTGTTCAAGGTATGGCAAAATAAAATCAAGTGTAATCACATTCATTATCATATAACTCGACATCTTTTGTAATAAAAATTCAAACTGTATTATACACTCAGTATAATATCATCGTGCTATGACATATCAGCTCGAGTGGAACAACCTGCATTAAAGCAACGGCATAAAATACGAACATACCATCATAATTAATATTCAAACAATATTAATTCAAAATCATTTACCAAAATTATAATTTAGCAAAAAGGGTCGGGGTATCACACACATGTGGGTCCTTACCTGCAAAAGGCGTGCTGCTATGTTTTATTTCTGCTTTTTAGTATTTATTTTTTATTTTTTTTATTATTATTGTATGTGTACATATGTATTTATTTTGGTAGGAATTTTAATTTTGATGTGACGATTACGTGACAATAAAATACCTGAAAATGGAAAAATATTATTGGAGATGCTCTTAAAACACTACTAGGTTTCTAGCCTAAAAGAAATCCTACTAAGTCAAAGTCAAAGTCAAAAATCTGAATTGGACCAAGTCATAAGGGAGTACCGAGCCTCTAAGGAGAGAAGCCTACGAATTGGGTCAGACAACGGGAAGAGTGTATATTTCAGATACTTCATGAAAATACAAGAGATCATCATCGTCATCATCATCATCTCTAATTGCTTTAAATTTGCATTTCTAAATCTTGTTCTGAAATTTGATATTTCATGAAATTTGATGAAATTTATAGGAGATTTTAAAGATTTAGATTGGGAAATTAGGGTGATTAGTGGCAGTAGTAGAAGTTATTGAAGTAGTTAAGTTGATGATGATGAAAGCACAATAAAGTTTTAGAATAAATTGTAAAAATTAGGAAGGTGATTCCGATTAGTAGGTATATAATAAATATGAGGAGTTTTATTTGGGTAAAGCTTTTTCTATAAGTGGTTATTAGCTCGTCGCCCGACGAATTTGGGCGGTGGGGTTTAGTCATTGAGCTAGAGTCCAGTTTAGGTTGATACTCTAGCTCCTGAAATTTAATTATCTGACTTGGGTGTCAGAGAGTGAGCGAACGCCACCTCTCCAGTATTATTTGCCCTAACACTTTTGGTTTGTCTATGCAAATCATTGGTGTCTGAACTCCAAACGAATTTAATTGTAGATTTTTGCATCTACAATTATTAGAGTTGATTATTTCATAATTATGTTTTAAATTTTTAAATCTGATTTCTTTTTGTTGATAAATGTGGAATGTGATCTATTATGTTATCATTAGATTGTATTTCTATAACAATCCTTATTAAAAATCATAAATTTTATATTAAAATATGGAATGAAATTCAAATATTGTAACATAAAAGTCGAATAAATTTCCTAAAGATCATAGATTAAAAATCATTGAGGTGTTTCTAGCCTATACGATTATGGGCCACACGTCCACATTAATCAAAATAAATTTTGGAACATTTAAATAATCAATATAAGAAATGAATTTTTGGTGATTCTATAATAGCCCCCTTTTTTTCCTCAATAGTACATTAACTTCTTTTCTTTTAATATATGGGCTACTATAATGAGAAAACAAAAGGGTTATGTATAGAATCACCCATGGAATTTCTATTGAAATACTTTTCGCCAATTTCTTCACAATGGACTTCTAGGGGCACAGTCATTGAAAATTCCATTTATAAATCAACATATTTCCACAAATCTTACAATTGTACTTTTATGATGTAACGTCATCACATCACTATATAAACTGAAATTGTTCATTTTGAAATTGCACTATTAATCTCCCTGGCCTAGATGTAGACGGACATTGAGAAGAATACAAGAACACAAACCCGTTGATTCTAACGAGTGATGGAAATTCGAACAAACAATGAAATATGCCCTAAAACTTTATTGATCAATAACATTTAGCACACCTTTAGTGACAATCTAACTTTATCTATTTATAATATATGAGAAAGTTGGAAAATAAAATATATATATATATATATAATTCTGATTTTAATAAGTTATAAATTAAATAAATAATAAAATATATAAAAACTGAAAAATGATGTCAAAATGTAATCTTGATCTCTTTATCAATAATATATATTCCTAAAATTCGTTGTCTCAAATATGGTGAAAAATAAAAAACATGCGCAAAGTTATAGACAATATTGTAGTCAGTGTTATTCACTTTACTGACAATATTGTCACATGAATTTTTAGAACAGTTTGCACGAAAATAACTTTAAAACACAAGCAGAAATATCTTGTGAAAAACGTCAACGTGCAGATAATAGAGTTGATGTTGAAGCTAGTGTAACCACTATGCCTTCAACATGCAGCGGAAATTTAATGAACAACTTGCACAAAAATTAATTTTAATGCGAAATTCACTATCACAAGTGATAAAATACAACACAGATGTTGTCTCAATTCATCTCTAAAACACTATCTAACATCAAGATAGCTAAACAATGTATCTACTCAAAGAACTACTAACATCCAATCTAATTAGTACCTATATACACAACTAAGATAAAACCTATCTATAGTTGATCCAGACAATAGATATGATGTCGAGTTGAATGTTGACGAAACTCTAATAGACATATATGCAAGCTTCAGATTTTCTCACTACTCAAGATGAAATTTTCTCTGCTTGCATGAATTATTTCAAGTCTAAGGAGACCTTAAATACTACCCATATCTTGCTCCAACAGTTGCCCACGAACACCTCAAATGTGCCTTGAATCAACCGCTTTCAACTCCCCATTTTTGTAATGTTCTTGAGCTAATCGCTTCCCACTATGTGCTTCACACATTCTTCAATATCATGCAATAATCGCAATTACTCCAGTCAGCCCACGTTTACCAGCAGTGGTTAGTGATAAGATAGGAAGAGAATATCATGATTCCTAGAAAATAGGAATCGACTTTGACTGATTCAAAGTGAGATTCATTCCATGATTTAAAACTGATTTAATCCACAAATAAATCCCTAATTACGTGGAAATAATTAGTGATAAATATCACAAAATAATTAATCAGATCAATTTAAAATAAATTGATCTTAAAATTTAGGAAATGATAAGAATATCAGAACAGACTGATGTTACGGAAAAGACGGAACAACATTAGATGCAACATTAACTTCAATGTCAAATCTTTTGCAACTGTTACCAGCTAACCACTTTCACATGATCTATAGAATTAAGGAAGCTGCAACAGCATTCCCACGTTCAGTACTTGCAAGGTGGTTAGACAAAGTGGCGAAGGGAAAAAAGTGGTTCCTTAAAAGTAGGAACTAATTTTGACCATTTCAAAACCAAGTTTATCCACTATCTTAACCACCTATATCCACTATTTTAAATTCGAATTTCATGAATATATTTAATTAAGATAGACAAATTAATTGGATTAATTTAAAAATAATTAATCCTAAAAATTAGGAAAGGATAAGATTAATATACTTGATGTTTCGATCAATGTTGTAGGAATGTTGTTACACATTGTATGTAACATCAAAGACAATGTTATCAACAGTGTTGACAACATCTGATGTAGCACCATTCCTAACATATATAACATAAAAAATACTATATATATATATATTTGCTTTTTATATAAACTTCAACATGAATTTGACATAATCTTGATTTTTTTAAAATTATTGTTACATTTTTTAAATGATTAATTATATAAGAAGGAAATGTCACAACTATATTTCTTTAAATTATATCTTTAAATTTCTATGATTTGTTATTAATCTATTAAAATCTTGTAGCTAGAAAGAATAAAATAAAACCACAATAAAAAATTATACGACTAAAAATTTAAAGAAATTAATGTATATCACAATTTTTTTTACATTGCATGATGTATATACATATATATGTGTATACATATATATTCACAATAATTTAATTATGTATATAATGTATTATATGACTTTACATCATATTCAACATAAGCAATATTAACAAAATATAATATAAAATTTATGTTTTATTTTACAAAATTTTACATGAAACTCTATTTTATATTATATTATATTTTGTGTGTGTGTGTGTGTATCACATAATGAAAAACATAACAATTATAATACATATATATATATATATATTATAATATAGAGATATGAATATAAATCATGTTTGGTACAGTGGTGATCTGTGCACAATTTGTAATGTTGGTTGTGGAGGGGGTTAGGCTCGCGTGGGTGCTTAAGAGCTCATAAAAATATATTTGTTCTTCTTTCAACATTTTTTATAATTCCCACAGGTCCAACCCACTGGAATGCCCATGGAAATCCCGTTGGATTTTGATTATTCCACCGGCCCATTTTCCTACAGACTGGAGCCGCTGGAATGTGATTTTTCTTGTAGTGGTTCATTCGTGCAAACTGTTAGAGCATCTCCAATGCTAAGCACCTATTTGGTGCAGATTCTGCACCAAATAGGTGTAATTTCAACACCAATTTTTTTTACAGCTCCAATACTCAGCACCAAATTTTACACCAAATAAGAATATTCTCTTAAAGATTCCATTTTATTTTATAATTTAAATATGAATATACTTAATGATTTATTATTTTTTTTAAATGATGATTATCCAAAACTAATAATACAAATTAGAATCATACAAAAAAAGAAACCAAATTGGGATCATACAAAAAAGAAACCACTCTTGAATCTCAATCGTCTCCTCATCAAGGAGAATGTTCACAATTGAATCAATTCGGAGGTGAAGGACATGGGTTTGAGAATTCTTCAAATGATTTCGGTCAATATTAAAATTATCTTAAAGGATCTAGAAATGATTTGTAATGTGTTTTTTCAAGTAGTTTTAGTTATTTGTATTGTGTTTTTAAGTTAATTTTTAGTAATTTGTAATATGTGGGACTTCATTCTATCCATTATGTTTAATTAATTGTGTTTTTATTGAAATTATTTATTTATTTAGATGATTTATAATTTAAATTAAGTGAATATATAATTTATAAATTAAATTAAATTTATTAAATAATCTATTTAATAATGATTTTAAATAATAAAATAATTCATTAAATGTTGTGGGACCCATCAGCACCAATTTGGTGCAGCACCAATTTCTATCCCAAATTTGGGGTAGGATTTGGTGCTGCACCAATTTGGTGCAGGATTTGGGACAGCATCGGAGTAGATTTCTGCACTAAATTGGTGTTTTAGTCCAACATTGGAGTTGGCCTTAGGGCCCTCATTTAGCACTAAGTGTTTTGGTTGTCATATTTCTTATGGAAAATTAAGAACACATATGTTTTTGTTTTTCATGTATTGAAGACCATGTTTTGGACATGATTTGAGAACACTCCGCTGCCAATCTTATTGAAGATCAAAGAATGTACTGATTAAGTGTTATGCACATGATCATGCACATGGTTGTCCAGAAGGTACCAAAGATGTGAGTTCTATTCAAGGAAGAATCTAACTAAGGATCTCTGAGACCAACAAGGAAAGTTTCCTTATTGAAGTTGATTAGGATTAAGACAGCTGATTACCTTGTTTAAGCTATATCATGTTGTTATAAATAGTATGTGAACCAGATTAGTTAGGAGTGTGGTGGTCGTATGCACAAGTATTGATTAGAGAGTCTAAAAGACTTCAAGTTTGAAGCATTAGTATTTAGTGTATATTTGTCCTATTTTATCATAGGCATTTTGTATCTTTAGTAGGTGTTTGTCCTTTGTTTTTGTGTGATTTTTATGTTATTTCCTTCACTTTTGCTCTTTTGGTGAGTCGTGTAGATTTGCATAATATCTTGAGAAAATGGAGGATAAATGACTGTAAAATTTGAGGGATTCAAGACAATGGGAAGATAGAGAATCGAATAAGGAGCACGTGGCAAGTTGAATCGAGTCAATCGGCCAAGAAACGAGGGAGAACGAGCCAAAACTGTGGAAGCTGCCGAAGACAGATTTGTCAGAGTGCGCGACCGCGCGACTCCCCTCTCGGCCAAGAGACCCTATTAGCGCGCGACTCCCACGGGCGCGCGGCCTCCGAGCCTTGCGGGCGCGCGGGGTGCGTTCCAGCCCAGTTTTTCACACATATTTTGTCCGATCTTTCCCTAACCACTACACCTTTTTTACTACCACCTCCCATCTCACCCACTCTCGATTCTCTCTCTCTCTCTCTCTCTCTCTTCAAATAAGAGGACTTCTCCCCAATTATAAAAGGGGGGAGGCTTCTCCAACACATCACCCACACACACCCATCTCTCATCTTTTCTTTCTCTCATTTCACCACTTCTTCGTTTTCACTTCTCTTCACCTTCACCACCACCACTGAGCCAAAGACGGAGAAAGGAGGAGGAGAAGAGGCAAGAGGGCTAGAGCTCAAAGAGGAAGGCCCGAGAGGAGGAGCCCGACATCAAGCTATCCCGGAAGCTAAGCTTGGTGGAGGGACTCCGCTTTGATGACGGTCCGAGAAGAGGAATCCGACTTCAAGCCATCCGCGGAAGCTAAGCTTGGACGAGGAGGCTCCGATTTGGTATTTCCTTTCCTTTTTAGTTTTAGCCCATTTGTGGGGATTTGTCCCAAGACTCTCGAGACAACAAACAATATTGTATAAGTTGTATGGATTTTATCTTTTGATTGTTGAATAAATGACTTTTATGATGTTTATGTTGTTTTGAGCATAGTGTTGGGTGAATTTCTACATTAGGGGATGGATAATTGATTTGGTTTTGATATATGCTTGTTATAGTTGGTTGTGGTTGATGGAATTTGGGTTTATTTATGTTGGGTGCTTGATCACCACTTTAACATTGTTAGGATTTAGAGGAAATTTGAATGTGACTCCAAATCCCGAAATTGGTTCTTTCAACGTCTTGCTCATATGATATAGCTAAAAGAGATTTAACGGATAGACGGTGACAGTAATTGAAGTTAAGCCTTTTGAGAGGGTCTATTGTATGTGTGAGATAATATGTTAATCTTGCTCATTTGATATAGCTAAAAGGGTCTTAATTGATAGACGGTGACAGTAATTGACATTAAGCCTTTTGAAAGGGTCTATTGAATGTGTAATTTTAGCATTACCAACTTGAACTAAGCATAGAGATAAGCCATTGAGAGAATCACACCCTAATGCTCTTCTCATAATCCTATCCTCTATGTTTGTATTTGGTGGTGCAATTAGTTAATTTTACTTGCTTTAATTAGGTAGATTAGTATAACTTTCCTTCCCCTTGTTTAGAATGTTTAGGATGTATTTCATTTTATTGTGCTTGACAACAATTATGGCATAGAAAGATAATCGCCCACATGAAGCTTTCCTCAAGAGACACGACCCGAGTTACCTCACCGCCCTATAATTGACCCCGTCCTATTGCGGGAGTCCGGATGAAAATAGTCTCGCGTGTGGAGTCAAATTCGGACACAACAGATACTATTCTATGTTCTGATCCTATATGAGAGAATAAAGATCCACAGAGTTCGGATTCTTAACCCATATATACTGGTGGATATATATATGTTATGTCCACTGCTTTGATTTATCAATGAGTGAGATTCTTGATATGATCAATAACCTTGATATTTTGGGTAGTGACATTTACATATATGATGGGTCGTTGTGTCCTGGTGCGCCAGGTTGATGATGTCTCCTTGAGTAAGCACAAAGTTCATGTGAAACCCTGCAGATGGAATTTATTCTGTACATGATAAAACTTGTATGGTATTGCTCTAGTAATGGAAATATTAATTAATTATAGTTGTCAAAGCTTACATAATGAATTAATGGATATTATATCTATAAACATGGGAAATGACTAAACTAAAGAAAAAAATGTATACACAAATATGTATTAAATTGGTATGTCGGTATTATTTCTTTAGTGGAATAAAAATAGTACTTAATTTATTTATTTACATCCATGTTATGGATATTAGAAATTATATAAATTAATGGGCTAATTTAATATTCTTCTAGCCTTACTGTAGCCCAAATAACACCTAAGTGGACTGGAGAATGGAACAAGTGGAGAGGCCCAAAACTATTAGAGTTTAGAGACTAAATTTTCGTCATCCTCCTCATTAATAAGGGAGGGGGGACAAAAATATGACAAGTGAAATCAGCCCCTCTCTTACTCACTTGATTCCCTAGGTTATCCATACAATTTAATAGCCCACCTTGCATCTAAACAAGATACGAGAATACAGTAGAAGATCAATGAATATTGTTCTTGCAGTCTTGAAGAATTTCAAACATCATCGTAGAAGGCCAGCGTTCGATCGTCTCTTCTCCAACAACGAGATTAGACCTTTAATCTCGTGTGCAACCCTACTACATCATGTAAGTCTATGAATCGGTTTTCTAGTTTTCTGCTACATTAGAATTGTTTCTCTTACATGATCATTCAACATGTTTGTATATTAAATTCACACATAAAATATGATATACATGTTGATTGAATTAATAAATATCCGATTAGATCCTGTGGGGCATAATTAGAAGAAACCCCAACAACTTCTATCATAGCAGATATCGAATATGTTCTAGAATTAATTCTAGGTCATGATCGAAATTTTATTAAATTTGTAGATAAAATCCATGTGCTTAAATTTTCTGATTTAATTGTCTATTAATTTCGAGCATGATGGAATTAAAATTGGATGAATTTTTTATGCGTGTTTCGAAAATTCTATTTTAATTCATGTGGGATTTTCGATCTTCATTAAATAAATATTTGGAATGGTATTTTGAAGTTCATCATAATTTCCAGATTTTATTTTATGTGTCTCAAAAATTTGGTGATCAAAATTTCAAAAACTGATGATCACAAAATTCTCTAACTTTGTTCTCTTATTTTTTTTCGAAAATATTAGGTTTGATTTGGAATAGATTTTTGATGTTATCAAAATTTTCATATTAAATCTAATAGGGGTTGAAAATAATGGGGATTAAAATTGGAATAAGGTAATTTTGATGTATATCAAAAGTTACCTAATTTTAATTAAAGTAGGTTTCAAAATAGAATTTTAAATTTGGTAAGTTTTTGAAGAGTATCAAAACTACCATATTTTTATTCTAGCAATTTTGGTACCTAGTATATAATTTGAAAATGATTTTGACTAGTATCAAATTTCTAAATTTATTTTAATTGGGGGGGGGGGGGGGCGAAAGTTTTAGGGTTTTAATTTGGAGGGATACTTTGATTAATTTCAAAATTTTCAAATTTAATCCTAAAGTAATGGTCGAAAACTTGAGATTTAATTTGGTAGAAAATTATAATTAATTTCCAAATTTTATCTTAAGGTAATTTTTGATTTTTATAAGATATACTTTGGTGGATGATTTTAATTAATTTCCAAAGTTAATCTTACGGTAATGTTTCAATTTTAAGATTTTATTTGGTAGATAATTTTAATCAATTTCCAAAACTAATCTTATGGTAATTTTGAAATTATGAGATTTAATTTGGTAAAAAATTATAATTAATTTTCAAATTTAATCTTGGTATATTTTTAAAAATAATTTAATTTAATTAAATGGATTTTTTCAAAAATATAGTAACATGTATCGATATTATGTGATATTTTATGTCTAACATTTAATTGTGGTAATCGTATCTGTAAATGGTTTTATTTGCAGGTAGTACCAACTATCATGACCTTTAATTATTTGTTATGTGATGTTTTAATTCTATACTCCATCAGCCGTCATTCAGTCATCGAGTCTCTCAAATCCGGTCTCTCAATCCATCTCCTATCACAACACTGATCTGATTGAAATGCTCTTTAGCTACACTCTGGATCAGCAATGGAGAGACCAATTTGGAATTTTTGAAGAAATTGATCCCTCCCTCTTTCACCAATTGAAAAGATATCTCCAGTGGCATCTCTGGAGATTTCAAATTAGTGAAGAAATGATGCTTCACTTAGTCCAGACCAGGGCCCTCCACTTTTAAGTTGAAGAAGGTGCATGGAGTCGCGAATGGATTCCAAACCCAACCAGTATGCCTCTCAAATTGGAGGAAATTCTTGACCACGTGCACTCCATTCTCACGGTCGAACTAAACATTCCACTGAAAGCCCCTGCATCAGTTGACAACTCTACCTTCCTACCCCTTGTCACATCTGCAGGAAACATGAGCAACATATTCTCAAATGATGAAATTTTCACTAATTTATAAGATCTGGACTTCTCCAGCCTTCTCACTCCTATTCCTCAAGGAGAACTTGGTCAACTGCCAATGACAACTGATTTTGAATGGCTATCTCATCCAAGTCAACCAGCCAGGGCACTTTCCACATAAACGGATGCCTTGGTAACCACTTTCACATTGATACCCAGCCTCCAGACTTCGTATCCCTCGATCATCCCCAAAATCTTAGGGCGACTGGACACTGAGGAGATCTTTTTGGATGATGCCAAAAAAAAGGGAATAAGGAAGTAATGATGGAAAAAGAAAGAAGTCTAAATCCTAGAGGAAAAGAAGCTGCCGCCAGCTTCATGGAGAAGGAGAGTCAAGTAGAAGAAGTAGAACTTGACTATAACTTGACAATAAATTTTTGTAAAAATTTATGTAAGAAAAGTCCCACTTGAAATGAATATTCAACACGTTCATCTTTCAAGTTCATCCCTCAAGAAAAAGTTCTTCTAAATCAGTCTTCCATCATAAGTTTTGATATCATCAAAAAGGAAAAAATTGTTAGACAAAACAAACAAGGGAGTTTTGAAGTCTTGATGATATGTCAAAAACCAACGAAAACTAAATAGATTGAAAAATTGAACTGAAGCTTACTGAAATCTGAAGCACGTGAAGTACGTGGAACTGAAGTGAAGATCACCAAAAAAGTTCACCACAGAACTAAACTAAAGCACGCGGAACTGAAGTAAAGATCACCAAATAAGTTTGTTGCAGAACTGAAATAAAGCACGTGGAACTGAAGTAAAGACCGTCAAATAAGTTCATCAAAGAGTTTGAAGAATTGAAATAAAAATTCTCTTAACTGAAGCATAAAAATTCTCTTAACTGAAGCATAGTTCTCTTAACTAAGCTCTCAAAGCTGAAGGATGTCAACTGAGCATCACCAGGTGCAAGACTCTGACACGACAAACTAACTCAAACATGAATGCTGCACAATCTGACATCACCAACGGTCCCCTTCACCTACCCACTCAATCTGCAAAAGGACTTAATAACTAAAAAATGACCAACAGTCATATTCAACTCACTTCTCTATAAATAGGAGAAGTCAACATACAAAATATAAGTGTGTGAAGCGTACATCCAAGTAGAAAATTTACGTACCAATTTATCAAGAAAAATTCTATGAAAGATCATAGAGCAATTGTAATAGCTAGCATTTGAATATCTTTAAAAGTTGTCAACATCTAGTAGAATTACACATGAGAAGAGCATTAGAACTAGTTTGATTAATTGTTCTTCATTCTTGGGAAAAAGTGGTTCTTATAAAAGTTCTCTTCTTGATCAACAAATTATCAACATGTGTTTAGTTCAAGAAACACAACCAGTTGATACAAAGTTCAAGACTCAAACTCTTGAAGATCGAAAGAGATTTAAAACCTTGTAACGATGTAACAGCCCAGTCCCAAGAGGGGAATTTAATGAATGGGGATGGGGTGTTAATTAAGGAATTAATACAAGAATGAAACATTATCAAATAAGGTTTACGAACGAAGACATACTTTCGAAAGATAGGCGATGATACTCGGGTTTACTTGATTAAGAAAAAACATTCTTAGCAAAAGAAAAAGACTAACTAATCAGATACTAACAAGTATAGACCCATTCATAGGTCAAAGCGAATAAACAGATATCAATGCACATGCCTTTTCATAGGCGAAAGGAAATATACTCGAGAAGCATGAATAGAACTTAAATATGCATCACTTATATATAATCATGTCTAGAGAATATTCGTAGAATCTCAATAAACATAATATAACTTTAGTAATTATAATGAGTATATCAGAGTAGCAGAAACATCATGAGATTTCAAAAGAAATTTATACCACAGCAAAAATTCTTAGCAGCCAACCCACATCCACAGCCACCAACATCCTCAGCATCTCAACCTGAAAACATTTGAAAAAGAGGGGGCGTGAGCACTAATGTACTCAGTGGGTTTTAATAAAACAATTTAATAAACTTCAAGATATCCAATAATCAACTGACGATATATGGAGAGCAAAACGCAAAAGCCCTCTCCATATCCGTAAACCTTTTATTTTCTTTTGGGCCCATCCTGGCTCAAACCTGATGTCAACTGCACCCTTAGGCATGCCTTAAGATACAAGATGGGCTATCTCGAATATCCTTACGAGTTGGCGAGGGATAAACCCAACAGTGACTCACTTAACGATCAAAGATCAAAGTGAAATAGCCTATGAGGGATTTATCTCTAACCCTAGAAGACAGTCTTTTGAGTATACAAATCTTAGCAAAATAGCAACATTCAAATATGATGAAATGAATGTATAAACACGAATCGCAACTAAAGACAATTCTAATATCTCATGATAAGCAAAATCAATACTTAACAATTCTAGCATTTCTAAACATGCTCGAGAGCTCAAATAACACATAATATTTCCTTACCTTCATTCCTTGTATAGAGATCAATCAGGCAGAGCAAAATTGTTTATTGGATATCTCATTTTCCCTAACATGCTTCTAAAGCTTTTTAGCTCAAACTCTTAGATGAGTATAGATTTACCAACCTTTTAGATGAGTATAGATTTACCAACCTCACTTAACATCTTTCTCCGAATTTCCACGAGGCTCACTTCCTCCTACAAAAGTCGAATCATCGACTTAGCGGCCTCCTTCGAAGGTTTCTAACTACTAACATGAAACTAAATAATATCCAACTTATATACCCTTAACTAGGACTTAAACATAAATTGCACGACTTTAGAACCTTTAGAAAATATGAGGGTTTGAAAGACTCGAGTTCAGAACACGATTAAAGACAAAACATGGCGGCAGAGGCATTACACGGGTCGTGCAAGCATAGCACGGGTCGTGCTAATTAATGGGACGAGAAATAAAATGTCCAGACTTCCGACACAGGCCGTCCAAGCATAGCACGGTTTGTGCAAGCCCTAGCACGGTCCGTGCTAACCTTGCACGGCCCGTGCTAGCTTTCCAGACACATGCCGAAAGTTCTGGATGGCTTTGCACGGGCCGTACAACACTTGCACGGTCCGTGATCCTTCACGAACTTCTGAAATGAACATACTTTGAACTTAAAAAAAATCATCATATAACAAAATAAACACAACAATCCTCCTTGAATAGTTAAAATAATGACGAAATCTTAAATATAACTTGAACGAAATTTTAACGGAATAAACGAGACTAATTATGAGAAATAATGATGAGAATCATAACAATGAGAATAAAAACAAGCGGTATAACGGAAATGATATTTACTTGGAACTTTAACAATAATCGAAATACAACTTTAGACGGAAAGTAAATGAATATTATCGAAGAATATGAAGAACACGAAGAACGAAAAGTAAATACAGAGTTTAAAAGACAAGAAGAGAAATGAAAATCGAGACTAACGAATAAGAATGGACGGAGTTAGGTGCATCAAAGGAAGGTGGCTAGCTCGGCGTCTCGTCGAGTCACAACGGTGGCAGAGCCGCCTGCTATGACCCAACAGCGCCCTTAGCACCTTCCCTCACCGCATCCCTTCCACGCCACTCCACTCATCATCTTATAGAACACTCACGAAGAATGTTTTTTGCTTCGACAAAACTCTCTCAGGTCTCAAGCTCAGAGTTTTCCCACTCTTTAATTTTGGAGAAGTGAAGAATGGAGATTTTTGGGGTGAAAAATGAGTGAGGGGTGATGGTGTATTTATAGGGGGAGCTTTGGCTTCCCTTGGAAGCCATTGCTGAGCAGGAACACTGCAAAAGTTATTCCAGGTTCGGTTAAAAGCTGCTTTATTCGATGTCGAGGTCCAAATAACCTCAGACACGAAATCCAAAAATACCGAGAGACTTGTTGGCTCGAATACTAATGAACCAACTTGACTCGGGATGAAGAGGGATCATCAGAAGAAAAATGAGTCAAGATTCCTTTTTCAGAATTACTTTTTACTATTCACTCAGACTGACAGATTTTGCTCCCAAGCGTTAAAATGACCTCAGAATGGAAATCCATGAACGCGAATGGATTTCTTGAGTCATTTCTCATAAGAAGGGCCTGACAGAACAAGACTCGAATCAACGAGGAGGATTTTATAAATTTCTCAAAACACGAACGCACGCAAAAGTTACTATTTATTCATCCTTTAAATACATTTTTCATCACTGGGAACTCAAACGACTTCAGAATAAAATTATGCGAACACCGACACACTCTTTGAGTTAAAATCTTTCTAACGAGACCAAGATTGACCAAAACAGAGTTAAGATCAAAATTTTTGAAAAGACGATTTCACGAAAACTGACCCCTAAAGTCGTGAGTGACATCTGACTTCACTTAAACCTTATTTAAATTTCTTCCTTAACTAAGTAATTACTATTAAGAATCCTCTAATCATTATCTGAAAATCTGGGGTGTTACATCCTACCCCTTTTAAAGAAATTTTGTCCCGAAATTTACTAACTATGATAAGGGACATCATGGTACTTCTTGAGTAGCTCTGATTCTAGCTCTCAGATTACCTCCTCTGAACCATGATGGTTCCAGATTACTTTTACAAGACTGATCTCCTTGCTCCTCAACTTCTGGATCTTTCGATCCACAATGGCCTGGGGCTTCTCTTCATATGCTAAGGCCTCATTCAGGACTATCTCCTCCTTGCTAATCACGTGCTTTGGATCAAACACGTACTTTCTCAGCATTGAGACATGAAAGACGTCATGAATGTCACTCAAATTGGGTGGTAAGACCAACCTGTAGGCTACTTCATTCATCTTCTTTAAAATTTCAAAAGGTCAAATAAATTTGGGCCTTAGCTTGTTTCGTTTGCCAAAACGAACCATTCCTCTAGATGAAGATACCTTTAAGAATACTTTATCTCTGATATCGAAACTGAGATATGTCTTTCTTTGATCTGCGTAAGCCTTTTGTCCATCTTGAGCCTCCTTGATTCACTGACGAATTAACTCGATCTTCCAGACTACTTCTTGGACCATCTCAGGTCCAAGTATTCTTCTTTCTCTAACCTCGTCCCAATACAAGGGTGGTCTACACTTCTTTCCATACAGGGCTTCATAAGGGGCCATGTCGATCGATGATTAGTAGTTGTTGTTGTACGCAAACTCTACCAATGGTAGTAGCTCTTCCCAGCTGCTTCTTTGATCGATGACTACTCATCTAAGCATATCTTCCAGAATCTGGATAGTCCTTTCAGACTAGCCATCCATCTGAGGATGAAAGTCCATGTTGAAGTTGAGCTTTGATCACATGGCTTCTTGTTAGCTCCTCCAGAATCTTGACATAAATCTCGTATCACGATCTGATATAATCGAGACCCGCACTCTGTGCAAACGCACAATCTCCCTAACATAGAGCTGGGCTAATTGACCTAGCCCATCTATCATCTTAACGGCAATAAAATATGTGGCTTTCGATAAACGATCAACGACTACCCAAATAGCGGTATTGCCCCGCTTAGACTTTGGCAAACCTACCACAAAGTCCATGTTGATATGATCTCATCTCCATTCGGGAATTTCTAAAGATTGGAGCAGACCAGAGGGTTTCTGATGTAAGGCTTTTACTTGCTGATAGTTCAAACACCTTTCTACGAAGGCGGCTATCTCTCTCTTCATGTTATTCCACCAGAAGTTCTTCTCAAGATCTTGGTACTTTCGGGATGTGCTTTATATGGCGTGTCATGTGCCTCGCATATGATTTCCTCCTTCAATTCTTCCTTGCTTGGTACATAAAGCCTTCCCTTAAACAAAAGTGTGTTGTCGGCGGCTTCCGCAAAGTCTTGCAAGTTATCAGAATGTGCTTCCAGCCTTTTCTTCTCGAGGAACTCGTCTCTTCTCTAGGCTTTGACTATCTTTTTTCTTAGGTTGGGCTGAGCGACTATCGTGGCGATCTGAGATTGAATGGTTTCAAGTGGTGTTAGCACCTCGATTCTCAACTTCTCAAACTCCTTGTGAAGATCCTCCTGGACTTGAACTAGTACTAACCCTGCCTTCTCTTTCCTACTTAGGGCATCAGCTACCACATTCGCCTTTTCTGGATGGTAGTGAATTATGCAGTCATAATCCTTGACGAGTTCTAACCATCTTCTCTGCCTCATGTTAAGATCCTTTTGCTCGAAGAAGTACTTTAGGCTCTTGTGATCTGAGAAGATCTCACACTTAGCTCCGTAGAGATAATGCCTCCAGATCTTCAGCGCATGAACAACTGTTGCTAGCTCTAAGTCATGGGATAGTTCTGCTCGTGATTCTTAAGCTACCTCGAAGCATAAGCAATCACCTTTCCTCTTTGCATCAGCACACATCCTATTCTTTTCTTTGATGCATCTGCGTAAACCACGAAATCTTCATTCCCTTCTGGAATGGCCAACATTGGGGCTGAGGTTAGTATCTTCTTTAAGGTTTGGAAACTTTTCTCACACTCTGGCATCCACATGAACTTGGAGTCCTTCTTCAGTAGTCACGTCATGGGCTTGGAAATCAACGAGAATCCTTCGATAAATCTACAATAGTATCCGACGAGTCCTAGAAAACTTTTTATCTCATTCACGTTCCTCGAAGACTTCCAGTTGCTTACTGCTTCAATTTTAGTCGGATCCACCTTGATTCCTTCTGCTGACACTATATGTCCTAGAAATATCACCTCCTTGAGCCAAAACTCATACTTACTAAACTTAGCTTAAAGCCTTTCTCTTCTTAATGTCTCCAGTACCACTCTTAGGTGATCTTGGTGTTCCTCTTCATCCTTTGAATAGACGAGGATATCATCTATGAAAACTAGAACAAACTTATCCAGACACCGGTGAAATACCCGGTTCATTAAATCCATGAACACTGATGGGGCGTTGGTCAAACCAAATGGCATTACTACAAACTCGTAATGTCCATAGCGAGTCCTAAAAGCGGTTTTATAAATTTCATCTTTTCAGATCTTCAGCTGGTGATACATAGACCTTAAGTCTATCTTAGAGAAAACATTTGCTCCCTTAAGATGATCAAAGAGATCGTCTATTCTTGGAAGAGGGTATCAATTCTTGATGGTCAACTTATTCAACTCTCTATAGTCGATGCACATTCTCAATATGTCATCCTTCTTCTTCATGAATAAAATTGGAGCTCCCCAAGGCGACACACTAGGTTGGATAAAACCTAGGTCTAATAAGTCTTGCAGTTGAACCTTAAGTTCTTGCAACTCCTTAGGCGCCATTCTGTAGGGGGCTTTCGAGATTGGGGCGGCTCCTGGTTCCAACTCGATGGCGAACTCCACTTACCTATCTGGAAGTAGTCCTGGTAGCTCATTCGGGAATACGTCGGAGTATTCTCTTATGACTGAAATATCTTCGATTGACAGCTCTCCTTCCTCTTTCTTCATCGAGCTAACCAAGAACGCTTGGCAGTTATTCCTCCTCATCATCTTTGCGGCCTTCAAAGCGGATATCACTAGTACTTTAGTTCCCAGCCTTGATCTGTAGATCTTTACTTCGGGCTTTCTGGGTAGTCGAAACACTACTTCCCTCTCAGGACAGCTTATGGAGGCATAAGATGAGGCTAACCAATCCATTCCTAGGATTATATCGAAGTCATGAATCTTTATCACATAAAGATTTGACTTAAAGGTTTCCCCTTCTATGTTCAATTATAGGTTAGAGCAGACCTTCATAGACATCATTCTTCTTCCAGAGCGAATACTTATCTTAAGAGCATTCTCAGTATTTTCAGGTTTTATCTTCAATCTCTTACAAGTAGACTCAACTATAAATAAATGCGATGCTCTAGTATTGAAGAGAGCTAAAACGGGCGTGTTGAAGAGGGTAATCATACCTGCCAAATTACATGGGGCCTTAGCAGCTTGCTACTGAGTGAGAGCATAAGTACGAACCGGCTGAGGGGGCCTTTGTCCTTGATTGAATCTTTGATCTCGTCCTTGGTTCGGCCTTGGAATCATTCCCGGCCTTTGTCCTTTAGGTCTTCCTTGCTGCAGCCTTGGTTGATTTCCGGGGAATTGTCGAAGCGGTTGCGGGTACAGGGGTTGCTGTGGCATTTGGGATCGTCTGTTATTTCCTTTAGGACACTCCCTCTTGAAGTGTCCTTCTTCTCCATAGTTGTAGCACTCGGTTTGGTTTGCTCGACAGGCTCTAAGGTGCGTCCTTTCGCACTTTTGACAAGGCCTCAGGCTAGGGTTGGGATCAGGCTCACTGTGAGGTACCCCTGACTCTCGGCTTTGCCAGTGGGGTTTCTTTTCTCTATCATCTCTCCTTCCTCCTTCCCACTTTCTCTTTCCTTTTGGATAATTAGTTGGCTGAGGAGGCTGAACTCTCTCTCGAGGGAGGATGGCTTCTATGCTTAAGGCTTTGGCTAAGGTTCGAGCATAAGACATGCCTTCTTGCCCAGCGAGGGCTATGCCAATCTCAGACCTAAGTCCCTTCTTGAACTTGCACCACTTCTTCCCGTCTGAATCCACTAGATGTGGAGCATGCCTTGACAACTGGTTGAATTCTCTATCGTACTCCGACACCGTGTTCTTTCCTTGCTTCAAGTTCCAGAACTCCATCTCCTTTACCTCTCGATAACAATCCGGAATGTACTTCTGATACAGGTCGTGCTTGAAATCTTTCCAAATATACTCTGCCCATTGCTCAGGGGTTATTGTCCTTCGAACGGACTCCCACCAGTAGTCCGCATCATCTGTCAGCATGAAAAGAGCGCAACTTAACTTCTCTTCTTCCAAACAGGCTATGAAATCGAAAATTCGTTCTAAGGAGCGGACCATTTCTCGGCATCCATCGGGTCTCCTAAACCATTGAAACACGGAGCCTTGTTGGTGCGTCATTTTTCACCAAAAATAAATGTCCCGACTTCCGTCGGTAAGCCCTTACTGCATAGTACAGCGATGAGCGAGATCGTCTCCCAAGGGACCGGCGAGAATTATTCTAAACCTTCAATCTGCAGAACTTAACTTTCCAAACGATTTTTGTGTTTGTAAAATAAACTGAATGAAAATAATAAATAAATAGAGAAAATGGGTTTAACAGATTATAAAAAACATTCCGGTTTCCAATTAACTCCACCCTAGCTTAACTAAATCGATTCTTGATGCAAAGATAATTTCAATCAACACATGCAAACCAGTTATAGCCACCGAAGACACTTACTGACGCAGCCTAATTTCTCCTTAGTTTCTCGATAATCAGGAAGACACTTCACCAATTATTTCCCTAATCGACTGACAACCGTAAGAGACACTCTATAGATTTAATGAACCGACAGCATTAAGAACTAGAGAAACCCGATTCAAAACCAACAGACTCTGACACAGAACCGTTGAATTAAGACTGCTATTCCCCTGGCTCTGAAGAACCATTTTACCACTAATTAAACTTAAACCACAATTACGGATGGCCGGTTTAATTGGCTACTAATTAATTCCGATCTACTAAATATGTGCACCTATCTAGTAATATCAAAACAATTAACGACTCGAATTACCGAGAACAACAGATACATGCAATTAACCAAAATAAAAAGAACAATTAGATCTCACAGTATAATTACGCCAGAGCTTCGTTAATCTTCACCGGAATAAGAGCGGGTCTAGCTCGAATTCATAATTGAATTCGAACCTTGAAATATTGTAAAAGAATAACACGATGAAAAATAATGAAGAAGATAAAAATAATATGCTCTACCGTCTCTGTTGCTGCGTTGCGGCGTGAATGGAATAATAATAGAGATAAGTCCTAATCTATATATAATATCCTTAATAAAATAGTTTTTAACATGGAAATAAAATCCTAGTCTATCTCAACTAGGTAATTGCCAAGATGAGGACTCTTTAGGCGGTGGAGCAGCTGTAAAATGCGTCCAGACCATGGGCTTTAGTAAATCCCGTGCTCTAGCCCAAATTCGCACACTAAGGCCCATCTTCCAGATTTTCGGCCCAGTCCTTCCTGCAGTATGCCCATACTGCATGGCTTTCCGAACTTCCAGCTTCAACTCTTCCTTCACTCAGCTGTACTTCTTATCAAAACAAACTAATTTCTCCAACTTTGTGTTATTTCCCTGTAATATACTCAAAACACAACATTCTTCCAAAAATCCATAATTACAAGGCAATCAACAATAATAAATCACACCAAATTGGCCCAAAATAAATAGGTACAAATGACCCGATCACTTGTGTTTGAGAAACACATTTTCGGCTCTTGGACCGAGGTTTAGGGCTTGCTTGGGTTCGTTCTCGTCTTTGTTCTCGGCTTGACGTCTTTTTGGCGGCATTCTAAAGAACTAAATATTAGCGACGCTCGATTGAATTCGCTCAAAGCAAAAAAAAATTGATAAGGTCTTTAACTTACGCAAGATAGATCAAGCAAGGCAGAAATTTAAACACAATCAAGTATAAAGGGAAATTACCTTATTATGAGGACTTTGGCATCGAAATAATAAAAGGAGTTCTAGGTTACAAACAAAATAGGACAATCTTTTGGAAAATTCACTGCCACTATTAGAGTCTAGAAAAGTTAATGCATATATTACATATTAGGATCTAGGTTAAAGCAGATTAAAAGGACATCAGATAAACAGGCAGACAGACAGACAGATTAGACAGCTAGGTGTTCTAAGAACAACACCTCCTACACCTCTTTCTATAGCTTAATCATAGGCCGGAGCCTTTCCTTTCCCCTTGTATGGAGACCCCACTTCCTCCTCGCCTTCCTCCTTCGGGTCCTCCTCTTTTTCCTCATCTTCAACCGTCTCTGGCACGCTAAACTTGAACTTCCTCATGCTTATGTTCCCTTTGGGGTACTGATGGGACATACAATGCCCTAGACCCTGAGAAGTAAATGCAGGGGTCCACTGGTTCATTTGAGGAATGCAGAAAAATAGAGACTCAGTGTGATCCACGATCCGAACATCTAAGGGTCCCGCTCCTGAGGTTCCTTCATCATGGGGGTGCGGTGCTTGAAATCCAGGGGGACTGTTGAGGGTTGCCCTTTGCAGTTCCAGTTTCACCATTAGGGAGGGGTTTTGCTCGGCTGCTTGCTGCTCGGATAGAGCGTGAACGTGGCCATACTTCGACACCCAATGAGCTATCAAGGCTGAGAAAAACTCTGTCAGATTCTCAATTTCAGGATACGTCATGGGATCATGGGTGATGGTACTTTGCAGAATGCGATACATAGTAGGCCTCCAAGAGAACGGCGCGTGCTCACACATGTGGATGCATGTTTCCAAGTCGGACACACTCCCGAGCTCTCCTCTGTAGCCATTAGCCCATGCCCATCTTTCCAGATACCTCGCTATGAAGGACAGCAAATGCTCATTACCATCCCAAGTTTTCCTTCTGAACCTTTCGACCCTTTCTTTAACCGAGCGAAAAAGAGGCACACTCTTCCTAGCAGTCATACAGCGCTTAACCATCTAGAAGAGAATAACTTAATCAGTCTATATCATAAAAGGGAGACCTAAGGTTCTTCTGAGGTCTTAATAACGTCTAGATTTTATCTTGCATGCATAGCTCCTTTAAAAACAGTTGACATTTTATCAAAAAAAATTGGTTCCCAAAGTCATTAAACATACATATTTACCTTTTCGTTGAGTCAAAAATTTTGAGAATGAATTTAAACCTTTTTTGAGATCGAGAAATCTTTTCACAAACTTTCCATCTCAGAAATCGTTCACACGGTTTTTCTTTTATCCATAAAACAGGTATGCTTGCTCAAATCTTTCATTTCCCTATATTCCAAAAATCAAAATCTGAAATCCAAAATCTCTATACTATCATACCTTGATTTTTGATTGAGAATACGAGGGTGATGGCGAGCTGTGGGTTGCCGCTTTGACTTATAACAAAACAAACTTATACGCACAGAAGCACATAACTTATAAAACAAAGAGACATGTATGCAGAGTTGCAAACCTGCTCTGATAGCATCTATAACAGCCCGGTCCCGAGAGGGGAATTTAATGAATGGGGACGGGGTGTTAATTAAGGAGTTGATATAAGAATGGAAGATTATCAAAGAAGGTTTATGAACGAAGACATACTTTCAAAAGATAGGCGATGATACTCGGGTTTACTTGATTAAGAAGAAAACATGCTTAGCCAAAGAAAAAGACTAACTAATCAGATACCAACAAGCATAGACCCATTCATAGGTCAAAGCGAATAAACAGATATCAATGCACATGCCTCTTCATAGGTGAAAGGAAATATAATCGAGAAGCAGGAATATAACTTAAATATGCATCATTTATATATAATCATGTCTAGGGAATATTCGTAGAATCTCGATAAACATAATATAACTTTAGGAATTATAATGAGTGCATCAGAGCAGCAAAAACATCATGGGATTTCAAAAGAAACTTATACTATAGTAAAACAATCTTACCAGCCAACCCACATCCACAGCCATCAACATCCTCAGCATCTCAACCTGAAAACATTTGAAAAAGAGGGGGCGTGAGCACTAATGTACTCAGTGGATTTTAATAAAATAATTTAATAAACTTCAAGATATCCAATAATCAACTGACGGTATATGGAGAGCAAAACGCAAAAGCCCTCTCCATATCCGTAAACCTTTTATTTTCTTTTGGGCCCATCCTGGCTCAAACCTGATGTCAACTGCATCCTTATGCATGCTTTAAGATACAAGAGAGGCTATCTCGAATATCCTTACGAGTTTGTGAGGGATAAACCCAGCAATGACTCACTTAACGATCAAAGATCAAAGTCCTCTGAGCTCAAATTCCTGCTTAATCAAAATATTAAGTTCATTCCTTTCTTAATCCTTGCTAGCAAAACCAAACTTAGAGCAATGTCTATGGGCTAATCCTTTACTTTAGTATGATCTCGGCCTATGAGGGATTTATGTCTAACCCTAGAAGACAGTCTTTTGAGTATACGAATCTTAGCAAAATAGCAACATTCAAATACGATGAAATGAACGTATAAACACGAATTGTAACTAAAAACAATTCTAATATCTCATGATAAGCAAAAGCAATATTTAACAATTCTAGCATTTCTAAACATGTAACACATAATATTTCCTTTCCTTCCTTCCTTGTACAGAGATCAATCAGGCAGAGCAAAATATTTTATTGGATATCTCATTTGCCCTAACATGCTTCTAGAGCTTATTAGCTCAAACTTATAGATGAGTATAGATTTATCCACCTCGATCACTGAGCAGAAGATGAAGCAACGAGCTGATGATCCTTCTCTGAATTCCCACGAGGCTCACTTCCTCCTATAAAAGTCGAATCATCGACTTAGCGGCCTCCTTCGAAGGTTTCTAACTACTAACATGAAACTAAAAAATATCCAACTTATATACCCTTAACTAGGACTTAAACATAGATTGCACGACTTTAGAACCTTTAGAAAATACGAGGGTTTGAAAGACTCGAGTTTAGAACATGATTAAAGATAAAACATGACGGCAGAGGCATAGCACGGGCCGTTCTAATTAATAGGGCGAGAAATAAAGTGCCCAGACTTCCGACACGGGCTGTGCAAGCATAATATAAGGTTCGTGCAAGCCCTAGCACGGTCCGTGCTAGCTTCCCAGACTCATGCCGAGAGTTCTGGACAGCTTTGCACGGGCCGTGCAACACTTGCACGGTCTGTGCTCCTTCACGAACTTTCGAAACTTTTGATCAAAGTGTTGGTCGAGGCGTTACTTGTTCACCTCTCCCTTTTCTCGACGTTTTAAACTTGAAACAAGGCTTAGAACTTTGAATAAAACATACAAATGAACATACTTTGAACTTAAAAAGAAATCGGCATTATAACGGAATAAACACGGCAATCCTCCTTGAATACTTAAAATAATGACGAAATCTTAAATATAACTTGAATAGAATTTTAACGGAATAAACGAGACTAATTACGAGAAATAATGACGAGAATTATAACAACGAGAATAAAAACAAGCGGTGTAACAGAAATGCTATTAACTTGGAACTTCAACAAGAATCAAAATACGACTTTAGATGGAAAGTAAATGAATATTATCGAAGAATATGAAGAACATGAAGTGTGAAAAGTAAATGCGGAATTTAAAAGACAAGAAAGGAAATGGAAATCAAGACCGTCGAACAAGAATGGACGGAGTTAGTGTGTCGAAGAAAGGTGGCTAGCTCGGTGTCTCGTCGAGTCGCAACGGCAGCAGAGCCGCCTGCTACGACCCAACATCGCCCCTACCACTTTCCCTCACCGCATCTCTTCCACGCTACTCCGCTCATCGTCTTGCAGAACACTCACGAAGAACTCTTTTTGCTTCGACAGAACTCTCTCAGCTCTCAAGCTGAGAGCTTTCCCACTCTCTAATTTTGGAGAAGTGAAGAATGAAGATTTTTGGGGTGAAAAATGAGTGAGGGGTGATGGTGTATTTATAGGGGGGAGCTTTGGCCTCCCTTGGAAGCCATTGCTGTGCAGGAACACTGCAAAAGTTACCCCGGGTTCGGTTAAAAGCTGTTTTATTCGATGTCAAGGTCCAAATGACCTTAGACATGAAATCCAAAAATACCGGGAGACTCGTTGGCTTGATTACTAGTAAACCAACCTGACTCGGGTTGAAGACGGGATTGTCAGAAGAAAAATGAGCTAAGATTCCTTTTTCAGAATTACTTTTTACTATTCACTTAGACTGGTAGATTTTGCTCCCGAGCGTTCGATTGGCCTTAAAATGGAAATCCGTGAATGCAAACGGATTCCTTGAGTCATTTTTCATAAGAGGGGCCTAACAGAACAAGACCCGGATCAACGAGGAGGATTTCGTAAATTTCTCAAAACACGAATGCACGCAAAAGTTACTATTCATTCATCCTTTAAATACGTTTTTCATCATCGGGAATTCAAACGACTTCAGAATAAAATTTCGGGAACACTTACACACTCCTTGAGTTAAAACCTTTCTAATGAGACCAAGATTGACCAAAACAAAGTTAAGATCAAAATTTCTGAAAAGACGATTTCACGAAAACTGACCCCTAAAGTCGTGACTAACATTTGCCTTCACTTAAACCTTATTTAAATTTCTTCCTTAACTAATTAATTACTATTAAGAATTCTCTAATCATTATCTGAAAATCTGGGGTGTTACAAAAGATGCCAATAGCACCTAACTCTCCCTCTAAGTGTGAGCTGCCACTAAAGAAACTACCGCCGCAAAACTATCTGCCGAAGATTGTAAGTGTGAGTCATCGACCCAACTAAGGCAACTGTGTCAAGTAACTCATTGTTACCAAGTTCAGCTCTCATTTCATTATATAATTTGTAAAAGTGTAATCTCAAGTTATGTATTGAATTTCCCTTCAAGTAGAAGGAATAGAGGACGTAGAAGTTTTAAAGCTTTGACCTCTATAAAATCTTTGTGTGATGTTTCTTGTTTTTGCCTCATCTAAGTCTAAGTTGCACATAATTCTTCACTACGCACAAATTGAATATCTCCTAATCAATTAAAATATAAAACGAGTCTGGCCCATGTTATTCCGCACTTGAAACAATTTTTGAAATAATTTATTCACTCCCTTACTCTATAAGACTCGTTCAGGACCATCAATTTTGGTAGCACATACATGAAAATCCTAATCTCAAGTTCTCAACTCTACGCTAATTGATCTATGTTCAATTAGTTAATCAATCAATACCAACAAAACCAATAATTCAATGTAATAAAAGATAAAAAAAAATTATTTTATTCAAAATTTCGATAGTACCTATGTGAAAATCTTAGTCCAAAATTTTCGACTCTATGCTAATTGATGGATGTCCAACTAGTTAATTGATCAATACCAACAAAACCAATCATTCAATGTGATAAAAGATAAAAATATTTTATTCAAAATTTTGGCAGCACCTTTGTGAAAATCACAGTCCCAAGTTCTCAACTCTATACTAATTGATTTATATATGTTCAATTAGTTGATTAATCAATACTAACACACCAAATTAAAGATAAAAATATTTTATTCAAAATTTCGGCAGCACGTATGTGAAAATTTTAGTCCCAAGTTCTCTAATCTACGCTAATTGATTTATATTTAACTAGTCAATCAATCAATACCAACAAAAAACCAACAAACACCAACAATTCAATAAAGAAAGATCTAGGAACCCTCATCTCATTCAAATTAAATAAATAATAGAGAGAAACATAAGATTTTTCCTTAATTACTCGTGAAGCGATAGTGCGTTAAAATGAAAAATAGGAACATAAGATTTATCATATCTACGATGAATCAATTCTAATGCATAGATCAATATATATATTACAACGTATACACAGGGGCAGATACTAAGTGAAAAATAATTTCATTTTTAATAGGAGTCGTCGGATTTATTTTTCATAGCCCCCCAACGCCGGACTACCGGAAAGAAGGAAGAAGGGGAAAAAATGAGTAGATTGATGTCCTCTCTCTCACGCCTTACAGTCGCCATGGATGCAACTTGAAAGCTTAAAGAAGAAGACGAAGATATATATGTTATATATGTACTATAACAAGGGGGCCTTGTCAAATAAAGGATCATATTGTTATTATATATAAATGTATGTCTCGGTGAAAAAAAAAAATAAACTATATATGAAATAGTACAGGATGTACAGCCCTCCCTAATATTTTTTTCTGCGTCCGCTACTGCGTATACATACACACACATATCATGTTGTATGATAGTCGATTCGCAATACTCGAGTGAACTAGCTACCAGATAGAAAAAACACAAACAAATTAATTTATGTAACCCTTAATTAATTTGGTTACCAAATTAATATATATATATATATATAATTGAATATTTTTAAAAGAAAAAAGCAACCTCACGCAGTCACTGCATGGAGAATTAAATTTGATGATCGCATGTGCCGCTTACAACATTATCACCTTGCCATGTCCAAACAACATCCTTCAAAGCTGGCCTAATTTCCTCCTCACGAAACTTCACATACTCCAATGTGTCACCGGAGAACTTGGAGAGCTCCACCACGGTGACCTCTGGCGCCACCTTGAACACCTCGGCGGTGACCGACAGCCACCCCTTCCGGCCCTCGGTGGGCCCCACCAGCCTCAACTTAAAGTCCTTGGTCGTTCTAGCAACCTTAAACCCTAGCTTCCTCCCCACTAATTCAATCTTTCCCATTATAACCTTAGCCGAACACCTCGACGTGAACGTGGACCCCCTCTGCCTCCTCTCCTCAAACATGTTGGACAAGTCGAGCCCCGTTGACATTGACGAAATGAACTGGAATGCGTTCAAGAACGCTGGAGACGATGGCGATTTCTTGATCGTTGTCAATCTCTCATCGTCCTCGAATTTCTCGAACATGGACTCTTGTATGGAGAATGCATGAGGCGTTTTCAACTCCTTTCGGAACCACGTGACCCGCATTATACCCGGGATCGAGATCCGTTTACCCGGATCCGCCACCAACAATTTCGAAACCAAACGCTTAGACTCACTCGAAAACCAAGGCGGGAATTCGTAGTCGGCCCTAAAAATCTTACTATACATACCGTTGAGACTCTCGTCTTGAAAAGGGAGAAACCCCGCCAACAGGACGTACAAAACGACGCCGCACGACCAGATATCCGCTGCCGCACCGTCGTAGCCCTCCACACGCAACTGCAAGACCTCTGGTGCCACGTAGGCAGGAGTGCCGCATTGCGTGTGGAGGAGGCCGGCGCCGCCGTCGTGCAGAGCTGATAATCCGAAGTCAGAGATCTTCAAGTCCTCGTTGTCATCAAGGAGAAGATTCTCCGGCTTGATGTCGCGGTGGAAGACTCCACGACTGTGGCAGAAGTCAACGGCGCTGATGAGCTGCTGGAAGTATTTGCGGGCGGCGGCCTCCTTGAGTCGGGCTTGCTCCACCTTGGAGAAGAGCTCCCCGCCGCGGACGTATTCCATGACGACGAAGATCTTTGATTTGGTGGCCATGACTTCTTTGAGGTCGGCGATGTTGGGGTGGCGGACGAGGCGCATCACTGAGATTTCGCGCTTGATCTGCTCCATCATTTTCTCGCTCTTGATCACTTCATCTTTCTTGATAACCTTAATCGCCACGCATTCATTTGTCGCCAGATGTCGGCCGTGGTAGACCTTGGCGAAGGTGCCTTTGCCTAGTAGCCTCCCCATTTCGTATTTTCCCTGCACTATTTTCTTCTTTTCTCCCATGATCAGTAACAACACCCTCCCCCCCCCCCCCAGAGAGAGAGAGAGAGAGAGAGAGAGAGAGAGAGAGAGAATTTCAAAGGTTAATCAAACAATATCAGTTGTGAGATATCTTTGATATGTATTGCATGCAGATAAATGGATAATAATGTAAATTCGTGTTATTATTAAGGCTAAATATGAGTTCAATAGGGCATGTGATTATTTCTTATACCAAGAAATCATTAATGGGGAAACAATGTCGTTGCTTAATTAAGAGCCTGTATCATGTATGTGCCGCTCTAATTTTAATTTGCAGTGGTTATTCGTGAATATTAGTAGCAGCAGTTTGTGAATTAAATATTGATTTATAATTTGTAGATCTAGATTAATAAAATATGTAATCTGCATTTCCTAGGGAAGTTTAGTTGAAATATGCAACTATGTATGCAAGTCGTTTAATGCACTACTTTTGTTATTTCTCCTATTTTAATATATACTTTGCTGGTAAAACTTATTAATTCGTAGATTAGTGGGACACCATATATGTTTATAGAGACAGTATCGAATTGTATTAATAATTAAGGCGAGAAATATATATATTATTGAGATACAGGGTATCGAACATAGTCTCTCAACTATATATATATATATAGATAATTTGCCGCAATATTTTTAAAAAGAAATATTTAATTTGTCTTGGTTTAATTTTAAAATGATTCTTAGCTAGATGCTACAGCAACTTCTCTCCTCCTTTGTATTCAACTAGTATATTTTATATATTATATATTTTATTTAATTGTTTGTTTGTTGACAAGTCTTCCTCACTTTTTTTAGCTATGATAATATTATAGCTCGCCAAGGTGGAATTACAGGTAGATGTGACATCAATCTGAGTCACACTGTTTGACGAAAAAAGCATAGAACAGTACTAACTAGTGCAGAATATATCTCCCTCTCCCAGTTCCACCCAAATTAAGTTGAGAAATGGATCGAGAGAAACTTTTTCCACACAAAATTTAGGATTAATCGCCCCCCCCCCCCCCCCCCCCCCAAAAAAAAAAAACATCACATTTCACATATTTATAATTCATCAACCTTTTTTTTTAAATGTTGTAATAATAATACTTGTTTTTTATTTGTATCAAATTTGACACACCCCTAATTTTTCCAGCAATCGAAAATTTGATGAGGTTTATTTTTTCCATGTATACGGAGTAATTCTAATAAACTTAAATGTTTTGAAATGCAAACAGTGTGTCAGTGTTGTTTGCAAGATAGGCATGGCAAAAAATCTTGTAAAAATGAAGTTGTTATAACATACCATCGAATACTAATGTAGGAGTAAGCTCTAATTTTTAATTATTTTTCAACAATGTTGACACATCAATTTGTATTCAAAATCGTTTAAGTTCGTTGGAATTCTTTTTTATACCTGAAAAAAAAACACGTCAAATATTTTCAATCGCCAGAAAAATTCAGGGATGTCGAATATGCAACAAATCAAAAGATCGTATCATCATTATAACGTTTGAAAAGTGATGTTAAATCTACTAATATGGTTAGATGTGGTGGCTTTTTTTTTCTTTTGCAATTAACCTCAATATTTATGCTACAGCCTTACAACTATAATATGAATTCAACTTTATGATACGTATAGTACATATAATCGATGTCGCATCAACCAGACTTCTCTCCCTACCAATTTAATCTGACACAAGTAACACAACCATTAAGAATTTTTATTAAAAGTGAAAAGATATTATGAATTCTTTATTCATGATTTTAATATACTTATATACTTATCAGTTTCATATCTGATTAATGAAAATGAGGGCACATTTTGAATGATGCCAATTCTATATACACTGCCGCGTTACTTTCCAACTGTTCTATAAAATATTAGATTCATCATTCATGGCCATGAGCCGCGTGCTCTGTGGCGTAATCTATATATATGCATTTGATCAAGTCTCTAATTAATAATTTCATGGTTTGTTTTATTTTATTTTTCTCTCTTTAATATTAAGTTCTGATAGCTACGGGCTTATTTGGCTCTACAATGACGTGTAGCGCGCATATATATGGCTTGCTTTTATTTGTATTTATCAAATGAATTGTATATTATTAGAGCCAAAAAAATTAAAAAATTAAAAAAAAATACAACATACGAAACAAGAAAAGAAAAGAACACAAAAGATAAGAAAATACTAATCAATCTTTCTCAGAAGCTCTAAAGTAGCCATTTCCAAACATGTCCGAGTCTACTAAAGAATGGATCTCCGGGATCGAGTAAAGCCACCACCCCGTTGGTCCCGTGTGAGTTGACAGCCTATCAGCTACTTGATTTCCTTCTCTGTAAATGTGTGATACCCGAAATTGAATCCCATCAAGATAACGACTGATTTTTTGAAAACGAGCTTTAGTTCGCCAAGGCACCGAGCTCGATCTAACACTAAATAATTGAACCACCAAGGTAGAATCCATCTCTAGCCAAACATATGACATGCTCTTACTAGCTGCAAATTCCAGAGTAAGAATAGCACCCCAAATATCTGCTTCATAAGAAAATCCAACACCCACTTTCTCATGGAAACAAGCAAGAACAGAACCCATATGATTCCTGAAGACGCCCCCACATGCAAGCACTCCCGAAGCTCCTAACGCCGACCCATCCGAGTTAATCTTAATCCATCCACGAGGAGGCGGCTTCCAATTAACTGTAATGAAAGTCTTGGGCAGTTAGGTCGTCCCTTAACACCAACCATCCTAAGAATGAGAAGATCTTCCACTGAATTCCTCATATGACCCATTTTTGCCTCAACCGCAGTAGACTCACGCAAAGCTGTTCTCAAACCTGAGATAAGAGCAAATGTTGAAGGCTTGAATCCGTCAAAAGTTGCCCTATTACGAACATGCCAAATTCCCCAAATAAGCGAGACCACACCAATACGCCAAAGGATATGAACCTGAGAGCTAAAATTACACCCCAAACAAAAAACCACCAACTCATGAAAAAAAGAAAAATCCCGAAATTCCAAATTAAAAGCCGAGAATAACCAAGACCAAACATCTCTCACAATAGGGCAAAATAAGAAAACATGGTCAAATGATTCCTCAGCTGCTCTACATTGCACACAAAATAATGGGCCAACATAACCAATCCGACGCCATATATCCATCGTTGGAAGCCTACCGAGAATAGCACGCCAACAAGTGAATAGCTCGATGCCAAATCCACTTTCCCCACTGGACCGGCGCAAACGCTGTTCGACAGCACAGCTTTGCCACTTTTGTCGTGATTTTTCCATGCAGGGACCTCTGCCAACAACGTTCATCTTCAAGTTGCGTAATTGGGACTTGTAAAATATCCCAGACAATTTCAGGAAAAGTAGTTATGAATTCCCTTGTGAAAAACCAAGTGTCACCGACAAGAAAATCCGAAACTCTATCTGTCAAAAAAATATGATCAGCTGCAGCAATGTTTAATCTATCGGCAAGCGTATACCCTAACCAATTATCAAGCCAGAAAAGAGTGTGTCTACCATTTCCTAAAATGGAATGAGAACCCTCCAACAAATAAGAGATTTCCCCTCAAATACTCGACCAAATAGAAGAATAACTAAGGCTGTGCAAAGACCGACCGGACCAAAAAGACCGATCCGGACCGACCAAAAATTAGATCATTCGGTCGGTCTGGATATACTAGTCGGTTGGGTCGGTCCAAAAATTAGTGGACCGATTTTTTAGTCGGTCGGTTCGGTCCTAGAGAAAAATACAAATGGACGGACAGACCGACTAAAAATATTATATTATTAATAATTTAATATATATTAGATAATAGATAATATATTATATATATAACTATATCAGTATATCATATTATATTTGATATATATCAACTTAAATTTATTGATTATATAATATATATTATTAAAAAGAGGGAATCTGGGAATAGGTTGGAATTAGATTTTGAAGCCTCAAGCCCGACTCTCTCTTGAGTCTCGACTGCCACTCTCAAATATCCACCGAGTCGCCGATCTACCATCCATCGACGGCCGACCCACCCTCCGACCACAACTCTGCTGACCGCCTGACCCATTCTCAGCCTCCCAACATCTCATAGTCGCCATCTCCGTCGAGCTTCATCACTGGCGACGAACGGTCGAACTCGAACCCCATCTCCGACGAGCTTTATCGACATCATCAAGCCTTCACCCGACTCCTCCATTCATCACCGCAGTTCCCGAGAATCTGGTATTGAAATTGAATTTTTGATTTTATAAACTTATTTACATCTAACATATCAATACATAAAAATGAGGGCTTTTGAAGGGGATTTGAAGTTTAATGGCTGATGCTATGAAATGTAGCATCAATTTTTATCGACAAGCACAAATATATGAAATGTAGGAAATTACAGCATAGTAGAACTGCTTACATAGTCATAGCAGAGAAAAAAATTATCATAATTATTATGCAATTATTTAAGCTAAATAAATTTACAGCAGAGAAAAAAATTGTCATAATTATTATGCAATTATTTAAGCTAAATAAATTTACAGTTCTGCATATCTTAATATCTTATAATTATTTAAGCTAAATAATAGTGCAATTATTTCTGATTTTGAGATTATGCAATTGCTTCTAAATAGTTTAATTTGTTAATACAATTTGTGATTTTGAGATTTTTCCTTTGTTATTTATTGTAGAAATTCTGTTATTAAAATAGAATGTCTCAAATGCAAGAAAATCAAGATATGGATTTTGATGATGAAATGAGTGAAAACGAAGCGCCAACAACTGAGAATGATATCCCGACGACGACAACGGGGGATGAATCCGTTTCCAATGTGAAGGGAAAGGGAAAAAAGAAGGCGAAAGCGAAATCGAGGGCAAGAAAGTCATGGTCTGATGCGTGGCATCACTTCACTAGAATCACCGTTGATGGCCAAGAAAAAGGCAAGTGCAACTATTGTCCTAAGAGTTATTTTTGTGATTCAGTTAAGAATGAGACGGGTAGTTTGAAGCGTCACATGAAAGATTGCAAGTTTAATCCACATAATAAGAGCTCTAAACAATCTCACTTATCATTGCAGCCTATATGTGAGGGGGGAGTGAAAACATGGGTAATCTTACTACTTGGAATTTTGATCAAGATGCATGTAGAAAGAAATTGATTGAAATGATTATTAGGGATGAACTTCCATTTAGACTTGTGCACGGGGAAGGATTTATTAACTTTGTGATGACGTTACAGCCTCAGTTTAAAATACCATCACGGTGGTCTGTATCTAGGGATTGTTATCAACTATACTTAGATGAAAAAGTAAAGTTGCGTGAGTATTTCAAGAAATCTAGGCAAACTGTTTGCATTACTACTGATACGTGGACATCCATTCAGAATCTTAGCTATATGTGCATCACTGCCCATTATATTGATCAAGATTGGATAATGAATAAAAAGATTATTAATTTTTGCACTGTTGATAGTCATAAGGGTGAGGAAATGGGTAGAGCAATTGAGAATTGCTTGCGTGAATGGGGGATTGCAAGGGTGTTTGCAATCACAGTAGATAATGCAAAATCAAATGATACTTGTCTTAACTATTTGAAGGGGAGATTGACTTCTCGAGGTTGTACTTTTGTGAAAGAGAAACATCTTCATATGAGGTGCATTGCTCATGTTGTGAATTTAATTGTGGGTAATGGTTTGAAAGAAATAAATTCATCAATCAAGAAAGTGCGTGATGCTGTTAGGTATGTGAGGCACTCTCCACAAAGAATGGCTAGATTTAAACTGTGTTGTGAAGAGGAAAGTATTGAATGCAATAGTATGTTGTGTCTTGATGTGTGTACTAGGTGGAACTCTACATATTTAATGTTGAGTGTTGCACTTAAGTTTGAAAAAGCATTTGAGCTATATGATATTAAAGATCCTCATTTTAAGAATGATCTAGCTGATGGGGTGCCTACATTTGTGGATTGGGAGATTGTTAAGAAGATGTCTGAGATTTTAGCGGTATTTTATCATCTCACACTTAGAGTTTCTGCATCTCTGCATGTCACGTCTAATGTGTTTCTTCATGAGATTAGCACAGTGAGATTGTTGTTGGATGAATGGATTCGTAGTGATGACATTTCTGTGAAATCAATGGGGCAAAAGATGAGGTTGAAATATGATAAGTATTGGGGAGATTTTAAAGAGATGAACAAGCTCATTTTTGTGGCAGTTGTTCTTGATCCTAGATATAAGCTTGGCTCTGTTGAGTTTGTTTTGCATAATGAGTATGGAGTTGAAGAGGGTAAGAAGCTATCAAGTGAGTTGAGGCTTGATATGGATGCATTATTTGATGATTATAAATCAATACATCAACCTCAAACTCAAAGTGGAGGGCCAGGTAGTAGTGGTGGCAGCAACACGTATAATGAACCATCAAGCCAAGTTCAATCTTCTGGACCTTTATACAGTGTAACCACCATGGGAGACATGTACAAGAGAATGAGGCGTGGAAATGAAGATATAAGAAAAAATGAGATTGATGTCTACCTCAAAGAAGACCCTCTTGATGGAGAGAAAGATGATTTCGACATATTGAAGTGGTGGAAGCTTAACCACATGAGGTTTCCCATTCTTTCACTTATTGTTCGAGATATTTTGGCAATGCTTATCTCTACTGTTGCATCGGAATCTACATTTAGTGCTGGAAATAGGGTTCTCGATCCTTGTAGGAGTTCTTTAACTCCTAAAATTGTAGAAGGTCTTTTATGTGCCCAAGATTGGTTGAGAGGCTCAAACCAACCCAAGTCAATTGAAGAAGATTTAGAGAGTATTCTCCAACATGAAGAAGGTTTTTATTTTATTTAATTTTACTATTTTAGCATCTTAATTAATTGTCTAATGATGATTTTTATGTGTTTTTATGTAGGTATCAACAGTATTGAAGCAAGTCTTGTCAATGAATCCAGTCAAGCCACATTACAACAATCTTGATTGTTTAATGTTGAATTTTCTATGTACTTCTACTTTTAAGTTCTAAGATTCTACTTTCTAGACTTTAGACTTTAGTAGTTGATGATTATATTTGTTTTATTTTATTTTGGATGGAAAATTTGATCAGTTGACTGACTGTCATCTAGCTTTGGACTTGTTTTATTTATGTATAGAATATGAATTTTTTAAGTTTTCACTTTCTAGATTTTAAACTGGGTCGGACCGATCGAAACATTCGGTCGGTTTTCGGTCCGATCCTAAATTTTAATTCGGTCGGTCCAGTTTAAAAAAAATAAACTATCGATCCGATCGGTCCTCTCTTGTCGGTCCGATCTTGGACCGGACCGACCGAATGCACAGCCCTAAGAATAACACTTCTTTTTCGGAAAATACACCGAATGAATGTGTAACGTTGAAATTTGATGTCAATTCGTTCACGCAACTATAATAGAAAATCATGGGAAAATCGATGCTACACTTGTGTCCGATGCATTCCCAATTTCGGATGACACCATAAAACCATATCAATTAATTATGAAAATAATGGTCAATATATATATGAAAGAAAAGAAAAAGAAATAGTATAATAAGTTTGATAAAATGCATTAAATCCACTGGTGTTATCCAAAATTTGCACCAAAGTCTCTTATTTTTAAAATTGCACCAAGTCCTCTCGTGTGTTTTTAAAAATTAAGCACCCATTTTTCTTATTTCTTGCCAAAACTATATATCTTTATTTTCAAGTAAAATTGGAGTGTTCAAAATCAAGTGAGTAAGGATATTTTAGTACAAAATTTGAAAAATGAAAAGTTGTGAATACTTTTTTTTAATAACGCAAAGTGATTTGGTACGATTTTAAAAATACAAGTACGTTATGTGCAATATTTCGATTACACAATGATATTTTATGCATTTTACTCCAATAAATTTGATATTTCATCTTATATGTATTATATTTTATACATTATATTTTATGTATAATAAGTTATTTTGGATACTTAATATTTGTTAGAATTACCCAAAACCTCTATTTTGAGCTCTTTGTAGCTCGACGTAAAGCGTTTACAAAATTTTCTCAACTTTTCAATTATAGGACTCCACCACTAAATTATTCGGACCCCTAATTTTTCAAATCAAATCTTCAATTCTAGAATAATGTTACATCTTTTAATACGATCATTGTTTCATCATACATTTTGAACTCTTCATGATTGCCTACTAGAAATTATTAGGAAAGTTTAGAAAAATGTATGGAAATGCAGTGGCAATAAACTACTCGTTTGGAATTGATAATGAACACAATTACTAAAAAATTCTTGTGTACCCTTCGGGTACTACTCGTAAAACCACAGAGATCGTATGAAGTATTTAAAATAATTATTGACATGATACGATCTGTGTGGTCTGCGGGTAAATATCTATATGGAGAGGGTAGAATTTCCCCCAATTACTAATGGAGGACTCAAATCCTAAATCTCATACGGAAATTAAATGCTACCCATCCGAGCATTGTGCCCGTATGGGGCATCTTATTTTATTATTTTTTTTGTAAAAAAAATTGAGAATTATATTTAAGTGGTATAAATGACGACATTAGTAGATATTAATTATTTTCGTCAATGTTTTTTTTCGCCTCCGGCTATGTGAATGATATAGGTGTGTTTTTTTAATGATATCATGTGAAAAATCACAACATTTTTATTTATATAATAAGAGGTGAAAAAATCAAAACCAACATAATCAATATCTACTTAAAGAAATTAATATCTATTTAAGTAGTAAGATATGTTCCGAAAATATTTTTTTTCAAAAACTTTTTACAAAATTTTAAAAAAATAAGAATAAAATGTCCCATCTGGGCATGGTGCCCGGCTAGGTAGCCTCGAATTTTCCATCTCATAAGTCATACCCAATCGGAAAAGAAATGAACGATTCAATTGAATAGGCCCACTTAAGCCCCACATCCTTTGATTGGTGGGTTATCACTAAAATGAAAATGGGTAATTCTATTCACAACCCCAATTTTTCTCTTTAAAGCCCCCATAATTAATTAAAATAAAATAATTATTTTTGTTGGTCAGAATTGCCCTTACGGCCCCACACTTAAAAAAAAACCTACCATAATTAATTAAAATAAAATAATTATTTTTGTTGGTCAGAATTGCCCTTATGGCCCCCCACTTAAAAAAAACCTAGCAAATTAACATAAATCCCCCAAGAATAGCCACCAACCTCATTTATAATTTTAAAAAAAAATCTCATTTAAGATCTAAAAAAAAAAAGCTGAAGCATTGCCTTTCTTTTCCATTTTTTTTACAACTTCAAGATCATCACCATGCCAACTTCAAATATTATTCCGCCATGATGGAAGTTGAGAGTTTGCCACTCTCTACAACAATATAATTTCTATTGAAGAGATAAATTTGAATTTGGAGTAAACAGTAATGGGTAACCTTTTTCTATGATGAAAAATTTCTTATTTTTAGACGATCAGTGAAGAAGTTTCAATAGTAATTTGCATAGTTAGACAAAAAGATTGGCTTCTCTTCCATTGAAATGATTTTGACATTAAATTAAAAAAATATTGTTGGTTGGTTGAATGGAATTGGATTGGGAAAAGAAAAACTGAAACGTGAAAATTAACCTAATATTTCTCAATTTTAATTGATTATTAATAAATTGAATTTCATTTGAGTACTTTTAAATCAAACCAAAATAATGAAAAATAGTGAAAGCTCTGGCCTTTTTTTTTCTTTTTGTCTGCAGATTTTAAATGAGACTAATCTAACGTTAATTTGCTAGGTTTTTTTAGGTGGTGGGGTTATAAGGGCAATTATGTCTAATAAAATAATTATTATATTTTAATTAATTATGGAGGCTTTATTGAAAAATATGGGGGCTGTGAATAGAATTACCCAATGAAAATAAGCTCTCAATAGTTTGGGCTTAGACATTATATGGGCCAATTGAATAGGCCCACTGAAACCCCACATAGAGGATTTTAGGAATATGCTTTAGCCCAACTCATTTAAATTTCCTCCCCTGAAAAAGAAAAAAAAAACTTAAATTCGGAAGTCTAAATCTTAAACTCTATCAAGAATCAATAACTATAAGCTCAAGTAAAATGCAAGTCATAAAACATATATATATATATATAATGAACTTTTCAATATAATTAGTATAAACTTATTTCTACGTGGCATTAAAAGAAAGGTCTTCGTGTTAGTGTACCTCCAATGACACACAAATTCGAGAGGTGCAACAAAAGAGAAGAAAAGAAAAAAAAAATTACCAGTAGTAGAGCATGCACCATATAGAAAATGAGATTTATTGAATGGACTTTCATTTTTATATAATTAAAATTTGAAAACTGTTCCAAATAAGATAGTCCAATTTTCTAACCTAAAAAAGGCAAAGGCCCAGTGGGTTAGGTCCCATTTTCAATATTGGTAGTTGCTTTAATCAAAAGGGAATAATTAAATAATTAGACATAACAGCCAAGACCTACTTTCCTCACCCCCCAATTCCAGAAAAAAGAGTATTGTCCAGCACACGAGAAAAGAGGGCGTAATTGATGGCTTTTACTCATTAATTAATATAAAAAATTCATAGGTAGAGGTATCCAAAGCCCCATTTTACTATTGACGAAGAGAAAGTCAGAGCTTTGGATTCTTGCGTTTGACTTCAATCTCTTACAACATTAAAATACTGTTAAAGAAATATGTGTGTACACGAGGGTTACTAAGATTCCTCTTAGGAGGCAGCGTAATATTAACATACGTGTAGAATGTCAACTTTTCTGTTCTTTTTTCTTTAATAAGATTTTCTTTTTCTTTCTGTTTTTTTTTTATTTATTAAAAAAAAACTATAATGAGATGGGAATTCTTACCTTTCACTTTACAGAGGTCAGCCACGAGCCTTCCCCTTTGACATTTGTTTTCCATAATTTCTGCAAGAGAAAAAAATAAATCAATGTAAAAACATTAGGATGTCATGATTGCTGACTTCCTTGGTCATAAGTCTTCAAATCAATGGGTGTTCATCAATTTTCATGTTCAGAAAATTGATTTAGTAGAGATTGACAATCCAATTAATTACATTTGTTTTGGATGGAGCTAATTACATTTTTTTTCAATGCTTAGTCATTTACTTGATATTAACTTTAATTAGATTATGGTGTTAATTACAATGGGAATGATGGTAACTGCAACGTTTTTGCTCATGATTTGAAGGTCTTAATTATATGCTGTAACAGGTCCATTTTTATTTTTTATTGTTTTTGTAAGCATATAACAAATGCTTAACAGTTTCATATTTTATACAGGCGAAATAGGGGATATTGTGAAGCTTTTCCCACCACAACAAAATAATGTGGGATTATAAAATATAATACAGTGATGACTAAGACATGTATACACATACACACACTAATGTTAATGTACTATGAAGTCTTTCTCTTCACATATAGACATTGAAAAGGCACAATTCCCTATTTCAGAATTCAGATATATGTATGTTTTCATTGACATGGAAAAAGTGCAATGGGAAACAAACATTTTAACTATAGGGTCCCTCTTCTTCTTTTTTTTTTTTCCGCATAAGTCAGCATAAAACCCCATCAGAGCTGCAATTAGGCATAGCATGAAATTTTTTGTCACGTATTATGTTGTTTTATTATTATAATAAGATATGGTCATAAATAAAGAAGTAAGATATATTTGTAGAAGACGATTGATTTATAATGGGAGGAGAGAGGTTTGTCTCACTTTTTCCTCGTAGGAATAGATTTGGATGTTTAAGCGCAGCTGCCTTCACAACTCCTTTTCGGCTTTTTCTTTTTTGTACAGCATCTTCTCTATCCCCAATCCCACCCGTGACTCATTCTTAATCATTTTATTTTAACTAAAATTGAATTTGTCAATGCCAACACCACCTTTCACTTTACTCTTTGTCAACCCCATTTCTGTAAACTATAAAACCACCCCACACGAAACTTCATATTCATTCAATTCATTTCTCTCTCTCTCTCTCTCTCTCAACAAAATGGAGGACCTTCCACTTCCCTGTGCCACTCTACATTCTAGAAAGAGAAGAAAGATATCCGAAATGTGTGAAGGAGATGAGAGTTCAAGATTTCCACTCAACGACCTCAATCAAGATCTTCTCGAAAGAGTTCTTTCATGGCTGCCCACTTCCTCCTTCTTCCGCCTAACTTCCGTCTGCAAGAGATGGAAATCCGTAGCCGACTCCGCCTCTTTCAAGCTCGCTTGCTCTCGAGTTCCGGCGAGGCGCCCCTGGTTTTTTATGGTTGATTCTCACTCCGATCACACCCAACAACCAATCGTCTTCGACTCCGCCGAAACAAACTGGAAGAAACTCAACCACAACCAAGATTCTTCCGCATCCACCCCCGTCGCCGCCGCCTCCGCCGCCGGCCTCCTCTGCTTCCTCCGCCCCGATGGCACCTTCATCATCATCAACCCCGTCACCGGCTCGTCCCGCCATCTCGACTCACCGTTTCCCGCCTCGCAACAGCCAATCCGCGCCATCGCCATGACATCCAGAGGCGAAGGTTTCGAGCTCGTCACGGTTTCCGGCGACCTCCCGCACCTCAAATTCAGACGGTACTGCTCCATCACACGAGGATGGGAAGAAGAAGTAACCCTGACGATGACAAGAAAGGCCGACGACGGCGACTGCACGCCGTATTTCTTGAGCAAATGCGGCAATGTGGTGTCGACGCATATACAGAGGAGCCCATCCAAGAAGTATTCATCGATACTCATCGACGACACGCTCTACTACTTGAGCTCCTCCGGCACGGTGGTGGCCTGCAATCTGACGAGCAAATTCGTCTTCGAGTATCCGCGGCTGCTGCCGGTTTCCTCCGAGTACTCGATCGATCTGGTCGAGTGCGGTGGGAGAATGTTCGTCGTTTTGCTGTCGGAATTTCTCGAAACCGCGAGCCTTCGAGTGTGGAGGTGGGACGAAACCGGTAAGTCCTGGAGTCAGACGGCGGCGATGCCGCCGTGCATGTCGCACAAATTGTACGGTAAGAAGGCCGATATAAACTGCAGCGGTGGCGGAGATCGGGAGATGCTAGTGTGTGTGAATTCTGGAGGAATTTGTAGGTATGTGATGTGTGATCTTGTTGAGAATACATGGGTGGAGCTGCCGAGCTGCTGCATCGACGGCCAGAACAAAGACTTTGTCTCTGCTTTCTCTTTTCAGCCCAGGATTGAAGCTTTCGCTCGATAATTGATTAAATATTACTTCTTTTTATTTTTCTGCAGTTATGTTAGTTGTGCTAAAATCCACAGGAAAACAGCTAAATATTTTGTGTTTCAACTTCCAACTGAAATTCACTAATCAAAATCTAATCACTACTGAATTTAAGAATGGGAATACCACACCATTGATTTGGTTCTGTACTTACCCTTATTTAATATTTATGACTTTCAAAATTTAAGTGATTAAAATTTTAATTTTCAAGAATTAATAAGGGTGTATTTGTACATCACTATCAAAATTAATGTTACTTTTAGTAATGAGCTAGATTATATAATTTGGACACTCCAAAATAATAATGAGGGCTATATAATTTGGACATAGGGAGTATAACGTAAAAGTATAACACGAGTGGAGTTTGGAACACTTGGGATCGAACCAGATCTCTCATATATTTGTTTTTTTATTGCTTTTTAGTTTGTTTTATTTTGGTTTTAATATCTCTAATATGAATTATTGCATGATTATTTTACTTTTGTAACTTAGATGATGTCCCACAAATTAAATTGAAAGCTAAGATTAGTTCATAGTTCTTATATTAAAAAATCTAAATTTTCTAAATATACAGTTTTAATAATTAAATGTGAAGAGATGAACGAGATTTTTTTTATAATCTTTTTAAATAAATTACTTTCTTGAAAAAAAAGAAACGGGTTATATATCCTACTCACTACCTTTTTTATAGCTCCCAAAATCAATTTAAACATAAATAAAATTTTATTAGACATTTTTGTCTCATACCTCCAATTGCGTGTAGAAATAGTATATTGATATTTTTTTAGTAAAAGAATTAAAAATTTATGTAGAAATGTAGAAAACTTATTTTTCAGTTTTCTTATAAACTATATCTTTCATGATGTATATTATTTGGTCAATAATTTATACATATATAAGTAAAATCACATAAGTAAAACTGTAAATAAAAATTATCACCGAAAAATCATTAAAAACCTAGAAAAAATTATAATATTTGCCTTTGTCGTAGTGGTTTTTAGCGTTCACTTGGAATCATGTTGCTATATAGCTCAGGCTCGAAAACTTGAAACCCGTCCCCACATCACTTTTGTTTATTTTTTGCTTGTTCGGCTCTTCTTCCTTTTTTTACGTTTCAATTTTTTCGAAATATAAATTTACATTTTCCTTGCCCTTCCTAACTTTCAAAAAATAGTCTATAAATTCTTATATTATTGCATTCCTTTGTTTATTTAATGATTACTTCGTAGAAATTGGTTACTAGTAAAGATTTATATGACAATTCAGTTTAATTATTTGTTCTATAAATAGATAGTCAAGTCCAACAGTAATGCTCAATATTCTGAGTCTTTTTTTTCCCAAAAAAATAAATAGTTAGTATGTGTATAACCTGAGTTCTGCAATTACTGAAATTTGGATTCGGGCTCCGGTGATCTACAAAACAAAACTAAAAATTACGTAAAATTGAAGGACCGTCGTCATGGGGTTGACGGTCGAACGGACTTCGATGCTCAAGTCAGGATCGAATGCAAGAGTATTTGAAATAGTAATATAATTCTAAAACAACAATATGAATGTTTAGAAGATAAAATGAGTCTTGAGTGATTTCGTTGTGCCTTTTTGTCCCTTCCTGAACTGGACTTTTTTCCTCCTATTTATTTGTGCTCTACCACCCCCTCCCATTTTCTTCGCGATTCTATTTTATCATAGGAGGGTTTTGATCATATTTGGCTAGAAACCGTTAGGGGTCAAATCCTATCTCTGCCTGCGACAGTGTTTTGCTTCGATGTCTTTGTGATAAGCTCTTTTACACTCGACCTCTTCCTGCTAGACCTTTGGTCGCCCGACCTGTAGTCGGTGTTAGGCTTAGCCCAAATCATTAATTTGGGCCTTACGGAAAATAGCATCTATAATTAGCTCATCATTGCTTGACCTTTGTTATACAATGATTGAACAATGAATTTTGGCTTCACTGATAACGACATCATGATTGGAGGTGTGCTCATGATCCTATCCTTTATAGGACTCAGAGAGCCCCTGACTCGAAAGTGAGTCTGGGGAAGTTGGAGGTTCTGAGAGCCAGCCTCAGGGAGCTCCAGACTTGAAGGCAAGTTTGGGGGAGCTTGAGGCTCTGAAAGCGAGCTCGCGGAGCTCCAGACTTGAAGACAAAAACATCAATTAAAATACTAATTATATTTTAATTAATTTTAGAATTTTTGAGAGCTGCCTAAAAAACATATTCACATCAACTAGGGCAGTTTCCAAACATAGACCTTTTGTAGAGAAATGATTAAATTAATGCAGATCAAATTTTATGTGTCAATTTGTGTTATATTTCATGTCTTATATTTTTTTTAATATATCCTAATTAGGTAATGATGAATTCTAAATAAAAATTTAAATTTAAATAAAATCATAATAAATTGAAATAAGACAAAATAAATAAATAAAAGAGAATGTCAGGAGATTCGAATGTAAACTAGCGAGCTTTCTCAGTCACAGCCTAGCCCATTGTAATTCTAGTTACTCGTCCAAGTTCAAAATCTAGCCCAATAGGCAGCTTCCTGTTGGGTCAAAAGGGAGTCACTAGAAATTAAGTTTTGGGCCTTAATCTCTAAGCCAGTAATTTTCTTAAATCAAGAAATATTTGCCCAACCCAAGTTCCCAAAAAATACAATGCTATTTTAAAAAAAAAAAAAAAAAAACAAAACAGAGAGAGAGATGTTCGTCGTCTTACTTTCTCCATCACTAACTGTGTTGATCTAGTCAATTTGAATTCTTAATAATTTAAGTTGATCTAGTTAATTTTAACTCTTAGAAGGTGATTGGTATGAAAGAATGGAATTAGGATGAATGGAATAAATTTAGGAATGAAATTAAGGTCTGAATGAAATGACAATTCTTATGATTGGTATGTCACCGGAATGAAGAACGGAATGGAATACTATTTTATTTTTTATATTATAAAATGAATATTTTCAATACTTTTAAATTTCTTTATAATTGAACAAAGTGTAGTAACTAATATTATTAACACGTGTTGTAATTTTTTTTTCTTATATTTCTAAATTGCATTTCTTTTATCATAAGTGATTTTTTTCTAATTTTTTTAGAAAAAATTAATTTATTTAATTTATTAAAAACTTTATTCCAAAGTATTTAATTAATACACATAATAATTTGTATACCTTAATAAAAATATCTTTACTTCATAGAAAAATAGTTTATCATTTCAATTTTTTATCTGAATATATTACATTATAATTAGTTTATTTTTTATTAGAATATATTTATATGTTACATTTATTTTGGTACCACTTTCATTTTTCTTCAATACAATTTTAAAAACTATCAAAATTTTATTTTAATATATATATATATATATATTTTAAATTTTTTTAAATATAAATATATAATATAAAAATAATTATCTAATGATGATGATGATGATGATGATGATGATAAATTATTTAATATGATTTTCGAATTATTTTTCTAAATATGATCAAATGATATTATAAGACATGATTATGTGTAAATATATAATATATTAATTTTTTGATTAATTGAGAATAACTAAACCCATGGGGGGTGAGTGGAATGGCTATTCCCTTACTTTTGGGAATAGCCATTTCTTCGGGAATGGTGATTCCCGATGTTAAGACATACCAATTACAGGAATGAAAATAGACATGGGAATGATCATTCAATTCCACCATACCAATCAGTTCCTTAATCGTTTATGTTATCCAACCATTTTTTCCTCAAAAATAATATATACATATACATATTCTATTTCTTTTCAAATTCATAATTAAAGATTGATGAGGCGGTTTCTTGTTCCCTATGAGACCGCCGCATGCATCAGATGGAATTCCATCTGTTTATTCATTTTTTTAGTTTTTTTTAGTGTTTTTTCCTCCAAAATATATATCATAAAATGAAATTATTGAATACTCAAATTGAATAATTGACGGCTCGTGTACTGCGCTCATAATTAAATTTATATATATATATATATATATATATATACACATATTCTAAAATAGAATTAGTGAACTCTATTATAGTGTATATCTTTTGATTTCGTTTTCACCGAAATTCTACAGAATAATAAATTATAACTTTGTAACATTTCACATATTAGTAATGCAGTATAAATAATAGAAATTGGAACAAATTTATGGTACTAAAATCTTACTAGATAGGTGAATGGGGAAGAGGGGGGGGGGGGGCGGTGCATGGATGTGTAGGTGATATTCATCATAATTGAATTGATAATATATAAATATGGTCCCCAAAATTAAAATGCCACCCCCACTAATAGCGGAAAGTGACCTTACATTTTTTTGTAATTTGAAAGCGAGTCCCTCATTGAATGCCCCTCTCTCTAAAATCTAAACCATGTTCATATTTGTTGGTGCATTATTAAAATAGATAAAGATGAATTTTGAATAGAATTGTTGCTTCACACATATCCGCTTACTATTGTATTTAATTTTGGGAAAATGTATAAAATAAGTCCATGAAGTAACCCTTGGATAGAGAGTATTGTCCGACTCATTTAGCCTCCTCAGTCATAGTAAAAGGCGCAGATATATATATTTCTGTCAAATTATTACCTCCGCCATTACTAATTATTGTTGATTAAACATGAAAAAAATTCCCAATTTCGAGAGGATAAGTTATCTTTCATATTGTATTAGAGGTAATTTTACATATTTTTATTTTTTATTTTTTATTGGAATTTTTGTTGTTGATTCTCGATTTTTATTTGGCATTTGATGATTTTTGCTTTTTCTATAGTTTTGTTCAATATATGGTCAATATAAAAAAAATATTGGATATGAGATAATATAATTTCATAATCATTTCAGAAGAAAATAAATTTACTTATCTACACAAGGATTTATATATTTGCAAGGTGAAAATTACAAAACACAAATTAAATAAAATAAAATATTAAATTATTGATAAATATTTTTAAAATTTAATAAAAATAATTACAACTTCAAAATTTATTAGTGAAAAAAATATTTTGTGGAGTACAATTTATGTATTCTTCTATACTTTAATCATAATGCTTCAATCCAAATAGAATATTGACAATTTATCTCAAATAACTAAAACTGCAATCAATAAATTCAAACACATAATTATTAATTCATGAATAGTGCACTCCTACCTAATCTAATCAATTTTCTTTATCCCATCATTCAAACCAAACGGGACCTAATATAATATTTAGATGAGACTCAAGTTATACTTCATTGGGCAATTCTCTCATTAGAGTTTGAGGCCCAATAACAGACGCACACATCCACCATCAAATGGGCGGGCCGCACGAGTTTGACTAGGTCAACCTACTCCACCCACCCACTTCTGAAAAAAAGATAAAAAATTTATTTGCACCAGAAAATATAATCATCAGTCCACTAAAAGTATCATTTGTAGCCTTAAAAACATCATCTACTAGTTTAATTATACGAATTAAATACATCCGAATTATGATTTAAAATATATAGATTGGGGTTTCTTATTCCCAGTTAGGGATTTATTATTCAAAATTAAGGTTTATTTATCCTAATTAGAGTTTAAATTAATTCACATTAATTTTAGGGTTCACTAATTCCATTTTAGGGTATATATTTATTTCAAAATTAGAGTTTATCCTTCCCAATTAGAATTTATATTTGTTTAAAAAAAATTAATTGTCAAGCGCACTGCATGAGGCCACACGTTAGCATCGGACAAGTGTATTGCGCAAGTCGCCGAATTTAAAAAAATCAAAATAATTCACTTAAATTTTAGGGTTCATTAATTTTTTTAGGGTTATATATTTATTTCAAAATTAAGGTTTATTTGTTCCCAATTAGGGTGTATATTTGTTTCAAAATAATTAATTGTTGAGTGCAGTGTATGAGCCCATGCATTAGTGTCGGGCAAGTACATTGCGCGAGTCATTGAATTTCAAAAAATTAAATTAATTCAATTAAATTTTAGGGTTCACTAATTTCATTTTATAGTATATATTTATATTTATTTCAACAAAAATAAATTAATTCACTTTAATTTTAAGGTTCACTAATTCTATTTTAGGGTGTATATTTATATCTATTTTAAAAATAAATTAATTCAATCTAATTTGAGAGTTCACTAATTATATTTTAGGGTATATAAATTTATATTTATTTAAATAAAATAAAATTAATTCACTCAAATTTTAGGATTCACTAATTCTATTTTATGGTATATATTTATATTTATTTCAGTAAAACTAAATTAATTCACTTAAATTTTAGGGTTTACTAATTTCATTTTAGGGTATATATTTATATTTATTTAAAAATATCAATTAATTCACTTAAATTTTAGAGTTCACTAATTTCACATTTTAGGATATATATATATATAATATAAAATAATTCATTTTAATTTTAGGGTTTATTAATTCCATAAAAAAAAAAAGAAAATTGCAAAAAATAATAATTAAAAATTTGAAAAACGGTGTTGTTTGTCACACATATGTGCTGACGTGACTGCCAACATTATTTTTACATTACGGGAAAAATTGAGAATGTTTAACTCATACAAATTAAAATATAATATTGTAATTTATATATTTAAATATGATATTTAATTTATAAAAATAAAAAACATGATGATTTATTTATCAATTAACTAAAATATTAAAGGAAAGTTGGATAATTTTATGGAATTGAAAGCGCATGCGATTGAGGAATGGAGGTGCTACGAGTGAATATCTGAGCCTTTTGTAGAGCACGTGGAGCCTCTCCTCCCATTGGATGCTCATTACTTTAACCTCCACCCTTTCATGCTGACTCATCATACCCGAACGTGACTAGGGACCCACGTTAGCAGATGTGCAGTGGAATGGAGTCAATTATTGGGAATTTCTACCCTACTTCGCTATTGTCCCAACAATTAATACATGATAATAATTTTTTATTATCAATCTAATATAATTTTATTAAAATTTTATTAATTTTTAATTATATATTAGTGGTTTGGGTATTACCCCAACTACTAGGATAGAATTTTCCGTCGATTATTTATGATATGTGTTTGATAATCAAATTATTAAAAATAAAATTGAAAATACATTCGAACTAAAAAAGATCACAAGTCTATTGAATCTTATGGGAAATTCTATGTAATTGTTGCATGTAGTGTGCTATGTGTCATAATAGATCTATTATAACATATGACACACTATATGTGGATGTATCATAAAATTTTCTATATACATTGTTAAGCTCGAGCTCGAATTTGAGCTCTACATCATAAACTACTCAAAAAGCTTAAACCCGATTTAATTAATATCAATTTTTTTCTCGGATCGATTTCGAGTAACTAATCAGCTAATTGGAGTCCCTCATGCCACCCCTAAATGCTACCTACCTGATCGATGTTTATAAAATATTTTAACTTGTATAAATGTTATACATTTAGTTAAGTAGGCAGTATTTAATGGTTCAGACTCCAGACATGTAGATGCATATGGTAATGGATATGGTCTTAACAATTTCAATATTTCATGCATCCTTTTTTTTTTATTATTTATTAATTATTAATTTTATATTGTTGTGTTGTATTACACCTCACTGGAATTACAACTGAAGTACATGAAGGTAGAAGGAGTAGAAGAATAACAATTACAATATAAACTGAAATTAAACAAAGCAAATAGACTGGAATCGATGTGCAGATTCCGGCAAGCCGAGTCCAGGAGACCTCTCTCCGCAAGACAAATATGCCCCGGCTAGTGCTCACGGTTTGGCGGTTGTCTTTCAAAGATGAAACGGCTTTGTTGACTCGAAGGAACTCGTATGCAACAATATGAATGTGTGATCGTTTATGCAGAATGTGGCATTTGGATCCATGCAGGATGTCCTATTTATAGGCACATCTCCACTGCAGGGGACAGCTAGGGTTTGAGGGCATTCAAACCTGGTGTTGTAACCCCCTTCCGGCAGTAGCACCACAAATCCGGTAAGGTTCCGGCGAACTAGACAACGTCGAGAACTGGAAGCTTTGACTCGAAGGAACTCGTATGCAACAATATGAATGTGTGATTGTTTATGCAGAATGTGGCATTTGGATCCATGCAAGATGTCCTATTTATAGGCACATCTCCACTGCAGGGGACAGCCAGTGGCGGAAGCAGAAAAAAATATTTGGGGGGGGCTACCGATAACACGTCTAAAAAATATCATTATATTAAATTAGTCTAATACATTAAAATTAGTCTAAAAATAGACACTTTGATGGCTTGTAGTTGCATTTGTAGGAGGAAGTGGTGGCAACTGATATCTGCGTGTATCACTCGATTGAAAACGCTGCAAGATAGGCTCATTATCAATTGTTGAAAAAATCTCCTTCTCAATGTATACAACTAAACTGTCATTCATCCACTCATCACCCATACGGTTGTGCAAATCAGTCTTTATAGTCTTCATTGCAGAAAAAGCTCTCTCAACAGAAGCAGTGGCAACTGGCAAAACCAATGACAGTTCAATCATACGATAAACCAATGGAAAAACTGAATGCTTACCACTTTTAACCATTTCCCGAGCAAGATCTCCCAAATTGCTAATTGCAGAAAATCGAGGATCACATCGCACATTAACAATGAAATTGTTAAGTTGTTGAGGAAGATATAAACAATCATTGGTTGAGAAATCCTCATGATATAAAGCAGCAATGCGCATGAGTTGATCAACATTGAATTGAGAGAAAGAATTTCTTGGATCAAGACATGCTATGCAACTAAGCAATTCAGTACTAACTTCTGAAAAACGGTTATTCATTTCTTGTATAGTTAAATCAACAACCTGAAATTACAGCAACTAATATAAAATTAATAAGAAATGAAAAAAAATAGATAGATAAAATATATAAAATATTTAGAAGTTAGAAAAGATACCTGATAAAAAATCTCTACACGATAATAGTGATAATTGGTGATGAGTTGTGCTCTGTGCCTTTTGTGACCACGTCGTGTTACATTGTCTTCCATATCAATCACTGAGATATTATTCAACTCACAAAATCTGTTTACTTCATCACAAATCTTTTCCCATCCATCCTCTCTAAAATTCTGTAATTGATGTTTCACACTATTGATCAATGACATGGCTTCAACAATATTTTGATCCTTTTGTTGTAAGGCAAGAGACAATTCATTTGTAATCCCTAATAAATGTTTCATCAAATGCAACAGAAACACAAACTCATAACTATCCATTTTTTGAATCAAACCTTCAGCAGTACTTCTACTTTCAAAAGAAGTGGCATCATCTCTTACATTTTGTAACACTTGCTCAATTGAATGCCACATAAAGCATAGACGAAGCAAAGTCAAGTAATGTGTACCCCAACGAGTATCTCCAGGCCTTATCAAAACAGTTTCTTGATTTTTACCTCTTCCACTCTCTCTTTCTCCATCATTGAGTTCCTTTAAAAGTCTCTCATGCTCTAACTGTCTGATTCGATCTCTCCTCTTACAAGATGCTGCAGTCGTATTTACTATCATCATGACATAATTAAAAAAATCTATCACAGCTGTGTTTCTCTTAGCAACAGCAATAATAATTAGTTGGAGTTGATGGGAGAAACAATGAACATACATGGCGTATGGATTTTCTTGCAACACTAAGGATTTTAAACCATTGAATTCACCCCGCATATTTGAAGCTCCATCATATCCTTGACCTCTAACTTTGGATAATGATAAACCATGTTGTGCAAACAAAGTATCAATACCATCTTTCAATGATTGAGAATTGGTGTCAGTCACATGCACAATTGCAAGAAATCGCTCAATCACACGCCCTTCTTTGTTTACATATCTCAAAACAACTCCCATTTGCTCTTTCATTGAAACATCTCGAGCCTCATCAACCAAAAGAGAAAAAACTTTATCTCCAATATCATTAACTATGGCAAGTGTGATCTCAGAAGCACAAGCATGTGCTAATTCTTTTTGGATTTTGGGGGAAGTCATTTGATTGTTACCAGGAGCATTTTTACCTAAAACTTTGGAAATGTCTTCATTTCGTTGACTATACCATTCGAGCAATTCAAGAAAATTCCCCCTATTTATAGAACTAGTTGACTCGTCATGTCCACGAAAAGGCAATCCTTGCTTCAAAAGAAACCGAGTCACGTCCAACACTTCCGTTAAACGGGCGCGATAAGCAATATCCATGTCACGACTATTTGATCGGAACATGTTTGCCAAACTATGCTTTTGATTTTGAAAAGCCTCAAATTGTACCCTAGCATAGTTATGACAACTATTTGCAGCCCCAACATGTCCATTGAAATTGTCTCTTGCATTTTTCCAATTATTATATCCTTTCTTTGTAAATGCCTCCTCTCCATATCGACCTCCTTTATTTGTTTGTTTGAACAGAAAACACAAAAAACAAAATGCGGCATCTTTTGATACACTGTACTCTAGCCATGTGAAATCCTTATACCAATCATCTTGAAAACTTCTTACTTGCTTACCAGATGTTGTTTTCGGATAACTATGACCCACTGGTTGACAAGGCCCTCTTGTCAAATACTCTCTTCGTACTTGATCTTGAATAGCAATATCAAATTTCTCAATTGGTTTTCTCAATCCCGGATCACTAATAATATCATTCAAGTCTAATTCTACTTCAACCCGAGCCCGAGATGGCCGATTAGTCACTGGTTCTGGAACATTAGAGTCATTCGAAGAAACACCCTTACTAGCCTTACAAATTTTGTCATAATACCTCTTCATAGTCTACATAATACAAAATTCAATATAAATTAAATGCAACAACCATGTTTCATAGCATTAATCCAACACTCTTATTTTTTAAGTTCCAATTATAATTTATAAAATTTCTAATTCAAACCCTAATTTAAATTCAAATTAACATTATATAAAATTAAATGCAACAATCATGATTCGTAGCTTAAATTCAACACTCTTATTTTTAAATTTCCAATAATAATTTATAAAATTCCTAATTCAAATTCAAATTAACATTATATAAAATTATATGCAATTAAATAGAGAAAAAAAGAGATTAAGATATTTACCTTTGGTTTTGGAAGAGAGCCCAAAGAAGGGACCACGACTCCACGTCGCCACGAGACCGAGACGAGCCCACAAACTACACAGTCGAGGATAGACAAGATTCGAGAATCAGAGGAGTGAGTGCGTGAGGTCAGAGGTGGGATCGTTTTCTTTCTAATTTTTATTCTTTCTAACTTTTCATATATTTGGAAATTGGGGATTTGAGAATTGTGAATTTAAGTATTAGCTATACAGTTCTCTAGTTTAGGGAAGGACGAAAAGTTGCTCATTTAAAAATTCTTTTTTTTTTAATAACTAATAGAAACGTTTTTCTTCAACACATGATTCTCAAAGTTAAAAGTTAATAAATTAGTCAAAACTAAGTCAAACACTCAACTAATTAAATAATATATATTAGTTCAATAGTTCTTCTTCTTCGTCTTTATTGTCCACCACCAAAAATAGAACAGCAAGTCAGCAACCCTGCAACAGCTAAACATCCGACGACCGCCGACCGGTGCTGCACAACTTCATCAATTTACGTATTCAGATATAAGACATTCTTCTCCAGTCTCTATTCTATCATCTTCTATTTTTCTTCCGGCGGCAACTAGGGGGCTGGGCAAAAAAAAATTTGAATGCTCCCTACAAAAAATGGAGTAATTTTCAGTTTGGGGGGGGGGGGGGGGGGCTGAAGCCCCCTCCAGCCCCCCCTGAATCCGTCACTGGGGACAGCTAGGGTTTGAGGGCATGCAAACCTGGTGTTGTAACCCCCTGGAGTTATAGCTCTGCCATTAAGCCCTCCAGGAGTTACCTTCTGCAGATCCCGACAGGTGTCCCTTGTCGGCTCGGATCCCAACACGTGTCCAAAGGCAGCTGCCCTCCAGGAGTTACCTTCTGCAGATCCCGACAGGTGTCCCTTGTCGGCTCGAATCCCAACACGTGTCCAAAGGCAGCTGCAGACTTTGACTCCCAACATCAGGTGTTGAAGGCTCTTAACTCATAGGAGTTACACCCTGTGGCTCCACCCAGATGGCAGTTGGCTCCACCAGCTCCAGCCAGCTCCAGGTGTTGAAGGCTCTTAACTCATAGGAGTTACACCCTGTGGCTCCACTGTGTTGGGAGTTACACCCTTCAAGCTGGAAGTCCGAGGACGAGTCGAGACGGGCTGCAGACTTTGACTCCCGACATGAGTTACTTTCGGTTACTGTCCAGCCCACTAACTCCACCAGCTCCATCGGTTACTGTCCAGCCCACTAACTCCACCAGCTCCAGGTGTTGGGAGTTACACCCTTCAAGCTGGAAGTCCGAGGACGAGTCGAGACGGGCTCGGGCACGGGCGGGGCGCGCGTGTGGGCTCATGGCCCACATCCTTGTGCACTTAATTACTTCACTTAAGTGTTAATACACTTAAATACACTTCTTAATTTGATTAAGAAATCAATGTGGGATTATTTAATGTGTCTTAAACACATTGTCCCACACACCATAAATGCCCAATCGTGTGACCAACTTCAACCATTTATTTCCCACTCACCGAAAATCAGATTTGAGCAAATAAAAATATTACGATTATCTACTCACGACATAGAACAATCGTACGGTATTTACTTCCTCCAAAATTAAATATCCCGATCACGAAAAATCGAATAAAATGAGTCAAACTCACTTTATTAAATCCTATTTTCCAACATATATCAATTATATTGCTACTTCCTTTACGATAATTAATATTTTTCCTGCTATTTAAAATAGAAGATTTATATTGAACTGCAATTTAACAAAGTTCAAAAAGTAAGTCGAGACACAGAAATAATGTGTGTATATATATATATATATAGTATATCTATCAATATTATTGTTACCACATGGGCCGAGTCATTTGACTCAAATGACATATGGACTAAGTCACAAAAGGCCGAAAGTGTGTTAGGTGATCTACAGTTGAATATTTTTGAAGCCCAAATATAACTATTAATTAGGAAAATAATAAATGAATGACAATAACTTCGATTCTGGTTGAAGGATTAATTATTCAATAAGTGTGATGTTACATTATACTTACTCATATTATTTAAACTTAGAAATTATTGTTAAGTAGAGTTGACATTTGAAGCAGTTTGGCGGCTATAGGCCCTCCTATTGTTGGCAGTGAAGCAGAAAAGTAAAAATAGCTAACTGAAAAAATGAACAACATAACATAGACTTATGAAAGGTATCTGAAATTTTGGACCACAATTTTCCTTTTGTCTCATCCAAAACTTATTTATGTAACACCCAACTAATTCCACAACATTAAGGGACCACCTCTCCACTTTATATTATTAATTACATTGCAGTATGTACATATTCATTTTAGTTTATAAGTGTTCAGACAAAGACAAAAATAAATAAATAAATAAATAATAACTGCAGTTAAATTTCCATGTGATATTTTTATATTCTTGGACTCCGATTAGCTTCAGCTTCAAAGGGAACCAAATTCTACCAAGGATATATTTAGATCTCTGGATTGTGATGCCATAAATAAGATGATAGAGTTGTGTGAGATCGATATGAATACAAACACATTTTTTTATACCAACTGCCAACATAAAAGTACAAATATGCAATGGATATTAGCTTTAGATTTGAATTTTAATCAGTGGCAGTTTCAGATGTATATATTTGGACCCTCACTGCACTGTCAATTATTTATATATATATATATATATATATATATATATATATATATATATATAAAATATACATTTTCGATGGGGGGTCGAAATCAATCGATGACCAAACAATATATAGAAAAAAATTGGTTAGGGGACATGGCACCCCAGCACCCCATGAATCCGCCATACATCTTAACACACCTTACAACCTTTGACCCATACAACAACCCGATACAACTTTTTATGAAACTAGATTTATATTTGGGTGCGTATAGTTTTTCTACCCAATAGTGTACTTATCGATTTGGCTTTATGCACGAAATAGGATTTGCACATAAAAATCTTAAAACCTATAAAACTAACCTAATCCAACCAAATCAAACCTTGGTTTCATTTACTGCGGGTTTGGTTACTTTAATTTCCTAACCGTGAAAAAAAAGTTGGCTTTGTTTTAGTATATATATTTTTCTAACTGCTTAAATCAATCTATATTTTATATATAATCCTACTAAATTATTTGTCGCAATCATGAGTACGTTTAATAAAAAGAAAAAAAATCAAAATTATACATGTAACTAATTTTTATACGAATCGACAATCAATACTAGTTTCCCAGAAAGAAAAAATAATAGTTATTTGGAATTATATAGACGACACTAGTTTAGTATATATGGTGGGGACATTTTTTTTTAGAGAAATACTCCCTCCGTCCCATTTATACGGTTCATTTTATGCTCGCACGTAGATTAAAAATATTTATGAAAACAAGATATTAAAACTTAACTTTCATTATTACCCTTACTTAAAATTAATGACCCTACAAAATTTAAGTGGTTGAGTTTTAATTTCCAATGCATAGCAGGGTATATTTGTATATTATCATAATAATTAATACTATTTATAATTATGGGACTATAAATTGGGACACCTCAAAATAGTAATATGGACTATATAAATGGGATGGAGGGAGTATATGGTGGGGGGACATTACTATTACTAATTACAAATATAATTAATACGACTGTATCCAATTAAATTAGTTATTAGGGGGTCCCGTGGGAGGCTGGCCCTCCTCCCAAGTTTTAAGAGACGTACCTACCAACTAATAAAAGCTACAGTAGACACACACACACAAAAAGAAAAGAGATAATAATAAAAAATTAAAGGATTTACGAGAGAAGCTTAAATCTATTTTTGACGTCTTAATCCAGCTGAAACAAGTATTGTCAATTTTAATTTCACTTCGTTGATTATTGAATTAAGTTCAAGTTCAATTTATTGAACACATTCAATATTCAAGAACTTAATCATTCCGACTTACTAGCTCGAGCTTAACTATCAAGTTTCCCTTCAATCTAGTTCTTTCGGTTTTTCCTCAAAAAAATAAAATAAAATAAAATAAAATAAAAAAAAAAACTATCAAGTTTGATATGTTAACACAAGTCTTTCTAATTCGCCTCAAAATGAACTTTTGTTGAGCCGATATTCGAATAGGTATAATATATTCACATATACTTTCACAATCAACTTAACATGTTTGGTGGAAAAATTGTATTGATCAAATGAATCCGGAATATTATCATAAAATAGCATCTACAAAACTAAAGAACTTTAGATTCACAATAATATGAATTTGGTTATAGATTATTGTATTTTAGTTATGTACTACTCTTGATAATTTATTTATATATTTTTTCTGGTAAAAACCAGAAAAATACTCATTGCGGGATAACTTGAAAGCGAACACCTTGAAGAAGAAAGACAAGGAGCATATGAGTTAAAGAATGAACTGCCCCAATCACACTTTTATACACGTGAGCAAAGCAAACTATGAAATCTCATTGCACACAATTAAGGGTAGCTCGAAGTTTCAAAGCTTCTATAGGAGAAGCTCTAAACTCTAAAAATAGAGCAAAAGTTGCTAAAATTCCCCTCCAACAGATGCTATAAACCATGCTCTATATATTTTAAGGCATCGATACAGTGTTGCTCTATTTATCCAACAACACTGTAGCAATGCTCTATTACTGTTCATCGATTTTTTTTATCTTCTACTTTAATCTATTTATTTCTTACAAATATTGTAATAAAAAATTGTATATCAAATTAAAATGACATCAAATAAGAAGGATCATATATATATATATATATTTTAATGTTAAAATTAAAATGACACAATAAAACTACTAAACATAAAAAACCAATATTATTATGAAATGTTTCTATGTTGTATTATTATTTAGTTCCAAAATTTTTAATATTTATTTTTTTGGAAAAAAATACATAAAAATGAATATTATGGAATATTCCTTTTTAGAGTAAACGGTTGGAGATAAAGTGAATATTTTGCTGTATAATAAAGATAGAGTTACTATAAAATGAAGCAAACTGTTAGAGATGACATTAGCCTCAAACACATTGTTGTCACCACTTGGATCCAAAATAAGTTAAATTGCAAGAAGAGAATCTATAAAAACTTGAATCGTACTAATATAAGTCTCCATACAAAAAATGATAATTTATTTATACTTGTATCATCATGTGTTCTCATTTCAATGTAAGGAAAAAATAATACAAACAATAACCCTAAAAAATTATTAATATTGATAACTTAGTCCCTCAATTTTGATTCAAACGATTTTGTTTCTCGAACTTGGTCATAAATGTAGCTATGCCCCCCTTAACTTTTATGAGAACCATTTCACACCATGAACTATAACCACTCATATTTTTTCTAGAAACACATCTAATTTTCAATGTATTATTTTCCACTCTTAAAAAAAAAGTATTATTTTCACGTTCAATTCAAATAATTACCATATAATTATTTAAGAGTCACGGAAAATTGTTGAATTCTCGAGCTTAAGCCAAGGAATCAGAAGGCAGAAGCAACAAATGAGCCATGCACAGTTGATCCATGTAGAAATATCAAACCAAATAACCATGCAGACATGGCATGTTTAGAGAGAAGGACTGGGAGGACCACATGCATTCAAGAGGTGTAGATCATCGATGATATATTCACACGGATCTAGCCTAACAGCCGTTGATTGTAATAGCTTGATAGACACGCTTTCCATACATTATAAATAAGATAAAGCACTCCCATTGTAAACTGATTTTCTGATAATAAAAAACTTCCATTTTCTTCATATCTGTTTTGATGAATTCGTATATAGATATGCAAATTCTTCATGGTATCTAGAGCAAGGTTCATCCTTGATTTGATTACTATCTATATTGATTGATTGATCGTGGATTCTAGCTGCAATGACTAAGAAACACCAATAATTTTCATAGCGCAAAGCGAGAGATGAAGAATTAGGTTTTACTGTCAATGCGCCTTCGCTTGAACGAGGAGAAGACAGCAGATCTCCTGATGTGCAAAGAAACTTGTCAACTAAGGATGACGAATCACCATCGATGGATCTGCGAGGTTATATCAATCCGCACGACAGCTTGCATGGAGGTTATACTCGAAATGAGGTAACAACTAATCGACTTCAAGCTAACGATGAACTCTATATCACTCCAAGTGATCTGTTTGATGGTAGTAATTTCCATAACTGGTGTCATTCAGTTAAAAGAGGATTATTGTCTCGAAATAAATTGAAATTAATTGATGGAACTATGGTTGCTCCGTGTAAAGATTCGGTAGACTATATGCAATGGTTAAAAGTCGATTACCTGGTGTTCAACTGGATTACCAATTCTATAGTGAAGGAAATTGGTAGGGATTTTCAGAATTTAGAAACTTCTAAGTAATTATGGGATGAGTTGCAGAGGTGATTTGGGAAGAAAAATGGGCCTTTACTTTATAAAATACGCAGAGAAATTGCAACATATACTCAGAGTAACCAATCTGTGATGCTATATTTTAATAACCTTACAGGGTTGTGGGATGAACTATCCTTACTGAAAAATTCTAGAGTTTGTAGGTTTGAGGCTTATGAGGATACAGAGAGAGATCTTGAGGAAGAGAATTTAATACAATTTCTAATAGGTCTCAACGACTTCTATGAAACCATTCGGCAACAGATCCTCATACTTACACCATTACCTACTTTGAGCCAGGCATATGCCATGGTTCTTCAAGTAGAGGAGCAGATGAGTGTCACCGCACACTTTGCTGAAGGAGTAGATCAGAGTGCAATGTACAACAATCAGAAGATTCCCTATAAAGGTGATCAGTTCAGAAGAAAACTGAGCAAAGAAGAGAAATCTAGATTAAGGTGTGATCATTGTGGTGGTACAGGACATGTTAAGGCTGATTGCTTTGATCTTGTTGGGATTCCTGATTGGTATAAACGTTTTAAAGCAGAAAAGGGGAAGAGAAGAGCTCATTTTGTGTTGGATAAAAAAGAGGAAAGTAGAACTGACACAAATAGTTCAAAGAAAGGAAAGGGAACCGATTCAGTAGATGACAATTATGATCATATGAGTAAACTGATCAAGGCTGAACTAGCTAAACATTTAGCTATGTACCTTGGGAAAGGAAATAAGGCAGATACTTCTGGTTCTGAAGGAGGGCTAAACCTAGCCAACATGGCAGAAATAGATTTGGGAGAGGCACCAATTGACCTGACAGGTCATTATGCTTTTGGTGTTTCTACAGAAATCCAGAAAAATGAATGGATTATAGATTCTGGGGCTAGCAATCACATGTGCTACCACATAGGTCTATTATCTGACTTGAAGAAGCTTAAACATCCCTTGCAGATCTTTTTTCCAGATGGGAATAGTTTATGCTCCTTTCTCACTAGGAATGCTCATCTCAACACTGATATTATACTCACTAATGTTTTGTTTGCCCTAGATTTCACTCACAATTTATTTTCTGTGGGACAGCTTCCCAAAGCCATAGAAGGTCAGCTTCATTTCTTGGCTTCTCATTACCTCATTCAGAAGAGGCATTCAGACAAAATTCTTAGTATTGGCAAGATGAGGGGGTCTTTATATATTTTTCCCCCGCATACATCATCCTCTATGAGTGTTCATGCAGTGCAGAAACACTCCAGTTTACAGGAGCTCCATCAACTGCTGTGGCATCCCTCTGTTACCACCATGCAACATCTGGGGTGCTGTAAAAGAAAATATGCTCATGAAGAGTTTACTAGCCTAAGCTCTTGTGATGTTTGTCACAGAGTAAACCAGTAGCGTAGACCCTTTCCTATACTTCACAGAAGAAGCTTGATGTTTTTTAGCTTGGTCCATATGGATATTTGGGGTCCCTGTAATAAGGAGAATATTACAAGGACATCCTCCTTTCTCACCATAGTTGAAGACAACTCTAGAGCTACCTGGACCTTCTTGCTCAAGAGTAAAGATCAAGTGAGAAAGGTAGTTCAAAGCTTTATTATTATGGTACATACTCAGTTCCAGAGACCTATTCTAACCATAAGGACAGACAATGGCAGTGAGTTTGTTAACTCACAGATCCATCATCTATTTCATGAACATGGAATTATTCACCAAAGATCTTGCCCTTGCTCTCCACAACATAATGGGATTGTGGAGAGGAAGCACAAGCATCTCTTAGGAATTGCTCGAGCTCTTATGTTTCACAGTAAATTGCCAGACAAGTTTTGGCTATATTCTATACTTCATGCCACTTGGCTAATCAACAGAATGCCCTCTGCTATCCTTGAATTGGTCTTCACCTTATCAGATCTTGTTTCATAAGGAGCCTGATTTTGCTGCTCTACACCCTTTTGGATGTCTGATATACAAGTCTAATCTTTCTCCTTCTAAGACAAAATTTGATAACAGGAGTTTTTAGTGTGTCTTTCTAGGTTTCCCACCATCACACAAAGGTTATCTTTTATATGATTTATTCACCTCCAAAGTTTGTGTTGGAAGGGATGTTGAATTCTTTCCTGCCATTTTTCCTCTTCAAAATGATCAGATACTCTCTCTTCCTTTCAACTTCTTTCTGGACACACCTACCACAGAAACTGCTATAGAAAATACTTTACAACCTTTATCAGTTAAGTCTACACCTAGCCATAATTCCCTCATGAATGATGACACACAATCATATACCTGAAGAACAATCCATATTTGATCCTGATGCCATAGTTGATCAAGATATTGATACAAGCACATAGGTGCTTAGGAAAAGTAAAAAAGTGTGTAAACCACTTTCTTACCTTAATGATTATGTCTACAATTTCACAGAACAGAATCTGTGTCTGGAATATTCTAATAGCAACACTCCACCTACATTTCCATACAAAGTATCTCCCTCACTAACACCCACTTATGCTGCATTTTTTATGAATGTACAGTCCTTAAGAGAACCTACAAGCTATGGAAAAACTTGTAAACAGGCAGAGTGGGTTGAGCCTATGGAAAAGGAGCTCTTGGCACTTGAAGAAAATCAGACTTGGAAGCTTGTCCCATTACTAGCTGGAAAGCATGCTATAGGGTTTAAGTGGGTATACAAGGTAAAATTAAAACCAGATGGGACAGTTGAGAGGTTTAAAGCAAGATTAGTAGCTAAAAGGTACAACCAGGAGTTTGGGATAGATTTTCAAGAAGTCTTCTCACCAGTGGCCAAGCTGGTTACTGTCAGGATGTTTTTTGCTATGGCTACACAATTCTCTTGGTTTATACATCAAATAGACATAAATAATTCTTTTCTTCATGGGAGTTTATCTGATGAGATCTATATGAAAATACCACAGGGATACAAGAAGGGCAAAGAAGGAGATGTTTGCAGGCTGGTGAAGAGCTTATATGGTTTAAAGCAGGCTTCAAGGGAGTGGAACCATGAATTCTGTAAGCATATCTTTTCACTTAGGTTTCATCAATCTAAGAATGACAATTGCATGTTTACTCGTGGTGCTGGAAAGGATTTCATTGCCTTGCTTGTATATGTGGATGACAATTTACTTATGGGACCAACACTTTATGTTATATCTGGCATAAAGGCTTCTCTGCACAATGCTTTTACAATTAAGGACCTAGGAGAAGCTAAGTATTTTTTGGGAATGAAAATTGCTAGGTTAACCACAGACACCTATCTCTGCCAAAGAAAATATGTGTTGGATTTGTTGAACATAGTAGGTATACTTGGAAGTAAGCCTGTAGCTACACCTTTTCCACCAGGCCTTACTTTATCTCAAGCTGGAGAACTATTGTCTTAACAAGATTCTTACAAGAAAATCATTGGGAAAATGTTGTACCTTAACCTTACTAGGCCAGACATCTCTTATGCAGTGCAACAGTTAAGTAAATTTGTAAATAAGCCAACTAACTCACATTGGGAAGCAACCATGCATGTGCTTAGGTATCTTAAAGGTACTCCATCCCTTGGCCTACATTATACAGTATCTTCTTCCGTTGAATTCCAAGCTCACTGTGATGCAAACTGAGGGTCTTGCAGTGACACTAGATTATCACTTAGTGGATATTGTATTGCTTTAGGCAATTGCTTAGTTTCCTGACACTGTAAGAAACAAGCTACTGTCTCACTATCTACAGCCGAAGCTGAGTATAGAAGCCTAAGTTTTACAGTTAGGGAGTTGCTCTGGATCTCCTACATGCTACATGATTTCATGATTCCATTCTTACTACCTATCAAGGTGCATTGTGACAACAAGGCTGCAATATAGATAACCTAAAATCAGGTGTATCATGAAATGACTAAACATTTAGATCTTGATTATCACTTTGCGAGATTACAGTTTAGAAATGGTTTCATTCTACCTGTGCATGTTTCAACAATCTATCAGCTTGCAGACATGTTTACTAAGTCACTTGCTGTGCTGCGATTTAGGTTCTTATTATCCAGACTTCAACTTGTTGATCCACACTAGGTTGAGTCTGAGAGGGATGTTGAATTCCCGAGCCTAAGCCAAGGGAGCAGAAGGCAGAAGCAACAAATGAGCCATGCACAACTGATCCATGCAGAAATATCAAACAAAATTAACCATGCAGATGTGGCATGTTTAGAGAGAAGGACTGGGAGGACCACATGCATTCATGAGGTGTAGACCGTCAATGATATATTCACATGGATCTAGCCTAGCAGCCGTTGATTGTTATAGCTTGATACACTTTCCATACACTATAAATAAGAGAAAGCACTCCCATTGTAAACTGATTTTCTGATAATGAAAAACTTCCATTTTCTTCATATCTGTTTTGATGAATTCGTATATAGATATACAAATTCTTCAAAAATGAAAAAAGAAATAACTTTTCTTTTTAAAATCAAAATAATGTCCTTCAATTAATTTTCTAAACATATATAATTTGTTCCTTTTTAGATTCAAATTAGATTACTAGAATTTACAGAGTACCTTAAAATGTACTATATTTTAGGAGAATTTCCAATTCAATGCCTGAAAGATGATTTATCTTTCGATATTGATCTTGAAAGATAGATTAATTGTTGAATAGTCAAATCATCATGATTATTAAATTTCCCAATTCAATCTCTGCTTAATTCAATCGGAGAGCCTTAGAGGTTTAAATTAAATTCAGTATGTAATTGTAATATATGTTTTTTCGGTTTCTGATCACAATAATGAATTGATATAGTTCTTTTTTTTTTATCAATTTTTAATGGGAAAATAATTATTTTAAAAAGAGATAGAGAGAGAAATTAACATTAATTCATTAAATATTTCAATAAGATTTAATAGCTTTCAATGAAATTAAAATCATGATAATCAATTAGAAATATAATAAAATGTAATTAATTAAACAAACAAAGCTGAATTTCAAACTATTTACAATTAAGTGATTACTAAAAGTAATGAGATCCGAAATTTAATTTGACGAAATTTAATAAAATCACCTGTTTAACTTAATTAAAATAATTAATGAAAATTTGTGTTTGCTTTTGTTTAGTTTAATATAGGATAAAAAATATATGGATATTTAATGATCATGTCATCTTCTTTTTTGTAATTTTTAGATCTTTCAAGCTTTTTTTTAAGTAAAAGGAACATATACTAAGCTACCCACATCCTCAACTAGTGAGGATAATCATTGTTCCAAGTATAAAACTCTCCACATCTTGCACCAAATTGTGCGACATTATGAGCTACAACATTAGCACGAAAATCATTAATCAACCCATTTTTAACAGCACAAAAAAGCTGCTCAAAATCATTTTCCCACAGATTCTCACTTGCTAAACCCTCCTTGAGCATTGAAATAGCTCCTAAAGAATCAGAATTGACGATACAAGGGACCAAACCTTCTTGAAGACACAATTTGACCCTGTACAAATATGCGTTGAGCTCTGCATCGACGATAAAGATAGGTTGCTGGGTCATTTTCGCAACAGCAGCATGGAGCTTCCCTGTATTATCCCGAACAACCGCACCAATTCCAAATAAACTGAGATTAAAGTTTACTGCTGCATCAACATCCACTCTAAAAGAGCCCTCCTTTAGTGGCTTCCATATTCTTTCAAGCTTTAAATGGATAATTTTATATTTTTCAAGCCAATCGATAGAATCTACGTTTCATGATCTACATAGATAGATGAAACCATCTTTCGACTTTTGGGTTATATAACTTCAACTTTTGCTACATTGGTCTTTAGATAATTTTTTTTAACCTGTAAAATTCATGTTTTAAAGTATCTTATTTTAAGCGCATTGCATTAATATACAGTAAAATCATCAGGATTAGAGAAAAATATTACCATATATAAAGAGGTTATTCTTAAATAGAGGTTTACATATAAAAATTATAATTTATTTAAAAAAATTAATATACATTATACGCCACTTGAAAATGTGTCCTTTCATATTTCAAAACACGTGAATTTAAAGATAAATAAGATTCATGAATTTTTTCCTTAAAAACAAAAAGATCCATGAAATTTAAAAAGACAAATGTGTGTGCATCATTCATGTACATTGTGTATACTTATTAAACTTAAAATTCATTCATGTTCTATATATCTAGGAAATGTTAAAAAAAAATATGTATCACATGCAACTTTAGATAAGTATTTCATATTATCTAAAGTTTAATATATAACATAGTTAAATAATTCTAGATATTTAAATATATCTGAAATTTAATGTCATTTAATGCATAATAATCTTTTATTCTTCTTCAATTTTTATAACTAAAAGTTAACAATAATGATTGAAACGATTAAAACAAAATGGGATATATTATATAAAAATATAATACTTAGTTTGTTCATCGTAAAAGTTCAGAAACATATAATATTTAATATAATTTAATAATTAAATTATGACTAAAAATCAAACAATGTGAAATCAAATGTAATAATTAATAATTATATTATTTTTCAATCTTTAAACTAAAAGTTATGATGAATGGTTTAAATATTTTAAAGAAAATGAGATATACTATTCAATAATATATTATTTAGGCCTTAGTATGTTTATTATGAAAGTTTTGAAAATTATTAAATTTCATATAATTTAATACTTAAAAATTATAACTACAAATTGATCAATTTGAAATCAAATGTTATTGATAATTTTTGATTTTATTTTTTAAACTTTAGACTAAAAATTATGATGCATAGTAAAGAAAAATATACTAAAATGAGATATTATATACAATATTATAATACTTAATATGTTCATCATAAAAGTTTAAGAAAATATTATACTTCATATAATTTAATACAAAACTCCTAATTAAAAATTGAATAATTTGAAATCAAATATAATAAATAAGAGAAAATTTCGATTTTAGTCCCATAGGACATGGGTTAGTCCGATTTTGGTCCCATCCCTATCACTTTTGGTCCCAAATCGATTGAATCATCAATTTTAGTCCCGTCGTAACGTTTTCCGTTTAAAAAATTATCAATTTTGCTCCCATTTTGATATCGATTTTGGTCCCAAGTGTTTCGTTAAAAAAATTATCAATTTTGGTCTCATTTTGATATCGATTTTGGTCCCAAACAGAAAAATGCTAGAATTTTTTTTCTTTGCAATTCAATTGGAGGCAAAATTAAACTGATTTGGTAGAAATTTAACCTAATTTGGTTCCAAATTTCCCACGAACATGCCTCTATATATATCTACTCACCAAATCATCAAATTACAACTACTAAATCAAAAGGAAGCCATTTTTTTATTTAGTTTAATTTTCTGTCAAGCTCGAGTTCGATTAAGAAGATACTCGGCTCGTTTACACCCCTAAAGGCAGGGAATTTTTTTTATTTAGTTTAATTTTACAATATTGTTTATGAGCGTTCTCCACATCTAATTAGCGTTTATAATTATTTTTAATATTTAATTTTAATTTTCAATCAATAATTCATTTTTATGGTTAATTATTTCATAATTAAATTCTTGTAAAATTTAAAGTAAAAAAATTCAGGAAAAAATTATACTTTCATACCTACATTTTGAACTTTCACTACAAAAAATTCACATTTTAGTGATGGAAGCGCGCCAAGCCAAGCCCACAATATTAAAAATAATATAAAATAATAAAAATATATATAAAGTAATATAAAATTTTAAAAATCGTAAAGTAAAACTAATAAAAATATAATAAAAATTTATACTCATAATTAATTAGTAATTGAAAAATAAAAAATATATATAATATTAAAAATGTAAAATAATAAAACATTAATAATATTAACCAAGTTAATTTCAAATTCATAATTAATTAGTAATTAAAAAATTAATAATATTAAAACATTTAAAAATCATAAAGTAAAATAAATAAAAATATTAAAAAATTTATATTCGTAATTAATTAGTAATTGAAAAATATATAATATTAAAAAATAATATATATTATTAAAACATTAAAAATGAAATAAATTGTAAAATGTAAAATAAATAAAAAATCAATACTATTAAAAAGATTGATTTCAAATTCGTAATTATATAGTAATTAAAGAATTAATAACATTAAAAATTTAAAAACTATAATGTAAAGTAAATAAAAAAATTTTAAAAAATTATATGTGTAATTAATTAGTAATTGCAAAATAAAAAATATATATAATAATAATAATAATAATAATAATAATAATAATAATAAATATTATAAAAAATATGTCATTATTATGTCGTTAACATTAAAAAATGAAAAATTAAAATTAAAATACGACGTGTGTTCTTTGTTAAGTTTGAGAGAAAAAATCCGTCATTAAATATCTTAATCTTAATCCGTTGTTAATGTGTCTGTATTTTAAAACGAACTATAATCCGTTATTAAATCGCGTTTTTATTGTAGTATTTTTTTAAATAACCCAATTAAAAAAATAATAATAAAAAGTACCCCTATTTACAAATCAACATTTGATCAATTTTTCGGCTCAAAAATCGTTCATAGTTGATTACATTTTAGGATTTCTATCTCGTTGAAAATTTCACTTTTGGTCCCATATTATCGATTTTGGTCCCAAAACTAGCGGCCGTTACCCCATTTATTTTTCCGTCTAAATTGTGGGACCAAAATTGATAATCCAAGTCCTATGGGACCAGATTTAATAACAATTTCTGAAATAGGACCAAATGTGATAGGGTTGGGACCAAAATCGGACTAGATCATGTCCTATGGGACCAAAATCGAAATTTTCTCTAATAAATAATAATGCTATATTCTTCTTTAATCTTTAGACTAAAAGTTATGATGAATTATCGAAAAAATTAAAATAAAATGAAATATGCTATACAATGCTATAATACTTAGTATGTTCAACATATACGTTTAGGAAAATATTATATTTCATATAATTTAATACAAAACTTTTAACTAAAAATTATACAACGCGAAATCAAACGTAATAAATAGTAATCTTATATTCTTCTTTGTTGAGATGTTGGAGACTTGGAGTTTCAAGAATTATTTTGGATTTTAAGATGTTGGAATTATATGTTTATAATTTTCATATTTGTTGGGACTTGAGATTGTGCTACTAAGAATTGTGTGTTTAATATTTGTCGAGATTTTAACATAGTTGCATTTTTTTTAATTTTATTGCTTTGAAGTTTGATTGTTGATTTGTTGATTTGGTGTATTGGTATTTGATTATTATTAGGGATATTTGATGTCATTACTATTATTATTTATGCATGCATTTTCTTACTAAATATTTTTTAGTATAACAATAAATATTATTATTTATGCATGTCGCTACCAGAATATACCGTAAAATGTCGGTATGATACGAACTGAAATATTGGTACATTAAGGTATATCGAACTAAAGTATGGTAAAGTATACCTAAATGTAGATATGGTAAATGTATGCATTATGTGTCATACCGAACTTAAGATATACCGGAGGTAAAGATACGACAACAGTATAATTTTTGTCATACCGTAAATTAATGGCAAAAAAGGCATGTTATACCTTGACACCTTTTTTTTTTTACTTACGCACACTACTTTTTTAGTATAACGATAAATATTATTATTTATGCATGTCGTTACTGGAATATATCGTGAAATGTCAGTATGATACAGACTGAAATATTGGTACATTAAGGTATACCGAATTAAGGTACGGTAAGGTATACTGAAATGCAAATATGGTAAATGTATGCATATGTGTCATACCGAACCTAAGGTATACCAGAAGTAAAGATATGACAACAATATGATTTTTGTCATACTGTAAATTAATGGCAAAAAGGACATGTTATACATTGACACCCCTATTCTTTTTTTTGGCAAAAACTTCCATGCACTAGATGCAAATAAGGCTTATTTGAGACAAATAGGGTCAAACTGCTGGTTAAACCGCGGGTCAACCCGCAAAAAAAAAAATCAGTAAAATCAGTATCAACTGCAACACTAAAAAGTATCACTCAAAATTTGAAACGTATCATCTGCATCATTAAAAAGTAAGACGTCTTGTAGTTATCTTATACTAGTTTATTTAGTTCAAATTGTGATTTTTTCCATTCCAATTAATGTTTAGAGTTTAGGAATTCAGGATTTTTTTGGGGGTTCATGGTTTTTAAGGTTTAAGATTTTTTAGGGGTTTATTTTCTGTTTTTTAGGTTTTTTTGAGGGATGGGTTTAGGGGTTTATTTTGTATTTTTTAAGGGTTGTAGGGGGTGTTTTTAAGGATTTATCTTGTGTTTTTTAGGGTTTTTTTGGGGGGTTTTTAGGGATTTATTTTGTGTTTTTTAGGATTTTTTTTTGGGATTTTTAGGATTTTATTTTGTGTTTTTTAGGGTTTATTAATTCGATTTTAGTATATAAATTCATATTCATTTTAAACAAATTAAATCAATTTATTTTAATTTTATGGTTCACTAATGTATTTTAGGATATAAATTTTTAGGGAACGAAATAAAAGAAAAAATCAGATAAAAAAAAAAAAATCACCCAGCAAATAAAAATAAAAATAAAAATAAAAATGACAGGTGCATGACGCCCACGCGCCACGCCTGCCGCAAATAGTCTCAAATAAAACTTGTGCACGGAAGTCCTCTGTTTTTTTTTTTTTTTTTTTTTTTTTTTTTTTAACTCACACCCTACCTGGTGGTATTGAAGATATTCGAATCCGTGACTTTTACTAATCTCACTCCACCACTAGGCCATTTCCATCCGGATACTCCTATTCTGTAGTTAAAAATAGAATAAAAATAAAATTATTTAGATGTGATAAATTACAATCGCTATTGTGTAAATCCAGCTTACTAAAAATTTAAAAATTCAATACAGTAAAATCTAACAGTTCAAAGCCGTAGTTAAAAATAGAATAAAAATAAAATTATTTAGATGTGATAAATTACTAACGCTATTGTGTAAATCCAACTTACTAAAAGTTTAAAAATTCAATACAGACATACAGTAAAATCTAACAGTTCAAAGCCATAATAAAATATAATTTCCTTAAATCTCTATCCTGTTATTAATTTGGACTTCCTTCATGGTACTACAGGCTACAGATTGAGATACACACTGCTGCCAAAATATTTTTCAGAAGAAGAAACAAAAAATAATTCACAATTTCTGATATCTCCCTACATCTTGGCAACTTGATTCATATCTGATTTCTCTCATCATCATCATCAACAACAACAATTTAATAATTGAATAAAGACATTTTCCTCAGCGGCGGTGTGAAAGGAATCCTGCGCCTATGAATATTTATTGTGGATATGTTTATAGTTATGGCGAAATTTTTTTGTGGAAGAATTCGATTCGTCCAAACCGAACAGAGGCGACTGCGGCGGAAGCGGATTGGTGGAAGCTGCAGCAGGTTTTTTTTTTTTTTTTAATTTGAATTTGTGGATCATTTTTTGGATGTTATCCACAGTGGAGCCACAGTAGTCAAGGCTTATTGCGTTTCTTTTACTGCCTGCTTGTTTATCTAGCGACTGGCGTTACCTCATTTCTTTTTTATGTATTATTTATTTTGATTCCAACATTTTTGACCTCCTATTTTCTTCCTTTTTTGGTTGGGAAATTGAATTGGAAACTTATCTGTTCAATTAGATGTTCCTCTGTGTTCATATTTATCTTGGATTGTTTTCGGATTGAAAAATTTATTATAATTTATAAACGAGTCGTGTATTAGATAGCTATGAAATTCAAATTGATGATTGAAATTAAATGACTTTAATATTGTTATGAATTTGAAATCCTAATTATTGAATAATTTAATCTACCTTTTAACTCTTGCATAGGGCAATCTGAATTAGTGTGAAGAATTTGAAGTAAAAACTTGAATAATTCTGCAAATAGAGGAAAATCTCGTATAGTGCTGTAGAAATTAACAGTAAATCATTGCTTGCGGATCGAGCTTTTACCATAGAACCTGGTAGAATTTGAAAGTACAAGAACCAAGGAGGAAAAAATGAAGATAAAGTTAACATTAATTTAGAAATTATCCATTTGATCAGCGAAATAAATTAAAGCATTTAATTGGAAGATGGAAGAACTTAAAAAGACTTCCGATGGTTAATGGGATCACTGATAACTCATTTGTTGCTTCTGGATGCTGCAGAAATGCAGTTGATTGGACATTGCATGTAGCCTAGAAAATTATCTGAATGTTGTTTTTAGTTTTTTTATTTATTTACCAATACATTGATCATGTAGTTGGGCTTAACAGAAGTTTTGAAATATTATCCGTTTGTATCGCAAAATTCAAACTCAAGTCTCAGAATATGTTCTGCTATTTTATTAGATAAAATCTCAGTGTTGTCTGAATTAACATTAGGCCAGAAACCATTGTGTAAACGAGGCGTAACTGTCAAACTAATGAAATTATGTGAAATTAAATGACTGTTATACATTATTGCAGCAGTGTAAATAACTTATTTCTGATTCAAGTTCCTTGTTATCTTATTCATTTATTCCTTAAGCAAACTTTTACGTCGTTTATTTACTACTTGATGCATATTGGAATTTACTATTTCTGCATAATCTATCTGAAATACCAACATACTATTACCAAGTGCTAACATTGTTTTTGCTACAAGTGCTGCCACAGAGCCATTGTAAAACACTCATACACAAATAAGCCAAAAAGCTGTTTGGGGGAAATTGAAAGCATCAAAGCTGAAACAACGAAGGGGAAGGTATGGGCCTTTTCTGTCCTGTTCAGTCTGTTTTATGACTTTATAAATGGTCCAAGTTCGTTTCATCAACTGACTTAATCATGTTGAGAAATAAAAAGTTGAAAATATTGATTGTTTTTATAATCACATTTCATATTGGTATATAATTCATTTCAATATATATATATATATATATATATATATATATATATATAGCCCCTCCTGTCAGTTTCTGTTGCCCTTGTTCTGATGTTTCCAGATCCTGGTCTAGTTACATATGGAAAATACTAGAAATACTTCATTTATCTCTTCTTTGATTAAAAACTTGATTCATAGTTCAAGAAAAACTCCATGCCATCAAGTTAGTTTGTGATAAGTACCATGTTGATTTCCCCAAACACAGTACACTGTTTAAGCTACAAATGAAGCAAAGCTAAACTTACATGACTGATATGCAATCTTATTAAGTGTTGTATGTTGTCGAATGACGTAAAAGTGACATGTCACTTTACAGATGAGATTTGGGTTCTGAAGCCGAGTGAGCTTTATTTATTGTCTTGGGTTTATTTTGATCATCCTAGAGGAAATTGAATTTGAGAATTTTATGAAAAAATAAATTCTAATGATCTCTTGATAGGTTTCCATTAGATATATTTCCTCTTACCTTAGAAGCAAACTATGATATATCAATTGTTTTAGATTTGATAAAATCTAATTACACATAAGCCAAGGAATGTAAAATTAAAATTGGAATGTGAAATTATTTGGTAGTCAGGGATCTGGTAAGAACAAATATAAGATGTCTTGCTGCAACAACAGGGCAAAATCAAATGTGAAACTTCCTCTAACTACCCACTGATTAGTTTCCTGCCTCAAATGATAAAATATATGAAAATAAAGAAACCTAGTTGTTTGCCAAAATAGGGAAAATTCCAAGAGAATTAAAAAAGCCTAGACTGTGTTGCCAGCTATTTATAACACCCACGAGCACCTCATCATCCAGACCTGTGATCTCTGCATTCTGTACTTTGGCCCCCAGAGAAGCTAAAAGCATGATTTTCTAGACCCACCCTCTTCCTATTTTCCATCCTTCCATTTTTTCTCTTTTCACGTACTGAAAGTTTAAACTCCAAAAATTAAAAGATGAGGGGGAAATCTTCTTTGTCGAAGTCTAAAAATGGTGGAATAGAAATTGAGAAGCTTGAGAAACTGAATGAGCCTCATTTGTCAGGTGCTTACATCCGCAGCCTTGTTAAACAATTATCCTCTTCAAGAACCAAAGATTCATCTAATTCCATAGGGCCGAAGAGCTTAGAGGGAGATGGGAATTCAAGCAATGAAAGCTTATTTGGAAGTAGTTGTGATGGATTTTCTGATCAGAAACAAGAAAAATCCCATCAGCCACCTCAACCACACAAAAAACAAGTCAGGAGACGGCTGCATACCAGCAGACCTTACCAAGAAAGGCTGCTGAATATGGCTGAAGCACGGAGAGAAATTGTCACTGCCCTTAAGTTTCATAGAGCAGCTATGAAACAAGCCGGTGACAGACAGCAGCAGCAACAAATGGAATCTAGGCCCGAATCTCAGCTGTTCGAGTCCTCATCTCATCAACTTTCTACAGAACAAGAAGCCAAATTGAAGTCCAGGAGAAATCCAAGAATTTATGCTTCAAATTCTTCAATTCCTGATAACTTTCCAAGCAGCAGTTATCTGGATAATTTCTCCTACTCACCGGGATTTTGTTCTCCCTATTCTTGGTCCATTTCTCCGATTGCAGTACCATTGCCTGTCCAAGACAATTTTAACTTTACACTGCCCAGCCAAACACTTGGCCTCAACCTAAATCTTCGAGATTTTAACAACTTGGACTCCACTTTCCACTGCAGCACGAACCTGTCATCCATTTCCCCATCCCCATCCCCATCAATCTCTTCCTCTCCTTATTCAGTTTCAGCCACCACCGAGGAGATCCCATGCATGGGAGTGCCAGGTTCGGTCTCAGAGTTTGGAGATTCTGGGTTGCATCCTGTGATGGATGATAAGGAGATTGCTGAGATCAGGTCAATTGGGGAGCAATACGAGATGGAGTGGAATGATACTTTGAATTTGATGAATTCAGCATGGTGGTTCAAATTCTTGAAGGCAATGGAAATCACACCTGAGAATCAGAATGGTGAGGATTTTGTGAATTTCCCATTTGATGAAGTAATGGAGGAGTTCCCAGCCTGGCTCAATGCAAACGAGGGCTGTTTGCAGCATGTCAATGATTTTTGCTTGGATAATTACTTCGAAGATCCTGCTTTGCCATGGTAAGAAATAGTTTTGAGAAATGTGTTTTTGTACGGTAGTTTAGTAGGATTACTTGGTTTTGCCTTTTTCGTTTGCTGAGATATATATGATTTCTGTTACTAATGCTTGAGATGTTTCTTCTGTTCTTTAATATTTTGCATGTTCCTTGGAATTATTATTATTATTATTATTATTATTATTGAATTTGAAATAAACGTAGAGTTTTCAATCTCACATCCCCAGATGACTGATGATTATGCCTTTTTGTTGTTATTTTGACTTGGTTTTTCAATATTTGCAGCATGGATATTGAAGAAATTGAGGGAATGGATGGTGACTGGTTAGCCTGAGAAATTAAAGATTGTTTGTTTGTTTGTTTTTCGTATAATAATCAAATTGCTGGTAGCCTTCCCGTCTTCCTGCCCGTCACTTGGGCACCTGGATCTTTTATTTATATATTTAATTTTCTAAATCTTGCAAATAAGACTTGTATGCCTGTATGCAACGAACAGGCAAACCCAATAAAACATCGACGAGGTGGGAAATTATTTGATTCCCAACCCAATATCGTTGCATTTATTTTGCTGGTACATTTATAAGAGTTGGATGTATGTATACTAAATAGAAGAGAATCAGAGGAAATTCGGGCCGTGCTGCTTTATATATTTCTTCCATGAGCTAAGTCTGTTTCTGCAAAAACTGGAAAAAAGGTGTATGGAAATGGTTATGTGTTATATATAGCTAGATATATCTAGCTAGGCGCTAATATATTTTTGATGAGTGAATTCAGCATCATATCGTGGCCTTTGGTTCGGGCAGAATGATCACAATTATATCTAAGAAAAACACATAAATTACTAGTAATTAAAAAAAAAGATGGAAGAATATAATTGTTGGGTATTGGATGGTGTAATTAATTAATTAATTAAGAAGACGAACAAGAGATGGGGAGGAAAAAAGAAATTAAAGTGAAATTGGATAATTGTGGATGCAATCGAGCCAGGGGCCCCCAGCAGCCTGGTGGGAGGGGCGAGTGGTGAGTGCCTTCCAGACGACGCTGTTGCATTTAAAACCAGAGCCGAAGGAGATTTGCCAAACACGATCGCCGGTGGTGAGGCGTTGCTTGGCCTCCAAATAGGCTAGCTCGTACCAAATGCTGCTGCTGGAGGTGTTTCCAAACCTGTGCAGCGTAGCTCTGGACGCCTCCAGATTGTTGTCGGTGAGATTCAAGTTCCTCTGTAGCTCATCAAGAACAGTTTTGCTGGCAGCGTGGACGCAGAAATGCTCGAATGCTAGCTTGTAATCAGGTATGTAAGGCGAATTCCCTCCTCCGCTTCCGCTTCCGCTTCCGAACAGGATCTTCCACACCAGCGTTGAGAAGAAGAGAAGCTGCTCCGAAAATGGCAGCACCAGTGGCCCTAATGTCGTGATGTTCGTCTTGATCGCGTCGCCTCCGATTTCCACTAGATCTTTGCTGATTTTTAATCCCTTATACCTCTCGCCGTCTTCTGCTTGATGCACGCTCCTGTACAGGTACGCACGTGTACGTGTAAATATTTAATCAATCATTAATTAACATTTATCAACTACGTGCGTACCTAAAACTACGATCGTCGGCGCCCTTGTGCGTCCTCACGATGTGCTCGAGCCTGTACTTGGCCCGGCGGCGGTCTCGGCGGCGATTGGAGAGCAACACGGCGGAGCAACCCATCCGGAAGTAACAATTCGGTATGAGCATCGACCTGTCCTTACCCGGGTACCAATTGAAGCCGACCATCTCCGTGCTCACCACCACTGCGTAGCTGTTAGGGTTTGCCTGAAGCATATCCCGCGCCAAATCCAGGGCGATGATTCCTGCGCTGCACCCCATTCCCCCGAGATTGAAGCTCAGAATGTTGCCTCGCATCTTGTAGTGGTTGATGATCATGGCGGAGAGCGAAGGCGTTGGGTTGAACAGGCTGCAGTTCAGGACCAGGACGCCCACGTCCTTGGGCCGGAGCTGAGTCTTCTCGAAGAGCTCGTCCAATGCCCCGAATATCACCGCCGACGCCTCCGCCCGCCCTTCTTTCATGGTCGCGGTGTTTTCTGACGATCCGATCGATTTCGGGATGTAGGTTTCATCCCCCAAGCCGGAGGATTCCAGGATTCGCTTCTGGAATTCCAGGCTCGCTTCGTCGAATTTGCCGGATTTTCGAGCTAGCTCGATGAACTGCTCTTTCGTTACCTGCCATGCATCAAATGATCATATCAATTTAATTCCTATTGCTTCAAATTTGAATGACATTCATCTAATTTGGATATACTGCAAGACTTGTAACGCTGATCGGTTGGTATTCATTCCGGCCCCTTTGCAATTTGTAATTTGTAATGATGAGAGATTGAGTATAATCCCAATTTAAAGACAGAAAAAAAGAGCTTAATTGGATTCATTAATCTTCTATATATGATAAATTGAAGAGGAACTGGATTATTACAAAAGGAAAATTAGATCTGAATTTTGACAAAATTAGCTAGAGAGATATATTGTTATAGGGCAGGGCAAATTTGTTTAACAAATTCACACCCACACACACGCACACACATATATATAGATCGATGCATCAATTCATGATAAAAAGTAACATCAAGCACTTAATTAATCATCAAATTAAACTAGACAAAACCGGTTATTATATTTCAATCAGTGATTTAATTTGCTATTCTCGATCGACTGTATAAGATTTGAGCGTCACGCGCGCAATCTGATTGAGAAAGCCAACAATTAATTGTCCAAAGGTCAATTAATAGAATTGTTTATTTATATACTTGTATAATTAAATAATCTCTAAATTAAGAAATAAGAAACAAATTCAAAGTGGAATTCCTCACGATTTTCCTAAATCCAATTCTCCTCTTATATGGATAAAGATATACGTACCAGCATAAACGGTGATCGCACAGTAATGTATAATACTTATTGCCGGTTTTAATAATTTTTTTAACAATATATATTTTCGTTTCAGTTTGTCCCAGCAAGAACACCAAATTTATAAGGATAAAGGAGTACATATATGTTATTTATCTAAAATCCAGAATATGGAATTAATTAATCAAACTAGTAATATTGGTACAATTAAAAACATATATATATATATATATGTATGTATGAAAAATCGATTAAAGGGAAGGAATCCAATGGTAGCTACAATACATCATTAAATATTTGAGAAATTAAATGAACGCACATACCTTCAAATCGTCACTGGGTTTGTAGCAAGCAAAATCGATAAGAAAAATGGAACGTGGGCGCGACATGAAGTAGAGCGAAAGCGTGAAGACAAAGAGAGCCAAGAAAGCAACGACGGTGGCAAGATCGTATCCGGCGGTGGTGTCCCAGATCCTCCGCCACAGCTCCTCCCTACTGAGGCTGCCGACCTCCGCCCCGAACACCAACACCAACACTGGCACGGTGGCCAGATATATCCCATGATTGATCAAGTAATGGTATCCTAGCTTCACATACTTCAGGTTGACGGAGTTCACGAACTCAGGCAGCCTCCGCCGCACCCTAACGGAAAACGTCATCGAACCGGCGTCGGGCCCCGACGACTCGATGCCGCGGTTCACGATTTCCGTCGACAGGAGGTCGTGCTCTCTCGCCATACTAACAAAATTTGGATCAAATAATAATGTTTTTTTTCTTCTTTCTAGGTTCTTTCTTTTTAAAAATAAAATAAAAATGATATTGATGATTGAATTTGTTTGATGATTATTGAGATGATAGAATGGTGTATTTATGGTGGTGGAGAGGGGCTGAGCAGGGTGGTGGTGGGATTAAATGCGGGCACCAAAGTTAGTTGGTTAGCTCTCAAAACTGCCATTAATTCTTGCATTTATGGGAAGTAGTTCGAAATTTCAAGTGCCATCTTTTTCCCTTCTGGCAATTTCGGATTAATTAAAACTTGGCTTTCAATTTTATTTATTTTTCTATCTTATTGCTATTGCTTCCTTTTTCATTTTACTCTTTTTAATGTTGTTTAGTGTTACCGGCCGGCTCAAGACGATGAACTGTTTTTTTTTTCGTTATTGAAGAAAATATTGAATGCGATTATTCTCCATTGTTTAATGTGGTATTTTGCATTTTTTGTAATGTATGAAAATGAAAAATATATATGATACTATATCTTAATTAACAAGAATATATACATATATATATATATATATGTTTTGGTTCACGTGAGATATATTAGTTGGTGTGTATATATAAGTCGAGAAATACAGACCTTAATTAATTCACATCCTAAACTAGCTAGGATGTCCCCAAAAATTAATTTGGTGATTTTTAATTTAGCCTACCATAAAATTGTTGCGAGCTAGCTTAGCTTATTTTAAACGTACGGAAACTTCACGCGGTGACGATAAATACTGTAAGTGGTTTTCGAGCTTTTCTTTTCAACTGTGCTTTAAATTTGTGTTGCTTTATGATTTAGACAATTAATGTAGTAAAAATATCATAATTTAAAGGAAAATAACTACTATATATCTGCCCTTTGAATTAGTAAGTTTTATTATACTAGTTATATATTCAGTAAACTTTTACCATGTCAAGCTGCAAACTATTCTTTTTTAATTAGCGAACATTTTCAATAATATTTTAAATAAACTGAAGCTTACAACATAATAAAATGTTTGAATGCTTAATTAGTATACTAAAGTTTCCTAAGTTAGAGCTAAAAGAAAAAAAAAGTAAACCTTGATAATTTAGAAAGAATATAACATGAAATCCGACGAATATATATGCATGGTTGTATATTAATATGGAATCCCAATTGCTCCGAGTTCCAAAAAACAAATTAAACAATGAATATGAAGTTTAATTGAAATTATTTTCATTAGATTTGATATGTTTCATCAATATAATAACATATATAGTATGCAACTGTAATTACACTCATTCATACCAATAATAACCGATTGATACACTCTTATAATTGAAATGTATTCATTTTATATAAAACTTATTTACAACCGTTGTACAAAAGACTTTGTCTTCATATACTACTTCCCGGCCAAACTGAAATTGGTTAACTTATAATAAGAAATACTAAACGTAGTTTTAAAAAATAAATCAATGAAAAAATATATAATTATATTTATCCCAAATTGCAAACGTAAAATCAATGTCGTACGGGACACAGAGATGATGTGGAGCACAATAAATCAAATGGGTGGAGGGATGTTGACTTCATGTCTCTAATTTGTAAACCTAAATTGTTATTGACCCCCATTGGTCAACGGGTCAAATAAATTGCAGCAAAATCTATTGAAGTTGTTCAACAACTAGAAAATCCAGAATATATATATTACTATCAGATTAAATGGAAATAAATAAATAAATAATTGGTTGCTGTTTAATCAACTATTTCACTCCTATGGAACAAAAACAATAATTTATTTTGGTCGATACATTCTATATATATGATTACATTATTTATTTATTTATTTATTTTCACAAAGTTACGTTTCATGGATTGATAAAAAAAGGTGATTGTAAAGTCATGAAGAATTCAATGTAATAGTATTGTCATTTTTTTTTCATGGAAAACAATGGGTGGATACAAGTCACCCGGTTTCGGAACTTCATTAATTATAAGATTCATTTGTCGCACTTTTTTTTGTTCCATTTTATAGCTAGCTAGATATTAAATTTTATAAATTACAATTTTTATTATTTTACTTTGCGAGTTACTTCAAAATTTCAATTAGATCACTATAGGTATTAAGAAAAAAAAAATGTAATACAGAAAATCCAATAATGATGTTGATTTGATGCAGGAATTAGTTGGGCTTGATTAATTAAAGATGACGACCTTATTGACTTTCTTTGCTTAGCTGCAAGGGAATTAATTAACCTCACAGTTGGCAGCCGGGGGCCCTAAACCAATTGAATATTAATATAAACGTCAACATTGCTTATCTATATCTATACGTGGTAAACATATTTCATTAGGATGAACTACGGCTAGAGTAGAGTAATCTGAGAATACATTTCTTAAATTCTTATTCCACTAATATTTCATACGTCTTGCATGTGATATGTGATTTTTTTTTACGATGGTTTGTAACACCCCCGACTTTTTTAAAAAAAAAAGTAAAATATAATATAGAAAGATGACACTGTTTATGAAAACAAAATACCTTACACTAATGCAATTTAAGCTAAATTATAAAGGCTATTTAATTGATCATCATCTTTGTTCCATCCACACACATCATCCGAATAAATAATCAACCTGAAAATAATATTATAATAGTTTTAAAATTGAATGTTATTGTCTTAGCGATGACATATCCTTTGTAATAATAATAATAATAATAATAATAATAATAATAATAATAATAATAATAATAATAATAAAATCGCTCAACATATAATCCGTAGGCTAGAATCGTAACACATGTAGCTTGTCGGCTAAGATCATATCAACCCAGAGACGTATCTGCATACCACGTGCAACATGTAATAAGGATACATGAATTTTTAATTAAACTTCATAGTGGATTCCCCACATTTGACTTTCGAAAGTTGACCAAAGAAACCATACCTTGCAAAACTTTCGAATGATTTTGGCACATGAGACCCTCTAGTCCAAAGTTCTGTGTGCTAATTGTGTTCCAAATATCAAAATTATTAGTTTTTCTTCCATTTTTCTTCAATTTTAATTCCTTTTGGTTTAGTATAATTTTATATTATTACTTAGGATTTATCCACCCTATTAGGGATTATCATTATTTTTTTACTATTTAATTTTCATTTTTTAGTTAATATAATTGATTTTCAAGGCTGATTATTCCAAACTTATGGTATATAATTTTTTAAAATTTCAATTCTTAGCAATAAATATTAATTAGGGATTAATTATAATATAATAAATTTTATTTTTATAAAAAAATATTATTAAAACTACGCAATTGTGATGTTGGCACACAGATGAGACACGCAATTGGAACTAGAAGATCTCTTGTCCATGATTTTGGTTTGAGAAATGTAAATGAAAAGGGCTCTATATATGGAGTAGAGATCATCTAATCCCAATTTGTGTGTGTCAACTGTCAACATTAAGATTGTATATTGTTAATAATAATTTTTTTAAAAATAAAATTTATTAAATTATAATTAATCATAATTAATATTTATTGCTAAAAATTAAAAATTTTATAAATTATATACCCAAGTTTGGAACAATCAACTCCAAAAATCAATTATATTAACTAAAAAAAGAAAATTAAATATTATAATTATAAACCATAATTGGGTGGAATAAATCATAATAATAATGTAAAATTGCACTAAATCAATAGAAATTAAAATTGAAAAAAAAAATAAAAGAAAAAGTGATAATTTTGAGGTTTGGTACATGGTTGATACACACAAGTTGGGACTAGAGGAGCTTAAAAGCTATATATGGGCGTCAAAAAATGACTTTTACAAAAGTATTTAATACCGACATTTATTTAAACGATTGTTACTAACCGTTAAAATAATAAAAAGATATGGGTCACTACATGATTTGTCTTTCTTGTATGATTTATATGCTATTACACATGAGTGAGATTTACTCAAAAACACCAAGTAAAAACTATACCCTCCTTTTATTCAATTTTTTAATTCAAATACAACCCCTAGTTTAATTGAAATTTTAATTAGGCAAAAAAAAAAAAAATGTAAGCAGCACTAACATAAATAAGAAATCTAATTAATAATATACATATAAAAAATCAAGAATGAAAGAAAAATAAAATAACATCACCCAATCGAAAGTGATGTTTGTGCACTTTTCAATTTAAATTTTTAATGTGTTTTTTAAATTGTTATGGGTTGCAGTTTGAAGACTTGAATAATTGTACATGCATTGTTCCTATATTTTTATGTAGAATTGTGTGAAATTTAAAAAGGAGTAAGATGGAGAGTCATGAATTAATGGTTGATTGGTTATTGTTAATATTATTAAGTATATAATTCACCACATTTTTTTTGCGATAACATTATTCACCATGTGTTAACTAAAGTACTCAACCACTACTTTATTTTATTTTTCATTGTTATGACGTTAGTTAATATTCTCCAATAACAAAATAGATAATTATATATATATACATATTATGTATATATATTAAAAAAATTACAAAAAAATTGGGAGTACAAATTTATCTCTTTTTTTTATGTCGAGGATAACCCGCGGTCGCTACCGAGGTGTGCACTGGGTAAACCCAGTCCCTATGTAATAGCTTGTGAAAAATGATAATCCGTGCTCACAAGTATTTAATCAATACTGCTATTAGTTGTTCTACGATATGTGTGGGACAGATGTAAGAACATAAATTAAAAAGCAGTAAAACACGCACGAGATTGGTAACCCAGTTCGGTTAATCAACCTACTCTGGGGGAATTGCTTCCAAACTTGAAGATTCGACTGTTACTCCTTCATGAAGTGTATTTGAGATCTTACACATATATGACTCCCTCCTTATGTCGCCCGTTCTTCTCCACGAACTCTTTCGCTAGCCGAAAGCTGTAAGATCCCCTTACAACCGTGACACTAGACTCCCTTTAGCTACCCATGACTTCAACTTACAATCTCTCCCGAGATTGCGTACAAAATGGATTAAAAAATCCCTCACGTGTTTCACTCAAAACACTCAAATGCTAGAACATACTGTGGGACAGTAACTAGCTAAACAGAGACCACAAACAAAATGACTCTCAAATAATCTTTTAAGATAATCTAAACAAGTATAAGTGGCTACCGATTGCTGAACATAATCGGCCTTCTTATATTCTTCACTTCACAATTGTCGTCGATCTTCACCGCCGGCAATACGGTAAATGGATTATGGTTTGTGATCTTTCCAAATGTGCGTAGATACTTTCCTTGGATATGAGGGTTATTTGCAGCTCGGTATCTACTCCACAAGGCAGTAAATCGAACATATCTTGCCTTCCACGAACGGATCCGCGCAAGATCTTGTATTTATAGAAACTACCATAAAAAAGTGTCCCTGGGTATGTCTGGGACATCAGAGGGAACAGTTCACCAACTGTTCTTCTTTTCTTGCACAGCGGAATGAATAGCTTCAAGGACATACCCAAGCACACATTGTCGAACATATCTCGCCAACAAAACAACACGAATACTTAGTGCATAAATGGTGGCACTAACAATCTTTTCCTTTGGCGTTTATGGTCGACAATCATCATCTCAATCTGCATAACACTTGAATCAACTTTGCAGATCAAAATATATCAAAATAAATGATATAGTTAACAACTGTCTGGGATGATTCCAAGCACACTCCCCCTGAGTCTGATCTGGGAGTGACTTCAAACATCACGAACATTGTTTTCGCGGTCACGACCGCATTGTTTAGTGGGTCAAAAGATTAAGTACAGATCAACAGAAAAATGGGTAAACAAACTACCCAAATAAAAATTGTTCAACAAGTTTTTGCAAAAATAAGAAGAGCACACAAGCTCTTATCAGCAGCAACAATCTTTTAACCTTCTTTTCCTCCCTCCTTTCTTTCTCTCCTCCTTAATTGTTGCCAAAAATGGCGAAAACTTTCAATACGGAGAGGTATCCTCATCAGCAGCATCATCAACATCAGCAGGAGTAGCAGCGGTGGTGGAAGGTAGATCAGCATAAGGTCTAGCAGCAGCACCATCAAATGGCGAAGCAAGGCCAAGAGCCCGAGCACGAAGATCAATAAGGAGAGACTCCAATTCATGCTCTCGAATCTTAAAAGCCCTGATGGACTTCTTCAGCAACTGCACTTCGCGCTTCAAAGATTTTATGTGCTTGTTAAAGAAAACAGAAGTGGCAGACAAAGTACGAGCAAATCTGTGAGGAACAGAAGGTGGCACAGTTTTAGAGCCACCGACAGTATCTCTGGCAGGGATATCTTGGGCATGCTGGGATGAAAATAGCTTCTGGCTGATTATGAGCGGCAGCGCCTCTAGCTCATATACATCTTCTGCACACACCACATTGTGTTGATCTATGATTAGGCTGAAAATCATTCTAGGAAAGCCAATTGGTTGCTCACTTTGGGAAGACTCTGCATGGGCCACAACATTCTCAAAGATGAGCTGGCCTCGGTTGAACTCCACCCGAGTTCCAACCTTAAATAACAACAGACCAAGAGGCTTCCCCACAGTCGAGTTGTGAGTGCTATAGATCCAATTGTGCACCGCAATCTTGTGAAGTATGGAATACTTCATGCTCTATGACGCTAGTAAAGAGCGGCCTGATGTCCAAGCACAACGACTGCCTCCAGTCAACTCGGCAGCAACTTCATCCAACTCAAACAAGAGTGCAGGAGCAACCACATGCTCACGACCCATGTATGAATTTATCACAGACAGAGAAAAAGGAATCCAACGACCTCATACAAATACAGAAAAAGCACGCTCAGATGATGCATCATGAATGGACTTAGATAGATTGGCATAAAATTCATGCCCAATTGCAGCAACAAAGGGCGGTGCAGTATAGGCAGACTTCTCTAATCTCAAATCATGCAAGATTTCAATAACCCTAGTAATTTCTACATCAGCCTTAATCAACTTTCGCTCAGACACTAAGGAGCAACCGACAACCAGCTTGAATTGACTCTAGTGAAAGGCAGAGAGGAACTTACTCGAATCACAGGCTTCAGATTCGGAATCAGATCTGTTAGGGACATCTGCAGTGACATCCTCTGCTTCATCATCAGAGGGAGAAGGAGCTCTTGCCTATTTCATCAACGGTCTGTGAGGACCCGATACCAATCCCATTCTCTGCTCAGACAAACTCCGTGTAACACGGCGAGCAGGAACAACAACAGGTTTCCTAGCTGGAGCCTTTTTACCAGAAGTCTTTGAAGTTTGGGGGCTTTTGAAGATGACCCCTTCTTTGTAGCAACCTTCTTAAACTTGGGGGATTTTGGAAGGTGGCCCGTTCTTCGCAGCAACTTTCGCCAGCACCTTTGATTTTAGATTGGCGATAGGAGTGTCATCTTCATCATTAGACACCAGAGGGGTGACTGGTACATCACACGACTACAACTTGCATTTGGTTTCGCGAGCTTTCGCTGAAGGTGGGACAGATCCAGACTCAGCCATATGTGAATCGTCATCCAAGAAGGAAATGTCAACATCTTCTTCTTCTTCCCCTTTATCAAGGGTTTTAGCATCAACAGGGGGTGAGGCTTCACCCAACGGCACTTGAATGGTGATTATAGGAGAGTCACCTACCAGCAGAGCAGCGGTGAGAACAGAGGGTTCTTGAACAAATTTCAAAGTATCAATCGATGCTGTAAATTCCTTAATTGAGGTTGACACATCACCAATAGCATAGGCAATCAAGGCTTTCACCAATTCAACATTCTCCAAAGGTGGTGAGGGAGGATCAACAGAAACCCTAGGAGAGGGTACATGAACTTGATCTGTCTCAAACACAGATCGGTCAATTGCTTCTACAGAAGGTGCCACAGAAAGAGGAACAGAAGTAGGGACATCAGGAACCACTTCAATCGGCTATGCCGAGACAGGGGCAGTGGAGCTAAAAGGAGCAAATACCAGTAGCTTCGAGAGCTCTCCTAACTTGCACCACAAATCTTGTGTAGAAATCTTCAGTTTCTTGAAAAGAGATGACTTGGAGGATTCAGTTTTGTCCGCCATTGAATTCTGAGGAGAAAGACTCTTGATAGCAGAAAGTTCAAGAGAGAAAGGCTTGAGAAGAAAGAGAATTTTTAAAAAAAATTCCATTGCCTTAATAAAATTTGAACAATAGATTTTGCCCTTAATTAGAGAATTTAAGAAAGAAATTCCCATAACTGTCACATCCCATAAACAACACCCCTCTGCTCGTTCTTAAGAAGTGGAACTGAACTCGACATAGGAAACAAAGATTCATTAGCCGTTGAGAAATAACCGTTCAAACTGCCCTAACATCCATCTGAGACATCTTTTGGCACACACTGCATCGACCACACCAACTTGGTCACTTTACACTCTCTGTACACACATCACTAACCAAGACCGTACAGAGAGGCTTCTCTCAGAGGAGAAGTTCAGAGAACACAAAGACGCAGAGAGGATTTAAGTGTTTCAAACCTTGCAGTTTCAAGTGCCTTCGTAAATATATCTGCAAGTTGGGCATCCATTCCAACATATTCCATCACAAGCGATCCATCTTCAACAAGTTCATGGATGAAATGGTGATGAATATCTATGTATTTTGTTCATGAGTGCTGAACATGATTTTTTGAAATGTTTATCGCACTCATGTTGTCATAGAAGATGGTAAGGATAGATTGTGGCACACCATAGTCGAGCAGTATTTGCTTCATCCAAAGAAGTTGAGTGCAACAACTTCCAGCCACAATGTACTCCGCTTTTGCAGTAGATAGAGAGATTGAATTTTGTTTCTTACTAAACCATGAAACCATGTTGTTTCTAAGAAAGAAACATCCTCCTGAAGTACTCTTCCGATCTTCAGTACAAACAGCCCAATCTGCATCACAAAACCCCACCAAACTAGGGTTTGTATCATAGGAAAACCAAAGTCCTAGCTCAGCAGTACCTTTTATGTACTTGATTATGTGCTTGGTAGATTTTAGATGACTTTCTTTGGGATCAGATTGGTACCGAGCACAAACTCCCACACTGTAGCAAATGTTTGGCCTACTTGTTGTAAGGTAGAGTAGACTGCCAATCATACTCCGGTACAAGGTTTGCTCAATAGAAACACCAGCTTTATCTTTTTTGACATCTTTGAGGATGTCCCCATCGGTGTTCTTTTCGGGCTGCAACTATCCAAACTAAACTTGCTGATCAATTTCCTCACATACTTTGTTTGAGACACAAAGATTCCATCATCTTTTTGCTTCACTTGAAGCCCCAGAAAATAGGTTAGTTCACCTACAAGACTCATCTCAAATTCAGAAGTCATGTCCTTCGTCCACCATTTTGTTTGAGATAGATCTAAAGACAATATCATCGACATAAATCTGGACGATGATCACATCAGATTTTTCTCTCTTGATGAAGAGAGTTCTATCAGCTCCACCACGAACATAACCTTTCTTCAGAAAGAATTTGGTTAGCCGTTCATACCAAGCTCGAGGAGCTTGTTTGAGGCTGTAGAGGGCCTTCTTTAGTCTGTACACATACTTAGAATGGTGAGGGTCTTCAAAGCTTTTGGGTTAGCTAACAAACAAGTCTTCAGATAAGTACCCATTCAAGAAGGCACTCTTCACGTCCATTTGGAATAATTTGAACTTCATCTAAGCAGCCATGGCAAGGACCAAACGTACCGATTCAAGTCGAGTAACTAAAGCAAAAGTCTCGTCAAAATCCACTCCTTCAACTTGGGAATAACCTTGGGCAACAAGTCTTGCCTTATTTCTGGTTATGTTCCCTTCTTCCTCGGTTTTATTCTTGAAGATCCACTTTGTGCTGATGACATTAACATCTTCAGGTCGTGGAACAAGATCCCATACTTCATTTCTTTCAAATTGCAAGAGCTCTTCTTGCATGTCTTGAATCTATCAGTCATCTTGCAATGCCTCTTTCACACTTCTGGGCTCCACAGTTGAGGTGTAACACACATTGGCTATCAATTCATGATAGTTCTTTCGAACTCCTCTTGTTCGAACTCCTTTACTCATATCACCGATGATATCGGATACAGAGTGAATCTTTTGAACACCTTTCAAAGGCTTGGAAATGTCCAGTTTCTCACTACTTGCTTTTGTCGACATACTATGTTCCGAACTGTCTGGAACAGTTGCTGGAACATAGATAGTAGCATCAACGCTTTCCTCATCAATCTGGGGAGCAGATTTTTCCAGATCATCAACAACAATATTAATGGACTCCATCACAGTCTTGGTCCTTTTGTTGAAAAGACGGTAGGCCCGACTATTCCTCGAGTACCCGAGAAACACACATTCGCTCCTTTGGCATCAAACTTGCCAAGCTGCTCTCGGTCTCGCAACATGTAACAAGTACTCCTAAATATATGAAAGTACTTTAAGTTGGGCTTTTTCCCTTTCCACAACTCGTAGGGAGTAACTCTCGTCTTGGGTCTGAAGTACACCCGATTAATGACATGACAAGCTGTATTTATAGCTTCAGCCCAAAGGTTGTCAGATTTGGCCTTCATCATACTCGGCTCATCTCTTGAAGTGTCAGATTTTTCTTCTCAACAACACCGTTTTGTTGAGGTATTTTTGGTGCTAAGAACTCTTGACTGATTCCTCTTTCTTCACAGAAACACTTGAAGAAAGCATTTTCAAACTCACGATCATGATCACTTCTTATTCTTACAACATTGGTTCCTTTCTCTATTTCAAGTTTGAGACACAATTTCTTGAATATCTCGAAGGTCTCTCCCTTATCTATTAGGAATTCCACCCATGTGAATCTTGTATAGTCATCCACACAAACAAATATGAACTTTTTCCGTCCGATGCTCTCAGTTTGGATAAGCCCCATCAAGTCCATATGCAGCAGCTTCAAGGCGTTTGAAGTGGTAATCTTTTTAATAGATTTATGAGATGTGTGAATCTGTTTTCCAACTTGATATGGTCTGCAGATTTTCCCCCAATCAATACTCAATTTTGGAACACCAATCACAGCTTCAGTCTTCATGAGTTTCTGAAGGTTTCGAAAACTGATATGGCCAAGCTTTTCATGCCATAAATTTGCTTCACAGATATGAGATCTGAAGTAAGTCCCCTTCATGTTAAGGAGATAACAATTATCCCTCGATCTGTCCCCGTCCATCAGAAGAACACCTTCTTTGTTCTTGACAAGACATTTGTCTCGAATGAAATACACCAAGACACCTTGGTCACACAACTGACTAATGCTAATCTTTTAGGCAGAGATCGCAAAACTTTGCGAACAAGTTTCTCTTCAGAGATCGCAGCTCCAAGGGCAAAGCTTTCATTAGCGATGTCACAAATCTTGGCATTGAAATCAGCAAGTTTTTCACCTTCATCCATCCGAAGGTTCTCAAATCTGGTGGTAAGCAGTTACATTCGAGAAGCACGAACACTGTTTGTTCCTTCAAACGTGGTCTGCAAGATATCCCACGCATCCTTGGCTTTGTCACAGGTGGATATGAGCTTGAAAATATTCATGTCAACAACAGAGAAAATAGCGTTCATGGCTTTAGCATTCAGCCCCATGACAAGGTAGTCGGCATCCTCCCACTGTTCTTCCGGCTTCAGCACCACTTTGCCTTTTTCATCCTTCTTGGTAGGAGGCTTCCAGCCTTCAGTCACCATCTTCCAGGCCCGTTCATCAATCAAACGTATGAAAGATGTCATTCTAGCTTTCCAATAGGCATAATTATTGCCATCCAAGAGCGGAGGACTCACCGTCGAGGCTCCTTCTTTCATTGTGTCCATCTTGGAAAAATAACACAAAATACACGGGTTAAAAACCCATGATCACACCTTGAGAAAGATGACCTGCTCTGGTGTCAATTGAAAAATGATAATCTGTGCTCACAAGTGTTTAATCAATACTGATATTAGTTGTTCTACGATATGTGTGGGATAGATATAAGAACATAAATTAAAAAGTAGTAAAATACGTACGATATTGGTAACCCAGTTCGGTTAATCAACTTACTCTGGGGAGATTGCTCCCAAACTTGTAGATTTGACTGTCACTCCATCATGAAGTGTATTTGGGATCTTACACATACAAGACTCCCTCCTTATGCCACCCATTCTTCTTCACGAACTCTTTTGCTAACTGAAAGCTGCAAGATCACCTTACATGACGCTAGACTCCCTCTAGCTACCCATGACTTCAACTTACAATCTCTCCCGAGATTGTGTACAAAATAGATTAAAAAACCCCTCACGTGTTTCACTCAAAACACTCAAATGCTAGAACATACTGTGGGACAATAACTAGCTAAATAGAGACCACAAATGAAATGAATCTCAAATAATCTTTTAAGAGAATCTAAATAAGTGTAAGTGGCTACTGATTGCTAAACATAATCAGCCTTCTTATATTCTTCACTTCACAATTGTCGCCGATCTTCACCGCCGGTAATATGGTAAGTGGATTATGGTTTGTGATCTTTCCAAATGTGCGTAGATACTTTTCTTGGATAGGAGGGTTATTTGCAGCTCGGTATCTACTCCACAAGGCAGTAAGTCAAACATATCTTGCCTTCCACAAACGGATCCACGCAAGATCTTGTATTTATGGAAACTGCCATATAAAAGTGTCCCTGGGTATGTCTGGGACATCAGAGGGAACAGTTCACCAACTGTTCTTCTTTTCTTACACAGCGGAATGAATGGCTTCAAGGACATACCCAAGCACACATTGTCAAACATATCTCACCAACAAAATAACATGAATACTTAGTGCATAAATGGTGGCACTAACAGCTTGCAAACCACACATGTTAGGTAAACCATACTTGGCAGGTTAAGTGTGACAGGTTCATGATGTAATATTTATTATGCAATTAACTACAACTAACACAAGTCACTGCAATATATGTAGTAAATCAGATATCGTATCTACATGGACTGTAATGTTGATCACACTAAGGGAGGTGTATTTAATTGAGATTCTGCAGGATTTTATTGGACTTTTAAAATCTGGGTGTATTTAATTCAGAGTTTGAAAGGTCTTTAAAAATCCAGAGGTATTTAAAAATCCATGAACTTTAAAAAGTCATTGATTCTATTGAATTTCACCTCAAAATTACGTAAAAAATACAAAGGATGAAATTCAACCTCTGCACATGAGATTTTCATAGCTTTGTAAAACCCAGCGCACGGTGTACTCCAGTGGCCGTTGAGGAGTTGAATTTGGACACCCTAGCGTGCGATTGACCCCAATGATCGCTGAGAGTACTCAAGCGGTCGCTGGGAATAAGTCGTTCAGTTTCTAGCGACCGCTGGAGTCCAGTGAGCACTGGGCTTAAGTAAAATATGAGATTCTGTAGGATTTTATTGGACTTTTAAAATCTGGGTGTATTTAATCCAGACTTTGAAAAGTCTTTAAAAATCCAGAGGTATTCAAAAATCCATGAACTTTAAAAAGTCATTGATTCTATTGGATTTCACCTCAAAATTACATAAAAAATACAAAGGATGAAATTCGACCTCTGCACATGAGATTTTCATAGCTTTGTAAAACCCAGCGCACGGTGTACTCCAGTGGCCGTTGAGGAGTTGAATTCGGACACCCCAGCGTGCGATTGACCCCAGCGATCGCTGAGAGTACTCAAGCGGTCGCTGGGAATAAGTCGTTCAGTTTCTAGCGACCGCTGGATATCTGGTAGGAGTAGTACCAGTGAGAAAAACAAGAAGATGAAATTCCTAAAAACAAAGAGTGAAATCTTATGGAATCGGTAAAAATGCTTGATGTAGATTGTATATTTCTCCTCACAAACATACATGTTACACTTATATGGGTAACTATGAGTTTCAGAAATGATTTTGCTTGAGAAAAACTCTAGTGAAATCGGATTATCGACCTCAAAGGAAACGAGAGAGAAGTTGCCAGCGAAGGCACCGGATTTAGGGCCACCCTTGTGCCAGTTGAAGAGGCGCCGGGAGTCTGGGGTCGCGAGATATGCCGAGGACGTCGATGAGGAAGGTGGCGAGGACGTGCTCACGGATGCCATAGGAGTTGCGCTCGTGATCGAGGCCGGGCAGAATGAGGCGGATGGCGGCGAAGTAGTCGGCGCTGTTTTGGGGGCGGCAGAAGGTGTTGAGAAACTTGCAGAATTTGGAGCGCTTGACAGACGACGACTTGCTTTTCTGCATCCAGTTGAACATTATCTGACACTCATTGGATTCAATTCTTACTTCTATAGACCAGGAAGAGAAGAATTAAGAAGATAGATGGCTTAAGGTTACTTTAGTTGGTTCAACTCGCACACGCCATGGATTAATACCTGGATTTTGGGGTTGTTGGTACAGATCGGAGAAGACTTATGTTCTTTTTGAACTGATCAGGAAAACAAATGTTCAACAAATTAAGTGGATTTATTAAGTAATTCATGGGGGAGCATAGAGATAAGATTATTATCCAGCGGACACTCATTCCCAGCGACCGCTGGAAGCCAGCGGTCTCTGGGTTCAATTTTATCCGCCGCTGCAGTCTAGGGGGCGCTGGTTTACACATAAAGCGATCGCTGTGTTCTCACGAGCGCTGACAAGAAGGATTTGAAATCCATTACAATCGTCCGAAATCCGTCCAAAATCCATACCGAAGTCAGGAGGACTCCATGTGGAGTCTATGGATTTTATAAATCCATGGACTTTTTAAAGTCTTTCAAAATCTAATAAAATCCCAATTGAATACACCCATAAGTACTAAGCCAACAGTTTTCTATTATTCAGACTATCTATTTCTTTGTTGAATTAATCCTAGATAAGAATTCAAATTAAACTAAAACAATCAAATAATAACAATATGTAAACGAATTCAACAAACTAAATTACTGATGGGTGTTGAAACCAACAAAAATAAACCTGCTTTTCAATATCCAAATAAATTGCAATAGTAGCAAGAAGGGTCGAACCACAGAGACTGGTAAATTAAATATTAATCTTTTTATCTAAAATTCTAAAACTAAATGGGAGGGGGGTTTGAACACTGGAATTAAAATAATTCAATGAAATCAATTAAATGGCAAAGAAATAAAATGACAAACGAAGATCAAATAAGAGAAATATCTAGCATAAGAATAATCTCGACAACGGACTACACAATTTGATCACAGATATAATTCACTTCTCTCTCTAAATTGGCTATGGCTATTGGTACGACCTAACAACCTTGTTTCTCCTTAATTATTCGGCAGCCAAGGTACGACCGTTAACTACTTCTCTAATTAATAGACAATCTTAGGTACGACCATAGAATTAAATCTACTAACAGCATTAAGAACCAGAGAAACACCAATTCAAACCCACGAAAATCATACAATGACCCGTTCAGATAAGATTATAAATCCCCAAAGTGTCAAAAGCGGGACTGTTTACCCCCAATCTATCCAATTGCGCTACTTAGGCAAATAATCTAGACAATTACGGATCTATATAATTCACTAGCAAGAAATCATTCTAACAATCATATAACGTGCACTTTGCATAATCATTAAAACAATAACAGAAATCACAAACGGAGGATTTATAAATAAAGAGAGAAATAAATTATGATAAAACCAATTCGATCTCACAAATGTGTAGAATCCGAGTCTCGATTATCCTCTCGCTAGAAAAGTGTTTAGAACATCATCATAGAATAAAAACAAAGTCTGAAAAAATATGAAAACTATGAAATCTGCGTTCTCTTCGTAAATGGCGTGCGTCCCCTCCCTCTCGAACAGATATATATATATATATATATATTAGGGCATAATTTCTCTCTCTCTCTTGATATGGTAAGTCTCCCACTCTTCTTAGGACTCTGATCCTCTTTCCTTCTGCAGAAATCGCCTATTATGTGAATAGAGTTCGCCCCCTTTTTAAACCAACTGGGACCCACTTGAGATTTGAGAGATAAAATCCGTCCACAGACTGGGGCGTGGCCATGCCTTATCTGCCATTAGCTCCTGGACGAATCCTACTCTGAATTCTTCAACACTTTTGCTTCCAAAATGATAGTTTTGGCCTTCTTTCCTGCAAAACACCTTTATTCCCTTGCAAAACTCAAAATATCATCAATTCCAAATAAACCAACAACAAAGCTTAGTAAAATAAAGGAAAATCATCCAGAAATAGGTGCAAATATGAGACTTATCAAACCCCCTCACACTTAAGCTTTGCTTGTCCTCAAGCAAGAGAATAGACCAAAACCAAAGCAACTTCAAGGTTCTTCATAACTCAAAGCATAATGCTCCAAATAAATGAACCAAAACACATTATAAGCATCAACAATGAAAAGAATGAATCTCCACCACTAACACAAATAATCCAATTCCTCAATGATTCCTCAGAATTCAAATGTAGTGGAATTCAATACCCTCACCAAGATTCACTCAAAACGCTCAACTGTGTTTAAGGCTTAAATATCGGAACTCTCAAATCAAAACATAGAAGACTCTTACCATAAGCTTGCAAATATATCAAATAGGCACCAAACAGTGGGTGAAAATGCAAAATTAGGGACTTCAAATTTGGTTGTAACGGGGCTTCAGGTAGGGGTGGATAAACAAGGGTATTTAAGCTTCAGCATTGAAGGAATGGCAAAACATTTCACATGACATCAATATAGCACAAATATCCCATCCCTTTTTTTCTTTGCACAGATGAAGGTTCTAATCAACACAATCTTTTTCTTTTCTCTCAACCTTTTCCAATCCTTCCATTTTTTTCTTTTTTTTTTCATTCAAAATCTTTTTCATCATTTTTTTTTTCGATTTTTTTTTCAATTCAGACCTCTCTTTTTTTTTTCTTCTATCTCAATTTTTTTCATCCTTCTCCTTTTGCGATTTTTTTTCAATTCCCAACCATAGCTCTAAACTTCTTTTTCCAAAAATCAAGGCCCAAGCACTTCCCTTCTATTCCCCAAATTTTAACCATCCACAATACCAATCCAAATGAACAATTATGCACATTCCTTCAATTAAAAGGGTTCAAAACACGGTAATCAAAACAAAGAAGGATAAACATGGCTAGTAATGCGGGTAAAATTCAATTAAGAAGGCTAATGCTCAAAATGACTATATAGGGGTTTTCTTCATAGGTAAGCTCAAATAGAAGGCTAAATTCGGCTTATACTAATTGCCCTTTTCACATTTCACGTCACTGAGGTAATCCAACATGTATAACAATGCAAGTTCTAGAAGATATCAACGATGCATGACAATCACACAATGAAGGGAAAGAGAGCATTTAAATTCAATGATGCTCAAGCTCAAAAACTCACAAAAATAAGGCCATTGGCATTAAACTCCACACATTCTTCATTCGAATCATCATCACAGGTAAAAGACCAAGGTGCAGAGATTGTAAAATTTATTCCAATCATGCCAATTCTCACCTGTATATCAATTCATCTCAATGAAGCATCACAATTTAAGTCACAAAAGAGAGAAAGACTACCAATTTGGAAAGAGAGATTTTTTTTAATAAACTAATAGAAAAACCAAAAGCAAAACAGCAAAAACAGCTAAAATGGCACTAACAAGTGACAACAACTAAAAGAAATGACAAACCCCAATCAAATTCCAAACTAACCCCCTCACACTTTAAACAAAACATTGTCCTCAATGTATAAGCAAAAGAGTAAAGAGGACTGCCCTGAAATTGGCTACTGCGGAGGTGGTCAGTAGTGTTGCAGAGTCGCCGGAACTGGTCGACGCACGGTGGTGGAGTGATTGATGGAAAAGACGGCGGCGCTGGTGGTGCTGATCGGGAACAATGACAGAACTCCGACGGGTGAATGAGCGGCACGATGAAGACGATGAGAGAGATGGTAGGGGTGTGAATAGTTTTCCAATTAGGGATTTGAATATTGGGTAAGAATTGGGGATTTTGACTAAGATAGGAAGTGTTGACTTAAATCTAGGAGATAGACAAAATTACCTAACAACTAAACACGTATTTCTTTTTTTCTTTTCTTTTCAATTTTTTTTATAAATAAAGAAAAAAAATTACAAGGAAATTTCCCCAAGTTGAATAGGACACCCAACACACCTCTCTTCGGAAAACCGTCCAGGAGCCTCTGCAAAATAAGGCATGGCCATGCCTTATTCTCAGTTTGCTTCAGCACGCCAATATCTCCAAAGATGCACCTGTTTCCGTCCTTAGCAGCCACAGAGAGCCTAAACATCACTTGTCAGCCTATTAGTGCCTAAAAAACAAACAAGAAAATAAAAGAAACAAATAAAAGGACTAAAAACAAAGAGAAACGAGGTGGGTTGCCTCCCCCCAAGCGCATTTGGTTAGTGTCGTCATGCCCGACATTCCCACTCCTCAAGGTGAGTAATGGGGCTCTTGCAGCCCAATGCAATCAACGCTTTGCACTTGAAATGCCTCATAGAATAGCTTCAAACGATGTCCATTCACCTTGAAATTTTTTCCCGAATCAAAACTCTTAATCTCAACTGCACTATGTGAAAACACGTTAGTGACAACAAAGGGCCCTAACCATTTAGAGCGCAATTTTCCAGGAAACAATTTCAGCTTGGAATGGTAAAGTAAAACTTTTTGACCAACAGTGAAAGTCTTTCTAGTGAGAACTTGGTCATGAAAGCGCTTTATCTTTTCTTTATAGATCTTGGAGCTTTCATAAGCATTATTTCAGATTTCCTCCAACTCTTGCAGCTGCAATTTCCTATGAGTTCTAGCTTCATCCACACTCATGTTGAGTTGCTTAACGGCCCAGAAAGCCTTATGCTCAAGCTCGACGGGTAAGTGACATGGTTTACCAAAAAGCAACCGAAAAGGAGACATACCTATAGGGGTTTTGAAAGCCGTTCTGTACGCCCAAAGCGCGTCATTGAGCTTCAAACTCCAATTCTTTCGATTAGGTCTCACAGTCTTCTCAAGAATTGCTTTCACCTCTCTATTAGAAACCTCGGCTTGGCCGCTTGTCTGTGGGTGGTAAGCAGTAGAGGTTCGGTGGGTTATGTTGTACTTCTTGAATAATGCGCTTACCACTTTGTTGCAGAAGTGAGTACCACGATCACTGATAATGGCTCGAGGTGTGCCATATCTATCAAAGATATGGGACTTGACAAACTTAACAACATTATTAGCATCGTCAGTATGAGTAGCATGAGCTTCAACCCACTTAGAAACATAGTCAACAGCAAGAATGAAGTAGACATAGTTATTAGACTTGGGAAAAGGTCCTATAAAATCAATGCACCAAATATCGAAAATTTCACAAACAAAGATAGGATTAAGGGGCATTTGATCTCTATGGCCTATGCTTCTAGTATTTTGACACCTTTCACAAGATTTGCAAAACAAATATGAATCACGAAAAATATTAGGCCAAAACAACCCACTCTCTAAGACTTTTCTAGCAGTTCTTTTAGGACCAGAGTGTCCACCACATGCATAGGAATGACAAAACATCAAGATGGAAGGAATTTCATGCTCATCAACACATCTCCTAATGATTTGGTCTGAAACAAAACTTCCACAAGTAAGGCTCATCCCAGACATAATATTTGGCATCACTTTTGATTTTATCTCTTTGAGCTCTCGAAAAATCACTTGGTAAAGCCTTAGTTACAAGATAGTTAACTATATCGGCGTACCAGGGTGTAAAAGTCTGCACAGAGTAGAGACACTCATCTGGGAATGCATCTTGCAACGGTCGCGGTGCTTCACTTGTGGGCAACCGGCTAAGATGGTCAGCAACTAGATTCTCAGAGCCTTTCTTATCCTCTATCTCAATGTCGAATTCTTGAAGCAAAAGAATCCAACGAATGAGTCTCGGTTTAGCATCCTTCTTGGAGAACAAATACCTGAGAGCAGAATGGTCAGAAAAAATGATTACTTTGGAACCCAACAAATAAGATCGGAACTTTTCTAGAGCAAAAAAACCACTAAAAGTTCCTTTTCAGTGGTAGTGTAATTTACTTGTGCAGGATCAAGGGTTCTAGATGCATAATAGATAACATGATGAGCTTGAGCCACCTTTTGGCCTAAAACAGCACCAACTGCATAATTACTCGCATCACACATAATTTCAAAAGGAAGTTCCCAATTAGGTGATTGAATAATAGGTGCAGAGATGAGCATATTTTTCAACAAATCAAAGGCATTCTTGCAGGCATCATCAAAATTAAATTCTACCTCTTTTTGCAACAACTTACTCAAAGGCTGAGCAATTTTGGAGAAATTCTTGACGAAACGTCGATAGAAACCTGCATGTCTAAGAAAAGAATGGACTTCCCTAACAGAGGTAGGGTAAGGCAATGATTTGATAACATCAATCTTAGCCTTATTGACTTCTATGCCTCTAGATGACACTATATGACCTAAAATCATTCCTTGATAAACCATAAAGTGACATTTTTCAAAATTTAAAACCAAATTGGTTTCTACACATCTCTGCAACACTTTAGTAAGATTAATCAAGCATGCATCAAACGAATCTCCATACACAGTGAAATCGTCCATAAAGACCTCAATAATGTTCTCTACAAAATCAGAAAAAATGCTAACCATATACCTTTGAAACGTTGCAGACGCGTTACATAGACCGAAAGGCATCCTCCTGCAAGCAAAAACACCAAAAGGACAGGTAAAGGTAGTTTTCTCTTGATCCTCTGGAGCAATCGGGATTTGATGAAAACCCGAATATCCGTCTAGACAGCAATAGTGAGAACGACCTGCCAAGTGCTCAAGCATTTGGTCAATAAAAGGCAGAGGAAAATGGTCTTTTCTTGTTACGGCATTTAATTTTCTATAATCAGAACACATTCTCCAACCATTTTTTACTCGGGTTGGTACTAACTCACCTTCTGCATTTTCAACCACAGTAAAACCAGATTTCTTCGAAACGACTTGAACTGGACTTACACATTTAGAGTCAGAGATCAGAAAGATAATACCTGTGTCAAGGAGCTTTAGTATTTCTTTCTTTACCACTTCAGTCATCACTGGATTGAGTCTCCGTTGAGGATCACGACATGGCTTGCTATCTTCCTCCAACAAGATTCGGTGCATGCAAGTCAAAGGGCTCAGTCCCTTGATGTCTGCTATGGTTCAACCAATAGCTTCTTTATACTCCTGTAGCACTCGAATCAATCTTTCTTCTTCCACTGGTTGAAGCTTGCTCGAGATTATGACTGGCAGAATGTCATTATCTCCTAAAAATGCATATTTGAGATGTGCAGAAAGTGGCTTCAAATCCAGCTTGGGTGCCTGCACAATTGAAGGGAGAAATTTCACTTGAGAAACAGACAACTCTAATTTGTAAACAGGCTGGACTTCAGGCTTTAAAGCCTCCAATTCGTGGACTACAACCTGCAAATTTTCGTCTATCTCTTTCTCAACTTCTTCCTTCTTTGATTTGTTAAGTCGAGATGGGAATGGTGGCTTTACTACATAGGCCTCAGACTGCCTATCTGTCTTGGATATACTCGGATCACTATCTTGAGACACCACTTCAGCCTTATTCTCAACTTCTCTTCTATCTGTCTTCTTCTTTTCTCTGACTGGCTCGGCCAATTCTTTCCCACTCCGTAAAGTGATTGCACTCGCATTCTGCCTGGGATTAACTACAGTTTGAGAAGGTAGTTTCCCTTGAGATTCCAATTGGCTCATCGACGAAGCCATTCGAGACATTTGATCACGTATTTCCTGAATACTCGCCTCAATTTTGGAATTAACAGCATCTTGCTTTACTATAAATTGCTAAACAAGTGATCCAAGTGCCTTAATGGAGTTATCAGCGGAACTGCTCTCTGGGGGAGCTGTCTGCTTTGGCTGATACTGCTGGGATTGTGGATTATTGCCATATCTGAGATTCGGGTGATCTTGCCATCCAGGATTATAGGTATTCGAATATGGGTCGTAGTTCCTGCATGGTGGGCCTGGAAAACCTCCTGCAGCATTCCCCTGTTCACCCGCGTCTTCCTGAAGAGTAAGACACGCATCAGTAGGGTGATTTGGTGTGATCAGGCCAATTATACTTGATGTTTTGGGGAGATTTTATGTGGTTTGATTGTGTTAATTGTTATATAATGATGCGATTTTGGAAGAAGTTGTACTTTAAGGGTTCTTGCAGGGCATTGACACAAAGATGAAGAAAAGGTTGTGTTTTTGGTGAAGAAATGAAGCTGTGCGAAAGAAGTTGAAATTGAAGGAAGTAAAGCCATGCCGTATGGGCATATGGTGGGATGAATGGGCGGATAACTAAAGAAACTGGGCCTGAACGTGCATTTATGGGCTGGAACATGGAAATTACTTAAGCCCAAGGCCTGGACGCGAGCTAGAAGAGTTCCCACCGCCTCAAGAGTCCCGTTTTTGTTAACTTCCTTGTTGGAATAGATTAGGATGGTTATTTCCTTGTTAATATTATCTTATTTTAGAAATTTGATATATAGATTAGAACTTATCATATTTTAAGGATTGCGACCTGAATTCTGAAGGGAAGAGCGAGAACAGCGGATGTTTTCTCTCTGGAGCAGATCAATTCATCTTCTTCGTTTTATTTTCATGGTATTCGTTATTTCAATATTTTTGCAATTCAATCTTAATATGAGTTCTAGCTAATTTCTTCTTATTCTGGAAACAACTAACGAAACCTTGGCTTAAATAAGCTGTGAGATCTAATCGTGTTCATCATTCAATTATGTGCATGCATTTGTTATTCTTTGTATTTCGAGTAGTTAATTGTTTCAATATTGCTAGGTAGTTGCAAATACTTGGTGAATTGGAATTAATTAGTAGTCAATTAAACCGGCCATCCGTAATTGTAGTTTAAGTTTAATTAGTGGCGAAACGGTTCTTCAGAACCAAGGAGAATAACAATCTTAGTTTAATAGGTCCTGCGTCAGAATCTGTTAAATTATGAATCGGGTTCCTCTAGATTTTAAGGCTGTCGGCTCATTAAACCTATAGAGCGTCTCTTACGGTTGTTAGTCGATTAGGGAAATAATTAGTGAAGTGTCTTCCTGATTATCGAGAAACTACGGAGGAATTAGGCTGCGTCAGTAAGCGTCTTCGGTAGCTATAACTGATTTGTATGTGTTAATTGAATTAATCATTGCATCAAGGATCAGTTTAAATAAGCTAGGGTGGAGTTAATTGGATTCCAGAATATTTCTTCTCATATTCTAAGTTCGTTCGATTTAATTACGTGTGCATTCATTTTACATTTAATTGTTAATTTCGTTTATTTTATTATAATTACAAAAACTCCTTTTGAAGTTTGGTTATACAGATTGAGAGTATATGATAATTCTCGCCGGTCCTTTGGGAGACGATCTCGCTCATCGCTGTACTCGTGCAGTAAGGGCATACCGACTGTTGTCGGGTTATTTATTTTTGGTGTAAAACGACGCACCATGGTGCAAGGCAAAGTCCACATGCTCTAGCCTGTGGCAGATCTCTCGTGGCTAGCTGTTTCACTAGAGACGTCAGCTCAGATAGCTGACTTTCGATAGAAGATGAGCCAACTTCATTCACTCTTCGGATGGGCGTCTCTTGTCTGCGGCCATATTGTTGTGATGCTTCAGCCATATCAGAGGCAATCTTTCTAATCTATGTAGGCGTCCTCTCACTGATTGTGCCTCCACACGATGCATCTATCCACTTCCTCTCAGTAGGCAACAGTCCTTCGTACAAGTAATTGACTAATAATAGCTCAGAAATCTCGTGTTGCGGACAGCTGGCGCACAACCTATTGAATCTCTCACAATACTCGTAGAGGGTCTCCGAATCCTTCTGTCTGACCCCGGTAATCTCTTTTCTGAGTGAGGTAGCTCTGGTGGTCGGGAAGAATCTCTCCAAGAACAGCCTCCCCATCTTTTCCCAAGTTGTTACTGTGTTAGAAGGTAGATACAGTAACTAATCTTTGGCTCTATCTTCCAAAGAAAACGGGAAAGCTCTCAACTTGATTTGGTCCTCTGTGACTCCTTTTGACTTCATTGTACTACACACCACATGAAATTCCTTTAGATGTATGTGCGGATCTTCATTCTCAAGACCATGAAACTTCGGGAGTAAGTGAATAAGACCAGACTTCAGCTCAAAATCGACCTCCATCTCCAGATACTCAATGCACAACAGAGGTTGATTCACATCTTGAACGGCTAACTCACGAAGAGTTCTTTCTCTGTTATTCGCCATTCCGTCTACTTCGTCTTCCTCAGCAATAGACTGTTCTGTCAACTTGTCCTCCGAGCTCGAACTCGACGGCAAACTGGCAAGCTGCTGTTTTCTCAACTTAGTCTCCTTCCTCAATCTCTTAGCAGTCTTCTCAATTTCCGGATCGTATAGCAATTCACCTGTTGTAACAATGGACATAAATTAGACAAAAAGAATAAATTTAACTTGACACAATTCCCCGGCAACGGCGCCAAAATTTGATGGGTGTCGAAACCAACAAAAATAAACCTGCTTTTTAATATCCAAATAAATTGCAATAGTAGCAAGCAGGGTCGAACCACAGAGACTGGTAAATTAAATATTAATCTTTTTATCTAAAATCCTAAAACTAAATGGGAGGGGGGTTTGAACACTGGAATTAAAATAATTTAACGAAATCAATTAAATGGCAAAGAAATAAAATGACAAACGAAGATCAAATAAGAGAAATATCTAGCATAAGAATAATCTCGACAACGGACTACACAATTTGATCACAGATATAATTCACTTCTCTCTCTAAATTGGCTATGGCTATTGGTACGACCTAACAACCTTGTTTCTCCTTAATTATTCGGCAGCCAAGGTACGACCGTTAACTACTTCTCTAATTAATAGACAATCCTAGGTACGACCATAGAATTAAATCTACTAACAGTATTAAGAACCAGAGAAACACCAATTCAAACCCACGAAAATCATACGATGACCCGTTCAGATAAGATTATAAATCCCCAAAGTGTCGAAAGCGGGACTGTTTACCCCCAATCTATCCAATTGTGCTACTTAGACAAATAATCTAGACAATTACGGATCTATATAATTCACTAGCAAGAAATCATTCTAACAATCATACAACGTGCACTTTGCATAATCATTAAAACAATAACAGAAATCACAAACGGAGGATTTATAAATAAAGAGAGAAATAAATTATGATAAAACCAATTCGATCTCACAAATGTGTAGAATCCGAGTCTCGATTATCCTCTCGCTAGAAAAGTGTTTAGAACATCATCATAGAATAAAAACAAAGTCTGAAAAAATATGAAAACTATGAAATCTGCGTTCTCTTCGTGAATGGCGTGCGTCCCCTCCCTCTCGAACAGATATATATATATATATATATATATTAGGGCATAATTTCTCTCTCTCTTGATATGGTAAGTCTCCCACTCTCCTTAGGACTCTGATCCTCTTTCCTTCTGCAGAAATCGCCTATTATGTGAATAGAATTCGCCCCTTTTTAAACCAACTGGGATCTTCTTGAGATTTGAGAGATAAAATCCGTCCACAGACTGGGGCGTGGCCATGCCTTATCTGCCATTAGCTCCTGGACGAATCCTACTCTGAATTCTTCAACACTTTTGCTTCCAAAATGATAGTTTTGGCCTTCTTTCCTGCAAAACACCTTTATTCCCTTGCAAAACTCAAAATATCATCAATTCCAAATAAACCAACAACAAAGCTTAGTAAAATAAAGGAAAATCACCCAGAAATAGGTGCAAATATGCAACTTATCAATTACTTAGAAAAATCAAACAATCAATTAAATGATTAATCCTAGGGAATGCATGCACATGTATCCGTTATTTACTAATTCAATTCTAACAATTCCCAATTTTAATCCGATTATTGGTGGAGGATCAGAAATATTGTTACCTATCTCCGCCGGCTCTCAAGGTAGTCGTGAATTAACAAATTAACTATCACTCTCGTCTCTAGATTGATTTGTTAACTCCCTAAAGCAGCAGATTCAACCTCCTACAGATTCCGAAGAATGTGTATCAATTATGTTCAATTAATCCCACTAATTAATTTATCTCCGCCAGGTTTCAAATTAACTAGCTAGCACACATTGATTATGTCCACTAATTTATCCATGAAATTAAAAGCACTTGAACAAATTGAACTCAATAATCAGAGATGAATTGTAAAAGAATTAAAATTAATTCATAACTTCAATATGTTTGCAAACTCTATAATTAACAGCGTTTTAACTGCTCATAGTAAAATTACAATCTAATAAAAAGAAAGTACGAATTACAAAAGTCATAGTGAAATTAAACTAAAAATATAAAACAACCTATGTTGGATGTATGAATCTTCAATTGTCGTCTTTCTCAGATGTCTGATCTCTTTTCTACTCTTTCTCTATGTAAAAGTATGTGTAATTTCATCCAAAGAAGACCCTTAAATAGTCAGGAGAAGTTTTGATAGGTTTTAGAGTCAAACAAGAAAAGAGGTAAAAATCCACCAAAACATGTTTTTCACGCATGGGCCGTGCGCTAAAGAGGTTCTAGCGCACGGGCCGTGCACCATTTCCTGGATGAATTTTCCTTGGAGTTGCGCAAGGGCCGTGCGTTAAGGATGTCTTACTGCACGGGCCGTGTGCGAACTTCTGCTGCCCGACACTCCTCACCTTTTTGCTCCAATCTCGCTCGTTTCTCATCCGATTGAGCTGATTCAAGTTGCAGAATGATCCTAACTCGATCCTCTATCTTTCTAGCTTATCTCCCAACTGAATTAGATCCCAAAAATATATTCCTTTTATAGCTCAAACTTCTACACAAAGAGCAAAAACATGAAATTGCACAAGAAAATGCTAGACTATGACTAAACACTAACCTTTGCATACATTAACCATTAAATATCATCCAAATAAACACCAAATGCATACAAAATCCATGTTTATCAGTTAACACCTAATGGTGTTGTTGGTAGAATTTGAACTTGAGACCTTTGACCTCAAGATAGCATCATTCCACCACTAGACCATTCCCAAAGGGTCAAAAGGGGAGTCTGAACGACGAAAAGGGGTACAATACACGAACTTCTCAAGGGATCACCCATTCTAATACTACTCTCGCCCAAACACGCTTAACTTCAGAGTTTTGATGGGATCTGGTACATTAGTGTTGGTATGATCGCACTGAAGACAAGTTTACCCCTTTGTTCCTATGTGGCTCCACAACTGGTATATATATATATATATTAACAATTTTTTAAATATTTTATTTATCATAAGCACTTGCATGCACTAGTTGTAAATAAGTCTTATTTCAGATAGGTCAAATATGATTCGCGGGTAAACTCGCTTTGACCTGTGTTGACCGGGTCACCCCACAAAAAATCTCGTAAAAATCAGCATCAACTGTAACACTAAAAGTATTACTCAAAATTCGAAAAGTATCACCTGTATTATTAAAAAGTAAAGGGTTTGCTAGTTATTTTATACTATCTTATTTAGTTGAAATTGTGATTTTTTCCATTCCAATTAATATTTAGAGTTTATGAGTTTACAATTGTTTTAGGATTTATGGTTCTTTTAGGGGTTTTTTTTAGTATGTTTTAGGGCATTATTTTGTGTTTTTAGGGGTTTTTTTTTCAAGTTTTATTAATCTTAATTATGGGTTATATTTAAATTGGAAAAATTAATTTTCGAGCGCAATGCACGAGCTCCGGCGTTAGCGTCGGGCAAGTGCGTGTTGTCGAATTTTAAAAAATTCAAATTAATTCACTTTTATTTTAGGGTTCACTAATTGTATTTTAGACTATATATTTATTTCAAAATTAGATTTTTATTTTTCAATTATTGTTTATATTTGTTTTAAAAATAAATTAATTAATTGGCGAGCGCAATGCATGAGCCACGTGTTAGCGTTGGACGAGTGTATTACATGAGTCGCCGAATTTTGAAAAAATTAAATTAATTCACTTTTATTTTAGAGTTTATTAATTCTATTTTAGGGTGTAAATTTATATTTATTTCAATAAAATTAAATAAATTCACTTAAATTTTATGGAAAAAAATTAAACAGAAAATCGGAAAAAGAAAATTAAAAAGTTTTCACCACGCGCCCTTATGATGTTGTTGTATATAAGAAGTAATGCGACATGAGATTGTAATAAATGCCGGGCAAAATATTAGTAATGCGACATGAGAGTTGAGATTGTAACTTGTAAGCAACTGGGGCGTAAAGGCCACGTGGGGACGCAACCACTGTCGCAAATGCTGCATCTTGAAACACCTCAAATTTGATAACGCTCTACTCTAACTTCCACGTTATCTGTATATCACATGATTCACATCACCTCCTAATTCTTTCCAATAATAAACTTTACGTTGAATATGGATTTGTTGCTATTTTTGGAATCCAGATTTTTGTTTTGATTTTTTCTTTATAGACAAGCACAAATGATGATATACTAACTGTTTTTCATAAAAATTTATGTGATTTCTCTTTCAAGTTAAAATTTGGATCCAAACATGCAGTTAATAATAAATTTATAATTTTATTAGTGTTTGATTGTATCTGGATTTAAATTTTGATCCGTCTTATAAGTTTTAACTCATGAAATGATCTCATACATGATACAACTCTCTCTTAGTTTTGTTTTTTTTTTGTTCTTTTAATTTTTTGAGAAGGGGTGATATGATAATAGATTTTTTTTAAAAATTATTATTTGAAATCTTTCTTTTTTAACGATGACATATTGACATGCTAATAGTTGGTCTACCTTGAGTGGGATAAAAGATCTTGAATAATCTATTCATATTTTCTAGTATTATTTATGACACAAGCACGTTTTCATTTAAAAAAAAAACGAAATAAAATATTATTAACAAAATTCCGTGTGTCTCGTAAGCTGGCATAATACTGAGTGGGACTACCTATTTGAGTGTCTATTAGTTAGCACGATCATAATGGTTGAGTTCTCGATCGATGCATACATGAGATTCTCTAGTTTCAAATTTATGTGTCAATTGTATATTAAACATTAATTTTTTTTTAATTTTAATTTTTTTTGGTTATGTATAATTTTAATTATTATTTAGGATTTATTCCACCCAATCAGGATTCATAATTATTTTTTAGCATTTAATATTTATTTTTTGAGCAAGTCTCTTGTACATAAGATGTACATGAGACGGTCAACGCGTTGATCGGGTCAATGCGTGTTGACCCGGTCAATGCTTTGACCAAAAAATCCGTCAAAAGTATCATTTCAAAGGCTAAACAGTATCATTTGTATCAATAAAAAGTATTGGACAGAATAAAAAAATAAAGAAAAAAACTGTTAAGATCAGTATCAATTGACACACTAAAAAGTATCATTCGAAATTAAAAAAAGTATCAATTGTATCCCTAAATAGTATCACCAATTTTCACAATTTTTTTAGTCAACGCGCGTTGATCCGGTCAACGCGTTGACCGTCTCATATAAATCTTATGCACATGAATTTTTGCGTTATTTTTTAGTTAATATAATTTTGGGATTGATTATTCTAATTTAGGGTATATAATATTTTTCATAAAAATAAAATTTATTATATTATAACTAATATTAATTCATATTTATTTGTTCTTCTTCTTCTTCTTCTTCTTCTTCTTCTTCTTCTTCTTCTTCTTCTTCAATAGAAATTAGCTCCAGCCCAGTTTGTCAATCCCCGGCCCAAGTTCCGATTTCGAGCTCACAACTTTAATTTCATATTTGTATTATCTTTCGTGGAGGCCCAACAACAAAGTCGAAACCCCTTTTTTTTAGTAAACAAAATGGAACTTCAATAGTCTCCAAAAATATTAAAAATTAGACAACTACCCTGTTTTAAACTCTTAGTATACTAACTAAAAATATCTTATTATCTCGGTGGGGATGACCTAGTGGTTGAGTGAGGTTACTTGGAGACCAAAAGTTACGAGTTCGAATCTCCTCAATACCACAGGTCGAGTGTGTGAGTAAAAAAAAACTAAAAAAATCTTATTATACATATGATAAGGATTTTAATTAAAACCCCAACTACCCACGTCTCTCTCCCTGTTGGTGCTACAAAAAAAAGGTCTCCCTCTTCTCTCAAATCGAAGAAATTGATTTTGATGAGACATTTGCTCCAGCGACAAGATTAGAATTTGTAAGATTTCTTATTGCCATTGTCTGTCAGCTAAAGTTCAAACTATATCAAATGGATGTCAAGAGTACCTTTCTTAATGGTTTCCTCAACAAACCTGTGTATGTTGCACAACCTAAAGGGTTTAAAGATCTTCACTTTCCAAATCATGTCTACAAGCTCAAGAAAGCTTTGTATGGTTTGAAACAAGCTCCTCATGCTTGGTATGAAAGGCATGCAAACTACTTGCTAAGTAAATGATATAAAAGAGGATGAGAGGACAAGACTTTGTGTAACAACCTAGATTTTTAGAATATGATTGAGAAATTTCTAATTAAGATTAGGAATTATTAAGAAATTTGACCAATAATTAAAGGAAACGGATGTGAATCACGACTTTAGGGGTCCTTTTCATAAAAATCGTCTTTTTGAATTTTGTTTCGGATATCGGGATATAGCAGATATTAGACTCATTTGAAAGATAACGATCCAAAGAGTTTTCCAATGTTTTCATAATTTTAATCATTTGAGGTCTATCGAAGTTCCGATTTTGAAAAACGTAAATGGTTAACTTGTGAATAGTGATTTTTCGTAAATATGTGATTTTCAGAATTTTATGAAATCTTGTGTGTTGATTTAGGTCTTGTTTTGACAAGCTGTCACCATGGAAAATCACCCAAGGAATCTATTCGTGTTTTCAAATTTTCAATCAGAGGTCAAACGAACGCTCGGGAGCGTTTTTAGCAAAAAGTGCGGAATAGTAAATTTTCATTTCAAAAAGTCAATCCTTCTTCGATTTTCTTCGAACGACCTCCTTATTTTTCTTCGATAGATTGGTTCAATAATATTCGAGCCAACGAGTCTTCTGGTATTTTTGAATTTTGTATCGGAGGTCATTTGGACCTCACCATTGAATATAACAACTTTAATTGAATCCAAAAAATATTTTATCAGTATTTTATATTCGTATTTTATATCAGATATTTTCCAATTTTCCCATATGTGTGTGTGTGTGTGTGTGTGTATGAGCCATCTCCACATCTCATTTTCTCAACCACACGGTCAATCTTGGGGCCAAAGAAAAAGAAAGAAAGAAATGGAGAGAGAGAGAGAGAACCGAGAGTTTGAGAGAGAGATTAGAGAAAGGAGAGCTGAGGAGAGAGAGATGGCCAGAGGAGGGGCTGCTAGAGCGCTGCCGGCTAGCCACCACCGTCGGAGAGGTGTCCCCATCGCTGCCCAGCCGCCTGCACGATTGCTGCCACTGAAAAAGAGGTCGATGCTGCTGCTGCTGCCGCTGTTAAGTCATCTCCACAGCTACCGTCGACATCATCTCAGTTCATCTCTTATCCTTTTCACTTGATTTTCGGATATATAGTGTATCTTTATGTGCTCTTCATTTCGTCTTTTGATGTCGATGTCATCCGATGGCCGAAAACTGGCCAGATTACCGGAAAACAAGAACTGCTGCGGTGGGTTTTCGATTCTTTTGAGATCCCAAATCAATTTTTTTTCAACTGGAAAGTTGTTCGGAATATTATTTTACGTTGGAATAGCATATCATTGATTTTATTTTTGAATATCTCGTCATTTGAAATTTTACCTAAATCGTGAAAGATGTTCGAGTTTAATTTTGAAATCAAAGGTCGTCAGAAAAATCCTAAATTTATATACTTGGCTTCTGTTACGATGTGGGATATACTCGATTAATTTTATAATTTTTGGATAAAAATAAAGTATTGTTGGATTTTGGTGAAAATGTCGAAAAATGGTAAAAACAATGGGGCGTTGTCTTTCACCAATCTTTTGACTTAGTCTATCTTACATTATTGTATTAAGTATGTTTCATGTTTATGCCAAGTCTATTAGAGGTGTTTAAAGTCGTGCAATCCGTAGTAGGGTCGTAGTCAAGGAATTTCATTTTTTGCGGTTTGAGTTCTAGGATCTTCAAATAGATCGCTTAGTTGATAATTGACTTTTATAGGACAACTTAAACCCTAGAGGAATCAAGGAGGGAGTTGTAGCTCGTTGCTACATCTCGAGAATAATGATTGAGGTGGGTAATACTATATTCATCTACAGTTTTGAGCTAGTGAGCTCTAAAAGCATGTTAGGGCAAAATGAAATATCCAATTAAATGTTTTATGCTCTGCCTGATTAGTCTCTATACAAGAAAATTGTTATGCTATGAGATATGATGATGTGAATTATTGTTTGAGCTCTTAAGTTGATATGTTATCGATGCTAGTATAATGTATTATGATATGACTTGTTGATATGAGATATAGATGATCATGATCATATGATTAATTTTTGAAATTTATATTATGATGAGAATATGTTTCTTAGATGAATGATGCATGTTAGGTTGATTATGGTATCCCATATAGGCATTAAGGCTATGATAATGATTGAGGAATTAGACCTAAGTGATTCATTCTAGGTTATGATCTATGCTAGCAGGATTGAATATTGAGGTTTGATTGTTAAGATTGAATGTTGATGATTGAATATTTAGGTTTGATTGTTTGAATGTTGATGATTGAATGTTGAGATTGAATGTTTGTTAAGTAGGATATTGAGCTCATGGAATTGTGATTTCATATCACCAGGTTGTGGTCTTTTGATCACTAGGGAATCACTACTGGGTAACCCCCTCGCATACTCATATCTTTATAACCTTCGGGTTACCAGGTGGTGGCCTTTGGGTCACTAGGTTGTGGTCTTTTGATCACTAGGGAGTCACTACTGGGTAACCCCCTCGCATACTCGATGAAATATTTGAGGTAATCCCTCTCTTATCCTAAGGCATGCCTTAGGGTATAGTAGACATTAGGTTTGAGTCAGGATAGGCCCACATGAAATAAATGTTTTGCAGATATGGGAAGGGCTTTTGCGTTTTTCTTTCCATATTTGTTATTGGATATATGTAAAGTTTTTCAGAGTTTTCTTATAAAACCCCACCGAGTACATGATGAATCTAGTAGTAGCACCACTGATTTACATCCGGAATTGCAACTGCGAGGTCCAATGACGAGACTCAGAGCCAAGAAGTTGCAAGGATATCTACAGTGCTATGTTGTGAAGAAGTTGGAAGATGATAGGATCGAGTCCGGAAAGCACAAGTTAGTGAACGTGACTGAAATTGAAGATTGGAGCCCGTGTGTCAACTAGCACGGACCGTGCACTCTAGCATGGCCCATGCCAAGCAGCTAGCATGGACCGTGCTCATCGACATCCGAACTCTTTTTATTTTTTAATTTATTTTATTTAATTAGTTTTTGGGATTTTTAAGTTAGGGCATGTATTTTCCGCCTCCCTATGTATAAATAGGGCAGAACAACATTGTTATTTCTTTAGACTGATTTTGAATGAAATTTGCGATTACGCTTCAACCCGTCTCAAATACAAATCGATAGTTCTTTGTAGAGTTTGAGGTTGGGAATCCAAACTTGAAATCAATTGATTCGTTCATGCATCCAGTAGTGTACGGGTTAATCAAGCCACGAAGTTCGCTCCATATTCACGTTCCGGATTCAATTAGATTCGGGGTTCATTTCGGGTAAGTTTCTTTATCTTTTCATTTTCCACCACCACCATGCCTCCATACACACTCCACATCATCCATTATCATCACTATTCACGTCCATATAGCCAACAACACCAAATTTTCGAATTTAGCATCAATTGTGTGATCATCGAACCTTAAATCGCCTAAAATCACAACCGAGCCATCTCACAAATCACACGTGCGAATTTGATGATTTTTGGATATGTTGTTACTGACTATTAATTAAACATTGTCCTAAAATTTGAGCTCAATCTGACGTTGTTTGATAGGTCAATTGATCGGGTCAATTTCTAGGGTTCTTAGGAGATAATTTGGGGTTTATTTGGGAATTCGTTATTTAATTAAGATATTGTTGTATTTGATCAGTTTATTGGGGTAGTTAATATTCATTGTTCAATTATGTTTTTGGGTTGAATTCTTCTTTTAGTTGGCGTCGTTTGATTCTTAGCTTCTGCATCGTATTGGCCGCATCATAGTTTTTGGTATCAGAGCCACGTCAACTTCGGTTGGCCGTGGTTCAATCCAAATTCGTGTGTGGCACAGTAGGGGAAAAAGTATTCAGTCATATTGAAAAAAAACGTATAAAAAAGAATTCGATAAAAAAAATCTGAAATTGTGATCGAGCCCTATTGTGTTACCTTGTCTTGCATTGTTTCTTTAGCATTCTTGAAGTTCTTGTTTGGTCTTGTTGAGTTTGTGTAGCTTTGTTTTTATTTCTTGTGTTGTATTGCGATTTGCCGTTCTTCATTGTATAGCGATTGTGAATGTCAGATTGCATTGTGGGGGAGTCTAATTTTCGGTTCTTATTGTTTAATTATAGAGGGGGGGGTCGAAATTTTTACTTCCTAGTTTAGTTGGGATTGGTTTTGTCATTTTCCTAGTTGAATTAGGCTTGTTTTGTTGATTTCCTAGTTTGGATTGGTTTTGTTTCCTTGCTGGATTTTTGCTCTTATTGTGGTACAATTAATATCCAAAATTCACTCCACCTTCCTTCCCTACTCTATCTAGCCTTCGACCACCTACCCACACTCATCACCACCGAAAATTATCCTACCAAACACACCTACCCACCACCACCTAGCTCTAGCTGACCCACACCCGCCCAAAGCTCCACAAAATTTTCCTAGCCTTGTTCCTACACCTAGTCATGGTTTACCTGAACATTGCAGCTACATTCTGGCTTTCTCATTACTCGAGATACTCTGGAGTCAAGTTTGAACTCTTGACTAGAGTTGGAGAAGTTAGCAATAGTTCTATCGGGACATCAGAGACAGTGGGGATTCGACATCTACAGTGTGTCGAAAAATTTGAGTGATAAACACGAGAATTAAAAAAAAGAAAAAAAAGTAAGGTCCTTTTTACCTTTTATTTTCTTTTGGTTTTTTTATTTTTGTTTGCAGGTCTAAAAGATGAAGCCCAGAGACAGAAATAATAAAAAGAATGACAAGACACCGTCTTCGCCTAATATTCCCAAAGACGCGTCATCATCAGATCAGCTACCTTGGGACGCTCAATGGCACTACAAAGCCGTGTCCCAACACTTTGAGAGACGTCAACAAATGTTGGAGGACAAGCTTGAAGACACATTGGCCCAAGTAATGGCACAGTTCGAGCACCTCAATGCTCGGATTCCATTACCACCACTAGTTCAAGGCCAACCAGTCCAGAATGAGGTAGCACCTCATCCGATAGAGGGTCCAGCCATTAAGACTGCCGAGGCTAGAGCTCAGCCCATGCAAGCCGAGTCTGTCTGAGCAAAGGCCCGAGCCAATGCTAGAGCTCCGCCACAAGTGCCACGTCATTAACAACAAGTGCAAGAAGACCCCATTTCAGAGACATGACCGACCACGTCAGCCTTGCAGAAGACCCCATTTTTGATGCAGAAGATGATTATGGTGATTTTGCAGAGGAGTTAGAGGTCGAGTTCGAGCCATTTCAGAGACATGACCGACCACATTAGCCTTACAAGCGTGCAGCCCACACCTATCCACATTATCAGCCTCGACGTGCAGACCCCAATAACTTATTGAATAATATCAAGACAAGCATACCGGCGTTCGAGGAACTGCATGATCCAGACGTTTACCTCGACTGGGAGAGGAAAGTCAACAAAATTTTTGACTGTTATGATTTTCCGGAGGTCAAGAAGGTGTAGTTGGCTTACATGGAGTTTACAGGTTATGCAACTGATTGGTGGGAGAATATTCAGGGCTACCGACGCCGCAACCAGTACCCGCCTACTAACACTTAGCAGAAAATGAAGTATGTGATAAGAGGCCGCTTCATCCCTGTTAATTATGAACGAGAATTGGACCACAAGCTAAGTCAGATTCACTAGGGTACTCATTGCATTGAGGAGTACTATAAGGAATTGGAGACAATGATGAACCGGGTTGGAAAAGAAGAAACATTGATTGCTACGATCAACCGGTACATCAAAAGGATGCATCCCGACATCGCCTGTGAAGTCGAACTAAAGGACTTCATCAACATTGAGGCTATTATTCACTATGCCTCAATAGTAGAGCGGCAGCTCAAAGAGGGACACCGACGTCCTTCTCAGTCGAGCCTGCAAAGACACCGTGGAGTCGAGGTGAGTCTTCCATGCCTAGGACAACCCCTACATGTCCTCAAGGTCAAAATTCAGAGTCCACTTGCCGTTTTGAGCAGTCTGTACCACAGCCTTCCCGCAGACCTGAGTATAATTCGTTTGCACGGAATAGAGACAATCAAAATCGATCAGTACAGCCCAATCTGCCTTCGAATAGTACTCCAGGGAGAGCACGTGATGTACAATGTCATAAATGCAGATGATGGGGACACTTCCAAGCACAGTGTTCGAACCGCCGAGTTCTTTTTCTCATTGAGCAGAATGAGCTGGAGTCAGCATGTGAGGAAGAGCTAGATAAAACTGAGATAGTAGGGGACGCTACCTAGTCTCGAGACAGTCCACCAGTGGACGAGATTGAGGATAAGAAGCCTGAATAAGCCCACGTCAGCCTTGTTTCGATCCAAACCTTGAGCTTGATACGAGAAGATGATTAGAATGACCAGCAAAAGAACATCTTCTATGCGCGCTGTTCAATCTAAGATAAGACATGCTCGCTCATCATCGACAGTGGAAGCGTCGTGAACGCGATCAGTCAGTACATAGTGGGAAAGTTGAATCTGACTCCACAAAAGCACCCCAAGCCGTACCGTTTGTAGTGGTTGATCGACTGAGGAGAAATCCGCGTTGGATATCAGGTAAGTCTTACTTTCTCCATTGGTCATTTTGTTGATACTGTCCTTTGTGATGTCATCTCTATGGAGGCATCGCATATTTTGCTTGGTCATCCGTGGTAATTTGACAGGAAAGCTATTCATGACGGGTTTGCCAACACTTATACGGTGACCCGAGATGGACGGACCACCCGATTATGGCCATTGACACCAAAGGACATCAATGAAGATCAAAGGAGAATGCAGAAGAAGTTCAAGAAGAAGACGGTGAAGGAGAAATGGGCCGAGAGCAAGTTCCCAGTTCCACCTAGCTAACTAGCGGCCGACCCCAAGACTTCTAAGGGTCGACGTCCACTTCAAAGGGAGCCACCAAGGCTGTCCATTTCACCACCTCATCGCCCTCTAGTGACAGTTCCGATCCTGTACACCGGAATTTGTTTATCAGTACAAATGGAGTTGAAAGTGCCATTAAAGCTGGTAAGCCTATTGTTCTAATTAATTTTAAGACTTATGATACTCCTGATGTTGTTGTTCCTTCTATTTTGCAGCCTTTTATGGAGGAGTTCAAGGACGTGTTTCCTGAGGATATTTCAAGTGGTCTACCACCAATTCGAGGAATTGAGCACCAGATCGACTTCCAGCTAGGAGCAATCCTTCCAAACCGACCAACTTACCGCACTAGTCCTGAGAAGACTAAAAAGATTGACTGCCAGGTCAAGGAGTTGCTGGAGAAGAAACAGATCAGAGAGAGCCTGTCACCGTGTGCAGTGCCCGTGATTCTCGTTCCCAAGAAAAATAATGAGTGGCACATGTGCATGGATTGCCGGGCCATAAACAAAATAAGGGTTAAGTATCACTTTTCAATTCCCCATTTGGGTAATATGTTAGATGAACTGTCTGGTGCGTCTGTTTTTTTCTAAAATTGACTTGCGTTCCGGATATTTTCAAGTAAGAATGAGTGAGGGGGATGAATGGAAGACTGCGTTCAAAATGAATCACGAACTGTACGAATGGCTTGTCATGCCATTTGGGCTTACCAACACCCCCAGTTCGTTCATGTGTTTAATAAACCGTGTCTTAAGAGATGTGATTGGGAAGTACGTTGTGGTATATTTTGATGACATCCTTATTTACAGTACTTGCATTTCTGAGCTTGTTAGACATCTTAGGCGTGTTTATGAATTGTTGCGTGATGCGAAGTTATATGCCAATTTGTCTAAATATACCTTTTGCATGAATGAGGTTGTCTTTCTGGGATTTGTTGTGAGTAGCTGTGGGGTTGAGGTTGACAGATCAAAGGTTAAGTCCATTGAGGAGTGGCCCATGCCTAAGACCTGTGCAGAAGTTCGGTCTTTTCATGGTTTGGCTGAATTTTATCGCCGTTTTGTACGAAATTTTTCCACTATAGCTGCTCCTTTGACAAAACTGAGTAGAAAAGATAGGAAGTTTGAGTGGGGCAGGTCCCAAGAGCATGCTTTTAATCTGTTGAAATCTAAATTGTGTAATGCTCCTGTTTTAGTTTTGCCTGACTTTAACAAGATGTTTGAGATTGAGTGCGATGCCTCTAGCATAGGTATTGGCACTATGTTAATCCAGGAAAGAAAGCCGATCACATTCTTCAGTGAAAAGCTCAATGGTGCATCATTGCGTTATTCCACTTATGATAAGGAACTTTATATGTTGAAAAGATCTTTGGAGACTTGGCAGCATTACCTGTGCCCCTAAGAATTCGTGATTCACACTGATCACGAATCATTAAAGTATCTGAAGGGACAATAGAGTTTGAACTCGTGCCATGCTCGATGGGTAGAGTTCATAGAGCCGTTCCCTTATGTGATCAAGTACAAGAAGGGAGAGAAAAATATGGTTGCTGATGCACTCTCTCACAGGTACGCATTGCTATCTGTTATGCACGCACAATGTCTAGGTCTTGAGCATGTTAAGAGTTTTTATGCTTCTGATCCGTTCTTTGGACGTATATTTACATCATGTGTTGGGAAATCTCGTGCTGTTGACTCTTATTATGTTGTTGATGGATTTTTGTTTAAGGATGCAAAGTTGTGTGTGCCTGATTGTTCTATGCGAGAGTTGCTTATTTTGGAGTCACATGCAGGGGGTCTTATGGGTCATTTTGGTGTTAATAAGACGTTAGATCTCTTGCATGAGCATTTTTATTGGCCTTGCATGAAAAGAGATGTGGAACAAGTCTGTTTTGGATGCATAACTTGTAGAAAGGCTAAATCGACTTCTAGTCCGTTTGGCTTGTACATGCCTTTTCCGGCGCCATCTGCTCCTTGGGTAGATATTTCCATGGACTTTATATTGGGTTTGCCTAGGTTAAAATATGGTAAAGACTCTGTGTTTGTAGTTTTTGATCATTTCTCTAAAATGTCTCACTTTATTGCATGCAAAAAGACTGATGATGCTGTTAATATTGCTAATTTATTCTTTTGTAAGGTAGTCCATTTGCATGACATCCCTAGGTCCATTGTGTTTGATAGGGACTCGAAATTCTTGGGGCATTTTTGGAGAGTGTTGTGGGAAAAGTTGGGTACCAAGCTTTTATTTTCTACTGCATGTCATCCTCAGACGGATGGTCAGACTGAGGTAGTCAATAGGACGCTCAGTACTTTGCTTCATGCTTTGATTAGGAATAATTTGAAAATGTGGGAAGAATGTTTACCGTTTGCTGAATTTGCTTATAATAGAGTTGTACATTCTTCTACGAATATGTCGCCTTTTGAAGTAGTTTATGGTTTTAATCCGTTGACTCCAACAGATCTTATTCCTTTGCCTATTGACCATCTCTCGAGTGTGAAAGGTATTCGAAGAGATGAACAAGTCCGAGAGATGTATAAGAAGGTGAAGACGAGGATCGAGCTTCAAGGCGTGCACAATGCAGCCAATGTGAATTCACACCGCAAGCAAGTGTTATTCAAACCTGGTGACAAGGTTTGGGTTCACTTCTGCCCGGGATGATTTCTCAACTTGAGGAAATCGACTCGACTTACCTGGTGAGTACAAATGCTCTTCCACATTTAATATTTCTGATCTATCTCCTTTTCTTGTAGATGATTTCGACGAGGAGGACTCGAATTCGAGGTCGAATTCTTTTGAGGAAGGAGGGAATAATGAGTTCGGTAGTAGCACCACTGATTTAAATCCAGAATTGCAGCTGCGAGGTCCAACGTCGAGACTCAAAGCCAAGAAGTTACAAGGATATCTACAGTGCTATGTTGGGAAGAAGTTGGAAGATGATAGGATCGAATCTGGGGAGCACAAGTTGGTGAATGTGACTGAAATTGAAGATTGGAGCCTGTGTGTCAACTAGCACGGACCGTGCCCCAAGACAGTCCAAGGGCACGAACCGTGCAACTCATACCGAGACTTTGGAAATTGAAGAAAAATAATAGCACGGCCCGTGCCAAGCAGCTAGCACAGACAGTGCTCCTCTAGCACGGACCGTGCCTGTCGACATCCGAACTCTTTTATTTTTTAATTTATTTTATTTAATTAGTTTTTTGGGATTTTTAAGTTAGGGCGTGTATTTTCCGCCTCCCTATGTATAAATAGGGCAGAACAACATTGTTATTTCTTTAGACTAGTTTTGAATGAAATTTGTGTTTACGCTTCAACCCGTCTCAAATATAAATCGATAGTTCTTGGTAGAGTTTGAGGTTGGAAATCCAAACTTGAAATCAATTGATTTGTTCATGCATCCAGTAGTATACAGGTTAATCAAGCCACGAAGTTCGCTCCATATTCGCGTTCCGGATTCAAGTAGATTCGGGGCTCGTTTCGGGTAAGCTTCTTTATCCTTTCATTTTCCACCACCACCACACCTCCATACACACTCCACATCATCTATTATCATCACCATTCATGTCCATATAGCCACCAACACCAGATTTTCGAATTTAGCATCAATTGTGTGATCATCGAGCCTTAAATCGCCTAAAATCACCACCAAGCCATCTCACAAACCACACATGCGAATTTGCTGATTTTTGGATATGTTTTTACTGACTATTAATTAAATATTATCCAAAAATTTCAGCTCAATCCGACGTTGTTTGATAGGTCAATTGATCGAGTCAATTTCTAGGGTTCTTAGGAGATAATTTGGGGTTTATTTGAGAATTCGTTATTTAATTAAGATATTCCTATATTTGATCAGTTTATTGGGGTAGTTAATCTTCATTGTTCAATTGTGTAGTTGTTTTGAATCCTTCTTTTAGTTGACGTCATTCGATTCTTAGCTTCCGCATCGTATTGGCCACATCAGTACATTAGTACTCACGCCTTCTTTTTCAAATATTTTCAGGTTGAGATACAGAGGTTGATGGTGGCTGTTAAGTTGGTTGGCTGCTCAGATCATGTTTTATTATTATAATATTATTCCCGTTACGTTTCTTGCTATTCTAATGACTTATGGTATTTTATTGATATGATTCTACTTCTCTAATTCTAACCCATGTCGACGACTAGTTATAGCATGTCTTTATGCTATATGATTCCTTTTTGATTAGTGTAAGTGGAGATAGCCCCATCATTGGTTATGCCTACTTGATTATTCATTTTGGCCTATGGAAATGATTTATTTGTTCAGCTTATTGGGGTCTGCTTCTTTCATCGACCTATGAATGGGTAGTCATTACTGTTGCTATCTATGTATTTGCTTCTGTATGGCCTATGAAAGGGCTTATTGAATTTTTATAGCTTTCATTCTTCTTTTATAAGCCGTTTATAAATGGAAATTTGCTCTACTTATAGAGGTTATGCTGTTTAATTTTCTAGAGGGCATATCCTATCTTTGACCTACTTGATTGATTGTATTCTAAATATTAATCCTTTTTGGATTAACACCTCATCCCCACTTAATTACTCTTTTTTGGACCGAACTGTTACACTTTGTTCATCAGAAAAGATGACAATGTTGTTATCATCGTTCAAGTATGTGTTGATGATATTATATTTAGGTCAAAGTCTGAGAAGATAGTTAAGAACTTTATCAAGGACATGGAGACATAATTTGAGATGAGCTTAGTCGGAGACCTGAAGGCCTTTTTAAGACGCAGATCAAACATAATAAAGAAGGTATATTCATATATAATTCCAAATATGGAAATAATCTTGTCAAGAAGTTGGTTTGGAGAGCTGCAAACACAAGAGAGTTCCAATCAGGGCATCTACAAAGATCACCAAGGATGATGCTGGAATTGAAGTTGATCAATCCTTATACAGAAGCATGATTGAAAGCTTGTTATATTTGACTGCAAACAGGCCTGACCGCATACAGTGTTGTTGTTTGTGCTCGATATCAAGCATGTCCCAAAGAAAGTCACATGAAGGCTGTAAAGAACATTATTAAGTATATCAGTCATACATCTGAGTATGGACTTTGGTATTCTATTGACATACATTCAAGCATAGTGGCTTATAGGAATGCAGACTGGGTAGGTTTTCCAAATGATAAAAATAGAACATCATGTGGTTGTTTCTTTGTAAGAAACAAAGAAGAAAAATAGTATTTCACTATCAATAGCTGAAGCCGAGTACATTGTAGTAGGAAGTAACAATACTAAGATTATATGGATTCTTCAGATGATAAAAAATTATGAGATTACCTATGATATCCATATTCTTTTATGTGACAACATGAGTGAAATAAATATATCAAAGAATCCAGTCCAGTGTTCAAAGACTAAATACATTAGTATCAGACATCACTATATTAGAAGCTTAGTTGAAAAAGAAGTTCTGAAGATTGAACATGTCAACACAGAAGATCAACTGGTTGATTTGTTCACCAAAGGCTTGGATACTGCAAGGTTTGAGAAGCTAAGATCCGCATTAGGTCTTTACATCTATAATTAATTAGCTTAGGTGGTTTGTGAGTGTGTTTATTTCACACTCAGCTGAAAGATAAAGACTCCTGCAAGAAACGGGATGAATTGGAGAATTCATGAACAGAGTTCACTAAAGATGCCTATGAACATCATACCTGAAGATATGTACTTTATTTGTAATGGCTAGTTCATGACTCTGTAGATTCAAAAGATTGACTACAGATTTGGTGGGATTTCGCTCTAAATTTTGTGTCTAACAGATACTATTGTGACGTCAGAAGAGAGAAATGATCTCTTTAAAAAGATCACAACCTTGATCACTTTGCCATTCTCGCCAAAATATGATATTCTTATGACGAGTCACATATGCCGGTAGGACTATCGATAAAGATACATGCCTTGATGACTTTAATCGTTAAGTTCTTGGACTTGACTCCAAGAAACAAAAGGTGTCTAGTAGATTAGTTGATAAGAAGTCTGAAGACTCTGAAAATCATGAGATAGATGTCTATTATGCTAGTGATGATAAAGAAGAGAATCCATCTGACAAAGAAGCGGATGTAGCATCTTCCAAGAAGATCAAGCCCCTTAAGCTTGATGATCTACTGAAGTAAGTGACAAAATCCCACAAGCTGGCTAGTCCTCTGAAAGCTAGAATGAAGAGCAGTGTAAAGAAAAAGATTGGTACAAAGAAATCCAAGAAGATAGTTGAAGTCATTTCTGAGAATTTGAAAAAGGAAGCCTCGACTGAGAAAGTTCAAGAAAAGGTTTCTGAACCTGTTCATGAAGAAGAATGGGAGCATATTTCTCTTACTCAAAGGTACACAATTACTCGAAAGCTTGCTGCTGATAAATGAAAGACCAAGATCATCCACGAATCAGTGTTCGTTGAAGAGCCTGATGAAGAAGTTTATAGTTCTTCTTCATCATTTGAAAAAGAAGCTCCTATATCACCAAAGAAGAAACTATTTGCAAGTGCTTAGTATCACATCAAGATATTCACAATTGAATCCCTATCCATTAGATGATCAATAACAAAGAGAATGATTCCCAGAAAGTCAACAATTGGAAAAATTGTTGTGTCCACCAGGTCATCAATGACTAGAAGTCAAGCTTCAGAATAAATTCTTGGAAGCTTTCGGAAGACTGCAAATACTGGAAGAAAGACTCGAGCATAGGCTGTCACTGAAAAGAAAAATGTTCATAAAGAAGTTCATGAACAAGTTGGTGGACATTCTAAGTAACTTGACATTATTTAGGAAGAAGGTATTGCCTTATCTGATCTATTTAGATCTATTTTGCATGCTTCACTTTGGGAAAAAAATGAAAAAGATGGATGTTATTCCTGAGAAGATGGTAGATATATCTGCGTTGGTGGAGTCTGGTATCTATTCCCTTATTGAGGCTGCTAGGTTGTTGCAAACCGTGTTGACGGTTGGAGAGTATGTTCCTATGGTGGTCAGTGAATTCTACTGTAATATAACAAAGAAAATAGATGTTCCAACTTCTGAAAATTATCAAAAGGTGTTTGTAAGATGAGAGATGATTGAGTTCTCTTCTAGACTGATCAATGAACACATTGGGTCTACTGTTGATGGGGATCTGGAGGAAATCAATAACTGGGGTGTCATTGTTGCTGAGTTGACAGAAGAAGATTTTGACTACTGGCCAAACAATCCCCAAACCATACTTCAAGAAAACTGACTAAGAAGTACAATGCATTGTTCAGAATCGCAATTCACAATTGGGTTCCAACTACACACCGATCAAGTGTAAATTAGAACCAAGAGAGGTGTCTTTTCATGCTAGAATAGGAAAGCCATTCAACTATGGAAAATTTATCTTTGAAAAGATTATTTCTCTGGCTGAGAGTGAGTTGGTAAAAGCTCCCATTATGTATCATGTTTTCATTTACGGGATTATCAAGAAATAAAAGAGGAATGATTAGGTTGTTATTTCGTATATATTTCGAGTCATTTTTGGTGTATTTTTGCGTAATTACTCACCCCTTGGTCAAGTTTTGTGGAAGAATTGTGTCTTGTGGTTGATTTCAGGTGGTTGACATGGAAGTGGAGGTATTGGCATTGTTTTGGAGGGTTTGGACACAATTGGGTTGAAGAAAGCTGAAGAGTCTGGAAAGCAGTCGGTATGGGCATACCGACTGGTGGACTGAGCGAATATTTGGACTGGAAATAGTGGATATCCACCAGCTGTGGGCCATGGATGATTTTTGGGCTATTTTTATTACTGTTGGACTTTATTTTTATTATTTTCCTAGTTGGATTAGGATTAGATTTCTTTTATTAATTAATTAGTTAAGGATTTGGATAAAAGACTTCTAGATAGAGTAGGACTCTAATATATCAGTATCCATTGCAGTACAATAATTTTAATCGACAGATACAGGAAAAGAGACGCCAGGAATGATTTTTTTTCTCTCTGCAGTACACGATATTCTTCAATTTTTCATTATTCTTTTCATATTTCTTCTTTTCAATTAATTTCTGAATTGCAATTCCAAGTATGAATTCAAGCTAAACGCGTTCTATTCCGGTGAAGATTAACGAATCCCTGGTATAATTATTCTGTGAGATCTAAATGTTCGTTTTGCTTTAATTAATTGCATGTATCTGTGATTCTCTGCATTTAAAGTTATTAATTGTTTTGACTCTGCTAGGTAGTTGCAAATATTTGGTAGATCGAAATTAATTAGTAGCCAATTAAATCGGCCATCCGTAATTGTGGTTTAGGTTTAATTAGTGGTACAACGATTCTTCAGAATCGAGGGAAGATCAGTCTTAATTCGACAGTCCTGTGTCAGAGTCTGTTGGTTTTGAATCGGGTTTCTCTAGTGCATAAAGCTGTCGGCTCATTAAATCTATAGAGTATCTCTTACGGTTGTCAGTCGATTAGGGAAATAATTAGTGAAGTGTCTTCCTAATTATCGAGAAGCTAAGGAGAAATTAGGCTGCGTCAGTAAGTGTCTTCGGTGGCTATAACTGGTTTGCATGCATTAATTAGAATTATCTTTGCATCGATGATCGGAATAATTAAGCTAGGGTGGAGTTAATTGGAAGCCGAAATACCTTTAAATCTGTTAAGAAATCTACATTTGTTTAATTGATTTTAAATTTTGGTTTTACATTATAATCAAGTTATTCATCTAGAAAGTTGGTTACTGCAAACTGAAGGTTCGAATAGTTCTCACCGGTCCTTTGGGAGACGATCTTGCTTGCTACTATTCTGGGTAGTTTGGGCATACCGACTGCGTGTCGGATTATTTTTGGTGAAAAACGATGCACCAAGGAACGTGGTTACAAAGATGGACTCAGTGATCAAGCCTAAGAAAGCTTTATGCATCAAAGTTTCATCAGACCTGCCTTCTTCCACCAAAGATCACATTTGCGCTCAGATTTAAAAATTTGTTAGCTCGAGGAAGGCATCTGGTCTAGCATATGAATCCTCTACTCCAACACTATCTACACAACAAAAGATAATATCTCATCTGGAAAGATTGTGTTTCCTTCCATGATTAGAAAGTACTTGAGCATGCTGCTAAGAGGAAAAAAGTTCAAGAACTTATCCATTAGCTTCTTCAATTAGAAGAGTTTTCAGGGCCATCTACCAAAGAGCCAAAGACTGAAGAAGAGTAAGAGGAAGAAGATGGAAATAGAAAAATCTGAGCAAGAAGATGATGCTGAAGAGAAATATCAAGATTTCTATTGTATGACCCATCATATATGTATATGATTTTGTCCAAGATATTGAGGTTGTTGATCCTATCTTAGAATCTCACTCATTGATAAGTAAAAGCAATACCATAACATATATATGTCTGCCAATACATATGGCTTAAGAACCCGAACTCTGTGGATCTTTATTCTCTCACTTAAGGTCAGAATATAGAATAGTATCCTATCATAATCCTCCTCCATACACAAATTAGCATACTAGAATAATCAGCTAGTCAAGATAAACTAACTATCAGATTATTCTACGGTGTACTGATGGTGGGTTCAGGACCATCTAAGTCATGAGCTTTTTAATACTTTGCAAGGGATCCAATGATATAATCTTTACTGTGTATGTATACCCACACACTATATCATTCACAATGTAAGTATATGGAATTGACAGATAAATATTAATAAATAAATGCACATAATAACTGCAATAATTTATTCAATCTATATCATCAAAAATATTATAACATAATATGTATACAAAGACAAGTCTTCCAGTATACAAGACTAACACACTCAGCTCAAGAATCATGCCCAAGATTCATCATTCTCTATCGGTCTGAGCCCAATTAAAATAGACAAGATTTGTTCGTTACCATCTTTCATCACAACAACAAAACAGAACCCTCTTGTTCTTTCTCTTAAGGTGGGTCTCATCAATCATGAGCACACAATACAAATAATGGAGAAAGGCCTTAATACACGGTCCGAGAGCAAGAAACAAACCCTTGAACAAATCTTTACCTATTGTTTGTATGTCATACAAAGTCTCTGGATTCAGCAACTGTAAATTGGGCTGAAATTCGGGTAGCTGCTCATAGAACTTGTCACAGTCTCCATAAATCATCTCAATGGAAATACTCTTCGCGTGGAGAGCAAAACTGTAATCGATCTGGATATTGAACTCACAGACAAGCTCTGCCATTATCTCTTTGGACTTTAAGACAACCCTATCACTCACCAATTTACGTATAAAATGTTTCGCAATAACTTGTGCAGAAACCTGGCGTGGAGAAATTCCACTCATATCAAGATGGCATGTGTGATTGTTGTTGAACTTGTAGATTCTCCAAATATGTCCATCAATAGTGGCACACAACTTGAATGGGCAAGCACCGCCATGCTTGTATACGTAACCCATTCGTTTATTGTTTGATCGATGCACGATGTACTCAACTTAATTCTGCATGTGATAGATTCTCACAGCCAGAGCCAAGTCATCATTCGTACAAAAATGGCTCTCTTATACAGTGTATTTGTCTGTGCAGCTGGAGGCTCATTCCAGGACGCTGGGCCCGCAATGTCCAAATCAGCAAATGGAGCCACCCTACCGCTTGAAGCCCTCTCGGTTGTATCCCCAAGACCAATAGTATATGATGATATGGCTCCCTTCAATCCCAATAATAGCTCAGTGTGTCCAGTAGAACTAATCCATCAACATCCATGAATAATGATTCGATCAATGTTGTTCTGTCATTCTCTTATAATAATAATAATAATAATAATAATAATAATAATAATAATAATAATTATTATTATTATTATTATTATTTGTCAGTAGCTGGAGTCTCTTCTTGCTCTTCTTCATTAAATGGCAGATCTTTTGCTTCTTCGTGCCGGAAGTCACTATCATCATAGTAGTGTGGGAAGTAAAAAACATTCGAGTAGTCTCTACTTGAATTTCTCACTTCTATGTTAGATGCTCTAACTTTGGAATTGCTCAAATGTCTCGCAATCACATACATGACTATCTCGACAGTCTGTTCATGAAACACATCAAGCAAATCTACATCATCTTACAAAGAAGCCATCATTTATTTGCCGTTGTTGGTGCTCGTTATGTAAAATAACTGATACTCTACCGTGCTCAAATCAGTTTGTAACAACTTGTAGACCTCCCTCACCAGTGAGCTATATTAGAATTTATCGGTTGACATCACCACAAGTTGTTCGTCACTATCTACGCATTCTGATCTCTCCCATTAGCCACTGTGCCGTACAATAATGCGGTGTCTAACCATTTGCATTTTTTAAACAGAAGCATACAATTAATTAAATAAATCTATGATTAATTTATAAACAATATTGCGATTAATTTGTAAAACAAAGCCATGATTAATTAAATAAAGCTACAATTAATTTAAAGACAATGCTATGATTAATTAACTGAGACCAAATTCAATTAATAAAAGCTACAATAAAACAAAACTACGATTAACTTTAATGCAACTACGATTAATTTAAATATACTGGTATAATTAATTAATTAAGTCCATGATTAATTAATAAAAGCTATAATTATTAAAAACAAGGCTACATTTTAAAATGCTATGATTATCACCTACGACTAATATCATAAAGATTATGATTATAGACTTTTAACCTATAATTAATTAAAATAAGACTATGATTAATATAAATAATGCTACAATTTATTAACTAAGGCCACGAGTAATTAATGAAAGCTATGATTATTATAAATAAGACTACGGTTAATTAATATGCTACGATTATAAATTTTTAACCTATGATCAATATATAAAATTTACGATTAATATAAATAATGTTGTGATTAATTAACTATGGCTAAATTAATTCTTAACCTAAGCTTAATTTAATCAAAACTATGATTACTTATAAATAAGGCTACGATTAATTATAAACAAGGCTACGGATTAATATCTATAATGCTATAATTAATTAACTAAAGCTACGATTAAGATTAATGAGGCTGCGAATAATTTAGAAAAAGTTGCGGAATGAAAATATCTCCCTCTCGCCTATTTTTGAATTATAACTCAACAATAAATACGCAATATAATCGTAAATAAGAAACAAATGAATTCAATTAAATTAGTAACCTAGTAAAACTATTCACCTAAAAATTAATTGTTACATTCATCATAATTTAATCGTAGCATACGATTAACTTTAAAAATTAATCTTATGTGTACAAGTCATTTTAAAAATTAATCCTAGGTTTTTAAAAATAATCGTAGTTTCGTTAAAAAATAATCGATCACAATTAAAAAAAATCATATCATACGATTAATTTTAAAAATTAATCGTAGCTTTGTTGAACATTAACCGTAACTTTTAAAAAATTAATCGTAGGATTTTTAAAAAATAATCGTAGGCATTAGCTATATAAATAATCGTATTTCAAATTTATAAATAATCATATCCATTGCTTTCAATCGTATTTGAAATTTATAAATAATTGGAGTCATTACCTATAATCATATTTCACATTTATAAATAATCGTACCCATTAACTTTAATCGTAAGTTACAATTATTTTTTAATTTACAATTAATTTGGACTCTCACACACACACACATATAGTTGTAGTGTAGTGGGTAATAAATGTCAAAGTACAGTTACCCAATGATTGGGTGTGGAGACCAAGTGTTTCATAGGAGTATTTGAGACATTTACAATCCAAATAACCTACAAAACTATCCATTCTTAAAAGTTGCTTTTTTTCCCCAATCCCTATTTACTTTTGCACACTTTTATACATTTAGACATAATTATTCGCTATAAATTGTTGTAGAACAAAAGACACAATATAAGGTATATAAATTAAGGTTCGCAATTCATGCATGTCAAGTCATCAACGAGTCAACACGATAATGATACAATATAATAAGATCAAATACAAACATGATTTGTTAATGATCTACTCAACACGAATATGAACACGATTTTTATCGTGCTGACACGATACAATAACAAAAGCATAGTATAAAAACCCAATTTTGCATGAAAACGTATCCAATTTTCACATAAAAGTAAATAAATAAGTTAAAATATTAATTAATATGTATTATATAATATTATCGTGTTAAACGAATCCAATACGAAATCACACGAATACGATAAGGCTAACACTAATATGTTAATTCTTTGCGTGTTCATATCATGCTATCAAATTGTGTCAAAAATTGCAATGCTAAATATAAATATTACATGTAAACCTTGAGTTTATACACTTTATATAAATATAAGTCTTCAGTTACTGGTTTTTAGTCAATAATTTTTACTAGGGTTGATTTTTTCGTATTGGGGTGTATTATTAGGTAATTTTGATATATAGTTTAGATAATAATTTGTTTAACACTTGACGACAACAATTTTGTACAAATTTACAATAATTTGACACTTAATTAGCCGTTGTACTGATAGGCATTGCTTTGATACTTAATTAAGCATTTGTAACGCCCCGGTCCCGGGAGAAGGACAGGGGACCGGTGCGCTACTTGGGGAAATGGGGAAGGGGTTGTTGAACAGAAGTAATCAAAGAACTTGGATTAGTGCCCCAAAAATTCGGGCAGCATAACCTCTATAAATGGATCAATCCACGCTTTTAAAGCGTTTGAAATGACTCAAACCAGATACCATGACTCTTAGGATGAACCCAGTAAAGAATAACAAAGGCAAACTTCAATGTAAATAATAACAGTTCAAAGGTTAACTGTTAATAGGTTAGGCATGAAAAAGGCCAGACTGATGTCTGTCCAAATACTTGAAGTAAAGAGATGCCAAACTTTCGTTTGTCGTGAAAGCAATATAAAGCCAGGCTTTTGCCTTGACATAGAAAGTAATGTAAAGCCAGGCTTCTGCCTGTCTAAATAAAGAAGTAAATAAATGCCAGGCTTTTGCCTCTCAGGCTCGAAAAGTAAACGTAGTGCATTTATTCAGACTCAAAAGGAAGCATGTTCTCAGTTAGACTCTATAGCGGAAAAAGAAACATATACATAAAATGATAGCCCTTCAGCCTTAGCACAGCCGTCCACCATCCCGCAGCTCATCCTGAAAATATTTGAAATGATTTTGGGCGTGAGTACTAATGCACTCAGTGGGTAGATTTGAGAAAAACCTTCACAATCATTTTATAAAACAGAATATCCAATCATATTTTAAGCATATCATGGAAAGCTTTCAAAACAGAAAATTTGGGAATTCCATGTATACTAAATCATTTTAGTTCCATCATTGCGCGCCACTTTCCTCTAGAACGCTTACGGTGAGTCAGTTCGTGTACACAACCCGGCTGCTTAAGGTTGGACACTGCCCTGTTTGCTTGGGGCTCGATATCGTGAACCATTGTAGTTTCGTCACCAAAAACAGTAGTAAGACTTACATGAGTCAGGAGAGTACATCAAATACAGTCATGAGTTGGATATTCAATCACACTCATTTTATAAATATCAGGGCTTAATAACCCGAAATATATTTTTATATAATAAAAACCCACCTGGCAATCCGATCTGAAAAGCAAGATCTAGATTCTGATTCTAGTCTCAACTAGAAGTCTCCTTCTTCTGAGCCTACAAGATTATTCGGCAACTTAGTTTCGATGAACGACTACCATTAAGTCAAAATCTAATATTTCTTAGCTATGAAGTAAATATTATAATATCTACTATCTTAATACGCAGCATCTGGGTCATCAAAATATTTTAACTCTTAAGGGAACTTTACTCAAGGCATTTTTATAAAGAAAAACCCTTTTGGAAGTTTTGGCATACGGGGTGGTCAAACCCGTATCCTAAAATTAACTCGATACAAATAAATTCATACCGCAAGATCTGCCCATTGGAAAAATATGAAAATTTCAATAAAAATACTATATTTTGACACGGAACAACTTTTGAGCATAAAAGTACAATCGGGTTATCCATGAAGGATAGATCTGAAAAAGACTACAATTTAATATTCGGATACTCAAATATACCCGAAATTAAAAAGTGACAACACGGAAAATGTATATAAATATACATAGAACATAAAACCCTAAAGACACTTTTTGATCCGGCAACCCGAAAGAGTCACCGATTCGAAAGGTGGTTGCGACTTTTGGCGGCGGTCACGATGATTTGTCATCATGATTGTCTGTCGTGTCATCATTTCAATCATGTATTCGTGATCTACGCGTTGACACCTTCAAAATGACTATTTCAGAATTGAAATAAGAAACTAGAGACGTACCTTCTCTAGAAACTGCTCGGCGTTTCGATTTTGAAAATGAATGAAAAATGAAACCTTAACCTCCTATTTATAGAAGAAAAATAAATAGGATAATAACGAATAAAAGAAAGAGGATAATGATGGAATAGGATAATGATGGAAAAAGAATAGGATAATTACGAATAGGATAATCTTTCGAAAAAGAAATTGGATAATGACGGATGTGCGTTTTCTATCCAAATCTATTACCTTTTAGTTTAAAATTGTGCCAAGAGTTCATTTAAACTCGATATTGAAAAATTGAAAGTTTGGCACGATGCTTAAAACTTTTCCTATTAACCCGAGAAAAATATCAAAACATATTTTTAAAGCAATTTTTTGACCAAAATAAATTTAACAAATTTCCCTGACTGCGATTTTCCTTAATTTTAATCCTTTAACGACCTAATTTTTTCCTAGATTACCCTCAGGTAACATAAGTTAAATAAAAACCTTCTAAAATATTTCGGGGTATTACATTCTACCCTCTTTAATAAAATTTCATCCCGAAATTTGCGTACCTCTATAGGGTAAATCAGGGTATAACTCTCTGATTCTGTTTTGAAGCTTCCAGGTAGCTTCATCTTTCCCATGGTTATTCCATAGGACTTTCACCAATGATATATGTTTGTTCCGTAATTCTTGGACCCCTCGGTCAAAAACAGCCTCTGGTCTTTCCTCATTAGATAAATCCTGGTTCAGAAATATCTCTTCATTCTTTATAACGTGTTTAGGATTCAACTTACACTTCCTCAATATTAAGACATCAATCACGTTATGAACCTTAGCTGGAATCAGCAATATGACTAGTTTATAAGCTACCTCATCATTCCTAGCCAAAACACTATTTATGCTGAGTCGAAAATCTTACTAAGATGTATACTCTTCCTTGGTCCACTTTAACTTGATGCGCATAACTCTTAATACGTTCTTCTTTGCATCTTTCTTCGAATATTCTTCAACATCATCCTTTGAGTCGAGAAAAGAGAGAGAGAGAGAGATAGAATAGATATCGATCCACCTGAATTAAAGCATATTATATAACTCGATCATCGTATATGTCACCTCGAACTTGAGACATCGAGTCTTGAACTGATCTTTGCTCTTCAATTAGAAACGTATAGAGCTAGGTGCAGTGAGAACGGATCTATCATTCGCGATTCTTCATAGACATTTGAAATTCTCCCAACATGCTCCTCAAATACATATACACACGAACTGCATTTCCTAGAAATCCATATAACTCAAGCCATCTAAAGGAATATACTTTTATCCATTCTAAGTTCTTTCTACATTCAAGTCTACAAGACACTACATAATTGTTCCCACCGTCTTAGTCAATCTATTCTTTATAATCATTCATCAGATTCTCGGTTGAACCGGAATCTAGATGTCCCAGACATCCTATTAAAACCATAGGTGAACCACGGCCTTGCCGTGAACCCTCTTTCATGTAGGATTTAATCCAAACATGACATAACACATTCTTTCGAAATTTCACATCATAACAAATTAACACATTTCAGTGGAACCAATCCATGTAGGCTCATAATCTTAAACGTGGAAAAACACTTAATCAATCTATGTTCCACAAGAATCTTAACAATCATCAACTTAAAATCCAATCTATGTGCATAAGCCACAGCTAGCTATGTTCATCTACATTCTCAATCAAATCATTCTATGTTCACATTCCATCTGCATAAGCATTCTGGGTTCCCATCACTTTAACATTCTCACATTCCAATCACTTACACATTATCACATTTCTAGTCATAGGGCATTGGTTACTATCACCACACATTCTTTCAAATCATATCATGGACATATAGTCCCATTCAAAATAATCATTCAATACCATCTGGGCACAAAGTCCCATAATTTTACCATCATGGACAAGAGTCCCTTTCATTCATAACCATCATCACATGGACACATTGTCCCAAAATGATACCATTATCCTTTTGAAACCATCATTGGCGCGACTTTTCATAAATACCACCAATGTGGAGAATGGTCCGTATCCACATTTCCTTTTTTTGAAATTAGTAAACATAATTAGATCTCAAAAACATTTTAACTCACATACCTTTCCTTTTTGAAGCAGATGAGTGCAGTGCAGGCGACGTGCTAGGGCTATCAGACAATCAATTTAGGGACAAAGCTGAGAACTAGACTCGCTCAATAATATGACAGGCCTACAGAGTTGCAGCCTGCTCTGATACCACTCTGTAACGCCCCGATCCCGGAAGAAGGGCAGGGGACCGGTGCGCTACTTGGGGAAATGGGGAAGAGGTTGTTGAACAGAAGCAATCAAAGAACTTGGATTAGTGCCCAAAAAATTCGGGCAGCATAACCTCTATAAATGGATCGATCCACGCTTTTAAAGCGTTTGAAATGACTCAAACCAGATACCATGACTCTTAGGATGAACCCAATAAAGAATAACAAAAGCAAACTTCAATGTAAATAATAACAGTTCAAATGTTAACTGTTAATAGGTTAGGCATGAAAAAGGCCAGACTGATGTCTGTCCAAATACTTGAAGTAAAGAGATGCCAGACTTTCGTCTGTCGTGAAAGCAATATAAAGCCAGGCTTTTGCCTTGACATAGAAAGTAATGTAAAGCCAGGCTTCTGCCTGTCTAAATAAAGAAGTAAATAAATGCCAGGCTTTTGCCTCTCAGGCTCGAAAAGTAAATGGGATTCGGAGAACCGAACACTCCGTAACAATAAAGAAAATAGGATTCGAAGAACCGAACACTCCATAACAGTAAAGAAAACGGGATTCGGAGAACCGAACACTCCGTAGCAGTAAAGAAAACGGGATTCGGAGAACCGAACACTCCGTAGTAATAATCAGAGTAAGCGGAAAAGAACGTAGTGCATTTATTCAGACTCAAAAGGAAGCATGTTCTCAGTTAGACTCCATAGCGGAAAAAGAAACATATACATCAAACGATAGCCCTTCAGCCTTAGCACAGCCGTCCACCATCCCACAGCTCATCCTGAAAATATTTGAAATGATTTTGGGAGTGAGTACTAATGCACTCAGTGGGTACATTTGAGAAAAACCTTCACAATCATTTTATAAAACAGAATATCCAATCATATTTTAAGCATATCATGGAAAGCTTTCAAAACAGAAAATTTGGGAATTCCATGTATACTAAATCATTTTAGTTCCATCATTGCGTGCCACTTTTCCCTAGAACGCTTACGGTGAGTCGGTTCGTGTACACAACCCGGCTGCTTAAGGTTGGACACTGTCCTGTTTGCTTGGGGCTCGATATCGTGAACCATTGTGTAGTTTCGTCACCAAAAACAGTAGTAAGACTTATATGAGTCAGGAGAGCACATCAAATACAGTCATGAGTTGGATATTCAATCACACTCATTTTATAAATATCAGGGCTTAATAACCCGAAATATATTTTTATATAATAAAAACCCACCTGGCAATCCGATCTGAAAAGCAAGATCTAGATTCTGATTCTGGTCTCAACTAGAAGTCTCCTTCTTCTGAGCCTACAAGATTATTCGGCAACTTAGTTTTGATGAACGACTACCATTAAGTCAAAATCTAATATTTCTTAGCTATGAAGTAAATATTATAATATCTACTATCTTAATACGCAGCATCTGGTCATCAAAATATTTTAACTCTTAAGGGAACTTTACTCAAGGCATATTTATAAAGAAAAACCCTTTTGGAAGTGTTGGCATACGGGGTGGTCAAACCCGTATCCTAAAATTAACTCGATACAAATAAATTCATACCGCAAGATCTGCCCATTGGAAAAATATGAAAATTTCAATAAAAATACTATATTTTGACACGGAACAACTTTTGAGCATAAAAGTACAATCGGGTTATCCATGAAGGATAGATCTGAAAAAGACTACAATTTAATATTCGGATACCCAAATATACCCGAAATTAAAAAGTGACAACACGGAAAATGTATATAAATATACATAGAACATAAAACCCTAAAGACACTTTTTGATCCGGCAACCCGAAAGAGTCACCGATTCGAAAGGTGATTGCGACTTTTGGCGGCGGTCACGATGATTTGTCATCATGATTGTCTGTCGTGTCATCATTTCAATCATGTATTCGTGATCTACGCGTTGACACCTTCAAAATGACTATTTCAGAATTGAAATAGGAAACTAGAGACGTACCTTCTCTAGAAGCTGCTCGGCGTTTCGATTTTGAAAATGAATGAAAAATGAAACCTTAACCTCCTATTTATAGAAGAAAAATAAATAGGATAATAACGAATAAAAGAAAGAGGATAATGATGGAATAGGATAATGATGGAAAAAGAATAGGATAATTACGAATAGGATAATCTTTCGAAAAAGAAATTGGATAATGATGGATGTGCCTTTTCTATCCAAATCAATTACCTTTTAGTTTAAAATTGTGCCAAGAGTTCATTTAAACTCGATATTGAAAAATTGAAAGTTTGGCACGATGCTTAAAACTTTTCCTATTAACCCGAGAAAAATATCAAAACATATTTTTAAAGCAATTTTTTGACCAAAATAAATTTTACAGATTTCCCTGACTGCGATTTTCCTTTATTTGAATCCTTTAACGACCTAATTTTTTTCTAGATTACCCTCAGGTAACATAAGTTAAATAAAAACCTTCTAAAATATTTCGGGGTATTACAGCATTTGTTGTTTAGTTTGTTTTTCTTTGGTGCTAACATGAAATTTAAAAAAAAATCTCAAGAATCAAAATTCAAATATTCTTTATATTTTATATATAGAGCAATGTCTTCTTCTTGCAAAATTCATAAGCAGACTTACCATAATACTCTATTTCACTTAATTTTTTTTAAAATTACATGTATGTGACCGCATATTTGATCAAAAATTAACTAAATTATGGTCATTAAGATCAAAGCAATTGAGAAATTGAATGAGTTCATAGAGTTTGACATGAGGATTGTATTCTCTCATTTGAACCGTCTATGTGTCAGCCACTTCACTACTTATACATTAGATTCACAAGCCAATATTACTACTCTTAGTCTCGAACTCTCCTCATGTCATAGAGGTCGCATGCTAATTTATCACGCACAATCCGTCCTAAGTTCAGATTGGCTAGGATCGACGAAGATTGTTAAGGGTTGAGACTGTGACGCACGGGAATGCATGCAAGCGTGATCTGATGGTAAAGACGGATAATAAATTAGACATCTCATTGAGTTGTGTTGAAGGGAATGGAAGCGCAAGGTAGGGGAAATGCTGGTTGAGTGCTGATGGCACTCCTTTGATGAGCTCAATGGTAGGGCAAAACCAGTAATTGTCTAGAAAACCCCGTTGAGGGCAAGTGTGGGCAAACGTCTAAGAAAGAAGGTCTCCCATCCCGTGATATTTGGTATTAGAGCCATCCAGCTCGTAGGCCCGTCTTGTATGGACATTACAGGCGCTATTTGTCAGTCAGTTGCTGGGTAGTGATCTTCCTAAGGTCTATCCGTAGTTGGTGATCCAAACACTTAGAAGGAGGACTTGTGTAACCATTACGGGTGCCCCGCAAGTGGTGATCCAAGCACTCGGGAGGAGGACTTGTGTAGCCTTGCTGGAATAGACAAGAAAATAGGTACCTCATGGCCCAAAGGTAGATAGAGGGTAAGTCCTTAATGGGCGATTGCACGATGTGTCCGAGGACGACCACAAATCAAGTGGGAAAGAATGTCACAGATTGCATGTTGCTTTATCACGCACAATTAGGTCTGAGCCGGGATCGGCTATGATCATCGAGGATTGGGACTGTGAGGCACTGGAACTCATGTGAGCGTACTTTGATGGTAACACTACTACAAAAAGACATTAAGACAACATAAGATTCAAAACGGTTTCCATGAAAAACCGTTGTAATGTAAATAATTACAACGGTTTTCAAAACCGTTGACTATGTATGTGCGTGTTTTATTTTAAATTTACAATAGTTTATAATATTATGTTGTCTGATGACAACAGTTTTAGTAAAACCGTTGTATTCTGACAACGGTTATATAAAAAGGTTGTCTATGAGCCCTTTTTTTAACAACAATTGAGATATAACCGTTGTTATGGAACTGTTGTGAATTCAAAAATATTAATTTTAATAAAATAATTAAAACCTAATTCCCAATTCACAAAATAGGCACTGTTTTCTTCCTCATAGCTCTCTGAACTCTATCTTTGCATTTAGAAACACTTTTTTCTTTGAATCTGTAGCGCCCCGGTCCCGAGAGACCGTGGAAATGAGCGCCATGGGGGTGGGGATTAAGAAGAGGGGAAAGAAAGGGGATTTCGAGGATAATTTTCAATGAACGATTCCAAATTAGTTCAATAATAGAGTACGTTCATCGTAACAAATTCAGAGTTATATATATATATATATGTATATCCAAAATATGAGTTTGTGCTCTTGCAGAAGCTATGATGTATCAAAAGAAATAATACGATGATCAGAGATTAAGATGAGCTAAGACAATGGGTTAGCTACAAAAGTACACATATAAGCCCCATCGCAGCTCATCGTCTTCACGCTCCAGCTCATTGTCCTGAAAACATTTGAGAAAATATTTGGGCTGAGTACTAATGTACTCAGTGGGTTTTCTGAGAAAAACTGAGTTATCAAAAGCATTTGATAAAATAATTATCTGTGAGTATGCAGATGAATCTTAGAAGGTTTTGTGAAGGGAAATGCATCTAAGTTCATCAAAACGTTTTACATGAATGTGTTCACCAGTAAACCCTGAAGTGAACCTGATCCACTAGTAAACCCTGAAATGGACCCGCTCACCAGTAAAACCTGAAGTGAGCTAAGTACGGCACCCGCAACCACCACTACATCATCATGCGCAATTACCGAGTAAACCCTCAAGGTAATTAAAAGTTCTTTTAGCTGAGAACAACAAGGGATTGGGTGCGACTCAAACAAAAGCAAGACTGTAGCTACTCACATTGACACAACGCTGGTATATGAGACTCCGACAACCACAGCAAGTAGAACAAGTCATTTTACACAGATAATCATATATGCACATTTGTTTCAAAATGAGCTTAATAACTCAAACATAGCATTTTGAGAAAGATAGTATACGCCCACCTTTTGACTATAATAGTCGAAGCTTTTTAGTTTCTACGGAATCGAGCAACACCACAATGATTACGTCTCATGAAAAATGATCTACAAATATCAAAATTTGTCTTAGAACCTCCACGAGGTCAAGACTCTCACAGTCACATAGTTTCACATGCTCGTCGGTTAAACTGACCCAAGCTGAACCTCAATAGCTTAGCAATTGCCTACCCTGGCAACCAATAATGACTCAAACCTCAACAATACTAATTCACATAAATGAGACTCAGAAACATCATAGACCTATGGGAGTTTATTAAAATAAAAAGACCCTTTTAAAACACATTTATCTCATTCGAGCATAAATCGAACACTTGCCATGCGATTATAAACGACATAATTTAAATCCATCGTTCAAACTGATCTTAGCTCAAGGTTCCTCTCAACCCTAGCTATTAACTGATAAGGACACTCCTTAGTATCGTTCAAGGAGTTAAAAGTTCCTGTTAAAACTGATTTCAAACAATGGCGATTTAAAAACTGAAAATTTGTTGAGTAATCTGCACAACAGCTGACTTTGATTAATTATCAAAATTTATGCAGGAGGAATTAGGCAATGAACCCTATACCATTGAAAGGCCACGGAAGTCTAGTTTTCAGAACACTTTTCGGTGACTCAATACGATAACTAACGAAAAATTTATAACCGATTTACTGGAAGGTAGCAAATCTGTCACGAATTTCCGAAAGAAAAACACGTGACCTGACTTTGACAATTTTTCATAATTGACTCAGAATGAATTAGAGACTGAGACATATACCATTGGAAAGCCACGGAAGTCTAGTTTCCGGCAAAATTTATGGTGACTCAATCCGACGTCTAACAAGGGAGTTATGCTCGTTTTACTAAAGGGTGGCGAGTCTGCCGAAAGCAGAGTGCGCGGGCGCGCGAGCGCGCGCCCCCGCAGCTGCTGCCTGTGTGCGCGCTCGCGTGCTGTCTTGCGCTCGCGCGGATCTGAGGCCAAGAACAACGAGCCACCATGAAGACTCGATACTCAAGCTTTCAACACATCCAAAACTCAACTAACATGCTTTGAATCATGCATTTTAACACATCAAACCTCATCTCTACCATCTAACATGCTTCAAACCATATATAAAACACATAACACGATTTCGAAAATACCTTTCGAAAATGACTCGGAAAAGCTTGAAAAGAGGTGAAAATGGCTGGAACGAGCTGGAGTTCCCCTCCATGAATGGCTGCAACTCCTTACTTCTTTCACCCTCTCTTTCTCTCTCAAAGATGAAGGAAGAAAAGAAAATGATGTTTGTTGCTCTCCATATTTCCTTTTTCTCTCCAAAGATCACACATGAAGAATAAATGATGATGAAGTGGAATGAAAGAGAAGAAGAAGAAGTTGCTGCTGCTGCGTTTCCTCTCTCTCTCTCTTGAAAATTTATGGAAAATGAAGATGATGAAATGGAGAAGGAAAGAAAATGAAGCACACACTCTCTCTATAATATACATACATATCTACTTACTATTTTGGGGACAAAAGTGACGTGGGGAAGGCATGGGAGAGGTGAGGGGAGGCATGGCCTCCCATGCCTTGGGAGTTGACTTGGCCAATATCCGGTTTAAATACCGATTGTTCGGTTATTGTTATATTTTCCATCTCCGGAAAAATCCCAAATTGGACCGAAACGGAAGAAATAATTCATTGATTTTAAAACCATAGATTAAACAAATTTTTTTCTCAACTATTTTAAATACGCCAAGTGACACAAATCGATAGATCGATTAATACTCATATTAAATATATTTCGAATCTCATCGACACAACACATCACAAGTTCGGTTAAACCACTGAATTACGGAAATTTTAAAATGACACGACTCCCATAGTCTATGATTGCAATTAATTATATACAAAAAGGTTCGGGGCACTACAGAATCTCACCTCTCTAAAATTTGTCAAGCCATTCTTCAAAAATATCTGTTATTATTTCAATTCTTCTTGTTGGCGTCGAGTTATAGATGGTTTAAATCCTTTGTAGATTTACTTCTCAAACCAGCTGAAGAATGGTAGTCACAGCTTCTTGTTACCCATGGATCCATATGCGCCAAATGTTGATTCAGAGAACATAGCATCTAAGCTCTTTGCTTTCTCTCTCTTTTCCTATCTGAATTTCTTGTATTTCATCGCCAAATCCAAGTCTACCCCCAAACTCACTCATTTTGGATTCTAGTTCGTGCCTGCTTTCATGGGCATTTTATTGCTCTTCTTATTGGAGATTTCAGCGCAACAAATAAGTTTTTTACTTGCTATAGATGAGATTTTGATGACTATGAAACATTGATTAATTTCGTATTCATGCCTATTTGAATAGCGTATAGAGAATTATTTTCCTTGCAAATTATGATTTTGGTATAGTTATTATAGATTGTATTTAAATAGCATATAGATCTCCTGGTTTCTAATACTACTCAATATTTAGAAATTTTAGGTTAATGCTATATATTTTAGGCATTATTTAATAAATTTTGTCACAAACATCATGCATAATGGGAGCTTAAGTTGCTAATCGTGTCCGAGTGTTTGTTAACTGAAGTAGCAGACTATGTTATTTCATGTTAAAATGTGAATCTGTGAAGGTGTCCTATCACGAGTAACTTTGGCTCAGAAAGATTTACCTTATTCTTAGTGAGGCACTAGTGGTATAAATTCTGAAATGAATCTACTGTATTTTAGTTAGACGATGGAGGTTTAGTAGATATATATGTTTGAATTGGGAAGTTTTGGGTAGAAATGGAATATGCATCCAATAAGGTTTGGTCATCTGTTTAGTATGTATTTGTGTTGTTTTATTGCATAGTTTTGCATATTCTGTAAGTTATTTTCTAGTTTTTGTTCTCGTTTATTTCGTGTTTTCGTGTGAATTTCTTCACTGGTTGCTTTTATGGTGGATTATGCCAAGTTTTGAAAAACTTGAGCTTTTGTTCGGAAAATCTCGATTTTTAGGTACTAAGGTGGCGTGGAGCGAAGATGGGTCGGAAAAGATAAATCCGTGAGAAAGGTGAACCCCGCGGACGCGCAAGCCCCGCGGCCGCGCAACTTCAAGTGCCCAAGACCCCGCGGCCGCGCGAGTCCCGCGACCGCGCGGGGGTGTTCTCGGCGCAGGCACCCCGCGGGCGCGGGAGCCCCGCGAGCGCGCGGCATTCTTGAACCCCGCGGGCGCGCGACGCCGCGCGGGCGCGCGGGCTAGCGTCTCCCTCTCGATCAGCGCCTTGTTGGCACTTGTTTTTCCCTTCTCCCTCTTGGCATCTTGGACCCAATGAGTGCCCTTCATCATTCATTCCTTTTGCATGAGGATTCTAGAGCTTGGAGTCAATCTAATCTAAAAACTAGGATAATAGGTATTTATTTAACCTAACCCTAGCTTTGTGGACTTTTCCTCCACAAAATCCTCCTCCCAAATCTCTCACATTTAATGTCCATCACTATCACCTTACCACCACCTTTCCTCTCTCCTCTCATCAATCATCTCACCATTGCCTCTCTCTCTCCCTTACGATCTTCTCTCTCTCTCTCTTATGAAATTGGATTTTTGGGATCAAAAAGGGGGACACCATCAATCATTGGAGGCACTTCTCTTTTTGGATACACATTGACTACCATTCAAGACTTCATCTTCTTCACCCACCCTCCTCCATTTTTTTCTCTACACTACCTTCACCATTTTCTTCACTCTTCCATACTCTACACACCATTTTTCACCATCATTTCACCACCATTTTCCACTAAAGAGAAGAGGAGAAAGAGGAGAGCAAGGAAACCAAGCCAAGAAGGAAAGAAAGGGAACGAGAAGACCAACGACGAGCTCACGTGGAAGCTAAGCTAGGAGGAGGTTTCTTGTGCACTTTCTTGTATTTCTTGGATGTTTTTGTGGGATTTGTTCCAAACTCTTGAAGGATATATAATATTGTAGAAGTTGTGTTCATTTACATTTGATTTATGAAATGGAGTTCTTCTATGATGTTTATGTTGTTTTGAGCATGTTTAGTGGCTAATCTCCCTATTAGGGGGAGAGGATCGATTTGGTTGTGATCTATGCTTGTTTATGTTGGTTGTTGTTGTTGGAATTGTTTTTATTTATGTTTAAGTGCTTGATCATCACTTGAGCATTGGTAGGATTTAGGGGATTTCTTGATTGTGAACCTAACTCCGGATTTAATTCCTTCGATACTAGGTGCATGGGCTCCTAAACCTAGTTTGTTTGTCTCATTTTGCATGGTATAGCTAAGAGAGGTTTAATGGATATCCGTGACTTTAATAGACGTTAAACTAATTGGATGGGTCTACCATACTTGTGAGATTTGCATTATCAACTCAAATAAAGCATAGTAATCAACCATTGAGAGAATCTACACCCTAATACCTTAATCAATTTAATTCCTCTAATCTTCATTTCCATTTTCTTGCATTTAAATCGTTATTGTTTGTTTTGTTGATTGTTCATTTAAATTCTAGTTTAAATCTCCAAAATCTCTTGATTAGAATGTTTAGATTGCATTTTAGTTGTTTTGTCGAAAGCATGTGTAGCCTATAGACAGTTCTTTCTCATAGAGTCTTCCTTGAGAGATCGACTCGGGGTAAGCTCGTCGCTCCTACAATTGACCCCGTCCAATTGCGGGTGTGGTCCTAAGTAGTGTCTAGCGAGCGTAACCGGAAATTATAAGTGTAAATTTGGACCCAACAAATTTTGGCGCCGTTGCCGGGGAAGGCTTTCGAGAATTGTCTTTTAGGTGCTATATTTGCTTTTGTGTTGTTTTGAATTCGTGAACTTTTTCGCTGAAGTGTTTGTGTTGTTTTTGTAAATTTGTTTTTTGTTTTTATGTCCGTTTGTTGGGCTTTGATATCTCTTTCCGCAAGGTACGTTTGATCCCCGTTTCATTTGTGTTTGTGTATGCTAGGAAGGCGAAGCCTCAACCGAAGGTTAGCCCCCGTGTTTGACAACATTCACCGACCAAGGAGATTCAATATATTCGAGTGGGAAAGAGAGATGGATCCTAATCACCCAATAAATCCCGACAATGCCAATGCCAATGCCAATGCGGCTAGGAACATGAGAGACTTTGCTCGTCCTGTGATAGGGGCGTCGACTTCTTGCATAGTTCTTGGCGAAGCCGCAAGGAACTACGAGTTGAAGAACATCCACTTTAGCCAACTTCCCTCATTCTACGGGATGCCGGCCGAAGATGCTTTGAACTTCATCCGGGAGTTCTATTCCGTTGTTCAGACCTTTCCTCTACAAGGTTTGAACGAAGATCAATTGAAGATGAGGTGTTTTCCCTACACCTTGAAGGATCGAGCCAAGACGTGGTTCATGTCTCTTCCGGCCAATTCATTGGCCAATTGGAATGTCGTCTACGAGAAGTTCATGGCCAAGTACTACTCAAATCAAAAGACCCAAGACTTGAGAGCTCAAATTGTTACTTTTACCCAATCTCCGGGTGAATCGTTTCATGAAGCTTGGGATCGATTTCGAGGTCTCCAACAACAATGTCCTCACCACCATCTCGCACCCGAGTTGCTCAACCAATTCTTCTACGACGGGCTTTCTCAAAATTTCCAATATATGGTGGACAATGCATCGGGAGGGGACATTGGAGGTCGGACCGCCGAAGAGGTCTCAAACATATATGAGACAATGGCCACGACTTCCCAACAAAAGAGTGCTAGGGGGAAGAGAGCTTCCGTCAATGAAGCCAACCCTAGTTATGATGTGACAAAGCAACTTGCCGAGTTGACAAGACAAGTAGAGATGCTTCGAACGTCCGAGAGACCACCCCAACAAGTGATGACCGTTGAGACTTGCGGGATTTGTGGAGAGTATGGCCATGGAGCCAATGTGTGCCAAAGATCAATTGAGACGGAGACAAGTGAAGAAGCTCATTTCCATGTTCTTCAAGAGCAAGTGCATGCTCTCCAAGGTTTTCAACCGCGCCAACAATATAACCCCTACTCTCAAACATACAATCCTGGATGGAGAAATCATCCGAATTTCTCTTGGAAACAACCTCAACAACCTCCTCTACCACCACAACAACCGCCTCCACCTCAACAAGCCGGAGGAGGCCAAGCTGCACCTTATCCGAGGCCGCAACAATACCCGGCCCAACCGAACCAACCGCCAAGGCCAACATTGCAAGACACGTTGCAAACCTTCATCCAAGCCACTCAACAAAGATTTGAATCCGTTGAGGCTTCTGTGAAGAGAATTGAGACTCAAGTGGGACAAATAGCCGGAACCGTTGGAGAATTGGCCAAGCAAGCCAAGCCGGGCAAGTTGCCAAGCCAACCGGAGCAAGCTCAAGCCATTACCGTTCTTCGAGGAGGAAAGGTGATCGATAATAAGGTTGGAGAACCGAGTCCAACCGAGGAGGATGAAAAATAAGAGGAGGCTCTGCAACAACAACACAAAGAGCCCGAAAAGAAGAATGAAGAAGTTAAGAAGCCCACTCTCCACAAGGCTTCCAATCCTTACAATCCTCCAATTCCATTTCCAAGCCGGTTGAGGAATGAGAAGCAAGACACTCAATTCCAAGAGTTTTACAAGCTCCTTTCAAAGGTGAATGTCAACCTTCCACTCCTTGATGTTATTCGAAATGTGCCGGCCTATGTCAAGTTCTTCAAAGAACTAGCTTCCAAGAAGAGGAAATTTGTGGAGGACGAGAAGATTGAAGTGTCCGAAGTGGCAAGTGCAATCCTACAACATCAACTCCCACCAAAGCTCCGTGATCCAGGTAGTTTCACTCTCAAAATTGCTTTGGGAAATGGCAAAGAAGCATGTGGTATGCTAGATCTAGGAGCCGGAATTAATTTGATGCCTTACTCTATTTATAAACAATTAGAGTTAGGAGAATTGAAACCAACTAGAATGTGTCTACAATTAGCGGATAGGTCCGTAAGATATCCGAGGGGAATAATAGAGGACATTCTAGTTAAGGTTGGAGGTTTGATAATACCGGTTGATTTTGTTGTTTTGGATGTGGGAGATGTTAAGGAAACGGGTAAAGAACACACGCTCCTCCTAGGTAGACCTTTTATGGCTACAACTAACACTTTGATTGATGTTAAAAATGGAACATTAAAGATGTCGGTGTTAGGAGAAATGGTGTCATTTTCCGTACATGAAAACAAGGCTATTCCCGTCTCCTCATTTGAGGAAAATTGTTCTTACATAGATGCTATTGATGTCTTGGCCGAGGAGGTTTTCTTACAGGAAATAGGTGCTCCGTGGAGAAGTGAAACCTCGTCCGAGGAGCTTGCTATGGACGAAGCCTACCTCAAGTGTGGGGGAGACGAGTGGAATGCCGACGAGATGGAGACCTTGCTCGGAGAAGGCATGAGTCTAATGCAAGTCATGGCCTCAACCGAAGAGGAAGTTAAGCCCACTCCCGAGCTCGAGCTCAAGGAGCTCCCGTCTCATCTCAAATACGTCTATCTCGACGATGAAGAGAAGAAGCCCGTGATCATCTTTTCCGGGCTAGAAAAAGATGAAGAGGACCTCTTAGTAGCCATACTAAAGAGGAACAAGCAAGCCATTGGATGGAGTCTTTCCGACATCAAAGGCATTAGCCCCTCTACGTGTATGCATCGCATCATTCTAGAAGAAGGGGCTAAGCCGGTTCGTGAAGGGCAAAGGAGGCTCAACCCCGTGCTCATGGAAGTCGTAAAGAAGGAGATTCTTAAGCTCCTAGCGGAAGGGATCATTTATCCCATAGCCGATAGTGAATGGGTGAGCCCGGTTCATGTGGTGCCAAAGAAAAGAGGGATAACGGTCGTTGAGAACGAGAAAGGAGAACATGTGGCTACTCGAACCACCACCGGGTGGAGAATGTGCATTGACTACCGAAAGCTCAATGCCGCCACAAGAAAAGACCATTTTCCCCTTCCTTTCATTGATCAAATACTTGATAAATTAGCCGGCCATAGTTTTTATTGCTTTCTTGACGGTTTATCGGGTTATTTTCAGGTGGCCATAGCGCCGGAGGACCAAGCCAAGACCGCATTCACATGCCCGTTTGGTACGTTTGCGTGTCGAAGAATGCCATTTGGACTATGCAATGCACCGGGCACTTTCCAAAGGTGTATGTTCTCCATTTTCTCCGAAATGATTGGAGACTTCATTGAGGTATTCATGGATGACTTTTCGGTTTTTGGATCCTCATTTTCCGATTGTTTAGAGAAATTGGAACTTGTCTTGAAACGGTGCATAGAAAGTAGCCTAACTCTTAGTTGGGAAAAGAGTCATTTCATGGTTACTAGTGGCATAGTGCTTGGTCATGTTGTGTCTAAAGAAGGAATGAGTGTAGACAAGGCTAAGGTAGATGTGATTGAAAAATTGCCTCCACCCGTTGATGTGAAAGGAATTAGAAGCTTTCTAGGCCATGCCGGTTTTTACCGTAGGTTTATTAAAGATTTCTCAAAAATTAGCCAACCTCTATGCCATTTACTTGCTCAAGATGTTCCTTTTGAGTTTGATGAAAAATGCTTGCATGCTTTTAATACTCTTAAGGAGAAATTGATCACCGCACCAATTGTTGTTCCCCCTGACTGGTCCTTACCATTTGAGATCATGTGTGATGCATCAAATTCCGCCGTTGGCGCCGTTTTGGGTCAACGTATTGATAAAATTCTTCGTGTAATTTACTATGCTAGCCTCACCTTGAATAGTGCTCAAGTAAATTATACCACAACCGAAAAAGAATTGCTTGCCGTTGTGTTTTCTTTGGATAAATTTAGATCCTACATCTTAGGTTCTAAAGTAATCGTGCATAGTGACCATGCGGCTTTAAGGCATTTGTTGACCAAACCACAAGCTAAACCTAGACTCATTAGGTGGATCTTGCTTGTGCAAGAATTTGATGTTGAGATTAAGGATAGGAAGGGGTGTGAAAACGTGGTAGCGGACCATTTATCCCGCCTCCCCGTTGATGAAAATTTCAATTTGTTGCATGAAAAAGGAGTTGATTGTGATACATTTCCATATGAGCATGTTCTTGAGCTTGATTCCTCCCCTTGGTATGCCGATATTGTCAATTATCTTGCTTGTGATAAATTGAGACCTAACCTCTCTTTTCAAGAGAAGAAAAGATTTTTGGCACTGTGTAGGTGTTACTTTTGGGACGATCCATACCTTTTCCATTTGGGAAAAGATGAGATCATTCGAAGATGCGTCCCAGAAGAGGAGCAAACCGATGTTCTAGCCTTTTGCCATTCATCTCATTGTGGTGGCCATTTTGGAGGACAAAAGACGGCTAGAAAGATCCTACAATCCGGTTTGTATTGGCCTTCAATTTTTAAAGATGCTCATGCTTACTCCATTTCATGTGATAAATGCCAGAGGCTTGGTAATATTGGGAGGAGAAATGAAATGCCCCTAAATGTCAATCTTGTTGTTGAAATTTTCGATGTTTGGGGGATTGATTTTATGGGACCATTCCCTAACTCATTTGGCTTCGAGTATATCCTCTTAGCGGTTGATTATGTGTCAAAGTGGGTTGAAGCAATCCCCACTAGGTCTTGTGACGCTAATGTGGTTGTCAAGTTCGTGCAGGAACATATTTTGAGTAGGTTTGGATTCCCTAGGGCGATTATAAGTGACGGTGGAACTCATTTCACCAACAAGCTTTTTGGAAAATTGCTCAAGAAAAATGGAGTGACTCACAAGGTGGCGACTCCATATCATCCTCAAACTTCCGGTCAAGTTGAGACGAGCAACAAACAAATTCAAAACATCTTGAAGAAGACCGTGAATGTGACGAGGAAGGATTGGTCACAAAAGCTACCGGATGCTCTTTGGGCATACCGGACGGCCTACAAAACAATTCTAGGAATGAGCCCATACCGCCTTGTATATGGCAAAGCATGTCATCTCCCCGTTGAAATCGAGCACCGAGCTTATTGGGCTATAAAGGCGGTGAATTGTGATCTTGAAAATGCGGGAAAGGAGCGAGCCTTGCAATTGTCCGAGCTCGACGAATTGAGAAACGAAGCATATGACAACGCCAAGATTTACAAAGATAAAGTGAAGAGACTACATGATAGGCGAATTGTCAAGAAAGAACTCATGCCGGGCATGAAGGTTCTCCTTTTCAACACTAGATTGCGGCTTTTTCCCGGGAAACTCAAATCACGTTGGAGCGGCCCATTTTTCATTGAAGAAGTGTTCCCCTACGGAGTGGTCACATTGGAGAACCCGGTGACGAATGTTACGTTCCAAGTGAATGGCCATCGAGTCAAGCCATACTATGAAAGGTTTTCGCATGAAGCCGTTGTGGAGGAATTGAAACTTGTCAATTCCGAGTGAATGCTCCGAAAACTTCGTCTAGCTCGAGACATTAAAATGAGCGCTGCATGGGAGGCAACCCATGATTTTCTTATTTTTAATTATGTTAATTAATCTATTTTGTGTTTGTGTGTTTAGCGTTTTTGAAGTTTATGAGCAGGTTGAGGAGAAATGAAGCGAGGGAAGCAATTGCGAAAAAATTGGCCAAGGAAAGTCCCGCGACCGCGCACCTCGCGCGGCCGCGCGACCCTTCTCACAGCAGGACGCCCGCGACCGCGCTCTCCCCGCGGCCGCGCGACATACCTCTCGGCGGAGCAGCTCCGCGAGCGCGCGACCCCCGCGGGCGCGCGAGGAAAATTGGCAAAAAGGGATGCCCGCGGGCGCGGACGTCCCCGCGAGCGCGCGAGCCCCGCACGCCCCACGGCCGCGCTGTCCCCAGCGGTCGCGCACTCTCTCCCCTTTAAAAGGGGGACCACCCGTGTGAACCCTAATTCCTCCCATCCCTTGCGCCGCTTTAGGCTACTCCCTCCTCTCTATGGATCCCAATATCCCCCTCCTTTTCCACCATCAAACCCCAGCAAACACCAGATCCCAACCCACCAAATAATCCCAAATTCCCAACCTCACGTCACACATTCACGTCACCACATTCGTCACCGCGACCGCGTCGAAGCCCCGCGCCCGCGCGCAATTTCCTTCAAGCTTCCCCTCCGTTCGCCGCTCCCAGCCACTCCTCCGCTCACCGCTGCCGTTCGCCCAGTTGCGCCGGAATTTTCTCCAACCCCGCAGCTCCCGCGACCGCGCGCTCCCCGCGGCCGCGCTATTCAGCCACCAAAGCCCCGCGACCGCGCGCTCCCCGCGGCCGCGCGCTGCTGCCCGCAAGGCCCCGCGCTCGCGCTCCTCCCGCGGCCGCGCGCCCCTGTCCGCACCTCTCTCTCGCTGTTCTTCCCGACTCCAGTCGTGCTCCCCCTTCCACCATGCCTCCTCGGACCAAGAATCCGTCCTCTTCTCACCAAGCGGAGGAACAAGAAGATCTCCAAGAGTTGTATCAGTGCCCATTCCCTGTTCGCACACACGCTGAAGGTAACCGTTTCCAAAACTTCGATGAATTTGAAATTACTAATCCGCGCTATCTGGATTGGAATTTGTTGAAGTTGCTGAAAATGGATAACAAAGTGGAGAAATATTTGAAAGTGCTCACATTGGAGAAATTTGCTAAATTGAAGTATGTCGGCTTGAAGCCACTGTGCCTTGAGTTTTTAGTTACCTTCAAGCTTGATAATGTGAATTCCAAGATTACCTTCCGTATGCTTGGAGAGGAATTTGAAGTCACTTTAGCCAGACTGAAAGCATATTTCGGGTTTTCGACAACTGGGCCACGTGATAAGCCTATTGACTTTGACACTGCTGCCGCCTGGCACGAGCTCACAGGGTTCAACAATTGGGATTCGCAAGGAAAACCAACCGGCTTCATTAGGGACCCTGCACTTGCAATCATGCACAAGTTCCTTGCATACTCCATTTCAGGCAAGGAACAGGCCAACAAAGTCAACGCCACTGAGGTGTATCTTCTTTGGTGCGCCCTCCACAATACAAAGATCTGCCCGTCCTATTTCATTTGGAACGCAATTCAGCAGATGACGAGGCGCACAAAGATGCATCCCTCCTTTTGTGCATTTATCACGGCTTTGGCTGTGAAGCTTGGCTTGATTCCCGACCATGGGCCCCTCCCTGACGGCCAAAGCAAGATCCGAGAGCTCATGATCACTATGGAAGAGCTCAAGCGAGCTCAGATTGTCTTGGATAACAGAAGACTGGTTCCTCACACTCAGCGGCCCTGTGTCTCAAACTTTATGAATGCTCAGATTGCGGCCCTTCGACGTGATAGAGAAGCCGGTTCTTCTTCAGCCCCCCGGGGTGATGATGATGATGATGATGAGGCCGAGCAGGAAGGAGAAGCGAATGAGGAAGATCAGGACGGAGGCGAGAATGAAGAAGGAGAAAGAGAACACCAAGGAGGAGAGGATAACGAGCAAGAGGGCCGAGCCCAATTCCAGCCGCAGCCTTATCCCTCGATGATGCCCCCACATGGGCATCAGGCTGATTGGAGGTCCTTCCAGGACCATTTTGACACCTCTATGGGCCAGTTTCAGCAGAGCTTCCAGCAGTCTTATGCGGACTCTATGGGCCAATTTCGCCAGCATTTGGATGCATCCATGGGCCAGTTCCAGCAGACTTACAGTCAGATTATGGGGCAGTTTCAGCAGAGATTTGATGCCTCAATGGGCGAGTTTCGCCAAGAGCTGGGGTCCCTTCGCCAGGATGTGGGGGATTTGAGGCAGAGTGTCTTTGGCCGCCTTGACAGCCACGATGAGAGGATGACGGCTCTCGAGCAAAGCTGGAACAATTGGACGCTCTCCTATCCTTACCCGCCGCCTCCACAGCCGCCTTATGAGCCACCACCACAGTGAAGTTGTTTTTGTGTTCTTTCGTGTTCTCTCGTGTTAGTGTGCGTGTTTTATTGTTTCTCGTTTACTCCTTCGTTTGTCGTTCGTTGTATTTGTCGTACGTTTGTAGGAACCAGCGCCTATTGCCGGTCCTCTTTACCTTGTGATGTTTTCCTCTTCCTTAGACTCCTATTGCATTGTGTTTCATACATTGCGGACAATGCATGTTTTAAGTGTGGGGGAGTCGTGCTTATTATGTTATGTTATGATGTGGATTGTGATTGTTCATGTGATGTTTTGGTTTTAATTTATTATGTTGATTGTGTTGAGTTTGTTATTAAGGTTGTTATTCTAGTTATATAGGTATGTGGTAATTCTTTCGCTTAGTTCTTGTTTTGTTTTGTCCGACCGTCAAAATTTGAACAATTTTAAATATGAATCTTCAAGGAATTATCTTCGAGTCGATCATAAGTTGTGAATTGTTCGTGGTTTCACTCGTAAACAGTATTTATCTTTGAATGTGATCGCATAATTGATGATTGATGTTGAAAGATTTTGTTCTCGAAGGTTTGGGAAGCATACCTAGTCTTTTTCATGAAAATTACTCCCTTCAATCATGTATCATTATGAAAAAAAAAAAAAAAAAAAAAAAAAATTCATGATCGCCTCGCGAGTATTTCCTTCTTGCTTCATATTTTTAATTTCTTATTTGCTTGAGGACAAGCAAAGAGCTGAGTGTGGGGGAGTTGTTTAGTATGTATTTGTGTTGTTTTATTGCATAGTTTTGCATATTCTGTAAGTTATTTTCTAGTTTTTGTTCTCGTTTATTTCGTGTTTTCGTGTGAATTTCTTCACTGGTTGCTTTTATGGTGGATTATGCCAAGTTTTGAAAAACTTGAGCTTTTGTTCGGAAAATCTCGATTTTTAGGTACTAAGGTGGCGTGGAGCGAAGATGGGTCGGAAAAGATAAATCCGTGAGAAAGGTGAACCCCGCGGACGCGCAAGCCCCGCGGCCGCGCAACTTCAAGTGCCCAAGACCCCGCGGCCGCGCGAGTCCCGCGACCGCGCGGGGGTGTTCTCGGCGCAGGCACCCCGCGGGCGCGGGAGCCCCGCGAGCGCGCGGCATTCTTGAACCCCGCGGGCGCGCGACGCCGCGCGGGCGCGCGGGCTAGCGTCTCCCTCTCGATCAGCGCCTTGTTGGCACTTGTTTTTCCCTTCTCCCTCTTGGCATCTTGGACCCAATGAGTGCCCTTCATCATTCATTCCTTTTGCATGAGGATTCTAGAGCTTGGAGTCAATCTAATCTAAAAACTAGGATAATAGGTATTTATTTAACCTAACCCTAGCTTTGTGGACTTTTCCTCCACAAAATCCTCCTCCCAAATCTCTCACATTTAATGTCCATCACTATCACCTTACCACCACCTTTCCTCTCTCCTCTCATCAATCATCTCACCATTGCCTCTCTCTCTCCCTTACGATCTTCTCTCTCTCTCTCTTATGAAATTGGATTTTTGGGATCAAAAAGGGGGACACCATCAATCATTGGAGGCACTTCTCTTTTTGGATACACATTGACTACCATTCAAGACTTCATCTTCTTCACCCACCCTCCTCCATTTTTTTCTCTACACTACCTTCACCATTTTCTTCACTCTTCCATACTCTACACACCATTTTTCACCATCATTTCACCACCATTTTCCACTAAAGAGAAGAGGAGAAAGAGGAGAGCAAGGAAACCAAGCCAAGAAGGAAAGAAAGGGAACGAGAAGACCAACGATGAGCTCACGTGGAAGCTAAGCTAGGAGGAGGTTTCTTGTGCACTTTCTTGTATTTCTTGGATGTTTTTGTGGGATTTGTTCCAAACTCTTGAAGGATATATAATATTGTAGAAGTTGTGTTCATTTACATTTGATTTATGAAATGGAGTTCTTCTATGATGTTTATGTTGTTTTGAGCATGTTTAGTGGCTAATCTCCCTATTAGGGGGAGAGGATCGATTTGGTTGTGATCTATGCTTGTTTATGTTGGTTGTTGTTGTTGGAATTGTTCTTATTTATGTTTAAGTGCTTGATCATCACTTGAGCATTGGTAGGATTTAGGGGATTTCTTGATTGTGAACCTAACTCCGGATTTAATTCCTTCGATACTAGGTGCATGGGCTCCTAAACCTAGTTTGTTTGTCTCATTTTGCATGGTATAGCTAAGAGAGGTTTAACGGATATCCGTGACTTTAATAGACGTTAAACTAATTGGATGGGTCTACCATACTTGTGAGATTTGCATTATCAACTCAAATAAAGCATAGTAATCAACCATTGAGAGAATCTACACCCTAATACCTTAATCAATTTAATTCCTCTAATCTTCATTTCCATTTTCTTGCATTTAAATCGTTATTGTTTGTTTTGTTGATTGTTCATTTAAATTCTAGTTTAAATCTCCAAAATCTCTTGATTAGAATGTTTAGATTGCATTTTAGTTGTTTTGTCGAAAGCATGTGTAGCCTATAGACAGTTCTTTCTCATAGAGTCTTCCTTGAGAGATCGACTCGGGGTAAGCTCGTCGCTCCTACAATTGACCCCGTCCAATTGCGGGTGTGGTCCTAAGTAGTGTCTAGCGAGCGTAACCGGAAATTATAAGTGTAAATTTGGACCCAACATCATCCTAGTCTCCTTCTGCCATGTGATCTTCAATTCAACTGTTTATATAAAAAGAACAGATACTACAACAGTTCCTAGGCAACAAACCAAATATAATTATTTTGTAATTTTGTGGACAAGAATGAATTCATATAATGGTTCTCAGTAACTCAAGTATTGTTTATGAATATTCTTAGATTATTCATATTTGTTCATGCCTTATCATGTGTTTTATTTGGCATTGTTCTCAGGTATGTGATGGATGAACTAGGTTCAGCTTTGTGACACTAATTGAATATTTATTTCGACTACAAAATTACCGCAAGTGAACAGTGCAATTATAGCTAGTAAACTGAGCAAGGATATCGTATCCATAAGGATTAGATAATATAACTCTAAGTACTATGACATAAATTAATATCTACTATCTAGACGAACCAATTTAAATGGAATTGTGTTTTAAACTAATAATTAAAATGCAAACTTAAACTAAAATCTAAACAATTTAAATAACAAATGAAAAAGGTTTTAGAATTAAAGAAGAATTCTAAGGCTTCGATTTCATTAACTTTCCTACACAATCAAATCACAACTTAAATGTTCATCACAACTCAAGTTCGATTAGGACAATAACTAAAATAAATTAAGCCTTCTCTCGAAGTGAATAATTCGTGGATTACAATTTATAATTAATGTCTCCGTTCAATTACTAAATTGTAACTCCTAAAAGCTCTACATATTTAATATCCTCACTCTTAATCTCAATTCTCTCAAATTTATCAATTAAAAATGTTAATTACTTCTTAAGCATGCATAGAAACTCATCTCTCGAATTATGAATCTAAGCACATAGATCATCTAATTAATGGCCAATTAATCAAAAACATTAAACACAAGAGTAATTAAAATAAAACAAGGTCTAAACATTAAAGAAGTAAATCAATCGTGCATGAGAGTTAACTACTCTCTAATCCTAGAATCCGAATATTTTAGCTACTCATCACGAAATAAATAACTAAACATGTTACAGAGAAAAACATAGTTCAAAGAAAATAAATTTGAAATAAAATCCGTGGACAAATCTCGTCTTCAATCTTCAATGAATTACGTCTCTTCATTCTTATTCTTCTTTGCTCTTGTTCCAAGTGCTCTCTCTCTTACTTAGGGTAAAAACTCATGTAAAATTCATCCACAATAGAGCCTTAAATAGTTGAGAAGAATCCTGACTTGAATAGGAAACATATCGGACGAGATAAGGTAAGATTTGGGCTGCCCGTGCTGAGGCACGGCCGTGCCAACATTGACCACTAAGGCACGGCCTTGCCACCTTTAACGTACACCGTACGGCCGTGCCATGATGGACCAATATGGCATGGCCCGTGCCTGCTTTTCTGGACAATCTCGGCTGTTTTAGGCAAGGCTTGGCATGGCCGTGCCACCTTGGTTCACCAAGGAACGACCGTACTAACCTCTTGGAAGCCCCCTTTGGTCCTTTTCTCGACCTATTGATCCTCTAATTCATCTTAGACCTCCAATTTTTCAATTTTTAGCACCAAAACATCACAACCTCGACAAACTCAAGGAAATAGGACATAAGTTACAACTCGATAACAATATATCCTAATTTACATGATTTACCACTAATAATGCATCAATAAACGATCGTAAATCCATGTAAAACATGAGTTCATCAGACATAGTGATGAAGCTAATTTCAGAGTCGCACCTTTTCTCTACATGTCTGAGGGTAATCTGGAGTTAGCTATGAGGTTCTTTCTTCAAACCATTTCCTGTATTCCCCCTTTTTATGTTGAGAGCAGCTTCATAGTCCGCTATCTTAGTTTTCTCCCTTTAAGATCCTTCCTTTCTTGCATTTTTTTTGTTCACATGTGACCAAATTGGATGAGGACTAAAGCTTATGTTTGGTGAAAAGTTACTCACACTGAGTGAAAATTTTTAGTTACTCAAGTATGAGGATAATCTTTCATTTATTATTTTTCTGCTACAATCTAATGAAATTTATGTCCTTTTTTATAATAAATCTCACGGGCTAAAGAAGCATCTTTTGTGGGATTTAATTTGTTTCTGGTGTGCTATGAAGAGGTAGTATGCCTACTTGCAGTGCAACAGTGACTCCAGGTTTAGTATAGTGGATTTGATTGTAGTCAACTGTCTTCATAGTTAATGGAAGAAACTCAATTTTTGCATCTATTTGAGAGATGCTGCAATAAGTAATTCGTATTAGAATACATTTGTCTTTTTATCAAAAAGTTTGTTTTACATCCTTGTTTAAATGTGGATTTTGGTTTAATGGCTCACTATCATCCTGTATGATTGAAATAAAATTATTGCTCTTTGTTCTGTTGCATGCTGCCCATTTTCTCACAAAGGTATCTAACTGTAATTTTCTTCTCCACACTATCGGATTGTGTTAAATTTCGGTTTAAAACAATTAATATTATCTAGGAAGTTGGTACTTGCACGTTTGGAAGTGTCTGGAGAACTATAAGCAAGCAATCTGGCGAAGTGGTATGAGCAATATTATTTTTGATAGGGCCAATTCATAAAAATTCTTGAACTGTAGGCTGAGCTCTTGTGAACTTTAGTTTTATTTTTATTTGCTTTAAATTTAAATAATAACGTTGATGACTACAATTACTGAGCTCAGAATCATGAAATAGCTTTATTGGCCTAAATTGGTCACTTAAAACCCTTACAATAATAAATCAAATAACTTAATTTTTTTATTTTATTTTTCTTTGCGGGAGGGGGGGTTGATAATTGAAGAGCCCAATCACTCATTTTTATATCAAGACTTGTGGCAGTCAAAGTGTTATTTGATTAAATTTGTTGGTTCCGGGGTGAGTCAGAATCAGTTTAAGGGAGGGGTGAATAAACTGATCCAAATTCTTAACAAATTCTGTGGAATAGACTGGGCCCTTGACTAACGGAGTTATCCATGCTGTTAAGAGATCAATTGAGATGATCAGCTAGCTCAGAGTGCTACTTGTGTACTTGAGGTGTGCAGTTTAGATATGCAACTGAAAACTGAAAACAGAGCAGAGAACACAGATAATTTTATAGAGGTTCGTAGCTCAACTTCTACGTCTCATCTTCCTTCCGTAGAGGGGCAATTCACTATGCAAGTGTAAAGTTCCTTTATTACAGTTACATAATGAAGACAGGTGTTGGACTTGGCTATCAGTGACTTTACGAGTCACAGACTTCTTTCCAATTGTTGTTGTCCCGGAAGCGGTGATCCAACGAAAGTAGCCTCCTTAGCCGGTTTCTGATTGATAGCTCACACTTACCGGTCCCAACTGCTCGTTGAGACTTTAGGTGCTATTGTCCGTCTTTACAAGGTTTTAGATCTCTTTCGATCTTCAAAAAAACAGTCTTGAAACTGGTATCTACTAGTGTGCTCCTTTGCACGTCTTTAGCTTGAGCTGGGTAGTTGATCGGTGTAGAACAGAACCGAGAGAGTGGCTCTGGCTGGATTTCTTCAACAACTAGCTTGATGAGCAGTTTGCTCCTTCTCTTCTGTTGGGACTTTTGCTTTTGTTGAATTTAAGCGTGAGGCTTTAGAGCTTTGGCGAACGTCTTCGTGGAAAGTCTTTAGCAGTAAGTCTTGCAAAAAGTCTGAGCAAAAAGTCACAACCATCTTCTGGGTTACTCATCTTTTATAGATGAGTGGCTGGTGATCATTGTTGATCACTGGGTGATCATAAATGATAAAGCCATTGAGTAGTCTTTGTTTCTTCTGATATGCTTTTGTTCCAAGATCTCAGTTGCATTAACTTCAAGATCTTCATGTTGGCTTTTCGAAATTTTGAATTTCAGTTACGGCTTCTATCTTGATCTTCAGTTCTGGGCTTTGGTTGGCAGTTGGAATCTTCAGTTCTTCAACTGTCAGTTCTGCACATAGTTGGCAGTTTTGTAAACTCCAATTAAGATCGTCTTCAGCTGGCAGTTTTAGACTCTGGCTTGATGCTTTCTGAGCTCCAGTTTGATTTACTTCAGTTGGCAGTTTTGAACCAGTGTTCTTCAGCTGGCATTTTGGACTTGTGTCCCTTAAGCTGGAACTTCTTTGGACTGGACTTTAGTTCGGATGCTGGCGATTCTTCAGTTGGACTTCTGAACTGATACGTCTTCAGCTGGTATCCTTCAAACTGGTACTTCTTCAGCTGGAACTTTCTTCTTCAGCTGTAAATTCTTGAGCTGGTATATCCTTGATTGGACCATATTTTCCTAAGTTTTGGGGTCTGTTTGATGTCTATTATTGCTATGAAATTACCCTATTGCTCTATTTTGTGGGAAGAAGTGTCTTTTGAGTTGAATGCAGGTAGTTAGCCTCATAGTGAAGAAAGAGACGAGATTCTAGACTAAAGCTGCGCATTTTGATGTGAAGAGATTTGAAGTCGCGTTCAGTAAGGGCATACTGCAGGAGCTAAAGAAATTCTGGGCGCAGTTCGTGGGCTTTTACGACTAGAACTGGGCCGATCCATGCGTTCTGAGATTTCCAGTGGGCCCAGACGTGAATTATAGCTCGGGAATTGCTTGGAGGCGGCTACAAAGAAGTCCACAACCCTAAGGAGTCTTTTTGGTCAACTTACCTAGTTTAGATAGCCATAGATTTTATTTCCTAGTTAAGATAAACTCCTTTATGGATATTAGATATATTAGGATCTCAATTAATTAGAATTGAACAATTCAGAACCCAGAACGCAAGCGCGAGACCCAGCGACGCTATTCTATTCAGTTTCATATTTTCTTTTCTACTTCATCGTGTTCAAGCTTTCAATAATTCTATGCGATCAAGTTTAATTATGAGTTCCAGCTAAGTTCGACCATATCTCGGGTGCCAACTTAACGAAGCTCTAGCCGATTAAATCGTGAGATCTAACTGCTTTCATCATTTAATCGAATGCATACATCTGTTGTTCTTAATTTTCGTGTCGTTAATTATTTTGGCGTTGCTAGGTAGTTGCAAATATTTAGTAATCCAGAATTAATTAGCAGCCAATTAAACCGGCCATCCGTAATTGTGGTTTAAGTTTAATTAGTGGTAAAACGGTTCTTCAGAGCCAGGGGAATAACAGTCAAGTCTCAACTGTCCTGTGTCAGAGTCAGTTAGATTTGAATCGGGTTTCTCTAGAATTAAATGTTGTCGGCTCATTAAACCTATAGAGTGTCTCTTACGGTTGTCAGTCGATTAGGGAAATAATTGGTGAAGTGTCTTCCTGGTTATCGAGAAATTATGGAGAAATTAGGTCGTGTCAGTAAGCGTCTTCGGCGACTATAACTGGTTTGCATGAGTTGATTAAATTAATCTTTGCGTCAAGGATCGGTTAATTGAGCTAGAGTGGAGTTAGTTGAAATCCGGGATATCTCTTTAATACTGTTAGAATCCGTTCTCTGTGTATTTGTTTATTTAATTTATATTTATTATTGCTTTCGTTAAATTCAGTTTAAAAATCTCAAAACAGCCGTTTGAAGTTTGGTTATACAGATTGGAAATAAGGAGTAATTCTCGCCAGTCCCTTGGGAGACGATCCTGCTCGCCGCTGTACTCCGCAGTAAGGGCTTACTGACTGATTGTCGGGACATTTATTTTTGGTGAAAAACGACGCACCAATCCTTCAGCTTGAACTAGTGTATTCTTCAGCTGGAAACGGTCCTCTCTTCAGCTGGTATCTCTTCAGCTGTAATTGGACACTTTTGAGCTGATATCTTCAGCTGGTATTCTTCTTCAGCAGGAATTGGGCACTTCTGAACTGGTGTCTTAAACTGGTGTCTTGAACTGGTATCTTCAGTTCATAACTGTTGACTTATGGCAATTGGTACTTCGAACTTGATGGTACCTGCATCTTTTAGTTTCTTGACTTTCTAACTGATTTAGCAATCAAGCTACAATTTTTCTTTTTCCACAACTCTTGGGTTGGATATTTCTTTTTCTCTCTTTTCTTTTCTTTTCTCTCTCTTTTCTTTTTTTCTTTTCTTTTCTCTCTCTTTTCTTTTCTTTTTCATTTATTTTCTTTCTTTTCTTTTCTTTTCTTTTCTTTTCTTACTCTCTTAGATTGATCATTTACAGGCTTTGATAGCTCAATTTTTGGGTTAATCATCCTTAGTTTTCTGCTTGATTTCCTTTTAGTTTTTCAAGGCTCTTTGCGTATTTTGACATATGTTGACATCTTATCAAAACCCCAGTCAGGAAAACTCTTGATAGTTTTTTCTAACAACTTCCTCCTTTTTGATGATGTCCAAAACATGGCAAAATTGAGCAATGATGGAAAAACTGATTATAAGAAATTTTTGATTTGTGTAAAAGAGAACACAATCAAGTAAGAAAACTTTTTATACTAAGAAACTGATTATATAAACTGATTAGATTTCTTTCAATCTACAACAGTTTTTCTTTTTCTTTTTCTTCTTCTTTTTCTTCGGTTTCTAGCTCTTCAGCTGGTACTCATCTCCTTTTTCATCTGTTCCACCAATTGCTAGATTCTCCTTTTTCTCTAGCTTTCCTCCAAACGTCTCTCCAAACTTTCCCTTGAGATAATTGTCTCCCATCTCTGGCTCTTCTCCAGATATCTCCCCAAACTTCTCCCTGAGGCTGATGCCTCTCTTCTCTAGCAGTTTCTACAGACCTCATTACTTCCTCCTGAGGCTGTGCTTCCCCTTGAAACTGCGAGGGTTCCCCCTGAATCTTATCCTAGAGACTTAAAAAGTTTCTTCTATCATTTTTCTCAATCTCTTCATTCTCTTCCCCCTTTTTGGCATCATCCAAAAGGGTTTGTATAGTTGTAGATCAAAGAATGGAATTGGAACGTGTGGTAACAAGCTGAATGTAGTAGCAAGGTTACCTTCATATGGGAAGGGGTTTGGCTGTTCTTGTGGTGGTGAGGATAGCCAGTTAGATGCTTCTTCTCTTCACATGAACTGTCATAGATCTGGCAGTGGAGACTGAACTTCAGGTTCAGTAGTCATCATGGCCAAACTTGTGAGGATTTCTTCAGCTGGAGGTGGGTGGTTGAACTCTATTGGTGTGGAGGATAAGTTGGATGGTTCTGTAAAAGGTAGAGGAGCTATGGCTGGTACTCCATGATGGATTCTGTGAATCATCGAATCCATGATGTCCGAGAGTGTAAGAGCAGCCGTGAAGGGATTGTTCATCCAGTTTCTACTCCAAATTCCTTCTTGACTCTAGAAGTGGCGTCCCTTCTTGTCGAGCAGTTCACATATGACTACTTTATCAACTTGATATCTCCAGAGAGACCATCTGAGATATCTCCTTAGTTGATCGAAGAGGTGGGAGTTGCAACTCTCAATGATGTGAAATCTACTAGACAGCAGATGGTTGAGAGTTTTGTTGAAGCTTTCTTCAACGCCATCCACGTATCCGGTTTTAGCTGGTTCAGAATCAGTTGGCGCAATTGACTCTGTCGTTATGTCGTCTTCTGACATGGGTTACTATCCTCGATTGATTGAAGTCGGTTCAGTTGGAATGGAGGGACTTTCTTCAGCAGCTTTCTGCCTTCTCGATGCTTTGCCAAAAGGCTTCAAGTTCCTTTTTCAGTTTCCTCCGCTGCAGTGACTAAGCGATGGAATTTATCAGCTTTTAGTCTTTTTATTTAAAAGTCCAGTTCTAAGAACTTGTCTCTTTTGAGATTTAGAGCAAATATTACAGGATCTATGTATTGAGCGGGGAGTTTCATTCTGCAAAAAAAGAGTAGTTTAGAGAGTTGAATGGAGTAGAGAGAGAAGAATGCAAAGCAATACAAGAAGAGTTATAAAGATAGATATGTGATCTTTGATCGATATCTCTTTAGCATTTAAAAGAAGCTTTGCATTTATGTACTACGAGTTGCACTCGAGTACTCCTCAGCTGATCAGTTAATAGATCTGACTGATGCTCACCTGGTTAAATGCAATAGATATCTCAATCGTCCACAAGATTAGCTTTGCTTTCGATCAGCGGTTGAGATTTCATTTATTTTGAAAATGGGATAGTTGCCGTAAATAGCAATTATTTAGTACAGGATTTTGCTATTTATATCTCTCAAGCAATCAACTCACTTTCCACTTTAGTGGTTGATTTTGGTCAGTAGCATTAATGTTAGCTATCTTTAAGATATCTCCCATTTGAAATTATGCCCGTTCAATTGTGAGAAATTGCAATGAATCACAACGGTAATAATTTTATTAAGAATAAGCTTAAACAATAATCAATTTAAAACTTATCCTGAGTCAGTTGGGATACAGTCTAACTGATGACTTCACGAACTGACGATGTGGTAATTGATCGATCAGTTCTGTCATGTCTTCTGCTTGCCTCTTTAACTGATTCATCATTGAACTGATGACATCAGTTGCTGAACTGCTGGATTAAATCTCAATCAGTTTTTTCTTCTTGATGGGGCGAATTGGATTATCTTCACTACTCTCGTCAGGGCAGTTTGGTCTTTTCCTTTTTGATGCAGATCCAGTTCTTTCAACAAGCTTCTCTAGCCTTGATTTCTTTACGAATTGGCTCCGTTTCTTAGCTTCAGTTGATGTGACCCTTCGCCTACTCTGCAAGTTCCTCTTGAGGGGTGACTTGAACTGAACTTTACGAGGGTTCAGTTGGGTGGCTGTCTTTGAGATTGAAGTGATCAGCGGGGTGACATATCTCTTTGACATGAGATTTGGTGATGTGACAGTATCTTCAACATCACATAGTCGACTCACTGCAACTGGGGTAAGAGATAGATCTCTATACATCTGTGCAGTTGTAGGTTCAGTTGGTCGAGGTGGCTCAACTAACTAATTTGACAAATTGTCAAAATTCAATTTTCGACAGGCAGGACTAGTGGTGCAGTTGACTGGCTGCTGGACTCCTACTTCTTGAGCCTTGGTGGCACTTCCCAGTTCGGCAAGTAGGATAGTTGGAGGAATTTTTTTGGTCAATTGATGACTCATAATCCTCTAAACTTGCACGGTTATTGGAGGAAATGGATTTGAAGATCATATTCATTTAAACTCCAAACTTCTTCTCTTTGCCAAAAACTCATGCCGTGAAAAGCAGTGATCAAGAAATAAGACTGGATGGAAATCGAATGTCTCCAGTTGTACCAGTAGAAATACCGGTGCAGTTTCTTGAAAAGCTCTTGATCTTGCTTGGCCAAAAATGAAAATTGAGTGAGGAGTAAATTGGTTACCTCTTTTTGTGCATTTTTGGCTGCATATTCACCACTATAGAAAGTGCGAATATTTTCTTCCGTCAGTTGGAGATGAGGGCAAGTGCTCCTAAAGTAGTCAGCCCCATAGTCTGGATGAGGGATTCCGATGAATGGAATAAGCTCATCTAGATCAGAACAGTCTTGGAAATCAGCTGTTGATCCATTCTTTGAGACTGGTGACGGAACGACATTGGCAGTTGAGGTGGTTGAGGCTGTGGCACTTGTATTGCCTTTGGTCCTCCTTTTTTTCTTGAGTGAGTGGAGATAAATGCTTTCTCTCTTGGGGATCCAGTCGGAGATAAAGACTGGTAATGCATCATCATTTGGCAGCTTTAAGATATCTTCGATTATCTTGCTAATTCTGAGAATGAGTCCCACCATAAACTCAAACTTCCTTGTTCTCTTTGAGTTGGAGGCCTTGAGGACATGACGTTTGATCTGAGAAAATATAGACTCTGCCCAGTTTGTTTCTCGTCTTTCTGCTAGGTGAATCATCACCTTGTACCTCTTATGGGTAAGCTGGCTTAGGCTTCCAATTGCACCAAATATCATCTTGTTTGTGATGTCGAGCAGAACTCCATACTCTGGCTTCAAATCAGTTTTAGCTGTGGTAAAACTGAATGCCTTTTTGCAAGTGGGGGCTTTCCATCTTCTCCAGTATGGTTCAGCTGCTTCACTCAACTCTTGAACTGTTGCTCCTTACCATGGAAGTTGAAAAACTTCAGCAGCTATTCCTTCAGTTATCTTGATAGGTCGGCCTCGGATAACTGATGATATTTCCTTGCCATTTACACTGATTTGTGCTTGAAGAAGAAATTCACACACCCGGTTTTGTCTGAAGAACCTTGGTGGCGTTTCCAGGTAATGAGGTATTCCTGTCTTGTGAAGACTAACAAGCAGGTTTTGGCTGTTTAATTCATAGAGAATTTCTTGGAACTTTTTCCTTTCAAGGAATTTATCTCTCATCATTTGGTTTTTGAACGAATTGGGGGAACTGAGGAATTCTGCCATTGAAGAAATTTGGCTAGAATTTTTGAGAGAGAGATGAGAGTGAGAAGAGACTTTTTCTTAAATGATTTGAGAAATGAGTGTATCTCTTCTTAGCAAAGGGGACTAGATCTAAATTAATTTATGAGCAATAATTGATACTCATATCTTTGAAAAATTTTGTATACCTTGCTTTTATTGTTTGCCTTAAATGCCTTTGTCAGAGATTCAACGGTATGAAGGTGCAAAGTAAATGTTTGACAAGACATTTATTTTAAGGCAAAAGATTTTTATTAATATTTCAGAAAATAAACTGAATTACAAGAAGTTGGCTAAGCCATCTAGTCAGTTGACTTGATAAGCCTTTAGTTCTTCTTGCATTTAATTTTTCACTTCTTTGGGACCGGCTCACTGGGAATATTTGGTTCATCTTTGATATTTTGTGATTTTGCTTCAGATGATTTCAGTCCAATGTGAGCTTACAGCTCCTTGATTGAATCGAATAACAGTTTTACCTGTTCTTGCAGGTGTTTGCTCAGCTCTTCATGATGTTTTGTGAACTGAACTGATGAACTGCTGGGCTGCTTGTCTGGCTGAGTGACATCAGTTGCATTGCCTTGTGGAACTGCTGTTTCCTTTCTTTTCTGCATATTTGTTCTCTTTGGTTCAACTTCCTCTTTCACTTGTGCAGAAATCTTCAACTGGATTGGTGTTTTGGACCCAATTGGGTTTTCTTGAAATTTTTTCTCAGCAGGCTCTGGTTCAACTGATGTTGCAGCTCTTGTTTCGGCTGCACTTGTTTCAACCTGTCCCTTACTTTCGTGTTTTGATGACACGAAACTTTGACTGATTAGAATATCATCCTCTGAATCAGATGATTCTTCCTTGACTTGTTCAGTTATTTTGGCCTTTCCTTTGCCTTGTACCTCTGGTGTCCTGTTCATTCTTTTCCGCATCTGATGTCCTTGATCTTTACCGACTGCTCTAGTGCTCGTCGGAAAGATCTTGATAGGAAGTCATCTGGGTCAACTGGCGAGGATTCAGTTTCTGCCTTCAGTAATTCTGGAAGCAGTTTTTCCAGAATTAGGCTGACCTGATTCGAGAAGCACATTTTCTATGGAAAGCATTTGTCGTTTTCTATTTTTTCTTCAACAATCTCCACATATTTCTTCAGTTGATCGAATAAATATTGTGCCCAGTTCACCCTTCTTTCTCTACATATGGCTCTGTAAATTTGATATTTTGGTTCTAACATTTCGAAGTGACTTCATGTTGCTCCTGTGAGCATTCTGGCGGTAATGGTGGCTAACATCTGATATTCTTCCTTGAATTTGGTTATCATGTGGTTGCCATGATACTCCTGAGTTTTGTTGTCCTTTTTCCACCTGCTGTAGCTTAACTCAGGATCTACCCAAACATCTTCCAGCTTGCTTCCAGAGCTTGGAATCTTGAAAACCTTTCTTAATATTATTGGAGTGATGATGATTTTCCGCCCTCTTACTTCAGTGATGATTTCTTGAGAATTTTCTTCATACTTTGAATTCAGGAAGAATTCTGCCACAGCTTCAGGGTAGACTCTTGATGGAGCAGTTTCAGTGAAGAACTTAAGTTTAGCCTTCTCTACCAGTGCGATAATTCTTTCACACAGTTCTGAGTTTCCACAGACCTCTCTGAAGGCCATAGGATTAAAGAACTTATCTTGGTAGATATCTTTTTTAAAGGCTGTGGAATCTTCACAAAATACCTTGAAATTATACTTTTTTCGGTGAATGTTGGCAGAGAATTGAGACATGGGTTGAGGATTTTCGGAGATTTTATGGGCTTTCAGAGGAGGAAATGTCTGAATTTAGGCTCTGAGAAGAAATGCTTGAAGACTTAATTGGCTTATGAGTGGGCTGAAAAGAGGGGTTCGACCAATTTATTTATAGCCTTCAATTTTGACAGAGAATCCAACGGCAAAAAGAATTTGAGAGAAGATTAATTCGAAGGGTTCCGATTAATCCATTGATTAAATCTCAAAAATTTATTTGTTGGGATTAAATAGAAAGAGAGATAGTGGGTCCAACGGTAACAATGGTATGACACATCATTTTACCGTTCCACTAAGAAAAGTAAAATTTGAACTTATCTATTCAAATATCTCTCCCTTGAGCTTCCGCGTGGCTTTGAGCTGCTGATGTCATCAGATGATTCAGATACATCTGGCATTCTTCAGTTGGATTGATCAACTTCAACTAAGATATCTTTTCAGTTCAGCTCTTCCTTTTGCTGAGATGCACTACCAAAAAAGACGCTCATACATAATGGATAAAATCCGTTATGTATGTAACAAAAGCTCTGTTACGTATACTGGTGTTATGTATGATGCGCTCATACGTAACGGAATAATATCCGTTATCTATGTTATTATACATAACAGTTATAACAACAAACATAACATCGGATATTACGTTATCTATAACTCTCATACATAACGGTTGCTTCCATTATGAAAATTCATTTTTCTCCGTTATCTATGAACTTTTATATAACAGTTTTTTTTTCATACATAACAGTCTTCATTGCATGATCTATTACTGTTATATATAACAGTTTGTACCGTTATGAAAATTCATTTTTCTCCGTTATGAAATATACCACATGAATTAATACATAATGTTGTTTGTAGTTTAGATAATGCTTTTTTACGTTATGTATGTTTTGATACATAACAGATTTTTACCGTTATTAAATATTTTTAGTACCGTTATGTATGCCTACTACAATTTTTTTTAGATTTTCAACAATTAAAATAATTCTAAAATAATAAAAATAACTGAAATTCACATAAATCATCGTATATCTAATTCAAAAAATATTCATACATTCATCCGAATATAATCAACATTCTACACGTATCTATATCGAACTAATTTCAAAACAAAGATTACATATATATTGCAACTAGCTAGCTAGCCATTTCGATCGGAACAACTTTTTCGATGATTGAGAGGTGCCCATTCAACTCAACTGCTCAACGATAAACCTGCCATGGTTGGAGAAGTGGTAACAATTAATCAACATAATACTCAACAACAACCCAATCTCAACTAAGATGATATAAAAAATATTCCATGAGTAATAAATAAAAAGGATAACTGTAGAGCCTCGGTTCCGAAAGACCGTGGAAATGGACGCCACGGGGGTTGGAATTAAGAAGCGGGAAAGAAAAGAATAATTAATTAATTAAAGAAATCTCAAGAGAAGACTCAGAATATCCAAACATGCTTTTTAATACATATATTGTCCATAATACCAAGATCAGAGTTCTTAGCATTTAGCAAAAGAATATCATAATTGCGGAAGCTTAAATTCTTAACAGAATGCTTAACAAAAAGAGGCAAGGGAAAAATACATAAATAACAAAAGCCCATTTCTCAGCATCGTCACATCCACGCTCCAGCCTACTGACTTGAAAAATGTTTGAAAAGATTTGGGCTGAGTACTAATGCACTAATTGGGCAAGTTTTCACAATTTGAGTTATGCAAATCATTTTCTAAAAGTAATCTATCTGTGTTTATGCAGGTAGTGAAACTTAGGAGATTTAAAAGTTGAAAGCAACCTAAGTTCACTAAAACATTTTATCGTGAAGCGCTTAAGAGTATAACCCGTCGCTGCCCGCAACCCGAACTACATCACCAGCGCGTAAAGTTGAGTATGACCATAGAATACCCAATGAGTATAACCAATAAGTGTAACCAATGAGTATAACCAATATGTGTTTCATTTTAGTCTCACCGACAAGGAACAGGGCAGGACAAATAATACATGCGTAATGTAGCTACTCACATTGATACAACGCTGGTTTATGAGACTCCGACAAGATACAGTAGCACGTAAAATATTTAACACAGATAGTCACATATATAATTTTAATAAAGCAGAGCTTAATAACTCGAAAGGTACAATTTGCAAAGATAGTATAGCCCACCTTATAGATACAAACATCCTAACAAGGATCCAAATTCGATCACGGTAGTGGAGATAGAGCAAAGGTCCGAAGTTCCTTCCCGAGTTCCCCTAGGGCTAAGCTGCTCTAACCATCTCAAGATTCAACCCTTCACCTTCCTCGTAAGTCAAGCAAGTCCTACAAGCATCATCTCTCTTTCGTCAGAGGAGCTGACGGGTGCCTCCAAGGGTGCCTTTCCACGATCTGAGTTGGAAGGCCCTTGTGGATGGGAACGCTTCGGGACCTGATGACAGTAGATAGTGGGGAGCATGTCCCTTCTTCCGAGTAGTTCGCCAGTTGGTATGATCTCATCAAACTGGCTTTAAATGATATGGCTTATGCGATTCATAAACCCGACCTTTTCTCAGAATGAGCCAGTTGACGGATCATATGCCGCACACTCTACATTATCTCTCAGTTGTGCAAGGATGTAGGAGACCCAGTCGGCTTGAAATCCAAAGTATAGAGCGGCTGTGAGGTGGGCTTTGATCTCGGAGAGATGGACTATCTCGAAGTTTCCATGTAGGATATGGCCGGTGATATCTAAGAGTTGGATGATATCACTTGGCATGCTCTCCTTTAGCCTGTGCGAACTCTCATTGTGGCGCACGTGGGAAGCTTCCAAGTATCCCATAGCGCGTATTTGGATGGCAGATTTAGGTCCATCACGTCTGGGCCTTTGCCGGAGAGGTGAAGAGTGGACATCATCGTTTTCTTTGTTACTGTGATCACCTGATTCTTTACGGTGGAGATGATGTTGTCGCCGTTGGTGGTTGCGTTGTAGTAGAACTCGGCAACATAAGCAGGTATGTCCTTGACCGGCAGGAGTGTCAAGAAGGGGAGCAACCTAGTCACCTCCAATGATCGATAAATCTTTTGAAAGACATCCAGGCTGAGACGTGCATTGAGAATCTCTAGATTTAGAGACTTGTCCTTTCTCATTTTGCGCTCAAGAGCTTTAACATCCACCATTTGAAATGGGGGCTTCATTTCTGCAAAAAGATGCTCTTTTAGTTTAGATATCAAGAGTTTTTGATGAGAGAGAGAAGACTAACAAATGATCGAACAAGAGAGAGATAGAGAGAGTTTTTCAGATGATTAGAGCCTTCATCTCTTTGCACATATTTATGCATCTTTGCATGTAGGAATCGAGGGCACTCGATTGCTTTTCTTAGCTGATCAGCCATCCGATTTGATAGTTGATTAGCTGAATTAATGATGCTTGTATCTCAGCCATTCAATGGTTAAGTAACTTTATGATCTTGTGGCTGAGATGTAGCGATTTTGAAAATGGGGTAGTTACCATAAATATCGAAATATTTTCTGCAGATCTTTCTATTTATAGCTCATTAAAAAATTATATTTTTCTTCTTCTTCTGAAGAGTTGTTTTAATATCCATGCAGAAATATTAATGGCAACTTTGTGATATAGAACCCTATTTTCAAATTGTAACCGTTGAAATATAATATAAGATATTTCATAATCGCAACGGTAACAATATAATTAAGGTAAGCTTTTGAAACTTAAAAAAAACTTATCCTTAGTCAGTTGGGATACAGTCTAACTGATTGATGACTCGGTGGTTGGATGAGCAGTTGAGTCTTGATTCTCAGTTGTCGTTGAGGAGCTGGCTGCAGTTGAAGCTGCAACTGAACTAAATTGATCAGTTGACTTGATCAGTTGCTCAGCTTTTCTGTAGACAGTTTCCGCTTCTTGAATGGCTTAGCTGGACTGGTAGCACTGCTTCCTTTGGATGTAGCTTTGTGCGTTGATAGTTCAGGCCTTGCAGTTCTCTTGGCTTGGCAAAGGTGAAGCTGGATTTCAATTGACGAGCTTTTCATCCTTTGACTAAGAGAGTGTGAATTTTCCTTTGGCGGTGACCCAAACTGATCATTTTTCATGAGCAGTTGCATGTCTTTTGGGCTATAGGTGAGCAGTGGAGTCACATAGCTTTTGGATAAAAGACTTGGTGATGTAGCAGTGTCTTCATCATCACTATGGCTCTCATCAGTATGCCTTGGATTGTTCTGAGGCGCTATGACTTTGGCATGTGAGCGATGAGGGTCTCTCCGTTGGATGACCGGTGGAGTTTGCCGTGATGGCTCAGCTGACTGACTTGATAAACTATCAAAGTTCAGTTGTCGACAAAGCGAGCCAGTTGGGTAGTTGACTGGTTGATCTGCAGTACCAACTGCTTGAGGCATGGTGGTAGATTGGAACTCTGCCAGTAAGACGTTTGCTGGAATCTTGTGAACAAGCCTGTGATTCATGATGCGCTGAACTTGCACCATGGTTGGAGGAAATGGATTTGATGAAGCTATCCATTTGATGCTCCAAGTTTCTTCTCGTTGCCAGTAGCTCATGCAATGAAAGGCAGTTAGAAGAAAATGAGACTGGATGGACATAGAATGTCTCCAGTTGTACCAGTAGAAGTACCGGTAAAGTTGTTAGAACAACTCCTGGTCTCGTTGGGCAACAAAGGTGAAGTGAGTGAGAAGTAGACTAGTCACTTCCTTTTGTGCACCTTTGACTGCATATTCACCACTATAGAAAGTGCGAATATTCTCTTCAGTCAGCTGAAGTGGAGGGCATGTGCCTCTGAAGTGGTCTGCTCCATAGTTTGGGTGGGGGATTCCAACGAATGGAATAAGCTCATCTGGATCAGAGCAAACCTGGAAATCAACTGGCGATTCATTCTTTGATTTTGGAGAGTGAACGGCATTGGCAGTTGAGTTGCTCGAACTCTGGTTGCTCATGTTGGCCTTGCCTCTTCTCTTTTTCTTCAGTGACTGAAGATGAGCAGTTCCTTTCTTGGGGATCCAGTCGGAGATTAGAACTGGTAGTGATTCATCACTTGGAAGTTTCAGCAGGTCTTCAAGTATCTTGCTCATCCTTAGAACAAGTCCTGCCTTGGACTCAAATTTGCCAGATTTCTTTGAGTCTGTAGCCTTGATGACTTGATGCTTGAATTGTTGAAAGACAAATTCTTCCCAGTTTGTTTGTCTCCCTTCAGCAAGGTGAATCATGACCTTGTATCTCTCTTGATTAAGTTGGCTTAGGCTTCCAATTGCCCCGAACATCATCTTGTTCCTTATGTCAAGTAGAACTCCATACTCAGGCTTGAGGTCAGTTTTAGCGGTGGTAAAACTGAATTGCTTGTTGCAGGTTGAAGCTTTCCATTCTCTCCAGTGTGATTCTGCAGATTCCTTTAGATCTTGAACGAATGAGCCTTCTTGTGGAAGTTGGAACACTTCAGCAACTGTTTTCTCATTGATATCTAGCATCTTTCCTTGAATCACTGATGATATCATCTTCCCATCTACAGATAACTTTGCTTGAAGCAAAAATTCACTCACCAAATTTTGTCTAAAGAATTTTGGTGGTGTTTCCAGGTAGTGAAGAACTCCTGTTTTGTGAAGATTTGACAGAAGTGTTGAATTGTTTGATTCATTTAGAATCAATTGAAACTTATTCCTATCAAGGAATTTATCTCTCATGAGTTGTTCCTTGAAGGAATTTGAAGATCTGGATAATTCGGCCATCTTAGAGGTTGGCTGAATTCTTGGAAAATTCAAGATCTTTTGAGAGAAAGAGGTTTTGAGATTTTTGGAGGAGGAGGCTTTTTGAAAGGCTTGAGAGAGAGAGAGGCTTTTTATGAGGGTTTGGACAGGCTCATAGATATGATGGTTGAAATGGTACTAGCCTCTGATTTCTTTTGGTCGTTGGCAATTAATGACCTTGACACGTGTCATTGTTTTGCAACGGTCAAAATTTCAAAATAAATGTAAAGCTTGACATTTATTTGAAATAAAAAAAGATTAATTTTTATAAATAAGGATCAAAAGATAATTACACTGATTAACAAGAAGTACACTTAGGGCTTTTCTAATCATATTTAATTTGATCAGCCACTTAGTCCTTCTTGTGATCAGTTTTTCTCCTCTTGGCCAGCGGTTCTGAGCTGTTATCTTCTTCATCTTCATCGCTGCTTGCCGACTCAGTTTCAGCTAACTGGAGTCTCTATTGGGCTTGCAGCTGCTTGATTTGCTCAGTATGCAGTTTAACCTATTGCTGTAGGGATTCGATCAGTTCCACATAATGTGGAGGGAGCTGGACTGTGGAACTGCTCGACTGAGCATCGAACTGGACTTCTTTAGAGTCTGCTTCCTCTCCGGCTTCAGTTCCAATAAGTTCCTCGCAAGTAACTGTGTGGGAAATTTCATCTGCTTCTATGCTTGTTTGGTAGACAGGTTGATCACTTCTTTGGCTTGTCTGATCAACTGGCTTATCTGAAGAAGCTGGCTCTTGATCAGCTGGATGAATAGGTGAAGTGATTCCTTCTTCAATGGTTGGGTCTTTTGAGGAAGTTGTCTGGGACTCAGATTCCTTCTCAGCTGATTCCTCTGACTCTTCAGGAATGACATTGATTTCGACTTTAGTTCTGTGAGGGGATTTCTCAGAGTGGAGTTCTCTTATCACCTCATCAATGATATCATCTACTGGATTAAATGTTTGATCGCTTATAGCAGCTGATGGATGTTCAGGCTGATGGCTCTGTGTTTTATTCATCAATTAATTGAATAGCCATTTATGTTGAACATGGTGATGCGACCACCTTTCTTGTTCCACTTGTGTTGTGATGACTGACAGTGTTAAGCTGTGAACTTTGCACAGTTCATCAAACACATCTTTCATCGATCCTTCAGCTGGATTTGTGCACTCTTTCCTCAGCTGTAGCTGCCTCATAAGGTGTTTGCCCTTAGTGATACTAGCATTTTCAATATCCGTCCACCATAGACTCTATTCTTCTTCTCACCTCCAGAAACTCATTCCATGGAATGCGAGCAATGAGAGAAACTGCTCTGACTGGTATACATATGTCCATAAAAACTAGTAGATGTACCTGGTTAGGGTGTGGAAGAGATCCTCATCGCCAGTTAGCTCCTGGGCATAGTGTTGGGCCATGTGCTTTTGCCTGGTTTAATCAACCGCTCTGATACCACTTGTTAGTCCCGGGCGAGTCGGTATCAGTTTAGAGGGGGGGTGAATAAACTGATTCAAAAACTTTTACTTTAGATGCGGAATAACAGGGCCCTTTGACTCGCTAGAAGAAACTTATCTATGCACAAACTTGTTGATCAGTTAAGACAGTTTGAGTGCAGCTTGTGTGATATTGTGTGCAGTTCAAAGATATGCAATAATCAATATAGTACAACACACAAGCGATTTATAGAGGTTCGAAGTCTCAAACTTCTACGTCCTCTCTTCCTTCCGTAGAAGGGTAACTTCACTATATAACTTGAGTTTCTTTACAAATTACACAATGAAGGACAGTTGGCTGAACCTGGTAACTGCTCGCTACCTCAGCGGGTCGACGGCTCACACTTGAAGTCCCTAACTGCTCGCTAGGAAGGTAGGTGCTATTGTCGTCTTTACAAGGTTTTAGATCTCTTTCGATCTTCAAGAGGTGAGTCTTGAACAAGGGTATCAACTGATGTGTTTCTTTAATTGAGCTGAGTAGTTGATCGTTGAATGGCTGGAATTGAGAAGGTTGCCCTGGCTGGATCGTCAATAGCTGGATGCATATGTTGATTCTGTGAATTCTTCTTCTCAGTTGGACTCTCGCAGTTTCTATCAAATGTCGCACTTGAGCTTGAGTGAGAGGAAGAAAGAAGAGCTCTTGCTTGTATATGCGAAAGTTGTGAAAGCGTAGAATAGATGAAGTTGGCAAAAAGTATTTTAAACTCTGATTCACTCATCTTTTATAGAGGAGTGATTTCATGACCGTTGAGTTCCATTTTCCATTGATCGGTGGCTTTGTTGGCTCATCAATGACAGGTGGTCTTTTAATGATCGCTTGGAGCATTAGGTTTAAGTAGCCGTTACTATGCCAATCAATCTTCATTAAATTCCAGGATCTTTGTAGGAGCATTTATTCCAAGATTCGCCGGTTTTGAGCAACAAACTCCAGGGTTCTCTAGCTTCAGCTTTCTTGGTATTTTTGAGTTCCAGTTGGTAGTTCTGGGTTCGTCAGCTCAGTTTGATAATCTCTCCAGCTGGCAGTTCCGAGCTTGTCAGCTGAATCTGACTGTTGCTCTAGTTTGGCAGTTCTGGGCTTGTCAGCTGAGTCTAGCTGTTGCTCCAGTTGACAGTTCTGGGTTTGTCAGCTGAGTTTGGCCATTGCTCCAGTTGGCAGTTCTGGGCTTGTCAGCTGAGTCTGGCTATTGCTCCAGTTGGCAGTTCTGAGCTTATTTTTCTCCAGTTCGACTAATCTCAAGTTCTTGGCTAGCTTGTCAGCTTGACTGTTTTCTCTTTTGAGCTTTCTTGTCAGTTTCGACTAATCACAAGCTAACTGACTACAGTTATTACTTTCAGTTGATCTGTTTTGTTTACTGCAGTCAGACCATCAGTTGGATACTTCCGGTCTCTAGCTTAAACTGATGCTTTATCAGTTTCTTTACTCTTTGGTTAACTCTTTTCTCCCTCAGCTTAGCTGATTTGGTTGTCAACTTGTTTTGACTAGTATGACTCCTTAGCTGAGTTGAATTTTGACTGGATGACGTATCCTTCAGCTTGTAGACCATTCTTCAGATTGGTTGACTTTGACTCTACTTGAGTTCCTTTTTTATGCCCTGGATTGGTCAGCTCCGATCTACAACTTGAACTTTTAATCAGTTTTTCATAACTAATTTTTACATCTCATCAAAATCTGATCTAGGGGTTCCTTGAAAGTTTTTCCTAAAAGAAATTATTTTAGAAAATCCCAAATATAGAGAAAATGACTCCCAAAGTTGGCTCAATTCTATTCTTAAAATCATGTTGTCCTCTAAATTTTTCTCGATCACATATCTTGTTCCTCGTGATGAGATATTTCCATGAGTATTTTTCATTCGTAATCTTGTGTGTCCAAATTATTGATAGACCGTATTTTCATCACAAAAATAAAATTCTACCACTTTATGTCTAACTCCGAAAATTTTGGTTTCGTCTTTGACTTGGAGTTACAAATCTTTTCATAATCGTGTGGTCGTTAATTTCATTAAAAATGGAGTTCATTTGACCTTCCAACCAAATTTTATTCATGTTTTATTTCAACCCAATACAATATATTAAAATATATCATAACTTGATTTTCACTATTCAACCATGTAATGTTCCAAGTGTCAACCTTACCTTGTTCCAAGTGTCACCATGCATTGCTACATGTGTCACCATCCATGACAAGAGTGCCCCATGTGTCACCATCTATTCCAACTAGTTAGATTCATGTCCTACACATGTATAACATAGTTATTGGTTGAATCAAGTAGAGGGGGGGATGATCAAGAGTCTATTTTCTCCCACATTCTCTTCTTCACTAGTTTTTCTTTTTCCCTCCCAGCAACACCCTTTCTTTCCCTTCTAATTTGGACACTCAAACCTTAGCCAACAATTCTAAAATTTTACAGAGAGCTTCCCACTTTGATGTATATGATGTTAGCCGAAGGAATCATCTAATTTGGTTCTAATATGGTCAAGAATGAAGGGAAACATTGTAGTGGTCGCTGTTTTCCGCCAAACTGCAGCAACGATTGTATTTTGTACATTTCGACCCTCAAATCTCAACCAACATAGCTGACATTTTGATATGTTGTTCCTCTCTTCACGTAGTTGGTGTTAGCCACTGGAAACACTAAATTTGGTGCACGAAAAGTCAGAAATGAAGACATGCAAAATTGGGGTTTCTAGCTGTAAGTTTTATCATTAGTGTAGCAGTCGTATTTTACCATTTTCATCCCTTAAAGCTCATCCATAAATTCTGAAATTTTAGTATGTTTTTCCTCTAATTATGTAGTTGATTTTAGGATCAAGAATTTCTCAATTTGGATCCATGAAACTCTTAAACGAAGCTCGACTCTTTTCTTGGTAGTTTAATTTTCGTAACTCACCAAACCCATTTATGACATCTTTTTACCATAGATCCAGCCATTATATTTCTATGAGATCTACATCATTATAAACTTAACTCTTCAAGGTTTCCAGAATAGGTCTCGGTTCGTCGATACGATATCATTTGGTCTATCCAAGATACGTCGCAAATCGACATGTCAAATCTGCCACAAAAATCGTTGTGTTGCGAGTGCAACTTTGGAGGCTATTTCCCGTCAATTCCTCCATCCTCTTGACTTGATTATTGGACTGCACAATCTCTTCATATCAAGCTTTCCAGACATATTTTCCAATCCATGATCCGATGTCATTTGTTCTTCTGAAATCGAGTCGTAAGTTTCCCGAAAACCAACTTATTTCTGGCAGATTATGCCTTATGTTAATAATGTTGAATTACATGCTCATTTACAGTCGTTATACATTATAAAATATAAATCTCTTTGCTTCATTGAAATCTTTGTTTCCTCTAGTATCAAAAATTGTATTTTTGAGCGAAAATCGGTTGAGTATCGAGCTCGTTTGAGCCTCAAACTTTTTGATGAAAAATCTATTCCAGGAACAGTAAATAGTACCTTTCTGGCCTATTTCAGGCCAGCGTGATCGGAATTTGTCTCCGACTTCTTCTGACTGATTGTAGGTCTCGTCGTGACGGACGCGTGGCCACTGAAAATGCCTTGATCAGATTTGAATCGAATTTTCTATGATTTTTCAAAGTTGCTGCCCTGTTTTAAGTTGCTCCATTTTACGTCGATTTTGTTTCAAGTTAATTGAAGAGTATCGTAAGAACCTATTATCGATTCGTGTTGGATTTAAAACCCAAGTAATGCACATTCCTAGTTGAAGTAAAATTAATAAGGCTCCAACTAAATTAAAGCGAGTATTAGATTATTTCCGGAAGTAGTTATTGATCCTAAAGCAAGATTGATCATTGTAGGACTTGCTTGACTTACGACGAAGATGAAGGGTTGAATCTTGAGATGGTTAGAGCAGCTTAGCCCTAGGGGAACTCGGGAAGGAACTTCGGACCTTTGCTCTATCTCCAGTACCGTGATCGAATTTGGATCCTTGTTAGGATGTTTGTATCTATAAGGTGGGCTATACTATCTTTGCAAATTGTACCTTTCGAGTTATTAAGCTCTGCTTTATTAAAATTGCATATGTGACTATCTGTGTTAAATATTTTACGTGCTATTGTATGTTGTCGGAGTCTCATAAACCAGCGTTGTGTCAATGTGAGTAGCTACACTACGCATGCATTATTTGTCCTGCCCTACTCCTTGTCGGTGAGACTAAAATGAAACACATATTGGTTACACTCTTTGGTTACACTCATTGGTTACACTCATTAGGTATTCTATGGTCATACTCAACTTTACGCGCTGGTGATGTAATACGGGTTGCGGACAGCGATGGGTTATTCTCTTAAACGGTTCACGATAAAATGTTTTGGTGAACTTAGATTGCTTTCAACTTTTAAACCTCCTAAGCTTCACTACCTGCGTGAACACAGATAGATTACTTTTAGAAAATGATTTGCATAACTTAAATTGTGAAAACTTGCCCACTTAGTGCATTAGTACTCAGCCCAAATCTTTTCAAACATTTTTCAGGTCAGTAGGCTGGAGCGTGGATGTGACGATGCTGAGAAATGGGCTTTTGTTATTTATGTATTTTTCTCTTGCCTCTTTTTGTTACGCATTCTGTTAAGAATTTAAGCTTCCGCAATTATGATATTCTTTTGCTAAATGCTAAGAACTCTGATCTTGGTATTATGGACAATATATGTATTAAAAAGCATGTTTGGATATTCTGAGTCTTCTCTCGAGATTTCTTTAATTAATTAATTACCCCTTTCTTTCCTGCTTCTTAATTCCAACCCCCGTGGCGTCCATTTTCACGATCTTTCGGGACCGGGGCGCTACAATAATCATATATAATAAAAAAACATTAAATTTTTCCACATTGATCCTTGGCTTGTGTGCCACTTGATCCAAGAAAAGTAATCATGGTTCTCCAAAAGTATGGCATCTAAATCCATTTATTAGCAATACTACTGTTCGATTAAATTAAAGATTCAAATATAGAATTGAAAGTTACGTATCTCTAATTTTCTCAATTCAAAGAACTCCCTCAAATTCCTGATTTTATTAATATAGTCAACAATGCCTCGGACACAATCAGTTCTATTGATTCTTCAAAACTATGTGGAAACTACAAGACGGGGGCGCAGGACAAGAGTGTACCTAAAATGGCAAAAATATTAGATGTAAAAACTACGAAGGAATCGCGCGTGACACCAAAAACTATTGGTATAGAGTCCACCTGACAAGAAAGAAAAATATGACAATGATACATCAACAATCTTTTAGCTTCGAAATGTGCCTTTCAGATAGCTGATGAATATGATACCTACAACAAATGCAATGTCACTGAGTTCAATTACCGCTACTGTCAGAAGCAAAGGTGTAGCCTGCCCAAAATGCTCGACTCCAGTTAGAAATGCAGCTAGAAATCAATTCAAATAAACTTTATGAACATGGGATGTTGAAAATGTAGAAAACATAGTATATTGGCTTTTATGTCCTTTCCAACAGTTGGAAAAATCCAGAAAGAAAGAATGTCAATAGTCTTGGGTTGAAGTTAGAGAAGGCCTTTGACCCAAATTTCAGTCATGCATCAAAAGGAGAAATGCTTCAACATGAGGTGAGGTCACATAAGCTACAGTGAGATAGCGCAAATGCGCAAGTGATAACTTACTTTCCAGATATCGTCCTGAATAGTGAAAAATCAATTTCCGTCGTAGTCAGCTGCAGATTAGACATGTGGAAGGAATTACAATCACTAACATCAAAGAATTGATGCATGGTGCATAATAAAGGCTAGACAGTAATTCATCAGCCAAACAAGCAATTCTAGAACCATTATTAATGATAAACATGATGAGGAGGGACAAATTGATGAGCTCTGAACCAAATCCTCGTAGTGAGCTATGTTCAAGTTTCTAAATGATGTGAGGCAAACAAATCCAAAAACAAACATAGTTGGGGTATTCTTGTAACATCCCGGATTTTCAAAGTTAATTTAGAAAATTAAAGAAATTAATTAGAGCCTAGTTAAGGATGTTTTGGCCATAAATTGCGATTTTAGAAGTTATTTTTCGTAAAATCGTCTTTTCGAGAATTTTAATTCCAGCTCAGTTATAGCCGTTTTTTGTCATGTTTTAAAGGTGTTGACCCAAGGAGCATGCCTGTGATTTCAGATTTTAAATCTGAAGTCGTTTGAGTTTCCGGTGATTTAAAACGCGTTTAAAGAAGTTATGAATAGTGTTTTTCCGTAGGAGCGCGATCGTTAGAAATTTATGAAATCTCATGTGTTGACCCGAGCCTTGTTTTTTCAAGCTTACCCTATAGGACATTTCTCAAGAAATCCATTGGCGTTCCCAGATTTTCATTCTGAGGTCAATTGAACGCTCGAGAATTTTATTTGTCCCTTGTGTAGAATAGTAACTTTATTTTTGAAAAGAGAATCTTTTCTCGTTTTCCTTCAAGATGACTCGTTCTTTATCTCTAGTCAAGTTTGTTTAATAGTACTCGAGCCAACGAACCTCCCGATATTTTCGGATTTCGTGAACGAGGTCATTTGGACCTCGACATCGAATAAAGCGCCTTTTAACCGAACCCGATATTTTTAAAGCAGTGTTGTTGCACTGCAGAAGCTTCTCGGGGAAGCTAAATATTTTCCTATAAATAGCAGCTCTCCCCCCCTTCATTTCCTCGCTCATTTCTAATTTCTTCATCCCAATTCTGTATAGTAGAGAGAGAGGGGGGGGAGCGCTCTTCGTGAGCGTACCCCCAGTTGAGAGAGGAGTGGAGGAGGAGGTGCGCCAGGGTGCAAAGGGCCGCCGGGGCGCACCTCCTCCCCGCCGCGGCGCATGGAGGCGCCGGCGCGCACCTTGCCGCCGCGGCGCATGGTGTTGTGGCAGCTCCGGCACGTTTTCGTGCGAAGGCCATAACTTTCACCTTGTTTTGAACCACGAGGCCCATGAGCACTAAAATCGAAGCTCTTTCAAAGATCTACAATAGATATATGGCCAATCATCCAGAATCTTGATCGTTCGAGTCAGTTTTTCCGTCCCCTTTTGCGGTAATTTCGGATGTCTTAATCCTTTTAATTCTCGTGTTTTAAGTTATAGTTAAGGGCAAGGGTTTAGATATCGTTTTGATTTCTTGTTAGGATCTCGAATAAGGTTTCAAGTCATTGATTGACTTTCATAAAGAAGAGATGAACCCCGAGGAGACCCGATGAAGGGGTTTCGACTCGTTGCTTCGTCCACGTGCTCGTTATCGAGATACTCGTCATCGAGGTGGGTGGTTCTAAACCAAGTATAAGGTTTGAGCTATTAATCTCTAGAAGCATGATAGGGCAAGATGAATATCCAATTAAAACATTTGATGCTCTGCCTGATTAGTCTCTTTACAATGAAAGAAAAGGAAAGGAAAGAAAGGAAGTTATATGCATGATATTGTTAAATTGTTATTTGAGTTTGATAAAGTAAAGTAAGTTATTATAAGTTAAGTGGGCTGTCAAGTATGTTTAGATCTGCTAGAATTGTTTAAATACAATTGATGCTAGCATGTGATCTAGAATTGCTTTTAGTTGTAATTTATACTTATGCCCATTCATTTCCTAGTATTTGGTTATTGGGTTTTGTTAAACTTAATTAGCTAAGGATATGCCATAATTGTTTATATACAATTTATGCTAGCATAAGATGTTTAGAATTACTTTATTTGCAATCGATTTTTATTCACGTTCATTTCCTCATATTGGAATGTTGGATTTTGCGAAAGCTTATGTAGCTAAGTATTGCCTTTCAGGGTAAGTTATAAATCCCTTATAAGCAGAGATCATGCTCAATTAAAGAATTAGCCTCAGACGATTGCTCTAGGCTTGGTATTGCTAGCTATGTCAAGTAAGGAAGGAAGGTTAGGTGAGGAAGGTTAAGGTTAAGTAAAGAAAGAATTTAAGGAAGGATATAGCTTCTATTGTAAGCAGGTTATCGAGCTCAAAGAACAGTTTACTTACATTATCATGTTGTGACCTTCGAGTCACCGAGTTGAACATTTGAAAGTAAAGGGAGTCACTGCTGGGTAATCCGCTCGCATATACAGAAGGATACTTGAGGTAACCCCTCTTTTATCCCAAGGCATGCCTCAGGGTACAGTAGACAACAGGTTTGAGCTAGGAAAGGTGCCAAGAAAGGAAGTAAAAGGTTTTGCGGGTATGGAGAGGGCTTTTGCGTTTTGTTCTCCATATGCCGCGAGTTTATAATTGGATATTTCAAAGTTTATTAAAGAATTTTCTCGTAAAACCCTACTGAGTACATTAGTGCTCACACCCTCTTTTTCAAATATTTTCAGGTTGAGATGCTGAGGCCGGTGATGTGCTGCTGGTGCTGTTGTCTGAGGTTTCAAGTTTGTTGCTCTATATGGTTACATTATTTTGTTCCGCTAAGTTTCTGCTAAGTACTCTGATATCAGTATCTAGTCTTGATTAATGTAACTTGATTCTTGATAATAGCATGTCTCCATTACTATGATTTGTGTTATCAATAAAGTTTTAAGAATTAGAAGCATGCTTTTTTGACATCCCAGATATTCCTTCATTAATTCCAAGTTAATTGAAGAGTCACACTAGTTGAGCATATTGGTATCTATTCAGTTTCAGTCAACCTAGGAATGGGTCTTTCATGATTGTTGTTGTTGTTGTTGTTGTTGTTGTTGTTGTCCTATGAATAGGATAATAAGATATATCTGACTCCAACCTATTTATGGGTCTTAGTTGATGTGACCTATGATGAGGTCTTGTTTATTTGAAGAGTCGAATTCCTATCTGTTGGTCTTTGGATCCTGTTTAAATTTCGGTTGGCCTATGATTTGGCATTTCTTTTGACTCGATTCAATCCTTTGACCCCTTTAATTCGTTGAAAACGATAAGTTCTTCCTAATCATAAAGTTGAGTTGCCTAAGTTTTTGAGGCGCTAACTTAGTTTAATTTTAAAACACCCCCCTGGATTTCTCATTCTTCGTGCTATTTTATGCACAAAAACCCCGTGCCCATCCTCGGGACCGGGCTGTTACAATTCTAGAATTAAATCTTCAATCTTGTGATTTAAAATCAAGCTCCAGATCAAGTCTGTAGTATTTTAACTCGCCAAAACCTCTATGAAATCCTAATTAATTTTTACCCTCTTTAGCAACATTTCAACATTATGATGTGATGCATGCTAAAACAGGGAGAATAAAAAGGAACTTCACTAAAAGCCACACTGTTCTAGAGACCCTATTCCAAATATCCCATACCCTCAATATCAACAAACAAAGGCTTGAACGTTTACAAATAATCTCCCAAAAAGGTACAAGCCTGCACGCTTTCTAGAAAGAGGAGTTTCCAGAAAAAGAAGAACAAGGTAACTGAGGAACATTACAAGTTACAGGGATGAACTTCTGGCATGTCTTCACAATGAAATTATCCGAGATATCAGTATCTTGATCTTCGTCAGCAAATAGCTGATAAGAGAAATATAACCAGAATAAAAGAACAACAACAAGAATACCTAGTGACTGATCACTCTATGCTATGTTAATAATATAGAAAAGTCAAAAAGATATATAATAAAGCAGGAAAGCAATAGAAAAGCAACCACATATAGCCACATAGGAAGTATAAATTATATCACAAAAAAATTTCATGATATTCATGTAAAAGCACATTTCATTGACATCCAAGAGCAAACATAATTAATGGAAGGCAGAAGGCAGGAACAAACATCAAACACCAGTAAGTTGCACCTTAATATATCATAAGAAACTGAAAATTTTTGACTTTGTAAAACTCAAAAATGAGATATTCAGCCTAGAACCTGAAGGAAGCCAATTACTTTGACCACTTAAAATCAGTTGTAACAAAAAGCATGATATGGAAAAATACTCCACAACTAATCTAAACCATGAAGACTTGCTTCGACTATTGAAAGGGTCAGAAACATGAGAAGCCCACATGTTAAGGATAATAGGAGAGATGGCTGGCTCTATTGAGGCTGAAATTTCATGACCTACAAGACAAAACCAGACCTCAGTTCATAATGAAGGAGAATGAGGTAAGAAAACGTCATAGGAATCCAAGTGAAAAGTAACTCAACATCAATATGAAGTTAAATATTATTCCAATTGAACTGACCAGCTTTAATAGTTGCTTGTAAAGTTTCAAGTACTAGGTGGATAGTCTTTTTAGATGCCTACAAAGTAGGATAGAAATATAAAAAAACTATGAACAACAAGAAAACCTTCAAGTTGAAAATGTTAGGTGTTCTCTCACATTTTTAAGAAGATCTACAAGTGAAGAGAATAAATCCAACACGTGATTTTGGATAATTCCTCCCGTAGCATTAGGAAGAAGTTGGAAAGAAGACTACTGAGTACATGAATACCACCACTACCAAAATATAATTAATCTACCTTCCACGGAGCAAATAGATCCCATGATGGTCGAAAACCCGTAGCACATATCACTGCATCAGAATTATCACTAATAACTTCAGCTAATTTGGCTGCACCTTCAGTTACATCTGCTTTCACCTGAAGAAAGTAGTGCATATCTATCAGAATCTGAACAAATATGAAAACAAGAGTTGAGCACAAGCCTAGGATTAGAGACCTATTGGACAAATAAAATATAAAGAGTTCTTAACATGATCTAGGGCCAAGAATTAAGTATCAAAACATCACAAGTTAAACAGCTTGAGTTCTATATATGTGAATGCTATCTTAAGATAAAAAAGAAAATTAAAAAAACAGGAACTTTTTAAAGGAGAAAAGGTCTATAGCTAATACAGTTATGATTTTAGAGAATCTCAACCTCAGATTTAATTATCAAGGCTAGCCTCGTTGCAAGATTTTTAAGAACATAGTTTTTCTATAGTTCTCACTTCTCACTCTCTTTCAATCTTAACCTCCATACTAGCAGACAGCAGATATTTACATAAACAATTATTCAACATACAAATATAACGACATTAATGAATCAAAAATTTATCCCCATAACCATGATTCAAATGCTAGCCAATTGTGGAATAAAATTTTTACCACCTAAAAAGAGAAAGGGGAACTAGTTATCTAATCTGCGAATTTTAAACTCTAATACTTACAATTTGAAGATCGAGATTGTTCCCAGGGAATGTCGATTTCACCTTCTTCAAATCTCTTACGCCAGCTTTAACAACAAATCCCTTAGCCAAAAGCTGCTCCACAATCTCAAGTACTAATGAAACTCAATCAAGTGGTGAGAAGAGTTTTTTTTATGTTAGTTTTTTAATTTTGTAAAATGAAAATATCAAATCATCGGTGGGAAACTTTCTGCCTAAAAATTTCAGATAATAATTTAATTTTGACTTGAAAATAATAATAATTAACATATATACATAACGAATATTCATAACAATCAAAATTACCGTTATATAATGTGTTTAAACATAACACAACGCATAACAGTATCAAATGAGCGTGATAATTGTGAACAATATGTAACACTCACAGATAACGCAAGACTCGAAAACGTTATATATGATCTGAGATAACATTTCTCTCGTAACGGATTTTTGAAATATGCGTTATCTATACCAAAAATACGCTCATACATAACGAATATTTAAAATATCTGTTATGTATGAAGTGTTATGTATGAGGGTCTTTTTGGTAGTGATGGCTTCCAGCTCTCCCTCCAGTTCAGCTGCTTGCTTCAGCTGATCAGAAGCTACTTCTCCAATTTGAACTGATTGAACTTCTGATCAGTTCAAGTTCTTCCGACTCTTTCGCTTTTGCGTTTCTCATCAGTTTGCAAACTTTTAAGCTTACTTTTTGCTTGAACTGATGGCTTGAGCAGTTTTAGCTTCTTTTGCTAACTGAGCTTATGCACCCTTTGGTTCAGTTTCAGTTTCTTCTCTCTTTTTCTCATCAGTTGGGGTTGCTCTTTGCATTATCCCAATCAGTTGATCATCTTCATCTTCTGAAGCTAGTTTCAATAGCCCCAATTGGATACATAGCACCACGAATCTTACTTCTGGCCATGGCTTTGTGAAGATGCCAGCTATTTGCTTCTTAGTATTGACATATTGGATGCATATGTATTTCTTCTCAATGTGATCTTTGATGAATTGGTACCTGATGTCAATATGCTTTGTTCTCGAATGCAGAATTGGATTCTGAGAAATAGCAATGGCACTGTTGTTGTCACAAAAGAGAGGTACTTCGTCAGTTTCGACCTTGTAATCCTTCAACTACTGCTTCATCTAGAGTATATGTGCACAACAGCTTCCCCCAGCTACAAACTCCACTTCAGTTGTTGACATGGCAACTGATTGCTGCTTTTTGCTGAACCAGGATATCAGTTTGTGACCAAGAAACTGACATGTTCCACTGGTACTCTTTCTATCAATCTTGCATCCACCGAAGTCTGAGTCTGAATATCCAGTTGACTCAAGCTGTCATCTCTGGGATACCATAATCCAATATTTATGGTTCCTCTGAGGTAGTTGATGATCCTTTTTGCTGGTTTGAGATGGCTCTTCTTCGGATTGGCTTGGAAGCGTGCACATAAGCCGACTGAATATGAAATGTCTGGTCGACTGATAGTTAAGTAGAGAAGTGAACCAATGATACCTCTATAGTGAGTTTGGCTAATTGATTCTCCTTCTTCATCGAGAGTCAGTTGAACTGATGTGTTCATGGGGATCTTGATAGTTTTTCCCTTATAAGTTCCAAACTTCTTGACAAGCTCCTTTGTATACTTGGCTTGACTGATGAATATCCTATCTTGGAGCTGCTTTACTTGGAGTCCTAGGAAGAACGTCATTTCTCCTATCATGCTCATCTCGTATTCGCTCTGCATTAGTTGTGCGAATCGAGTGCATAGATCTTTACTCTTCGATCCAAATATTATGTCATCCACATAAATTTGAACTATTAAGATCTCTGATGATCGCTCTATTCTGAATAGAGTGCGATCAATGACTCATTTTTTAAACCCATTCTTGAGCAAAAATATTGTGAGGGTTTCATACTAGGCTCGGGGCGCTTGTTTTAGCCCGTAGAGTGTTTTCTTCAGTTTGAAGACTTGATCTCCAATCTCGAATCCAAGCGGTTGCTCGACATACATGTCCTCCTTGAGCATTCCTTGTAGAAAAGTAATTTTCACATCTATTTGATAGACTGTGAAATTGTTATGAGCCGCATAGGCGAGGAACAATCTGATAGCTTCCAATCTTGCAACTGGTGTAAATGTCTCATCAAAGTCGATCCCTTCACTTTGAGAGTATCCCTTGGCTACCAATATTTCTTTGTTCCTTGTGATGACGCATTGCTCATCCAGTTTGTTGCGAAAAACCTACTTGGTTCTAATGACTTTCTGGGTTTTTGGCCTATCAACAAGAAACCAAACATCATTTCTTGTGAATTAGTTCAGCTCTTCTTGCATGGATATGATCCATTCGGCATCTTCAAGAGCTTCATTGATGTTTGTAGGTTCAGCTTGAGATAGGAAGCATGTGAAGAGAGCATGCTCTGTTGAACTTCTGGTCTGAACCTGACTTCTTGGATTTCCAATAATCTTGTCAGCTGGGTGGCTTTTGAGCCATTTGGATAGGCTATCCTCAGCTGGATTTTTAGTTGGATTCCAGCATTGACATCATCTGATGTCTTTTCTTTAGTTTTTCCTTCGTCTTCATCTGTTCTTCCCTGTGCTTCAGTTGTGGGGTTGAAGGTCTCAGTACGATCAGTCACTTCATTGACATGATTTCCCTCAGTTGTGCCCTCAGCTAGTCTTGTGCTGGATACATTACCTTTATCTTCTAGTCCAACTTCAAACTCTTCTAGAACTGTGAGATCCACATAATCTTGCGAGATATCAGCTTTGCTAGGTAGTAGTTGAACTGATGTATTGAGTACTTCTTTACTCCTATACTCATTGACAAACTCATCAAAAACAACATGACATGTTATTTCCACAACTAGTGTTTGTTTGTTGAACACTCTGTAAACTTGAGCATGAGGAGAATTGTAACCAAGAAATATTCCCTCATTAGCTTTAGCACTGAATGCTTTCAGTTGACTCTTTCCATTGTTGTGAATATAACATTTGCAGCCAAAGACTTCGAAGTATGAGATAGATGGCTTATGACCATTGTATAGCTCATAAGGTGTCTTATCATGTGCGCTGACGATGATGCTTTTGTTTTGAGTGTGGCACGTCGTGTTGACTGCCTCGGCCAAGTAGCCTTCTGCTATGTTGGCATCAACTATCATTGCTCGAGCTGCTTCCTTGAGTGTGCGATTCCTCCTTTCAGCTACACCATTTTACTGTAGAGTTTGAAGTTACATAAACTGTGTGGTCATGTTCATCATCATGTACTTAAACATTGTTGTGAAAATGTAAGGTCAGAATGTAAAAACTTGAATAAATAAAGAACATGAGGTTGCTAACCCTGTTCGATCAACTGATCTACGTTAGGGGGATTTATCAAGTTTGTGAGAAACAGTTTACTACTCCATTGAATGGTTACAAAGGTTATTACACGAAGACTCCCGTCACTCGACCCCTTTCCTACCCGTTTCAACCTTTTTCACTAAACTCAATTGTAAGCTTCCCTCACAACCTATAATCCCTCTAGTTCCCACACGAAATCTCTCCTGAGACTCCTCTAAGTGTGTATGAAATTGATCTAACCGATCAAACCTAGTATATCCGAATACTATATGCTTCAAATGTGAAGTCTTTTAGCTCTCAGCCCTTTAGTGTATTTGTAAAATTCGTGTCATCTAATCTAGTCTAAACTCTCTGGACAATCATGTACATGATCATGTTCCTGAACATGACTAAGTATATGTCTTGATCTTGAATCAGGTTGGCAGCGAAATGTTCACAGAATTCTCCAGAACATGGTCTTCAATCTTGAACAACCAAAACCTTTTGTGTTCTTTTGATATTAACATACAGATCATGACAATCTCGAACACTTGAGTGCAAATGGCACTAACAGAGTTCTAGCAGCTGAGTGCTCGTGAGTTATTCCCAGTTCACTGAGAAAACTGATGATCTGTTGATTGACGAATTGAGTTCCATTGTCTGAATGAATTCATTGAACTAATTTCTTCTTTTTAGTTTGCCGCCTTCTGATCATCACTGATAGCTTGGTGTAGGTTTCTTTCTTACTTCTGAGAAACTCTACCCATGTGTATCTCGAAAAGTCGTCGACTATTACAAGAGTAAATCTGTTTACTTTGAGAGTTGGTGGTCTGACTGGCCTAAATAGATCCATGTGTAGCAGTTGGAGGGGAGCAGTTGTCCCTGGAGGATAACTTCTATTTTTTAATGACGACCTTACTTGCTTCCCTTTCTGGCATGGTCCGCAAACGCCAGTTTTCTTGAAAATCTCCTTAGGAAGCCCATCAACTAGCTCCTTCTTGGCCAGATAGATGATGGTTCTGAAGTTGAGATGATTGAGTCGTCGATGCCATAACTAGCTTGCTTCAATTGAGCCTTTTGAGAGAAAGTAAGCCTCTCCATAGCCGGTTAACTAGTCAACAACATACATGTTGCCTCTCCTTACGTCAGTTAGGAGGATTACTCTAGTTGACTAATCTTTGATGTCACATGAGCTTTGGCTGAAATCAACTGTGTATCCATTGTCACATAATTGACTGATGCTGAGCAGTTTATACTTCAGTCCTTCCACGTGGGAGACTCCATTGACTACCACCTTTCCTTTGACCACGAACCATTCTCTAATGGTTCAGCTTCTGGACTTGTCTCTGAATGTGACTAATGGCCCTTTCATTTCCTTGTAACCTTCTAGATCCTCTCTGTCTCTCATCATGTGTTTTGAACACCCACTATCTAGGTACCAAACCTCCGTAGTCCTCTTATTCGATAGGATGTCTTTTTCCTGCAAGAGAGACGATTAGTTTTTTGGTACCCGCATGATATCGGGTCCTTCTTTGCTAATCAAGTGTTTAGGGATCCAAAGTTGCCAAATTCTTGGCTTTTCAATAGGTAGAGAGTTTTCAGACATTGATCGTCTAAGGAGTTTTACTCTCTTTTCAGCTCTCCTCCTTTGAGCTGAGTCATTTAACTTGTACCTGCGACGAGAGTTAGTAGGATAGAAAACTTCGATCATAACTCTCTGATCTCGAGCTTGTTTAGCTCTTTCCTGTGGCCAATTTCTTTTGACTCCATGAGCTCTGTTGCTCTTGTGGTATGGCCAGTTTGCAAATCAGTTATAGTTGGAGTTGCTCCTTGGTCCATCCCTTGAATCCAAGTACTCACTATACTGAGTTACGAGATCGGTTGGAGTGAACTTCTCCAAGGGGATCTGAACATGTTGACGTGCTCGATACAACTTTATATGCACATTCCTTCTTGAGTCAACATCTCTTCCAAGTTGACTTGCTGGATGTCTGCGAAGATAGGCTGGTGGTACAGTTCTCTCCTGAACTGATACCCTATCTCGATGAGATTGTGGTCCAAACTGAGTATTTCTCCTTACTCTAGTTGGTCGGTCAGCTCTATTAACCTTAGGCCTGTACTGAGCTTTGGGCCTTGAATAGACTGGTGATCTTTGTCGAACTGACTGTCTCTGATGAGCTGGTGGTCTTGGCTAAGCTGATGACCTTTGTTGGTAGACTAGTTCCCTTTACTGAGCTGGTGGCCTTTGTTGATAGGTAGACTGCCTATCTTGAGCTGGTGGCCTTTGATGAGATGGCTTCCTCTGCTGAAATGATGGCTTAAACTGAACTTAGCCTTTCAGTTGTGAGGATTGATTGGACCGCTGCGGCTGATTTGAAGGGATATTCACAGTTCTCTTACTTCGGTCTCTTCAACTAGTTGGGTTGGTGCAGGTCTAACAAAACCAGGTAGAGTTTTTTCTTAGCTAGTTTGAGCAACTACCTTTCCCTTTTCAGCAGCAGTGTACCTGTTGTATCCTAATCTTGGACTACCAGTTTCAACTCTTTGATGGCTTAGAATCTCATCAAGAGTTTGAGATCCCTTTTTGAATTTGAGAGATGTCTCCTCTCTCTCATGGATCTCTTACCTGAGCCTCTCATTCTCAGCTCCTAGCTCATCAACTTTCAGCTTCAAATTCTCACATTCAACTGACTGAGCTTCAAGTGATTCGGTTCTATCATGATCACTTCTCAATCTTTTGACCTCATCTCTTATGTCATCATTTTCTTCCTTCAGTTGCAGATGCATACATGATATTGTAGCTAACTGATCTTCTAGCATTCTTAATTGATCATTTAATTCATTGCTAGAAATAGAAGTTCCATAAATGTTATAAAAAGCGGCTAAGGAATCACATGTGCTAACCTCTTCTTTGTTGTCAGCCATGAGGCAGAACAACACCTCATCTTTAGAGTTATAGCCATCGTAGTCAATTCTTGAGAAATATTCTGAGTCATCTAGAACGACGTTCTCTGTGTTGGCCATCATAGCTTTTTTCTTGAAAAAGCTTCTCTTCACTTTGGCCTTTTTATCTTTAGAGAGCTCTGGACACTCATATCTATAGTGTCCTTGCTTGTGGCAATGGAAGCATTCTCCTATGCTTCTGTTGGCTGCCCTGGGTTGTTCAGGAGGTGGTTAGTTTCTCTCACCTCTAGACTCCTCATCAGTTTGAAGCATAATTGATGGTTGATCTCTGATCTTGTTGAGCTTTTCTAGTAGCTTGGCAACTGACTGGATCTGGTCATTGATGTCTTCAATCAGTCTCTCCTTCTTCTCCGATGCTTCTCTTCTTCGATCAGTCTCTCCTTTAAGAGAACTGAAAAGTTCTCTTGGGGTGATGCTATTCAAGTCTCTTGACTCCTTTGTAGCAAGCACCTTCATATCCCATTCTTCTGTGAGATTGTCCAAGATTTTAGAATTCATCTCACTATTGGGATATGTCCTACCCAGATTGTTCATCTCACTGATGATGCCTAGAAATCTCATTTCAAGGCTTGAGATGGTTTCATCTGAGTGCATTTTGAAGGACTCATATCTGTCCACCGCAAGTTGGAGCTTGTTTCCTTTGATGGCCTCGGACCCTTTACATAGATCTGCAAGTAAGTCCCATATCTCCTTGGCAGTTCTGCAGTTCTTCGTGTCCTTCAGACGATCTTCATCTAGAGTTTGGAACAACACGGCTTGGGCCACAAACTCTAGGTTCTTCAACTTCTTCTCTTTACTCGTGAGAAGATAAGTTGGCTTCAAGATCCTTGCTGGTTGATTAACATCAGCAATGTGGGCTTCATTGTCCATCATTATTATGATTGGACCTTCTTCGATGATAACTTCCCACATATTCTTATGGATTGAGCAGAGGTGCGTCTTCATTCTCCTGCTCCAATTATCATAGTTCTCAACTGAAAAAATAGGTAGCTTATGGTTTCCCATAGCTGGCAGATTAGCACAGATAACAAGATCTGATTCAATTGATCTGCAGAAATGGCTGATCCTTAGAATCAACCACTCTGATACCACTTGTTGGTCTCGGGGTGAGTCAAAATCAGTTTAGAGGGGGGGTGAATAAACTGATCCAAATTTTTAACAAATTCTGCGGAATAGACTGGGCCGTTGACTCGCGGAGTTATTCGTGCTGTTAGGAGATCAGTTGAGATGATCAACTAGCTTGGAGTTCTATGTGTGTGCTTGAGGTGTGCAGTTTAAATATGTAATCGAAACATGAAAACAGAGCAGAGCACACAGACAATATTATAGAGGTTCGAAGCTCAACTTCTATGTCCTATCTTCCTTCCGCAGAAGGACAATTCACTATATAAGTGTAAAGTTTCTTTATTACAGTTACACAATGAAGACAGGTGTTGGACTTGGCTATCGGTGGCTTTACGAGTCATGGACTCCTTTCCAACTATTGCTATTCTGGAAGTGATGATCCAATAAAAGCAGCCTCCTCAGCCGGTTTCTAGTCGAAAACTCATACTTACCAGTCCCAACTGCTCGCTGAGACTTTAGGTACTATTGCCCGTCTTTACAAGGTTTTAGATCTCTTTCGATCTTCAAGAAAGCAGTCTTGAAACTGGTATCAACTGGTGTGCTCCTTTGCGCGTCTTCGGCTTGAGCTAGGTAGTTGATCGGTGTAGAACAAAACTGAGAGAGTGGCTCTGGCTGGATTTCTTCAACAACTAGCTTGATGAGCAGTTTGCTTCTTCTCTTCAATTGGGACTTTTGCTTTTGCTAAATTTAAGCGTGAGGCTTTAGATCTTTGGCTAATGTCTTCGCGGAAAGTCTTTAGCAGTAAGTCTTACAAGAAGTCTGAGCAAAAAGTCACGACCATCTTCTGGGTTACTCATCTTTTAATGAGTGGCTGGTGACTGTTGTTGATCACTAGGTGATCATAAATGATAAAGCCGTTGAGGAGCTTTTTCATTAAAGAGCCGTTGAGTAGCCTTTGTTTCTTTTGACATGCTTTTGTTCCAAGATCTCGGTAGCATTAACTTCAAGATCTTCATGTTGGCTTTTCTGAAATTTGAATTTCAGATACAGCTTCTGTCTTGATTTTCAGTTCTAGGCTATGGTTGGCAGTTGGAATCTTCAGTTCTTCAACTGTCAATTCTGCACATCGTTGGCAGTTTTATAAGCTCCAGTTAAGATCGTCTTTAGTTGGCAGTTTTGGACTCCGGCTTGATGCTTTCTGAGCTCTAGTTTGATTTGCTTCAGCTAGCAGTTTTGAACCAGTGTTCTTCAGCTGGCATTTTGGACCGGTGTCCCTTCAGCTGGAACTTCTTTGGACTAGTCTTCAGTTCGGATGCTAGTGCTTCTTCAGTTGGACTTCTGAACTGATGCGTCTTCAGCTGGTATGCTTCAAACTGGTACTTCTTCAGCTGGAACTTTATTCTTCAGCTAGAACTTCTTGAGCTCATATATCCATTAGCTCGGACTGATGTATTCTTTAGCTGGTATTCTTCTTTAGCTAGAAACGGTCATCTCTTCAGCTGGTATCTTTTCAGCTAGAATTGGCCACTTCTAAACTAGTATCTTTAGCTAGTATTCTTCTTTAGCAGGAATTGAGCACTTCTGAACTGGTGTCTTAAACTGGTATCTTCAGTTCATAACTGTAGACTGATGGCAATTGGTACTTCGAACTTGATGGTACCTGCATCTTTAAGTTTCTTGACTTTCTAACTGATTTAGCAATCAAGCTACAGTTTTTCTTTTTCCACGGCTCTTGGGCTGGATATTTCTTTTTCTCTCTTTTCTTTTCTTTTCTTTTCTTTTTCTTTCTTTTCTCTCTTTTCTTTTCTTTCTCTTTTCTTTTCTTTTTCATTTCTTTTCTCTGTTTTCTTTTCTTTCTCTCTTGGATTGATCATTTTCAGGCTTTGATAGCTCAATTTTTGTGTTGATCATCCTTAGTTTTCTGCTTGATTTCTTTTCAAATTTTCAAGGCTCTTTACGTATTTTGACATATTTTGACATCTCATCAAAACTCCAGTCAGGAAAACTCTTGATAGTTTTTCCTAACAAAATTATTACGTGATCTTCAACTCAATAAAAGTATTTAGGGATCTTTTGAATTTGTGCTTTGATATAGTTAAACTAGATTGGATTTTCTGATATGATATAATATATCATGTATCAATTATTTATAAAAAAGTTTAACTATCAACACATGATTAATATAATAGTACTACTAAGTATATAAAAGACACTGATTTATTTTTAGTATATATTTCATAAAAATTAATATTCTAAGCTTACTAGTGATTGTTAGTGTCATCTGTACTTAGGTATTTGATATTATCATTATCTGTTTAAGGAGTTATGACAATTTCAAAAGAACACAAAAGCTTTTGGTTATTCATGTTCGAATAACATTTTCTGGACATTTTAGTGAACATTCCACTGCCAATCTGATTGAAGATCAAGACATGTACTTAATCATGTTCAGAGACATGATCATGTACATGGTTGTGCAGAGAGTTTACAAAGAGACGTATCATGTTGGAATCAAAGAGCTGGTGCTGCAGATTCAAGATGGACATTTCAGAATAGAAGTTGCTTCATTCGTGATGAAGATCAAGAAGAAAAGAAGGAGTTCTATTCAAAAAAGAAATCTAAACTAGGAAAGTCCGATTTATTTAAGGAAATTATTTCTTTATTAAATCCTAGTCTAAACAGGACTTTTGATTACCTTGTTAAAGCTGTATCTGTTGTTTATAAATAGCCTGGGAATCAGACTAGTTTAGGTGACATGATTTTTAACGAATACACAAAAGGGCTGAGAAGTAAAAGACTTCACATTCGAAGCATATAGTATTCGAATAGACCAAGTTTGATCGGTTAGATCATTGTGTTTCTAGTATGTGTTTGAAACTCACTTTCATACACACTTAAAGGAGTCTCGGAAGAGATTTCCTATGGGAACTAGAGGGATTCTAGGTTGTGAGGGGAGCTCACAATTCAGTTTAGTGAAAGAGGTTGAATCAGGTAGGAAAGGGGTCGAGTGATGAGAGTGTTCGTGTAATAACCTTTGTAACCATTCAACGGAGTAGTAAACTATTTTTCACGGACATGATAAGTCTCCCTGACGTAGATCAGTTGATCGAACAGGGTTACCAATCTTGTGTTCTTTATTTGCTCAAGTTTTTACATTCTGACCTTACATGTTCACAACAATGTTCAAGTACATGATAATGAACATGATTGCACAGTTTATGTAACTTCATTTGGTATCAGAGCTGGTCGTCTTTAGTGTTAGTGCGAAAAGAATCCTGAAAGCTACATATCTGCGTGAAGGTTTTGGTTGCATTCTAGTTATAAGTGAAATCAAAGAAGGAGGGTCCACGGTCAGACCACCTCTGCTAGGAGGCAACAACTATCCTTACTGAAAAGCAAGGATGAGGGCCTTTCTGAGATCTCTTGATGAACTCGCATGGAAGAGTGTCACTGAAGGATGGGAAAAGCCAATTGTTGCCAAAGAAGGAAGGTTTGTGGAAATTGAAGAAGGAGAATAGACTGTGCCATAGAAGAACTGGTACAATGTCAACTTTAAAATTCTCAATGCAATATTCTCTATAGTAGATCTTGAAACATTCAGCCTAATCTCAACCTATGAGACTGCAAAAGTTGTATGGGATATTCTGGAAACTACCTTTGAAGGAACTAGTAACGTGAGGTTGTCAAGACTTCAAAATCTGACTTTAAAGTTTGAAAGTCTCAGAATGGAAGAATCTGAATCCATTGGTGAGTTTAATGCCAGATTAAGGAGCATATCAAATAAAAGTTTTGCTCTAGGAGAACCTATCAGCAATGAAAAGCTTGTAAGGAAGGTTCTCAGATCTCTTTCAAAGAAGTTTTCCTACAAAGTTGCTGCCATAGAGGAAGCCAAGGACATCAAGAGTATGAGACTTGATGAATTGGTGAGATCATTGAGAACATTCGAGATGAATCTAGAAGATGATCACAGCAACTCAAGAAAGAAAGGTATTGCTCTGAAAGCTGAAGTTTCTGAGGATGTTCCTGAACATGTGCAGAAATAAAAAATTGTACTTGATTTATAAACAATGAATAATACGGTCCTTATCACCAAGAATTTCAGTCGAACGCTTAAGAGAGTGAATAGACAGTCTTCCAGAAGGTCAACAACAGGAGACAACAACATTGAACTGCTCAGCAAGATAGAAACTCCAACAGTGAGCAAAAAGAGTTGCAACCATCAAACACAAAGAGAGGAATTCAGTGCAGAGAGTGTGATGGTTTTGGAAATATTCAAGCTGAATGTGCCAACACTCTGAAGAAGAATAAAATGAACTACAATACTTCTCTGAGTGATAATGATTCTGAAAGTAACGGTGAATCCGAAGAAGAGAACTATGCCTTTACAGCAAAAGTCTCACAGTTCTAGGATCCTTTCAAACTTGCAGACGAAGATGAAGATTCAGACAATGATGATGTCAGTAATGAGGAGTTTGTTCAGACATATAAGGAGATGTATGAAAAATGGCTTGAAGTTGTTGAGATCAACAAAACTCTTCAATCTCACAACAAAGATCTTCTCAAAGAAAAAGAGAATTTGATCAAGTCTGATGGAGGACAGAAGGCCATTATCCAACAACAAAAGAAGGAGATTGAAGAACTGACTACAGAGCTAAAGTCAAAAGGAATGTCAACATGTTGAACAATGGAGCTAAGAATCTTGATAAAATTCTTACCAATCTGGGACATTCAGGGAAAAGTCATCCAGGTCTTGGATACAATGGTGGAGAATCCAAGACAGTGTTTGTCAAAGCCAGTACAATCCAGATAGCGCATGTACAAAATAATGTTCAGACCATCCAGAAGAACATTAATAAAAAGATGACTAATAATAATGGCTACAGGAAAAGAATTAGCTGCCACTATTGTAAAGAAAAAGGCCATATTCGACCACACTGTGAGAAGTTTCTCTTTGATCTGAAAAGAATGAGGAGAAGATTTGTGGCTCAGCATTCTAGCAATACTCAAAAGAATACAACTACTCAATAGAAGAAAAAGTCTGCACAGAAAAAACAATGGGTGGTCAAGCAGACTAGTCTAATTGCTCACACTTCATTGAGAGTTGAAGATAAAAGAAGCTGGTACTTTGACAGTGGTTGTTCAAGACACATGATAGAGGATTGCTCTATGTTGCAGAATCTCAAAGCTTGCTCATCAGAGTTTGTTACCTTTGGAGATGGAAAGAAAGGTAAAGTCATGGGAAAAAGAGAGCTGACTGTTGAAGAAATGCCCAAACTCAAGAAAGCTATGCTAGTTGATGGACTCAAAGTTAATCTGATTAGTATCAGTCAATTATGTGATGATGACATGATTGTAGTCTTCATCAAGAAAAGTTGCAAAGTTATGAATAAGAACAATGACTTATTCATGGAAAGGAAGAGATCAGCTGATAACTGTTATCAGCTACATGTCCCTGCACAATGTTCTTTAACATGTCAAAGAACATCTATTGAAGAGTTAGAGATCTGGCATCAGAAACTTGGACACATCAACTTCAGAAATCTCCAGAAGATTATCAGTAAGGAGATAGTCAGAGGACTACTTCAGATCAGAATTGACAGAGACAAAGTCTGTGGTCCATGCCAGATTGGGAAACAGTTCAGATCTCAACATAAAGAAGTTCAAGACAGAACTTCCAAGAGAATTCTAGATCTCATTCATATGGATCTAATGGGGCCCATGGCTGTGGAAAGCTATGGAGGAAAGAAGTATGTCCTCGTCTGTATTGATAATTACTCAAGGTTTACTTAGATTGATTTTCACAGAGACAAGACTGAAGATTTCACGGCATCTAAGAGATTAGCCTGCAAAATCACAGTTGAGAAGGATGATCAGATTATCAGAATCAGAAGTGATCATGGCAAGGAATTTGAGAACCAGTACTTTGATACATTCTGCCATGAGAATGGTATCAGTCATGAGTACTCAGCCCCCAAAACTCCTCAGCAGAATGGAGTTGTGGAAAGGAAAAACAGAACTCTCCAGCAGATGGCTAGGATCATGATTGCTGCTAAAGGAGTTGCTGCAATGTTCTGGACAGAAGCTATTAATACAGCATGTCACATTAGCAATAGAGTTTATATCAGACCAGGTACTTTCACTACTCCATATGAGATTTGGAATGAAAAGAAGCCAACAGTGAAGTACTTTCATATATTTGGAACCACATGTTATATTCTCAATGATAGAGAGTATCTCAGCAAGATGAACAAAAGAGGAGTTGAAGGGATCTTTATCGGATACTCCAGAAATAATAAATCATACGGGATTTACAATAAAGATACAAAGACTGTAATTGAGACAGTAAATGTCAGATTTGATGATCAGGACAATATTGTCAATACTTTTGAAGATGATGTTCACACGTATGTGTTCCAACATCCTAAGGTTCATGATGATTCAGACAGAGAAGCTGAAGAACAGACAGTAAGGCATAGAAAGCCTTCGAAGCAAATCATCAAAAATCATCCTACTTCAGAAGTAATAGGAGACATTGATGAAGGAAGGATAACCAGGAGCACTCTGAGAAAAAGGATGTATGATGAAATATTGATAAGTTGCATATTTGCACCTATTTTTAGGTGATTTTCCCTTTTTTTACTAAGCTTTGTTGTGTGTTTATTGGGATTTGATGATCTTTTGAGTTTTGCAAGGGAATAAAGGTGTTTTGTAGGAAAGAATGCTTAAATGATCATTTTGGAAGCAAAAGAATTGAAGGATTTCGAGTAGGAAGAGTCCAGGAGCTTCTGGCAGATAAGGCGTGGCCACGCCTTAGTCTGCTGGCGGGATTTAATTCATAAAATCACAAGTGGGCCCAACAGAGATATACATGGACGAAATTCTTCTTTTCAATTGGCGATTTTTCACAACGAAAAAGTCTTAGAGTCCAAGAAGGAGTAGAAGACTTACCATTGGGAGAGAGGAGAGAGAGAATAGAATATCTAGAAGACACATATATATCCGGAATTAATTTTCTCTCTCCAGAGGAGACGCCAGACAACATTATTCACGCCAGAAACACAGATTCATGCCGTTCTTCATCTGTTTTCATATTTTTCCAGACTTTGCTTTAATTCCAACATGATGTTCTAAATACTTTTCTAGCGAGAGGATAATCGAGACTCGGATTCTACATATTTGTGAGATCGAATTGGTTTTATTATAATTTATTTCTCTCTTTATTTATAAATCCTTTGTTTGTGATTTATGTTATTATTTTAATGATTATACAAAGTGCACATTGTATGATTATTAGAATGATTTCTTGCTAGTGAATTATCTAGATCCGTAATTATCTAGATTATTTACCTAAGTAGCGCAATTGGATAGATTGGGAGTAAACAGTCCCGCTTTCGACACTTTGGAGATTTATAATCTTATCTGAGCGGGTCATCGTATGATTTTCGTGGGTTTGAATTGGTGTTTCTCTGGTTATTAATGTTGTTAGTAGATTTAATTCTATGGTCGTACCTAGGATTGTCTATTAATTAGAGAAGTAGTTAACGGTCGTACCTTGGCTGCCGAATAAGTAAGGAGAAACGAGGTTGTTAGGTCGTACCAATAGCCATAGCCAATTTAGAGAGAGAAATGAATTATATCTGTGCATCTGTGATCAAATTGTGTAGTCCGTTGTCGAGATTATTCTTGAGCTAGATATTTCTCTTATTTGATCTTCGTTTGTCATTTTATTTCTTTGCCATTTAATTATTTTCGTTGAATTATTTCAATTCCAGTATTCAAAACCCCCCATTTAGTTTTAGGATTTTAGATAAAAAGATTACTATTTAATTTACCAGTCTCTGTGGTTCAACTCTGCTTGCTACTATTGCAATTTATTTAGATATTGAAAAGCAGGTTTATTTTTTTTGGTTTCGACACCCATCAAATTTTGGTGCCGTTGCTGGGGACTGGTGTCAAGTTAAATTTATTCTTTTTGTCTAATTTATGTCCATTGTTCCAACAGGTGAATTGTTGTTCGATCCAGAAATTGAGAAGACTGCTAGGCGATTGCGAAAAGAAGCTAAATTGAAGAAGCAGCAACTTCCAACTTCATCATCAAGTTCGAGTTCTGAAGAAGAATTTTTGGAATAGTCAGTTGAAGTTGAAGTAGACAGAATGGCGAACAACAGAGAAAGAACTCTTCGTGAGTTAGCCGTTCAAGATGTGAATCAACATCCGCTGTGCATTGAGTATCCGGAGATGGAGGTCGATTTTGAGCTGAAGTCTGGTCTTATTCACTTACTCCTGAAGTTTCATGGTCTTGAGAATGAAGATCCGCACAAATATCTGAAGGAATTTCATGTGGTGTGTAGCACAATGAAGCCAAAAGGAGTCACAGAAGACCAAATCAAGTTGAGAGCTTTTCCGTTTTCTTTGGAAGATAGAGCTAAAGATTGGTTACTGTATCTACCTTCTAACACAGTAACAACTTGGGAAGAGATGGGGAGGCTGTTCTTGAGGAGATTCTTCCCGACCACCAGAGCTACCTCACTCAGAAAAAAGATTACCGGAGTCAGACAAAAGGAGTCGGAGACCCTCTACGTGTATTAGGAGAGATTCAAGAGGTTGTGCGCCAGCTGTCCGCAACACGGGACTTCTGAGCTATTATTAGTTAATTACTTGTATGAAGGACTGTTGCCTGCTGAGAGAAAGTGGATAGATGCATCGTGTGGAGGCACAATCAGTGAAAAGATGCCTACATAGATTAGGAAGATCATCTATGATATGGCTGAATCATCACAGCAATATGGCCGCAGACAAGAGACTCTCATCCGAAGAGTGAATGAAGTTGGCTCTTCGTCTATCGAAAGTTAGCTATCTGAGCTGACATCTCTAGTGAAACAGCTAGCCACGAGAGATCTACCACAGGCTAGAGCATGTGGAATTTGCCTTACACCGACTCACCCTACTGATGCGTGTCCTACTCTTCAGGAAGACGCAGGTGAACAGGTGAATGCTGCAGGAGGTTTTCAAGGCCCACCACGTAGGAACTACGACCCATATTCGAATACCTATAATCCTGGATGGCGAGATCACCCGAATCTCAGATATGGCAATAATCCACAATCCCAACAGTATCAGCCAAAGCAGACAGCTCCCCCAGAGAGCAGTTCCGCCAACAACTCCATTAAGGCGCTTGGATCACTGGTTCAGCAATTTATCGTAAAGCAAGATGCTGTTAATTCCAAAACTGAGGCGAGTATTCAGGAACTACATGATCAAATGTCTCGAATGGCTTCGTCAATGAGCCAATTGGAGTCTCAAGGGAAACTACCTTCTCAAACTGTAGTTAATCCCAGGCAGAATGCAAGTGCAATCACCTTGAGAAGTGGGAAAGAATTAGCCGAGCCAGCCAGAGAAAAGAAGAAGACAGCTAGAAGAGAAGTTGAGAAAGAAGCTGAGATTTCTCCACAAGATGGCGCGCAGAGTGGACCAGAGAAAGATAGGCAGTCTGAGGCCTATGTAGTAAAGCCACCATTCCCATCTCGTCTTAACAAATCAAAGAAGGAAGAATCTGAGAAAGAGATACTCGAGACCTTTCGAAAGGTGGAGGTGAACATTCCTTTGATCGATGCCATCAAACAGGTACCTCGATATGCAAAATTCCTAAAGGATTTGTGCACTAACAAGAGGAAGCTGAAATGAAATGAAAAGGTAAGCATGGGCGAGAATATTTCTGCAGTCATTCAAAAGAAATTGCCACCTAAATGCAAAGATCTAGGTATGTTTACTATCCCCTGTAAAGTTGGTAATCTGAGGATTGAGAGAGCTATGCTAGATCTAGGGGCTTCAATTAATGTTATGTCTCTTTCTGTCTATTCTGCTTTAAATGCTGGACCTCTGAAAGAAACTGGTGTAATTATTCAACTTGCTGATAGGTCTAATGTGTATCCTAAGGGAGTGTTAGAAGATGTGTTGGTACAAGTGAATGAGTTAGTTTTTCCTGCTGATTTTTATGTGTTGAACATGGCTGAAGAAGGTTATTCTAACTCGGCATCTATTTTGCTAGGGAGACCATTTCTTAAGACTTCTAGAACTAAGATTGATGTGCATGATGGTACCCTCTCTATGGAGTTTGATGGAAATCTGATTAGTTTCAATATTTTTGAAGCTATGAAATATCCTAATGAGGTTTCTGGTGTTTTTATGCTTGATGTGATAGATCATTTGGTCGAGAAAGTGTTTAAGGTCTCTGACTCTGATTTTCTGAAGACAGCTTTGACTAATGCCTTTGATCTGAAAGAATTACAGATTCTAGACAACATGTTTGGCATGGACGAACATTTACATGACACTGTTCAAGAATTGGAAGCTTTAAAGCCTGAAGTCCAGCATGTTTTCAAATTAGAGTTACCTGTTTCTCATGTCAAATTTCTCCCTTCAATTGTGCAGGCACCCAAGCTGGATTTGAAGCCACTTCCTGTGCATCTCAAATATGCATTTTTAGGAGATAATGACACTCTTCCAGTCATAATCTTGAGCAAGCTTCAACCAGTGGAGGAAGAAAGATTGATTCGAGTGCTACGGGAGTACAAAGAAGCTATTGGCTGGACCATAGCAGACATTAAGGGACTAAGCCCTTCGACTTGCATGCACCGAATCTTGTTGGAGGAAGATAGCAAGCCATGTCGTGATCCTCAATGGAGACTCAATCCAGCGATAATACCCGTCGAGCTTGAGCATAAGGCTTTCTGGGCCGTTAAGCAACTCAATATGAGTGTGGATGAAGGTGGAACTCATAGGAAATTGCAGCTACAAGAGTTGGAGGAAATCCAAAATGATGCCTATGAAAGCTCCAAGATCTATAAAGAAAAGACAAAGCGCTTTCATGACCAAGTTCTCACTAGAAAGACTTTCACTGTTGGTCAAAAAGTTTTGCTTTACCATTCCAAGCTGAAATTGTTTCCTGGAAAATTGCGCTCTAAATGGCTAGGGCCCTTTGTTGTCACTAACGTGTTTTCACATGGTGCAGTTGAGATTAAGATCTTAGATTCGGGAAAAATATTCAAGGTGAATGGGCATCGTTTGAAGCCGTTCTATGAAGGATTTCAAGCGCAAAGCATTGATTGCATTGGGCTACAAGAGCCTCATTACTCACCCTAAGGAGTAGGGAACATCGGGCATAACGATGATAACCAAATGCGCTTGGGGGGAGGCAACCCACCTTGGTTTTTCTTTGTTTTTTGTTTTGGTTTTGTTTATTTTATTTTCTTGGTTTTTTTTTTAGGCACTAACAAGCTAACAAGTGATGATTAGAATCTTTGTAGCTGTTTTGAGTGAATATAGGTACCCATTTTTTTGGAGAAATTTCGTGCTGAATGAAGCTGCTAATAAGGCATGGCCATGCCTTATTGTGCAAAAGCTCCTGTTTAGATTTGAGCTGGGGGAGCATTTTTAGCCTGATGGGAAGTGCTAATAAGGCATGGCCATGCCTTACTTCGCGGACGCTCCTGTTTGATTTTGTGAAGAGGGGCGATGTTTAGTGTATTTGGCCTTGGGGATTTTTATTTTTATTTTTATTTTTTAATTTTTATTTGTCTCTTTATTTATAAAAAAAATTAATAAAAAAAATCGAAAAAACCAAAATCGTGTTTAGTGTGTTTTTTTATTTTATTTTATTTTATTAGATTACTAGATTAGATGGAGTCAAAATAGCCCCAAGTCAAAATCCCCAATTACCCAATTGAAGAACCCTACACCCATTCCTCATCTCCATCCCTTCCGCCGCTCCACTCCCGTCGCCGTCGACTCCAGCCAACCACCATCCGCCGCACAGCCACCATCTCTCCGCCATTCACCCCTTCCAACACCGTTGCCTCTCTGCCTCATTGCCGGAGTTTCACCGCCGTTCCCAGATGCCAAATTCCCACCGTCCTCATTTTTCCCTCACAGCCATACAACACTCATCTTTGCTCAGTGTGAGGGGGGGTCGATTTTTTTTTATCTATGGGACCTAAGAAAGTAACTTCAAAGACGCCACAGGTACTCCAAGCCGCACCATTCAGAATGGGTTTCATCCTCCACTGCCTCCGCAGTAGTCGATTTCAGGGCAGTCCTCTCTATTCTTTTGCTTTTACATTGAGGACAATGTTTTGCTTAAGTGTGCGGGGGTTGGTTTGGAAATTTATTGAAGTTTTTCATGTCTTTTGTTGCTTGTTAGTGTCGTTTTATGCTTTTTTTTTATTTTTTTGCTTTTGGTTTGCCTTTTTGTTTTTGTTTTATATGAAAAAAATAAGGAAAAGAAAAGAGAATCTCTCTGTGCTCAGATTGATAGTTTTACTCCATGTTATGATTTAAATTGTGATGCTTCATTGAGATGAATTGGTGTACAGTTGAGTATTGGCATGATTTGATTGAGTTTACATTCTCCACACCTTGATCTTTTGCTTTTGATGATGAATTGAATGAAGAGTGTGTGGAATGATATGCCAATGACCTTTATTTTGGTAAGTTTTGAGCTTGAGCATCACTTAATTTAATTGCTCCTTCTTTCCATGTGCGAATGTCATGCATAGTTGATTATCTTCTAGAACTTGCTTCGTTATGCATTTGGGATTACGTCAGTGATGTGGAATGTGAAAAAGGGCAATTAGGATAAGCCAATTTTAGCCTTCTAAATGAGCCTACCTATGAAGAAAAAAATCCCTAGATAGCCATTTTGAGCCTTAGCCTGTTTTTATTGAATTTTAACCTCATTATTAGCCATGTTTATCCTTCTTTATTTTGATTGCCATGATTTGATCCCTTTTAATTGAAAGAATGCGCATAATTGTTCATTTGGATTGGTATTGTGGATGATTTAAGTTTGGGGGAATAGAAATTGAAGTGCTTGGGCCTGATTTTTGGAGAAAAAAGAAGTTTAGAGCTATGGTTGGGAATTAAAAAAAAAAGAAAAAAAAATATAAAAGAAAAAAAAAAGGCTGAAAATGAATTGAGATTGTGAAAAAAAAAATGAAAAACTCGGAGAAGGTTGAAAGGAAAGAAAAAAAATTGTTGATTAGAGTCTTCTTGTGTGAAAAAAAGGAAGAAGGATGGGAAAGTTGTGCCGTTTCGATGTCTTATGAAAATTGTATTGCCATTCCTTCAATTTTGAAGCCTAAATATCCTCGTTTATCCACCCTGACCCGAAGCCCCGTTACAACCATAATTGAAGTCCCTAAATTTTTACGTTTTTGCTCACTGTTTGGTGCCTACTTGATATATTTGCAAGCTTATGGAAGGGTCTTCTATGTTTTGACTTGAGAGTCCAGATATTTGAGCCTTAAACACATTTGAGCGATTTTGAGTGAATCTTGGTGAGGGTATTGAATTCCACTACACTTGGATTTTGAGAAATCATGGAAGTATTCGATCATTGGTGTTAGATGTGGAAATTCATTCTTTTCATTGTTGGTGCTTAATTTGTGTATTGGTTCATTTATTTGGAGCATTATGGTTTGAGTTGTGAAAGGGCATTGAAGTTGTTTTTGTTTTGATTTTATTCTCTTGCTTAAGGACAAGCAAAGCTTAAGTGTGAGGGGGTTTGATAAGTTGCATATTTGCACCTATTTTTAGGTGATTTTCCCTTGTTTTACTAAGCTTTGTTGTGTGTTTATTGGGATTTGATGATCTTTTGAGTTTTGCAAGGGAATAAAGGTGTTTTGTAGGAAAGAAGGCTTAAATGATCATTTTGGAAGCAAAAGAATTGAAGGATTTCGAGTAGGAAGAGTCCAGGAGCTTCTGGCAGATAAGGCGTGGTCACGCCTTAGTCTGCTGACGGGATTTAATTCATAAAATCACAAGTGGGCCCAGCAGAGATATACATGGACGAAATTCTTCTTTTCAATTGGCGATTTTTCACAAGGAAAAAGTCTTAGAGTCCAAGAAGGAGTAGAAGACTTACCATTGGGAGAGAGGAGAGAGAGAATAGAATATCTAGAAGACACATATATATCCGGAATTAATTTTCTCTCTCCAGAGGAGACGCCAGACAACATTATTCACGCCAGAAACACAGATTCACGCCGTTCTTCATCTGTTTTCATATTTTTCCAGACTTTGCTTTAATTCCAACATGATGTTCTAAATACTTTTCTAGCGAGAGGATAATCGAGACTCGGATTCTACATATTTGTGAGATCGAATTGGTTTTATTATAATTTATTTCTCTCTTTATTTATAAATCCTTTGTTTGTGATTTATGTTATTATTTTAATGATTATGCAAAGTGCACGTTGTATGATTATTAGAATGATTTCTTGCTAGTGAATTATCTAGATACGTAATTATCTAGATTATTTGCCTAAGTAGCGCAATTGGATAGATTGGGGGTAAACAGTCCCGCTTTCAACACTTTGGGGATTTATAATCTTATCTGAGCGGGTCATCGTATGATTTTCGTGGGTTTGAATTGGTGTTTCTCTGGTTATTAATGCTGTTAGTAGATTTAATTCTATGGTCGTACCTAGGATTGTCTATTAATTAGAGAAGTAGTTAACGGTCGTACCTCGGCTACCGAATAAGTAAGGAGAAACGAGGTTGTTAGGTCGTACCAATAGCCATAGCCAATTTAGAGAGAGAAGTGAATTGTATCTGTGCATCTGTGATCAAATTGTGTAGTCCGTTGTCGAGATTATTCTTGAGCTAGATATTTCTCTTATTTGATTTTCGTTTGTCATTTTATTTCTTTGCCATTTTATTGTTTTCGTTGAATTATTTCAATTCCAATATTCAAAACCCCCCATTTAGTTTTAGGATTTTAGATAAAAAGATTACTATTTAATTTACCAGTCTCTGTGGTTCGACTCTGTTTGCTACTATTGCAATTTATTTGGATATTGAAAAGCAGGTTTATTTTTGTTGGTTTCGACACCCATCAAATATCCTATGTCTATTTCACTTCCAAGATAGAACCCAAGAACATCCAAGAAGCTCTTAAAGATGACTACTGGATAAAAGCTATGCAGAAATAACTTCTTTAATTCAAAAAGAATGATGCCTGGGATCTGGTGCAGAAGCCTAAATGAGTCAATATTGTTGGAACCAAATGGATTTTCAAGAACAAGACTGATGAATCTGAAAATATTATAAGAAACAAAGCAAGACTGGTTGCACAAGGATATTCTCAGATAGAAGGCATTGATTTTGATGAAACCTTTGCTCATGTCACAAGGATTGAATCAGTCAGACTTCTCCTAGCCATGGCATGCATTATGAAGTTCAAACTATATTAGATGGATGTCAAGAGTGCTTTTCTGAATGGATTCCTAAAGAAGTATGCATTTGTTGCACAGCCTAAAGGATTTGAAGATCAACATCATCCAGAGTTTGTGTTCAAATTAAAAAAGGAATTATATGGTTTGAAGCAAGCTCCTCGGGCATGGTATGAAAGACTGGCTACATACCTAGTAAGCAAAGGATACAACAGAGGAGGAGAAGACAGAATACTGCTCATCAGGAAAGAAAAATCACTAGTAATTGTGGTTCAAGTCTATGTGGATGATATAGTGTTTGGTTCAGAATCTGATAAGATGGTCAAGGACTTCATCAGAGACATGGAAACTGAGTTTGAGATGAGCCTTGTTGGAGATCTAAAATACTTTTTAGGTCTATAGATAAAGCAATCAGAAGAAGGGATATTTATCTCTCAATCTAAGTATGCCAGAAATCTGGTGAAAAAATTCGAGCTTGTGAATTCAAAACACAAACGAACTCCTTTGAACACTACAGTCAAGATTGGAAAAGATGATGCAGGGACTGAAGTTGATCAAACTCTCTACAGAAACATGATTGGTAGTCTTCTATATCTCACTGCAAGTAAGCCTGATATAGCTTATAGTGTGGGAGTATGTGCCAGGTATCAGGCATGTCCAAAGGAGAGTCACATGAAGGCTGTTAAGAATATCATGAAGTACATCAATGGAACTGTTGATTATGATTTGTGGTATACTTCTGATACTAACGCAAGTATTACTGCATACTATGATGCTGATTGGGCTGGATCTCCAGATGACAGAAAAAGCACTTCAGGTGCTTGTTTCTTTTAGGAAACAATGTTGTTTCTTGGTTCAGTAAGAAGCAAAATTGCATAGCCCTATCTACAGCAGAAGCAGAGTACATTGCAGCAGGGAGCAGCTCTACTTAGATTATCTGAATGATGCAGATGATGAAAGACTATGAAGTCAGTCATGATACCCCAATTATGTACTGTGATAATATAAGTGCTATAAACATCTCAAAGAATCTAGTACAACATTCAAGAACCAAACATATAGACATTGGGCATCACTTCATCAAAGAGCTAGTTAAAGAAGAAGTCCTGAAGATTGAACACATGAAGACAGAAGATCAACTTGCTGATTTGTTCACCAAGGGATTAGCTTCAGCTCAATTTAAGAAACTTAGAGAAGCCCTTAGCGTGTGCTTGGTTCAGTAAAACCAAGAAGAAAGGTATAAGTGTGACTTTTTCACACTCAGCTGGAAAGAACCATTCCTGCACAAAGGGACTGAACATTTCCATAAATGTTCATACAGATGTACATGTTCATAATTCAAACCCTGAGTACATCTTTGTCAATGGCTAGTTCTGATGTGCTATTATCATCTCTGATTTTTCGAGATTTCCTCCGATTTCTTAGTCTAACGGAAACCTGAGAAACGGAATACTCTCTTATATATATGCTTAACCGTTTCGAGAGAACGTTCACTTTTTAAATTCTCTGAAATCAAAACACTCTTCTCTCTCGATAAAACCTCTGCCTATTCTGAGACTATTCCATTGTTAGTCATTAATTTTCTTGTTGTTTCATCTCTTCATATACCCATACACTTTCAATGGCTCCGAAAAGAAAGCTTGTTCATCCCAAGAAAGTCGTAAAACCCAGGATGAGTTATAGAAAGGTTACATATTCCAAACCTCAAGATCAATTCTATGAAGAAGACGAGTTTGATAGGCAGGTTCGTGGAGAGTCAACCTATAAGAAACCTGTACAGAGGGCACTTCGTGATGAATCTTTAAGTAAAGATACAGAGGAATTAATTAAACATTCCATGGAGATGAAGAAGAAGAAGATACAGAAGAACAAGAAATTGCTTCTTCTACAAAGAAAACAAAGACCCAGAGTCTTTCGATTGATGATCAGTTGAAAGAAGCTGCGAAGTCCTACGATGTCAACAGAAAGAAGGCAAGAACAAAGGGAACTGCAGTCAAGAAATCCAAGAAGACTACAACTCCTTCGTCAAAGAAGGTCATCACAGCACTTGCTGACAAGCCCTTCAGAAAGAGAGGGGATCTGCTGGTGATGATCATGTTTCACCTTCAGATGTGCCTGAACATGTTGAGGCACATATTGCAGAGAAAAGCCCTGCTGTGACATCCACTCCAGCTGATGTCGTTATTCAACCTCCTGTGCAACCTTCTACTACATAAGGTGATGATGAAAATAGGGAAGATGACATTCCCTTAAGCTTGAAAATGAAAGCTATAGCTGCTGCTCTTGCTAAAGGAAAGAAGAAAGTTATTCACAGACCGTTAGTCACTGACCCAGTTGAGAAGGAAGTCATTCATAGTTCGCCCTTTGAATCTGCTGAGAAGACTTCTGTTCCACAACAGGAAAAATTGTTGGTCTCTGCTCAATATGATCCTTTTGCGATATCTCCAGTTAAGAAGAAAACACCGAGAAAGAAGACATCTACTGCTATGGTGCAGCTTGTTTCTAAGAACCCCTATGACTAAAAGTCGAGCGTCTACCACTCCACCATCTACTGCTGCAGCTATAAAGAAGAGGAAGGCCATTGCATCAACTGGTCCTTCCAAGAAGGTCAAGAAAGCTGTCCAGCCAACCCATGTACCTGAAGATGTTCACTCACATTCCAGTGAACATGAGTCTGAAGTTCACAAACAGATTGTCCGTGTTCCAGGTACATATAGTCAATCCATCTTTCGTTCTCCTAAGCATGTTGAATTATGGGAAAAAGTGAAGCAGAGATCTATGATCTCTGAAAAGAAGGTAGATAAGGATACATTGTTGGCTACTGGGGTGTTTACATTACTGGAGCAAGCTGGTTTGTTGGGAACAGTACAGAAGGTTCAGGAGTTTGTTCCCAAAGTTGTTACAGAATTCTACTGTAATTTAACAAAGGAGAGGATGGTACATGTAACGCCCCAAAATCAAATTCGATCTCATTCTTTTTATTTAGGGCCCAATTGTTATAACATGTCATTTTATTTTAAAAATAAGCATGTATTGGACTTCTAAGCCCACTTTGAGCCTATCTGTAAATATTTTTAATTTCGGTCCAATTATTTTCGAAATGAGAATGAACGATTCCATTAGACGATAATTCTTATTGAAATCCGATTTGGCACAATTACTCGGCCCATGTTAAGATTAATGTCGAGTCCATTTTATTTAATTAGAGCCCATTTATTTTGAGCCCAAATTATTTTATATTGACACCCAAAATTAAATAAATAAATAAATAAGCCCATAAATATTATTTGTGTGTGTGTGTATGTAACACCCCAACTTCCATTATTCGGCCAAGTCCAATTTTATTTGTTTTAGTTTTAAGCCCAGAAATAGAAAATTAAACCCTTTTTGTGTAGGCCCAATTAGTGGGATTTTTAGCTCATGGTCGTTTTTAATTATTTCCGATACTTTTTCTTATCGGAATGAGTCGGGTGAACACACTAAATGATAGTACTCATTGATACGAACTCATGGAACTTTATATAACCTACGTAGGAGTCCAATTGATCAAAATATAATTTATTTCCTAAACTAAACCATAATTAGGGTTTTCTTAAGTGGGGGTATAAATACCCCCACCTCTGATTTGGGGATCATTTTTCTTTTTCTTGCCTCATTTTCAAGAAGGATCGTTCCATCTCTTTTTCTTTTTTCTCTTCCTTTTCTCTCTCTCTCGTCCTCCATTTTTGTGACCACTCCCACCGGCGCCGCTCACCGGAAACTCTCCGGCAATCATATAATTCCAAGGAAATGTTACTTTTGAACCCTCTTTTCTTCTTCCTTCCATTTTCTATGATTTTTTTTATATTGAGGTTTAAGATCGATCTTTAGATCTAGAAATGGGATAAACTACAACCTTGTAAAATCTCACTCATTTATTTTGGTTTCTTTTCCTTATTTCGAATTTCTTGGTTCATATTTTGATTTTGGTAGTTGTTTTAGTTAATAATTTTAAGTATTGACTTGATAATGTATTTTTAGTGTTTATTATGTTGTTGGAACACCCATGAAATAGATGAGAAAAAGAAAATAACAAAAATTTGGAATTTTCATGTGTTATTTGCGTGAGTGGTATGTTTTGATTCTCTCTTTTCTCTTTGTAAAAAAAAATAAAATAAAAATAAAATTATGCTATGTATGAAATTAAAATCAAATTATATTTTTTTTCAGAATTGGTTCATGCCCAAGTCCCTGTTTCGAAGCCCTTCCTTGTCATTTTAGCTTATTCCTTAATATATATATATATAGTATGTGTGTGTGTGTGTGTATAAAAGATCTTGATTAAATTAATAAATTCAGAATGGTAATATAGAAATGTATCCCTCTAATGGTTTGAATAGGTTTTGTGTGCTACATGATGTGGGTCGAAAACCCTCCAACTAAAGTTTAAGTGCTATTCCAGAGACAGTTTTATGTTATTTAATTAAAATTATAAATTTCTAATTAAGTTATGTGCTTAGCCCAGTGGATTGCTGTTGGGAGCTGTAATAGTTGGCCAGGGTTTGATACCCTCTCGCCACATTTTTATTCCTTTAATCTGTTTTAACTGCTGACTTAATGACATTATTAATTAAAATGCATAACATTATTTTCGAAGCATTTATATGCTCTAGTGGTAAAGTTCTTGTTTATTCTTTTAGAAGTCCAAGGTTCCATCTTTCTTCATGCATATTTTTTTAATCCAATTTTGTACAATAATCTATGATCTTATTTAATAAAAACAGTTTGCATCTAGTTACATAATTTTACATAGCCTAGTGGCTGAGGACTTCTCATTTTTTTTGTAGGAAGACAAGGGTTCAAGCCCTGTAAGCCACAATTTAATTTTTTTTTATACATGTATTTTATTTTTACTTTTGTCCATCTTGCCCATTTTATTTATTTATTTATTTAAAAGATATATTTTATGACATAGCAAGTACTTATCTAATCTCTATATATACTAAATTCTTGTGTGTTAATGCATTTATTTTATTTGATCAATGACTCCGTATGGCTCTTAAGCTAGGATTCCCTAATGGAATTCCAATATTGTCCTAGCACACTCTCGTTTTAAGAAAGTTGAGCAATATGATCTTATTTACGTTATCAAATAGATCTATGACTTTAATACATTACTAAGACATAGTATTTGCCTGTAGATCCTAATTCAGGACATCAAGCTTAGGACGAGCGAGTTATGTTTAAAGCTTCAACTATTATAGCTATAAGGAACTCGGTCCCCAACGCTTCCTTATTATATAGTATATGATCAATCCCAATGTGTCATTAAGATACGATCCTTATAAATAAGTCTTTTTCCGAGGTGGTAGACCTAGAACGAGCATAGTATGATCAAAGCTCCAGTTATTATAGCTATAAGGTGGGTTATATCTATCTAACATGTGAATTATGTTTCAAAAATGTGTTCTATGTATCATAACATATGTTTATGTTTAAGCATGCTTCATATTACTTTTATGGCTCCATGATTTCTAATTAACACGTGGTTTTATGTTTCAAAATCGTGTTATGTTTATAAGAAAAATATGTTTATATAAATGCATGCTTCAAAGTTCAAAATATTCTTTTTATGATTGATCGGAAGCTGCTTAACTCTATGTTTCCCGGATTGAGCACTTGGTGCAGTATGTAGCACTTCGGTGCGATATGGTATGAGCACTCAGGTGCGGTATGTAGCACTTCGGTGCAGTATCATCTAAGCACTCCAGTGCAGTATGAGCACTCAAGTGCGGTATGAGCACAATGGTGCAATTATGGTACTACTGTACAAATATGTCACTTCGGTGAAATTTATATGATAGGGAACCATATTGAGTTAACCTTCCATATGTTAATGAGCATAGACTGTTTATGAGCATTTTAGTAAATATGTTTAATATGTAAACTATTTATTGAATGATCAAGTGTATTTTAGAAATTTAAAATTCCACTGAGTGTTTTTCTAGCTCTCATCCCATCTATTTTTCATAATATTTTTAGGTATTTGATGACGGCTGGCGGCTAATGTGGACCAGTGGGGACTTCTTATTTCATTAACCACTTTTATGATGTCTAATTATTAATTATGTGTAGTTTAAGGTCAATGGGGAGTGGTGTGGTCTTTACAACGTATTTTAAATACTGAATGTTCAATTTTGACTAGTCTTGGTCATACAGGTTTGAATAGTAAACGCCTGTGAGCGTGGATATTTGAATATTTTAAACAAAATGCTGCCCAAATTTTTATGACCTAAGAAAATTATTATTTTTGAATTACGAAAATTTTTATCGTCTTTTCTTTTGATTGTGTGTTTTCAGTAGCATCTGGGCCTATGGGTTCGGGTCGCTACAGTACAGTTTTCCCCTGATCTCATTAATGAGTTCTTAGGATGTTCATCTGAGGGGAAGTATAAAGAGATAGATGACTGGGGGATGGTTGCTGAGGAACTGACCCAGGACATCTACAGTAAATGGCCATCTCATCCACATACTATTCCAACCTCCAAGCTGACTCACAAGTATGGCGCCCTGTTCAGAATTTTGATTCACAATTGGCTACCAACTAAGCACAGGGCAATCGTGACTCAAGCTCAGGGGAAGTTTCTGTTTCACCTTGGAACTGGGAAACAGTTAAACTATGGTGAGTTAGTCTTCAGCAAGATCATCAGTAGTGCAGAGTCTACAGTGGTCAAAGGTCCACTTTGCTATCCATCATTGATCTACAGCATCATCAAGCAACAGAAGAAGAATGTGTCTTTAAAGAAAGATAAAATTATTCCTCGTCACAAGCCTCTTGTGATCAAAGTTGCTCCTGAAATAGGAGATCCTCATCTTCACCTCCAGTTCAAGCAGCTCATGTCATCCAAGAAAGGAGTGGATGAAACTGTTGAAGAATCCTCTCCAAAGGGTGTTGTGCTGAGATTTTTAGAGAAAAGTCTAGAGTTCCATGCTCGTTTGATTTCTAAGCATACTTCTGAGAAGATGAAGATCCAAGCAATGATTGCTGATCTTTCATTAGGAGAAGAGTGTATCTCCCCAACAGTAGATGTTCCTGAGAATGTTCATAACTTGCACAAGCTTGCAAGTACTACCGAAGTTGCTGCTGAGAAGAAGTCTACTCCAGCATAAAAGCAAGATAAAGCATAGACTGCAGAGCAAACTGGGGAAGCAGAAGCTATCTAAGAGGAGTCTGCAGAGGATGATCATGAAGTTGAGAATGCTGAAGCTGAGGATGATGAAGAGGAGGCTGAGGAGGATGCTGATGATGGAGAAGAGACAGAGTATGATGATGCTGAAGCAGGATCTAAAGATGATGATGATGCTCAAGACTCTGACAAATCCGAGTAGTTCCTTCGTATTACTTCTTTGCCTTTCTCGATGGCAAATAGGGGAAGTAATGCAATATAAGTTTTTTACTTATTTTTGTTTCTGTTTTACTTATCTTGCATCATCTTTTGCAAGATTTTTTTTTTGTTATGATTGCTTGTTTTTAGCTATTTTGTAAAAGATTAATGCATGAAACAGATTTTTCTTCCTTTTATGATTCATATCTGCTAAAAAATTGAAACTGCTATAAAAAGATAAAAATAAAAAATGAATATAGTAGAGCAGGTACAAGCTGATAAGAAAGTGAAAAACAGCTAAATCATATAATGTTCTTCCAAACATTTAAGTATGTTTCTAAGTACATGATCCTACAGTTCAAGGGATTGTGTTCTTTTAAAAATGGAGCTGATTTGCAACCAGATAAAGACAAAGGGGGAGTTTGTTAGTGCCATATGCACTTAGGTGTTCGGGATTGTCATTATCTGTTTAAGATGTTATGGCAATTTCAAAAGAACACAAAAGGTTTTGGTTATTCATGTTCGAATAACATGTTTTGGACAATTTAGTTAACATTCTGCTGCCAATCTGATTGAAGATCAAGACATGTACTTAATCATGTTTAGAGACATGATCATGTACATGGTTGTCCAGAGAGCTTACAAAGAGATGTATCATGTTGGAATCAGAGAGTTGGTGCTGCAGATTCAAGATGGACGTTTCAGAATAGAAGTTGCTTTGTTCGTGATGAAGATCAAGAAGGAAAGAAGGAGTTCTATTCAAAGAAGAAATCTAAACTAGGAAAGTCCGATTTATTTAAGGAAATTGTTTCCTTATTAAATCCTAGTCTAAATAGGACTTCTGATTACCTTGTTAGGGTTGTATCTGTTGTTTATAAATAGCCTGGGAATCAGACTAATTTAGGTGACACGATTTTTTACGAATACACAAAAGGGCTGAGAAGTAAAAGACTTCACATTCGAAACATATAGTATTCGGGTAGACTAGGTTTGATCGGTTAGATCATTGTGTTTCTAGTCTGTGTTTGGAACTCACTTTCATACACACTTAAAGGAGTCTCGGGAGAGATTTCCTGTGGGAACTAGAGGGATTCTAAGTTGTGAGGGGAGCTCACAATTCAGTTTAGTGAAAGAGGTTGAATCGGGTAGGAAATGGGTCAAGTGACGGGAGTCTTCATGTAATAACCTCTGTAACCATTCAACGGAGTAGTAAACTATTTCTCATGGACTTGATAAGTCCCCCTGACGTAAATCAGTTGATCGAACAGTGTTACCAACCTTGTGTTCTTTATTTGCTCAAGTTTTTACATTCTGACCTTACATGTTCACAACAATGTTCAAGTACATAATGATGAACATGATTGCACAGTTTATGTAACTTCAGTGATTTAATAATAATATATAATTAATTAGTGACCAATATAGTAATATACATAAGAATAATTAGTGAATAAACTTTATTAATACATAATAGTCGGTGACATAACTTTTGGAGGATGAATAATATTATTGTAATTTTGTAACAACTCTCTTCTTTTATAATTAATCAGATTGATTTTACTTTCTATTTGTTTTTGTGTTGACAGATACACACACGTTAACAACCCCGCTATTTCCTGAAACTTTGGGCTTAGAAAAGAACCATATTCTGTGAAGGAGATTGATGAAGTTAGTGTTTAATGAGCAAATTGTGTGCTTGATTATCTATGAAAGATCATTTTGCAAGGTATTTTATATTTAGATAAGTGATTGTTTGTGTTTTTTTTAAGTATTGATGTTTAAATATTTATGATGGAATGTTGATTGGCTTAGGGCATGGTGGTGTTTGAACTTGAACTGATTTCGTTTTGTGCTTGGGTGATGATGACAAGATCGCATAGCACTTTTTGTAATTGAACATTAAATATGTCATATTGGATCAAATATTTTTAGATATATTTTGTCTTTAGATATTATTGTATTTTGGATGATTTTGTATCGAAATATATTGTATTTTGGATGCTTTTCTATTGAGATATATTATGTTTTGGATGGTTAATTAACTTTTGAATTATGCTAGGTTTAATGTAATTATTTTATTAATTACTGATTTTACAGATTTATATTAAAAAATTAAAAATTCAAAATACAAAGACAACAAATATTTTAAAAACCGTTGTAAAATTACAACAGAAAAAAATAAAACCGTTGTGATTTTTTTTTCGACAACAAAAATTTACAACGGTTTTAACAAAGTCGTTGTAACTTTACAACGGTTTTAGTTAAAACCGTTGTAAATTCACAACGGTTTTAAAAGACCCATTGTCCCATTACAACGGTTTTAACTAAAACCGTTGTAAAATAACAACGGTTTATTTCATACTATTGTAACTTTACAACGGTATTAGACTAACCGTTGTTATGTTACAACGGTTATTTTTGAAAATCGTTGTCTTTTTATTCATCAAACAACACAAGGTGAACAGATTTACAACGGTTCTTCAAACCGTTGTTAATTTACAACGGTTTATAACCATTATCTATGTGCGTGTAAAATTTACAACAGTGACTAAGACAATGGTTTTCTAACTGCCTACACAACGGTTAAAAACCATTATCTTAGTGGTTTTTTGTAGTAGTGTAAAGACGGACAACAAACTAGACGTCTCATTGAGTTGCGTCGGAAGGCATGGAAGGAGAAGGCGGAGGGAACGTTGATTGGGTGTTGATGCTACTCCCCTAATGAGTCCGATGGTAGGGCGAAAGTAGTAATTATCGAAAAGCCCCGTTGAGGGCAAGTGTGGGCATGCGTCGAAGAAAGAAGATCTTTCGTCCCATGACACATCGTGATAGCTAACAAATCAAATCCAAATAATTTTTTTTATTCGAATCGAGATATAATTAAATAGCTTATGAAAAATTCGATAGATTGCTAGCCTTTGTTGTTTTATTTTAACAACCTACCACATACATATAGTTAGAATGTAAAATTGTACCAGGCCAGCTGTGGGCACTTGAGATTTCCTCTTACACTATATGTGTGATACTTCGTGTTACACTTTCAAATTATTAGTTTTTTCATTTTTTTTTTTTCTTCAATTATATTTTTTATGATTTAGTTTAATTTTAAGATTATTTTCTAGGGTTCACCCCACCCAATTAGGGTTTATAATTATTTTTTAATATTTAATTTTCAAATTTTAATTAATTATTATTATGGTTGATTAATTCAAAATTAAATTTTATAACTTTTTTAATTCATTTTTTGTTGATAAATGTTGATTATGATTATTAATGTTAGAATTAATTTTTATTTTATAATACGGAGTAAAACACGAAGAAGTATAACAAGAAATTTGAACTGAGTTGTGTGGGCTTTAGGTTATGATTCATCCTTTTTTTTCCGTTAATTTTAAAATTGCAGAGTTTAGTTATTTGCTGGAATTCTTTATACTTCAAAAAAAAATCGAATACAAACTGAACATCAATGTACAAATATCAGTCAAATGTACATTTTACTGCCTCAAATAATGTTATCGATTTTGGAATAATGTTGAAATAGATTTTTTCGTTCGTGACAAAAACTTCACATCATCAATCACCATTGAACAATTATAGTGAAAACCGACCCACAAAATTGAACTTCAAAACGAACGCAAGTCATGTTACCATCAAACGAAAAGAAGTGATTTCACTTCATCACGAGCCCACTTAGTTCATTGCGTCTATATGGATATTTAAGTGAACTAACTTTCTTGGATATTTTATTTTATTTTTTATTTTTTTGAAACCTATCTTGTATATATAAACTTGCAAAGAGAGATTTTTAATTATTATTTTTCAAAATAAATACTCTTTCTTTTAAAGGAGAAAAATTATATATGAGAGGTACATAGTCAAATCAAGATCACCATATGAGATCCTCTACTCTAAAATCGTGTGTCTCATCCGTATCTCAAATATTAAAATTATGGTAAAAACTTGCATGCACTAGATGTATATAAGCTTATATGAGACGGTCAACGCGTTTGACCGAGTCAAATACGGGTTGACCCGGTCAACCCGCAAAAAAGAAAAATGGTAAAATAGGTGATACTTTTTAAGGATACAGATGATACTTTTTGAATTTTGAGTGATACTTTTTAATGTTACGGTTGATACTGATTTTGAGGGTTGTTATTTATTTATTTATTTTGGCCGATACTTTTAAGGGTACATGTAATACTTTTGGGCTTTTAAGTGATACTTTTTAGTCTTAGAGTTGATATTAATTTTGAAGCATTTCTTTTTTTTTTTAGAAGTTGACCGGGTCAACGCGCATTTTCTGCCGTTGACCGATCAACGCGTTGACCCGGTCAATGCGCCTGATGGTGCACCTAGTGCACACAAGTGCTTCTCCAAAATTATTAGTTTTTTTTTCAATTTTAATTTCTACCCAATTAGGACATATAATTATTTTTAGTATAACTTTTACATTATTATTTATGGTTTTTTTCTACCCAATTAGGACATATAATTATTTTTAGTATTGGATTTTCATTTTTAGTTAATATAATTGATTATTATGGTTGATTATTCCAAAACTATAGTATATATTTTTTTAAAAATTTTAACTCTTATCAATTAATATTAATTATGATTATTTATAATATATCAATAATTTTATTTTTATGATAACATTATTAAACTAAGTAATTTTCTCATGTTTGAACACAAGTGGAACACGCAATTCAAATTAGAGGATCTCATCTACTAGAACAATTTATTAGCACAAAAGATTATAACTTCCTATGAATAGTCATTTTCATTCGGCCTCAAATTAAACATTCATAATATCATGCCATCTTGTTTTATCTCATCAATTAATTATCTCATATGGTCTCAAATTAATTGACTAATATACATGGTGGCCACACATTCCTATTTGAGAAACGCAAACAAAAATTCATACACCAGAATTACTTAAAAAACCCCTAGAATTAATAGAAAATTAAATAAACATAAGAAAAACCACCGAATCAAAATATCGATAAAACATTCTCTAACAAGATATGAATAAATACAATAAAATCAGAAATATTCAGTCTTTATATAATTCCAAAGCTTCAATATTTCTTTATATATTATCCTCAAATTTTGTAGCCTCATATCTCAAAGACTGGGAATATACATTGTAGAGACTGTTGGTCCCGGGGGGATGAATAAACTGATGAAAACTTTTACTTTAAATGCGGAATAATAAGGGCCTTTGACTCGCTTAGTAACCTATCTATGCACAGTTCGGTTGGGCACTTTGGAAAGCTTGTGTGCAGATTGTGTGAGCTTGTGTACAGTTCAAAGATATGCAAGTAATTAAAACAGTACAGCACACAGATGATTTATAGAGGTTCGAAGTCTCAAACTTCTACGTTCTCTCTTCCTTCAGCAGAAGGGCAACTTCACTATGTAACTTGAGTTTCTTTACAAATTACACAATGAAGGGCAGTTGGCTAAACCTGGTAACTGCTCGCTACCTCAGCGGGTTGACGGCTCACACTTGCAGTCCCTAACTGCTCGCTAGGGAGGTAGGTATTATTGACGTCTTTACAAGATTTTAGATCTCTTTCGATCTTCAAGAGGTTAGTCTTGAACAGGGGATATCAACTGATGTGCTCCTTCAATTGAGCTGGGTAGTTGATCGGTGTATTGCTTGAATTGAGAAGGTTGCTCTGGCTGGATTATCAACAACTAGCTGAATGCTTTGACTCTGTGAATTCTTCTTCTCAGTTGGACTCTCGTAGTTTTAACAATTGCTAAACCTGAGCTATGTGGGAGAGAGAAAGAAAGCTCTGCTTGAATGAAGGTTGTGAAAAGTCTTGAAAGTCTCTTAGCGTCGAATGTCACTTGAAAACTTTACTTTACTCGTCTTTTATAGAGGAGTGAATTGTGACTGTTGAGTTCCATTGATCGGTAGTTATGTTGGTTCATCAATGGCAGATGATCTTTGATGGAGCTTTTGGTTGAAGTAGCCGTTGTTTTGCCAAACGATCTCTGTTGGATATTTGATTCCAGTAGCCGTTGCTTTGCCAAACGATCTCTATTGGATATTTAATTCCAGGATCTCCGTTAGAGCATTTATTCCAAGATCTTTATTTTGAGCTATTAACTCCAGGACTCTCGGGCTGGCAGTTCTAAGCTCCAGTTTAGCAAGTTTGAGTTCCAGTTGGCAGTTCTGAGCTTGTTTGCTCAGTTTGGCTATTACTCCAGTTGGCAGTTCTGAGCTTATTTGCTCAGTTTGGCTATTACTCCAGTTGGCAGTTCTGAGCTTATTTGCTCAGTTTGGCTATTACTCTAGTTGGCAGTTCTAAGTTTCTTCCTCCAGTTCGACTGATTTCAAAGGATTTTGTTAGTTCGACTGTTCTTTCTCAGGCTTTCTTGTCAGCTTGACTAATCACAAGTTGTTGGCTAGCTTGTCAGTTTGACTGCTCTTTTCTTGAGCTTTCTTGTCAGCTTGACTAATCTCAATCTATTGACTTCAGTTCTAGCCTTTGATTGATTTGTCTGTTATCTTCAGTTCGGTTGAATTTAAGTTTGGCCATCAGTTGGATACTTCCAGTCTTTAGCCTAAACTGATCTCTTATAAGTTTCTTCAGTCTTGTCGATTTTCTTCTCAGCTCGGCTGACTTAGTTGTCAGTTTGTTTCGATTAATTCATCTCTTCGAACCTTCAGTTGAATTGAATTCTGACTGGTTTGCGTTTCCTTCCAGCTGGTTAACCATGCTCCAGTTGGGTTGACTCTATCTTCAGTTGAGTTCTTCCTTGAGGCTCTGGATTGGTCAGCTCAGATCTACAGCTTGGTCAGTTTTTCAGGAATAGTTTTGACATCTCATCAAAACCTTATCTAGGGGTTCTTTGATAGTTTTTCCTAACAGAGACCATATTTCGTAGACGCAAAGTAGTGTGGCGTAATCCTCGACATCCAAAAAAAAATGTAGTGTGGTGTAGAACAACCTAATATTTGGCGGAGTCGAACATTGCAAGGTCTAACAATACAAGGTCGGGAGTTCGTAAGATTCGATCCCACTAAAAAGTAAGGCGATTCGAGGAGTTAAACTGGTGAGCCACCAGGACACGACCAAGTCAAAACCCTAGAGGTAAATTGGGTCAAGCAAAGGGAGATTCCGAGAAAATCGGGATAGTTCCATTGGAAACATCTCCCAGAGGAGATGTGAAGGCATCTAAAGAGCACACATAATCAAAAATATAACCTGATAGTTCGAAGTCTTGGATTCGTTTGACCTTATTCTCGATTTCTAAAATATCTCTGGATCTTGCATCCTTTCATTCTTTATTGTTATTTCTGTAAGTTTATACGTAGCTTATTTATTCAATTCTGATTTGAGCATGGGAATCCGTTCGATCGTTGATCCCCTAAATGTTCCTTAGCTTCACGATTGTTATTTTTGTTTTGTAGATCATTGAAGCCCGGATCCGAATGACATTAATTGTAGATTTTTGCATCTATATATATATAATATTGGGAGTCTTATCATGTGAACATTGACCTTGTATGTAAATTATGGATGAATCTATCCATTAATTTGTTAAGACAATGGTCATTATTAGTTTGGAGGAAATTAAAAAAAAAACTATTATTTTCATTGAAGATGCACTTAAGAGAAAATATATCAAATCACAATTTTTGTTTTCTAAGAGCGTCTTAAATATGAAAAAAAATATTAAGAAATAATAAATTTAAGTATTTTGAAATGTAAAAATAGTATAACGATATATTATGCCACTCTTCTCTTCAAATTAAATTGCAAGCATTTTAGATGTGAAAAAAAAAATTATGAAATAACAACTTAAACATTCTGAAACGTAACAATAATATACATTAATCATAACCATCCATGTAACAAATATAATGTTCAACATTGATCATCTGTTGTTGGGTTTATATTTTTTTGTGTGAAGTATAGCATACGAGACCTGTTGAAACTTCTCACATTCGCAGAGGTAAAAGTTATTCTCAATCTCACTCTGTTTACAGCAAAAAGAAAAAAAAACTATATTTTTATTTTCTGCTGCGAATAACAATGCGTACGTGACTATAAGCTTCTGTATATGTTGTTATATGTTCCATGATTCTTAGTTAAGTGTTTTTTTTCTCTTTCTAAATGGTAACTCTTTAGATGTAGTTTTATTCTGTGATTGAATCATGTGTTTGGATTTTGACTTTTGAGGGGGAAAGGCATTTTTAGAATTCATATGGATGAGTATGGCTTCTTGAGTTGAATCTGCGGCAAAATGTATGATTAGATTTATTAGGTTTTTGTTTTGTGAAAAGGTTTGTTTTGTTTTCGTATTTCGCTTAATATTGCATTTTCAATTTCATGGATTGCTAAAGTAGGTATTTTTTGAGTTATTTTTTAATTAATTCTTTTAGATCACTTGCTTTTGGTTACTTTTTATTTTTGTTGACTAAAAGCTATTTCTTTTCAGTTTACTTATGCTTAGTTTTTTTTCTTTTTTTTTTAGTTTGATTTTGTGTACAATTCATTTCTTTGTAGTTGACAAAATTTGGACAGTAAAAATTGGGAGTGTTCAACATGATCACCGAGTTACTATTCGAAAAACTGATCTCATCTGTTAATATCAGATATATAGATTCATATGGCGATGAAGGAAAAAACTATGAGCTTGTGGGATACAATTATCATTTTATATTGGGATGTTCTTTTAAATCAAGATGTAGTGTTTCATATTTTCTCATTATGTGGTTATGTGGTGAACTGGTAGATGTCTGGCTGCACAACTCGTCTGTTTACACCTGAGTCTGCTACTCTACTCTCCAGTCTCTCCCAATCCTTTTTTATTATAAAAAGGCATTTTATTCTTAATAAGTTGTTTATTAAATAGGACTTTAACAAATTCTAATTAAATTGGAGTTTTGTTGCTTATGTACAGGGATGAGCAGATTGTTAGCTTTAAGAAGATTGATAAACCAAATTTGAGTAATAATTCAAAATTATTTCATCAATATTTGATTTTGCAAGCAAAAGTCTCATTTATGTTTTTTTTTTTGTATCTTTTCTTTTGCAGCCAAAAAACTTGTTATTGGATGGTGTTGGAAACCTCAAACAGATCGATTTTGGTTAGTGATATGTTCCAGAGCAAGTCACAGGGTAAATAATATCCTCCTCTTGCTTTCCCTTAAATTGATGCAACAATCCATACAGTTTACTAAAAAAATTGGCAGGTATTAGAATCACAATTGGCATTGATGGGACATCATATTCGATATGAATAGTTATATAAAATTCTTTATTGTGCATCGTGTGTTACAAGGACCTATTTTATGTACATCGAATTATCTCATGATATTGTTGTTTTGTGATTTTACTGATATGGTGTATGCAATTGTGTATAGTGCTTTAGGTTAATATATCTCGTAATTGTTTTATGATTTTAAGACCTTGTAATTAATTACTTATCTTTTGACACGTTGCAGGTTATTGTGAACTTATCATCTCTCCTTTATTTCGTCAATATATCATTGGAGCTGGCTAATGGAACTAGTAAGATCTTTGTAATAGAACTTTGGATTTGTTTAGTAGTTTTTTTCACAAACAATAGATAAGTTTCTTTGCAATGAATTTTATATTTTGGATAAGATATTGTATTATAGATGAGATTTTGTATTATGAATGAGATTTTTGTATTTTGGATGATTATGATTTCTATAAAATATTTTTTAGTTTGGGATTATACATGTTAGATAACAATTTATTAAGAGATTTAAAAATAAAATAATAAAATAATAAAATTAAATTAATAATAAAAATATGCCACGGTTTTATCAAAACCGTGGTAATTTTACCACAATTTTTTTATAAAATCATGGTAATTTTACCACGGTTTTAATAAATACGTGGTAAACTTACCACGGTTATACTTAAATCGTGGTAAAATTACCACGGTTTTTTGTAACCGTCGTAAATTTACCACGGTTTTTTATATTTTTACAACAGTTTTTTGAAAATTGTGGTAAAATTACCACGGTGAATAACCGTGGTGTATGCGACCGTCGTAAATTAACCACGGTTTTAAAAAAACCGTGATAATTTTACCACGGTGATTACCCGTGGTGTATGAGCGTGTGCATAGACAACTGCCGCCTACACCACAGTTGATTTTTATCATACACCACGAATGATTTTTATCATACACCACGGTTATTAACCGTGGTGTATGAGCGTTTTTCTTGTAGTGTGTAAATTCTCCAAAATGGTCCTCACACTATTCTTACACATTCCTTACACATTTGTACTTATTCTTACACATTTGTACTTGATGTCATAAAATTTAACTCATTCTCCTCCAATTCATGTGAATTAAAAATAGAAAGTTTGTCAGAAAATTTGGATTGTCATTGGACATCAATAATACAAATGATACACAAACAACACAAAATTGCAATAACTTTATTCATGGATAATATTTATTTGAAATTCTTTATGTTGTTGAAACCTAGACTTAATTACCTTCTCAACCATGTATGGAGTATCATTAAGTTATTTCACAATCAAATTAATTTTATTTTTCTAATATGGACTATGTTTAAGCTCTTATAGCGTCAAGAATGCATTGATAATTCGAAAGTCGCTTGTGTTTGATGGAATCACACTCGGATACCGTCTGAATTTTTACTACGGGCAGTATTAGAGCCAGATCCACATTGCCGAAAAGAATTTGGGCATTAATAAAATAATTTTACGAAAGGTATTTGGGCGATCCTTATATCTTTAAATGATTAGTTATTTTTCATGTTTATTGTTTGTTAGAAAAGACTTACAATGTAGGGGCCCAATATGATTGCATTGAAATATGCAAAAGTAAGAATATTTAAGATAAATTGGGTATTTCTTGAATGTGAGTAAGAAAATGGGTAATATAGATTTTTAGTTAACAAAAGTGGGTATTTTAATTTTTCTCCCTTTGATGAAAAAGTATGATCTAAGAATCTAGATTCTCCTGAATGAAATGGTATAATCTTTTTTGCAGTATGACCCACAACCTTTTGATTATTATACAAAGGCCCCTCATTTACATTTCACACACCATCATCCAACTACAATAGCATAAGTACATACATTCTAGCATTATAGTTTTCTTACTCTAGTCCGATTTCATTCTGAGTATCAATAGTTTGTTGAAATCTCCTTGTGGTACAACTCGAGTTCGTAATAGTTGGTGTATCTTGAAGACACTAGTTATAGACCGTGTGTACAATTATAAGCCAATCTCATCTTACGAAGTAATAGTTCAACTCTCGCCTCGACACCCGATTAATCATAGTTGATTTATTGACATTTTCAATTACGTCACTACAAAAAAATCACGTTTTAGTGATGAAAAATTATGTTGCTAAACAGTAAAAATCCGTCGCTAAACCATTTTAGCAACGAATTGAGTCCGTCGTTAAAAATTCCATCGTTAGCTATTTTAACGACAGAATTATCGACAGAAAATATTAGCAACAAAAATTTCTGTCGCTAAATTATAACCAAATTCAGCCGTCAAAAAATAAAAAAAATAAAAAAAATTAACAATAGAAAAATATTAGTGACATAATTATTCTGTTGTGAAAAATAAAAAAAATTAGTCGTGTGTCGTCCCATCGGGGTGTGAACCCCACACACCACAAATTATTCCAGCATTTGTCGAAGCCCTCACCTCCCATAAACACATGGCTTTATCCCTTGATACAGTTAAACCAAGTGATGTGTACACACACACACACACACAAACTGGTATGCTTCATTTATTTCGATATTATATATATACATATATATATATATATTATATATAATTAATAATATTTATAAAAATAAAATTAAAGTTATAAAAATTATCAAAACAAAAAAATATAAAAAAAGTCATTAACTAGTAAGTTAAAAATTAAAAAATTATAAAATATTAAAAAATAATATAAAATTTTAAAAATATTAAAAAAATAAAGTAAATCCAAAAAAATAAAATAAATAAGAGAATTAAAAAAATTAATTTAAAATTCATAATTAATTATCAATTAAAAATAAAAATAAAAATATTAAAAAATAATATAAAATATTAAGAAATTAAAAAAATCTAAAAAATTAAAATAAATAAAAAATTGATTTCAAATTCATTATTAAGTAGTAATTGAAATTTAAAAAATAAAAAATAAAAAATAAATTCATAATTAAATTTTCCATCGCTAATTTAAAAGAAATTCAAAAATTAAAATAATTAAAATGCGTTGTTAATCCATCATTAAAATTCTTAAACTTAATCCATTGTTAATTTATTGGTAATCTAGCGATGTAATTAAAGTCATCACGCATTTTTCTAATAGTACATTGTACTAAAAAGATTTTCTACTCTTTAACTCAAGACTACAAATACTACCTTACATGACAAAAAAAAATCCCTTAATATGATCGACCAGTCATGCTACTTCAATGATGCATGGTGTATGTTTGCTTAAATATGAACTTTTTTTAGGATAGCTTAAATAGAATGTTATGTTGTGTTTGATACCAATCGAAGAGACTCATTCAAGATGGATCAGTGGTGTCATGCTGCACACTGTGTTTTTTTATCAAGTGCTCTACATTGCACTTGTTACAATAATTAATTGTCATTCATCTATATGGCATTGTATAATCACTTGAGTATTTGATTTTTCCAAAATACATGTCTATTGTTCTGGACAACGATAATAAAAGATGTACATGAACGTGATCTGAACTTCCTGAAGACAGCTCAAGCAAGGAGTTTTAATTGAGCTAGAGATAAAGACTGATGTGCATCGTGTCACAACAGAGATTGTTCAACATGCTGAGTACTGCCAGCTAGCTTGAGTGATAGCCAGAAGTTAGCCTATAACCATACAAGACATTCTGATGTGCTACCTAAAGTGAAGATCAAGATCAACAATGTTCATTACAACGTTCGTGAACGTTTGCATGATCATCCTTTGTCTAGATTGTTCTTCTAAGATCGATGAAGCTGTTTGAGGTTTCCAACCAAGAAGAGATTCAAAGATCATTCTAAAAGATGCTTATCCAGCTTGAAGAGCACGAGATTAAAGACAAAGACAGAGTTCTAAAGATGGAAGAAATCATAACTTGGATTGTCCTAGGTCTCAGATCCAATAAGGAAAGTTTCCTTATTCATTTCAGATTATGATTAGGACAATTGTTCCTTGTTAAGGCTGTATTACTTATCTATAAATAAGTCTGGGATATAGACCTGTCACAAGACACACCGAATAGAAAAATTGCACTGATTATTTCAAGAGCTCTAACTGTTTTGAGCCACTTAGTTTCGGATGTGAAGTTTAGACTAGATTTTAGTGTTCTAATCATTGTGTATTGAAACACTTTTCATACACTGTCAAAAGGAGTCTCGGGATAGATTTCATGTGGGAACTAGATAGGTTAGATATCTAGGTTGTGAGGTGATCTCGCAATTCAATTCAACAAAAGAGGGTGTACGAGTATAAAGCATTTCGAGTGACGTGAGGTCAGCTGCGTGTTATTGCCTAAGTAAACGTGACACCGGAATAGTGAATTATTTTCCACGAACTTGACAAGTCCTCCTAACGTGGATCAGTTGATCGAACATGGTTACCAATCTATTGTGTGCTTTACATTCTACAAATTACATTAAGTTCACTATAACGTTCTTGAACATTATTCTGAACTTTATCATACAATATTCGTGATCTTTTCAGTGATCATTTACAGTCAGATACAGACTACGTGAGGTGTGCACTTTCATAGGAACTTATGCAAATATTATGAGATTGATATTATTTGATATGGTAATTCTAGCCAGCCAGATTCTATCTAGCCATAATTGGATTTTTTTAGTAATTAGCAAAACTATATTTATTAATAAGTTAATTAGGTTAATTAGTGAATGTTTTGTTTTTACTATATTGTCCTTCCCACCTATGTTAATGAGAAATTTTCCAAATTAATTTCAAAATTCAAACATAATCTCTATCATAAATAATTAGTGATTGTATTTTATTGCCAAAAGTTAATACACTTAATTTCAGAAGATATTTTAATGTATACTAATACATAATCTCCAGATTTTATAAAGATTGTGCAATCAAATAAATAAATAGATAATCATGCTCATACACTAATTATATCTCTAATTTAATTAGAAATTAAATTACCAGAAATTAAAATGTTACAAATTAAAATCACAAAGAATGTTATATAATTTATTATCAATAGTGCATCAATATTATGAATTGTAATTATAATCTTGAGTTTATGATCCACATTGCAACTACGATTACAAATTCTAATTTTATAATAGTATAACTTTATAATTTATGATCAATAGTGCCGCAATATTATAAATTTTAATTATAATCTCGAGTTTATGATCCATAGTGCAACTACGATTATAAATTCTAACTTTATAATAGTAGAATTTTAATTTACGAATGATAATACATCAATATTACCAATTATAATTATAATATCAAGTTTATGATCCACAGTACAACTATGATTACAAATTCTAACTTTATAATAGTAGAATTTTATAATTCATGATCAATAGTGCCTCAATATTACAAATTCTAATTATAATCTAAAGTTTATGATCAACAGTGCAACTACGATTACAAATTCTAACTTTATAATAGTAGAATTTTAATTTATGATCGATAGTACATCAATATTACAAATTCTAATTATAATATCGAGTTTATGATCCACAGTGCAACTATGATTACAAATTCTAACTTTATAATAGTAGAATTTTATAACTTATGATCAACAGTGCATCAATATTACAAATTCTAATTATAATATCGAGTTTATGATTCACAGTGCAACTAACTTTATAATAGTAGAATTTTATTACTTAGGATCAATAGTGCATCAATATTACAAATTCTAATTATAATATTGAGTTTATGATCTACAGTACAACTGCGATTACAAATTGTAACTTTATAATAGTAGAATTTTATAATTTCTGATCAATAGTGCATCATTAATACTACAAATTCTAATATAAACTCTCTCATCAATAATTAGTAATTGTATTTACGATAAAGTGAATATTCAATCCATCAATAAAATTTAGACACAAATATATTGTTTTGAATTTACAATAAATCTTCATCACATTCCTTCTAAAAAAAACTATTTATTTCTGTCGATACCATTATTCCTCTGAAAATCTTACATCCATATATATTGTTTTTGAATTTAATTAGAACCCTATCACCATGGATATCAAAGGTAGGCAGATTAAGGAGAAAAGATTTTATGTTGTTTTTCACGGTGCATGAACTGAAATATTCTCGAGTTTGAAAAAATAGGCACCATATGTGCTCGGTTGCAGGGGAAACTTGTATAAATTTTTTCAGACGTAAGAGGAAGCAATTGAGGCTTATGATATGAAGAGGATTAGCATTAATACTTGTGGCCAAATATTTAAGGGCGTAATGTAAACTTATTTATATATTAAATCGATGCTTTAATTTATTAATGAATTAATGTATTTAAAGTTCCGAAAAGTTTTAGTAAGGGTTTTCTCTGTTAAGTCCATGTGAAAAACCTTAATTAGCAAGTTATAATTAATGTATAATCTACATGGACTTGAATTCTAATTTGATTTTCTTCTGACAAACCTTGTTGTGTATCTTATTAAATGAATTTCATTAGTAATAATAACTAATAATGTAAGTAAAATAATTCATATATAATGTATCATCGCACATGATTTATGTACGTGATCTCACGGCGGATCAGGCTAATTAAATTGGGAGTATGTATTATGTATATATAGAATTTAGATAGATCCTATTCAAATGGCTGCATAGAAAATGGAGAATTTTTCAGCTTTTGATAGGAACAGCATATAATCCCATCAAGAGTTTTCTGTCAGCAGATCCTATTTTAGAAAATAAATGATTATTACTTTACAATCATTAAATATTTCTATGTAAAGGAAAATGATATTTCATCCAGTGAAAGATACTGTTCCGTTAACAATTTCTTGTTTTCACATTAATTCGTCAATTAAATGGGCGGAATAATTCATTAATCTTCTGGTAAATTGTATAAAATAACCATTAAGGTTCGATCTATTGAATATAAAAATCTTAAATAAATAATTTTTATATCACAAGTATCTCCTATAACATGAGGTTTTGTATCTTACAAATTGTGAGAGAGATTTTAAGATGAATATAAATTAACTAATTAATCAGGGGATATTTGCATTTCGTGTATACTGTTGTAAATTAAATTTAGGAAAATAATACTCAATCCTAATGATCATATATATGTCAATACCTATTATCCTTTAGTAAAGATATTAATGATGTGCTCGCCCAAGACTAATCATCATTTCCATTTACTTTAATGTATGTTATCACATGATGATCTGTAATAACTTTTGCAAAACCGAAGACATTATATATATATATATGCTAGCTACTAGATTCTATTCTAGAATGAAAATAACACATTAGTGTCATCGACATTATTCCTGCTTTTTTTCTCAAAAATTAAAAAAAAAAAAAAAACATTAGTCCGACTCTTTGAAATCCGATGATGTTGGAAAACTCGTTTTCAGAAATATCAAAATCACGGTAGTTACTTCAATTAGATGTGAGCTCTTGACTAACATTTACGTTGAGAAATTATACTCTCTCTCCGTCCCAATAAGATAGGCTTCTTTTCCTTTTTGAGATATCACAATATATAGACATATTTTATATATATTTAACTATTTTATTAATATATAATTTTATTTAATATATTTATTAAACATTAATTCACTATTAAAGAAATAAATAGGGACACATTAGAAAATTTTTCGATTAATTATCTTTCTCAATATTCTTCTTAATTCCCGTAAAATTTTTTAATCAGCCTAAAATGGGATAGGAAAGTATGAAACTTTTTTTTAAAGGATTTTTTTTTTATTAATTAGCTACCATCCTTAATCAGAGAGGATAATCCTTGTTCCAAATACAAAAATCGCCACTTCAATCACCAAAACGTGCCAACGCATGTACAACGACATTTGCATCTCTATACATATGTCGAAAATCAATAACAAAACTTGATTTTACCATTTCATCAAGAATTGGAAGATCCATCTCCATATACCGTTCACTCTCTTCACCATTTGCAAATATTCAATTAACCAACAACGAATCATAATACACAACAAAAGGAATGAGACCCTCTTGCAAGCACGACCCTACCCCATAAAGCACTGTATTAATTTTAGCATCCCCAAGATAGGACGTTGGATTGTCTTTGCCAAAGTTACATGCATCCTCCCTTCACAATCCTGAACTACCGCCCCCACATGATATTTGGTCGAATAAGTTATGAAGAGTTGCTAAAGAGTTCATTCGACCGAATGGTTACTGTTTACTGTGTATATATAGGAAATCATTCATTTGTGAACATTCGTCCAATGTGTAATTTGCGGATAAATCTTATCCATTATATTTGTTACATGGATGGTTATGATTAATGTATATTATTGTTACGTTTCAGAATGTTTAAGTTGTTATTTCATAATTTTTTTTTTCACATCTAAAATGCTTGCAATTTAATTTGAAGAGAAGAGTGGCATAATATATTGTTATACTATTTTTACATTTCAGAATACTTAAATTTATTATTTCTTAATATTTTTTTTCATATTTAAGATGCTCTTAGAAAACAAAAATTGTGATTTGATATATTTTCTCTTAAGTGCATCTTCAATGAAAATAATAGCTTTTTTTTAATTTCCTCCAAACTAATAATGACCATTGTCTTAACAAATTAATGGATAGATTCATCCATAATTTACATACAAGGTCAATGTTCACATGCTAAGACTCCCAATATTATATATATAGATGCAAAAATCTACAATTAATGTCATTCGGATCCGGGCTTCAATGATCTACAAAACAAAAATAACAATCGTGAAGCTAAGGAACCTTTAGGGGATCAACGATCGAACGGATTCCCATGCTCAAATCAGAATTGAATAAATAAGCTACGTATAAACTTACAGAAATAACAATAAAGAATGAAAGGATGCAAGATCCAGAGATATTTTAGAGATCGAGAATGAGGTCAAATGAATCCAAGACTTCGAACTATCAGATTATATTTTTGATTATGTGTGCTCTTTAGATGCCTTCACATCTCCTCTGGGAGATGTTTTCAATGGAACTATCCCGATTTTCTCGGGATCTCCCTTTGCTTGACCCAATTTACCTCTAGGGTTTTGACTTTGTCGTGTCCTGGTGGCTCACCAGTTTACCTCCTCGAATCGCCTTACTTTTTAGTGGGATCGAATCTTACAAACTCCCGACCTTGTATTGTTAGACCTTGCAATGTTCGACTCTGCTAAATATTAGGTTGTTCTACACCACACTACATTTTTTTTTGGATGTCGAGGATTACGCCACACTACTTTGCGTCTACGAAATATGGTCTCTGTTAGGAAAAACTATCAAAGAACCCCTAGATAAGGTTTTGATGAGATGTCAAAACTATTCCTGAAAAACTGACCAAGCTGTAGATCTGAGCTGACCAATCCAGAGCCTCAAGGAGGAACTCAACTGAAGATAGAGTCAACCTAACTGGAGCATGGTTAACCAGCTGGAAGGATACGCAAACCAGTCAGAATTCAATTCAACTGAAGGTTCGAAGAGATGAATTAATCGAAACAAACTGACAACTAAGTCAGCCGAGCTGAGAAGAAAATCGACAAGACTGAAGAAACTTATAAGAGATCAGTTTAGGCTAAAGACTGGAAGTATCCAACTGATGGCCAAACTTAAATTCAACCGAACTGAAGATAACAGACAAATTAATCAAAGGCTAGAACTGAAGTCAATAGCTTGAGATTAGTCAAGCTGACAAGAAAGCTCAAGAAAAGAGCAGTCAAACTGACAAGCTAGCCAACAACTTGTGATTAGTCAAGCTGACAAGAAAGCCTGAGAAAGAACAGTCGAACTAACAAAATCATTTGAAATCAGTCGAACTGGAGGAAGAAACTCAGAACTGCCAACTAGAGTAATAGCCAAACTGAGCAAATAAGCTCAGAACTGCCAACTGAAGTAATAGCCAAACTGAGCAAATAAGCTCAGAACTGCCAACTGGAGTAATAGCCAAAATGAGCAAACAAGCTCAGAACTGCCAACTGGAACTCAAACTTGCTAAACTGGAGCTCAGAACTGCCAGCCCGAGAGTCCTGGAGTTAATAGCTCAAAATAAAGATCTTGGAATAAATGCTCTAACGGAGATCCTGGAATTAAATATCCAATAGAGATCGTTTGGCAAAGCAACGGCTACTGGAATCAAATATCCAACAGAGATCGTTTGGCAAAACAACGGCTACTTCAACCAAAAGCTCCATCAAAGATCATCTGCCATTGATGAACCAACATAACTACCGATCAATGGAACTCAACGGTCACAATTCACTCCTCTATAAAAGACGAGTAAAGTAAAGTTTTCAAGTGACTTTCGACACTAAGAGACTTTCAAGACTTTTCACAACCTTCATTCAAGCAGAGCTTTCTTTCTCTCTCCCACATAGCTCAGGTTCAGCAATTGTTAAAACTACGAGAGTCCAACTGAGAACAAGAATTCACAGAGTCAAAGCATTCAGCTAGTTGTTGATAATCCAGCCAGAGCAACCTTCTCAATTCAAGCAATACACCGATCAACTACCCAGCTCAATTGAAGGAGCACATCAGTTGATATCCCCTGTTCAAGACTAACCTCTTGAAGATCGAAAGAGATCTAAAATCTTGTAAAGACGTCAATAGCACCTACCTCCCTAGCGAGCAGTTAGGGACTGCAAGTGTGAGCCGTCAACCCGCTGAGGTAGCGAGCAGTTACCAGGTTTAGCCAACTGTCCTTCATTGTGTAATTTGTAAAGAAACTCAAGTTATATAGTGAAGTTGCCCTTCTGCTGAAGGAAGAGAGAACGTAGAAGTTTGAGACTTCGAACCTCTATAAATCATCTGTGTGCTGTACTGTTTTAATTACTTGCATATCTTTGAACTGTACACAAGCTCACACAATCTGCACACAAGCTTTCCAAAGTGCCCAACCGAACTGTGCATAGATAGGTTACTAAGCGAGTCAAAGGCCCTTATCATTCCGCATTTAAAGTAAAAGTTTTCATCAGTTTATTCATCCCCCCGGGACCAACAGTCTCTACAATGTATATTCCCAGTCTTTGAGATATGAGGCTACAAAATTTGAGGATAATATATAAAGAAATATTGAAGCTTTGGAATTATATAAAGACTGAATATTTCTGATTTTATTGTATTTATTCATATCTTATTAGACAATGTTTTATCGATATTTTGATTCGGTGGTTTTTCTTATGTTTAGTTAATTTTCTATTAATTCTAGGGTTTTTTAAGTAATTCTGGTGTATGAATTTTTGTTTGCGTTTCTCAAATAGGAATGTGTGGCCACCATGTATATTAGTCAATTAATTTGAGACCATATGAGATAATTAATTGATGAGATAAAACAAGATGGCATGATATTATGAATGTTTAATTTGAGGCCGAATGAAAATGACTATTCGTAGGAAGTTATAATCTTTTGTGCAAATAAATTGTTCTGAGGAAGGTGAATGGAGCCGGAGCTGGATGAACTATCCGCTCAATATGTCTCCATCAGTCCCAAAAATTATGGATTCCATGATTAAGATGTTTCAAGCCTCGGTGCCTCATGATGCACCCCTTCCCAAACATGAGCCCTCCAACTCATCCACAACTCCTCTTCAAGAGGATGACATCATCACCATACCAAACGAGCCACTTCTTGAACTTGCATCAGCTCCTTATCTCAGGCAAGATCCACTCTCTCTCTCTCTGATCTTAACCAACTGATGACGATAGAGGAGTCTTATGCATAGTTGTCCATTCCTATGCCTGCACGCCAAGCTCCCCACATCACCAACAACTTGTTGGCCACTTCTTTCTCTCCTCTGCCACAGTCATCTCTGCCTCATTATGACTTCCATCACCTCACCCTTTTGGATGATGCCAAAAAGGGAAAATGATATATTGATGATGGAAAATCATATGTTCCAACATATGATTCTTGGCAAGGTGAAATGACTCTTTGGGATGAGATCCAAAGAGAATTCCAAAGAGAGGTACAGCTTCAAAGGCAAGCTGCCTTTCAGGGAGAAGCTACTCATGAGGAGAAGCTATCCATCAGGGAGAAGCTATTCGTGAGGGAGAAGTCTAACTTGAGCATTGCCCAGCTTAAGAATAATTTTGGACTTGGGAGAATGATCAGCTGAAACAACAGCAAGAATGGAGTATCCACAACATACCCAACATCTCTCCTTGCAAGTTTGAAAAAGGAGAATCGAGCAAAAGAATAAGGAATTGAGTGGTGAGCAGTTCCAACTGAAGAAGGAAGTTAAAATATCAAGTCTTGATATTCTCTCTCTTACTTCCTATATTTCTTCATCTTCTATGCTCAATCAGATTCTAAAACATGCTCTTTTGTTTATAATAAAAGTTTTCTGATCATGCTGATTTGTCTCTTTGAATAGCTTAAAGCTTTTTATGCATTCTAAAAATTGAAAAGTCTGCATGATAACTAGAATTGAGCTATTTTTAGAACTGAAATATTTGAAGCTTTTTCAAGCTGTGCAAACGAGTATCTATATCTTAAGGCTATTTGAACTGCATTTTGCAAGAGCAAAAAGTCTAATGTCTTACAGATAAAACTCATTAAGCTCACATATTGATATATGCTTCATTACTCTGATACTCATCTTATTAAAGCTCTGATGATTATATCAAATCTCTGATACTCATGAATGTATAAATTGTTAGCTTTTGAAAGCTACAAGCATCTAAGACTGTTCTTATGAACATGGTCTAATTTCAGCTTTGTTACCAGAACTGGTACAGGCTCAGATGCTCATTCATGAATGATAACCTTGCATAGTTTTTCCATCATCAAATCAGCTGGTTTTGACATCATCAAAAAGGGGGAAATTGTTAGGAAAATTGTTGGAAAAATCCCAAATGATGGTTTTGATGAAATGTTAAAACATGTGTGATGATTTAATGAAAAATTGCAGGTTGTGAAAAGCTAGAAATCAGGGATAATGACCAAGTAAGACTTCAAGCTGAGATCAGAGACAGCTATTCAGAAGTATGGTCAACCAGCTTATAGGTTGCCTTGATCAGACCAGTCATAGTCAACTCTTCAAAGCTTGAGATAAGCTGTAAATAGGGAAGAGAACTTTGGAGACTGGTAGGTATCCATAGATGAGTAATCATCAGTCTTAGCAAAAAGCCAAGATAGACTGATGAATAGAGTCGGCTACTGATCTGATCAGAGATCAGTCAGAGCTGTTCCTAAACTGATCAAAGATCAGTTTACTAGTAAAAATGCATTGATCCTATACTTAACTCGCCATAGATCAGTTCAAGGAGAAAAGGTAAAAGCTCAATCAGGTAGCCAACTGATAAGTCTAAAAATGAAAGCTTTTAAGCTTAGCTAATGAGTCAGCTGAACAAGACTATATCATGATAGAAGCTCAAGGCAGCTGAAGATCTGGCAACTGGACAATCTCAGAGCTAAAAGTCGAGATAGCTGAGAACCCGTCAGCTGAATGTCCAAGAAATGATAGCCGAATCACCTGCTCCTACTGACAAGCAGTTAATGAAGATCTTAACAGAAAATCTTTAGAAGATCTTGATGATCTTAGAGCAGAGAATATTAAAGTCAAAACGGCTAGTTCATTGAAGAGCTTCAAATGGCTACATGCATTAAAATGCCACCGGTGATTTCTAAATATCACCAATCATAACGGTCAAAATTCACTCATCTATTTAAAGAGGGTGAAATCAATTTTGGCCAAGACATTCGCCAACCTAACTTTGCTATTTTGCAGAACGAGCTCTTTCTTTCTCCCTCCCCACAGCTCAAAGCTCAATACTCTCAAAGTGTGAAAAGTCTTAACTGAGAAGGCGTGCTTCAAGTTCAAAGCAAGCTACTAAGCTGACGTGGAATTCCAACAAGTGCAAAACTTCTCAGTTCAGTCCCTCAAAGATCAACCACTCAGCTCAAGCTAAAAGGAGCACTCCAGGTTGATAATAGATTCAAGATTGTCTTCTTGAAGATCGAGCGAGATCTAAAATTGTGTAAAGATGGGTAATAGCACCTAAAGTTTCAGCGAGCAGTTGAGACCGGTAAGTGTGAGATGTCGACCCAGAAACTGGCTGAGGAGGAGCGTGTACTGATGGGTCCATTCTTTCGGGACAGCAACAGTTGGAAAAGAGACCGCGCTTGGGTTGAAGGGTGCCATTTTCAGGTACAACAGGAATTCTTCACTGTGTAATTGTAATAAAGAAATTTTACACTTGTATAGTGGATTGCCCTTCTGCAAAAGGAAGAGAGGACGTAGAAGCAGGAAGCTTCGAACCTCTATAAAGTTATGTGTGTGCTGCTCTTACTGTTTTTCAGTCTTGCAAGTTCTTAAACTGCACACATTCACACACACAAACTGAACTGACAAGCTTTAGCCACGTCTTCAAGCTATCAGTTGCAAACTGATTAGCTCACTAGCTAAGCTTTTGTCAGCTTCTCTCAACTGATCAGTAAGCACAGATAAAATCTCAAAAGCGAGTCAGGGCCCTATCTATTCCTCATCTATTCAAAGTTTTTGAAGTCAGTTTATTCATCCCCCTCTAAACTGACATATACTCGCACCGGGACCAACATTAGCTATAATATTTTGTTTAGATTTGTTGGAGTTCAAATACAATAGGATTATATAAATAGCTAAATTCCTTGAGATTCTACGATTTTTTTGCATCAAATCCTCATTTTTGTTCCTCTACTTTACTTGTTTTTTCATCCTCATTTTAATTCTTCTTGTGTAGTTGTTTGACCAACATCTACACTTGTGTAGTTAATTTATTATCATTTGATAGAGTTAATAAATTAATAGATTGTGATTATATAACACGAACGTACTAGATCGAGAGACTGATAGTTTTTCGTGAAAAGAAAATAAATCTATAATGCCATTTGGAGTACATTAGTGACTAATTCTAGATCGAGAGACAAAAATTATAATCTAATCTTATTTTATAACTTACTTGAGAGAGAGAGAGAGAGAGAGAGAGAGAGAGAGATTTATTTTAGTGATTCTTCTACAAGTATTGAGATTAAATCGATTTTTAATATATTAATTGAATTCATAGAATCCATTAAAAGACAACACTTTAGGGTCCACCTTTATGTGAAGTTTGACGTTCATTTAGCTTGTTTTGTTTAGTTTAATTGTTCAATTTAGATTTCTTAAAAAGTAAAAAAAGAAAACATCAAACTTTGTTTTTTATTCTCTAGATAAAGTAGATTAGGTTAATTGGGTATGTAATTACAGTTGTGTTAGAATGTCTAATCTTTATGGATACGATATTTGTTCTCACCATATTTAATTTGCTATAATTTATCTCATGCACTTAAAAGTCATTTTTTTATAAAAAAAAAAAGAGCAAACATTCACCATAAATTGGTTTTAAGAAAATAAATGCATGCATCAAATTAATCTACTCAAAACATAGTTTCCAAATATATAATTTGCTTGCAATTCTGACAACCGAAACTTCATCAACAAATTAATTTATAGTTATATACCATGTACCAACGATTACATATTTTCAACATTTTAATTGAAAATTCCAACAAATCTTAGTACTAAAAAATGGGGAAAAATTAAAACATTTTTCATGCCATGTGCTTGATCTTTCACTAATTTCGATACCCTAAGTATCATATTTGCTCAAATGATATTATAACAATACATATTGTCACACTGTCGATCACCTTAGATTTTTCTACAATTTCTTAAAATTTAAAGAGACCAAAACTTAGTGTGTTATAATGCTTGTATGTTAGTAAAAAAATTGACCATATTTTGGTTATTTCCTATGATGATACTCAGCCCATAAATATGGGAACTATTAGAAATATCTCATCATGTGATGTTCAATAGTACTTTCAATTTGTTGATTAGACATTGGACACCAAAAAAAATTGACAGGAGAAGTTTCAAATGTAGGTTTTTTGATATTCATCATATATATATATATATATATATATATATATATATATATATATATATATGTTGTCAAAATTTCAACATTAATTCGATGTCAAATCTAAAAATAGGTTGATGCCATTTGAAGCCCAAGTTCTAGGATGTCTGAAAGTGACTTAATGTGGCTGCTTAATTGTCCATGAAATATGATGATGGCGATTATTGGTGTGTAAAATTTAGTTTTCCGTATCAAAGTGCAAGTGTACACAAATATAATCTAGCAATGAAACAGGTCGATTCCACAGGGGAAAAGTAGATTTAAACTTGCACATACCATGACATTGATTCATATTTGTTATCTAGACTTTAGAATGAAGATTTGTTTGATTTAAAACTAAATAAACAATAAAACAAAATAAATAAATGCAAAATACAACAGGTCGAGCAATTGATAGAATGGATACTCTTAGGGGGTTGATCTACTTAGACTATGTAGCACAAAATCTGATTATTTTGGACGATTGAATCTCGATTCAAGGTTACCAAGACAATCACTAAAGTATCCAAATCCCCCTCTCGAAGCATTTAGAAAATGGGGCACACACGGTTAGGATTACTATCTCCAATTAATGTCTAAGGTGTGCTTACCAAGAGCACCAATGATCTAGGTCTTAACAACTATCCTAAATATCTCGATTTTAAATATAATTACCCTTTAAATTCTTAGGATCCTATGTTTAAGTTCATCTCTCGAATTATGGATCAACATATATAATTATGCTCTTTAAAGATTAATTATTTTTCACCGATCAACAATAAATAGCTCCCATACATGGTAAGAATTCAAAGAATAAGCAAAAATGATCAAACTTCCAAAATAAACATTAACCGTGCTTCATAATCCAAATAGATTTAACATCCCAAGAGTATTTAAAGATTTAGCTATACATCATTAAATGTAAAATTAAATTCCAACCAATAATAAATATGATTTCAACTAAGAAAAATAAACAAAAGAACCCAAAGTGAGATTTGATCTTCAATCTTGGCTTCAAACTTGTTTGTCTTGGTCCTACTTCAATTGATCTTCATATCTCATCTTCTCTCAATATTTCGCTTTTTAGATGTAGATGATAATGGGTCGTTTGCCCTAATTTTAAATAGGTATATATATATATATATATATATTATAGAAAAATGGGAGAATGAAAAAGTTAAATATCCGGAATTTCGGCTTAAGGCACGATACGGGCTCAGTCACGTCCCCAGGTCGCGTCGTTTGGCGCGAGTGCCGTGGTCGCATCTCTGGGTTATGCCAAAATGAAGAGAAAACAGCCCCTGAATTGGAGCATCACTCACGCCTGACTCGGGTCGCGCCTATGGGCGTGAGCGCAGTGGTCGCGCCTCCGTTGCCTTTCATAGTTTTACTTCGTTCTCCCTCGTTTCTTATCCGATTGAGGTGATTCAACCTACAGTGTACTTCTAATTTGATCCTTTATCTTACCATATCATTGATTCCCTCAAAATGGCTTTCATTTATCCTCCATTTTCTGTACAAATCAAACATGAAATAAAACTTCTAAACCGAAATGTTAAAAGCTCAAATTGGAGTAAAATACATGCTAAACTCTTCAAATCACATCATTTAAATCTCGATAGGATGTGAAAAAATATCAATCATTAATTATGGTTTTCAATTTTTGGGATGATAGATTTTAGTATATATCAATTTGATCCCAAGAGTTAAAATTGGTTGAGGACTTTTGTAGAACTTGTCAAGAGGATTTTGGTCGTGGTCTCGGTTCCGGAGAGATGGATACGGACCACATATAAGGTGATAATGTTTTGTTGGGTACAATTTAGAAAATAAATTATGGTCCATCAATTGTAAGAAATTGTATAAAAACCTCAAGTGGATAGAAAGTAAAACAAGATGTATTGTTATGATACCATTTCAACAGACTTGATATGTAAGGTACTAAAATTAGTATGAGATCAAATATATATAAAGTACAAAAAGGATACGTTTTCCTCTTAAAAATTACGAGAATTAAATTCTTTTTGCACCAATTCCACCTTTTTTATCCAGAAAATCATGAGCTTTGGGTTTTCCAACTAATAGTTATCGAAGAAAACTTAAGAATTTCCAAGAGTTCATATTTCACAAATTAACACTTTTAGATATGAGTTTGTCACCTTTGTTTTTTATCAAATATGATTTGGTAACAGTTACGAGCTAGTTATATGATGAACTCATGGTTTACATAGATTTATGGTCATTTATTGTTGCATTATTAGTAGTAAATCGTGTAAATTAGGATGTTTAGTTATTGAGTTGTAACTAATGTCCTTCTCCTTGAGTTTGTTGAGTTTTTGATATTTTGGTGCTGAAAAGTGAAGTGTTGGAAGCCTAAGAGTGAAGTAGAAGATCAACGGGCCGAGAAACGGACCAAAGTGGGCTTCCAGAAGGGATGCACGGCTGTGCCATGTTGGCTGAGATAGGCACGGCCACGCCAAATCAAGCTTTAAACATTCAAAATCATCCAGAGAATTCAGCACGAGCCGTGCCTTGGTGACTTATGTTGGCACGGCCTTGCGTGGTTAAAGCTTGGTTCAGCAACACTAAAGGAGGTACGGCTGTGCCTTGGTGGTTTATGTTGGCATGGCCGCGCCTCAGTACGGGGAGCCCAAAACTTACCTTGATCCATCCATTGTGTTCCCTATTCAAGTCGGGATTCTTCTCGGCTATTTAAGGCTTCATATTGGATGAATTTTGCACCAATTTTTACCCTAAGCAAGAGAGAGAGCACGTGAAACAAGAGCGAAGAAGAACAAGACGAAGAGACGTAATTCATTGAAGATTGAAGACGAGATTTCTCCACGGGTTTTATTTCAGATTTTATTTTCTTTGAACTATGTTTCTCTCCGGAACATGTTTAGTTATTTATTTGATTATGAGTAGCTAAAACATTCGGATTCTAGGGTTAGAAAGTAGTTAACTCTCATGCAAAATTAATTTGTTTCTTTAATGTTCAAACCCTGTTTTATTTTAATTACTCTTGTGTTTAATGCTTCTGAATAACTGGCTATTAATTGGATGATATATGTGCTTAGATTCATAATTCGAGAGATGAGTTTCTATGCATGCTTAAGGAGTAATTAACATTTTTAATCAATAAATTCGAGAGAGTTGAGATTAAGAGTGAGGACGTTAAATTAGTAGAGCTTTTAGGAGTTACAATTTAGTAATTGAACGAAGACGTTAATTATAAGTTGTAATCCACTAATTATTCACTTCAGAGAAGGCTTAATTTATTTTGGTGATTGTCCTAATTGAACTTGAGTCGTGACGAACATTTGAGTTGTGATTTGATTGTGTATGGAAGTTAATAAAATCAAAACCTTAGAATTCTTCTTAAATTCTGAAACCTTTTTCATTTGTTATTTCGATTGTTTGGATTTTAGTTTAAGATTGCATTTTTAATTATTAGTTTAAAACCACAAACCCTTTTAATTGATTCGTCTAGATAGTAGATATTGATTTATGTCATAGTACTTAGAGTTATATTGTCTAATCCCTGTGGATATGATATCTTTGCTCAGTTTACTAGCTATAATTGCACTGTTCACTTGCGGTAATTTTGTAGTCGAAATAAATAATCGATCATTATACTCATCTTCAAAAAATAAAATAAAAATTTCAATGTGAAATTGTAAACATATATAGGGTATAAAGGACTTTAATTGTGCAATTTTAAAATTTCAATGACAAAATTTGCCACCTCCAAAGGGTAAAAAATTACTATTCCCATAATTATCAACCCTATCAACTATAAAAGAAAACGAAAAAATCAATTTACTGATTGAATTTATTATCTAAATCAAATTGAAGCATAAACATGCCACATGCCATATATCTCTTCATTCTAGGTAGAAAGTAATATAAAGTAAAAGGTCACATAAAATAAGATTTTTCATTGGGTATATAATGAATTGTGGGATAGTGCTGAATATAATTATGGCACACAGTTGACATGGTCAAGGGCAATCTGGTTTTGAGGTGAAGGTCTACAAATTAATGGTGGTAAATCATAATATATACTCCTAATTAGTATCAATTTTCAAAATTACTCCCCTAATTCTTCATTAGATTATATATATATATAAATATATATATATATATATTCATTGGGAGAATTTAATACGTTTATACTTTATTAAAATATGACATGGCACGTAACACATGAACACATATATTTGAGATTTTAACCATTTATAAATAACTAGCTTTCTTTTCAAGAAAAAACCCTAAATTTTGCGTATGAAGTTATCCCCAATAAAGATATAATCCACTAAGGTTTGTAGATAGAGGATGTAAGAAAACTAGAACCGAGAACACTAAAATGAGTAGAAGAATGTAAATGATAAAATAGAATGTGTTGTGTTGTGGTTGAACCACTGCAGTAAAAGCGCAAATTGGCCGACTAAAGTACAAGTTGGAAAGTGTTGTTCACTATCCAAGCTTAACACAACACCAACTGCAACGTGCACTCGCAACAGGCGGATTTGAGATGTTTAAACAATTGCTCAAAAGAATGACAAACAATAATCGAAAGCCAATAAGAATCAAAGATGTTATAGTTGTGTCTGTATATAATTGATCATTCTCCACTATATATACACACTTTAGAAAAGACGTTATAACTTACAAAAACATCATCGATTAATTCACAATTGAAGTGTACCCAATTAATGTGTATTGACCAAATAATGACATAGCAACTAGAAATGATTCATGAGAGAATTATGATGGTGGACAATATCAAGTAATAAATTAAGATGAAAAGTTCAAACATGTACCATTTTCCAACAATCCCCCACAAATGGCATATGAAAAGATAAATTTTGAGCAATCAAAGGAATGAATGCTTAAGTGTTAATAATCTTTCGATTTTGAATTAACACATAGTATAGTAGGGCAACAAGTAAGTTCAAAAGGTGAAAACTATTTGATGAAGCTGAAGTGATATGAATGCAGGTGAAGAAGAGCTATAAACTAAAAAACAGAGAGGCAAAATTGTTGTAGATTGAAAAGAATCTAATCAGTTTACGCAAAAACAATTTCTTAGCAATGAAAAGGTTTTCCTATATGCTTGATTGTGTGTCTTCTATACATAATTTGAAAAATTTCCGAAATCAGTCTTTCCATCATTGCTCAATTTTGCCAAGTTTTGACATCACAAAAAAGGGGGAAATTGTTAAGAAAAACTATCAAGAGTTACCCAATCCCTGTTGAGGTTTTGATGAAATATCAAAACGTGTCAAAAAGCTTTGAAAAAAACTAAAAGAAAATCAAGCAAAAAACCGAGATTGATCAAACAAAAGATTGAGCTAAACGAAGTCAAAAATGATCAATCCAAAAGAAAAGAAAAAGAAAATAAAAAAAGAGAGAAAAAGAAAGAAAAGAAAAGAAAAGAAAAATAAAATAAAAGAAAAGAGAGATAAATGAAAAGGAAAAGAGAGAAAACCAGCCAAGGGCTGAGAAAAGAAGAAAGCTGTAGTTTGATTGCTATATCAGCTAGCAAGTCAAGAAAACTAAAGATGCAGGAATTGACAAGTTCAAAGTACCAACTGACCATCAGAGACAAAAAGGTATTCATATCAGCTAAAGCATTTCAATCTATAGTTCATGAGCTGAAGAAAGTGTCAGCTCAAAGCACCAGTTCAGAAGTGCCAACTGATCATGATCGAGGATTAGAATGTATTCCAGCTGAAGAATATACCAGTTCAAGGTACAAGCTGAAGATTATGCTAGCTCAAGGAAGTACCAGCTGAAGAATGAAGTACCAGCTAAAGAAAGTACCAATTCAAGGTACAAGCTGAAGAATGTGCCAGCTCAAAGAAGTATCAGTTGAAGAATGTAGTACCAGCTGAAGAAAGTACCAGCTCAAGGTACCAACAGAAGAAAGTGCCAGCTCAAAGTACCAGTTTAGGGAATATCAGCTGAAGATACACCAGTTCAGAATACCAGCTAAAGAGGCACCAGTTCAATATCCAAACTGAAGAAAGTACCAGTTCAAGAAGTTCCAGCTGAAGGGACATTAGTCCAAAATACCAGCTGAAGAAAACACTGGTTCAGTACTGCCAGCTGAAGAAGACCAAAATGGAGCTCAGAAAGCATCAAGCCAGAGCCCAGAACTGCCAGCTGAAGATAGTCAAAACTGGAGCTTACAAATGCCAACAAGATGTGCAGAACTACCAGCTGAAGAAATGTTCCAAACTAAAGATCACAACTGCCAGCTGAAGCCCAGAACTAATGACCAAGACATAAGCTGAAACTGGAATTCAAATTTCCAGAGCTGCCAACACGAAGATCTTGAAGTTAATGCAACCAAGATCCTGGAGTAAAAGCTTGTAGAGAACAAATGCAGCACAATGGCTATTTCAACAAAAAGCCTCTCAACGGCTTTAACAAATCAATAGATCATTTATGATCATTCATTGATCTACAAACAGTCACAATATCACTCTTATATAAAGGGTGAGTAGTTCAACTTGTGACGGGGGCTTTTGCGAGAATTTTGCAAAATCTGAGAAGACTCTTACAAATCAAAAAGAAAAAGAGTTATCTCTGCTGAAGAAAGAACGGCTTTCAAAGCTCAAAGCTCGAACTCATCTGCAGCAAAAGTCCCAACTAAGAAGAAGCATCCAACCGTCCATCAAGCTAGATGTCGAAGAAGTCGAGCCAGAGCCAGCTTTTCAGTTTGAAGATTTACACCGATCAACTACCCAGCTCAAGCCAAAGTAGCACACCAGTTGATAACAGTTTCAAGACTGAATTCTTGAAGATCGAAAGAGATCTAAAACCTTGTAAAGATGGGCAGCACCTTATCTCTCCCATGAGCAATTGGGGATCGTAAGTGTGAGTTGTCGACCTACCAACTGAGGAGGCTATATTCGTTGGATTACTGTTTCTGGGACAACACCAGTTGAAAAGAAGTCCGCAACTCGTAAAGTCACCATTCGCAAGGTTCAACACATTGTCATCACTGTGTAACTGTAATAAAGAAACTTTACACTTGCATAGTGGATTGCCCTTTTCAGTAAGGAAGAGAGGAAGTAGAAGTTTAAGCTTCGAACCTCTATAAATCGCCTTTGTGTGCTCAATTTACTGTTGTTAGTTGCATGCATTAACTGCACACCTCCAGCACACAAACTGCACTTTGAGCAAACTGACCATCTCAATTGACCAAGAGCACCGATAAGTTCACATCGTGAGTCAAGGGCCCAATATATTCTGCAACTATTTTTAAGTTTTGGGATCAGTTTATTCACTCCCCCTCTAAACTGATTCGGACTTGCCCCGGGACCAACATGTAGTATTCTAAATGTTGTGATAATTCCTTTTATACATTTGTGATCTTTGTGATTTTACAATTTAGGATTTTTTATTTCAGAATTTAGGACATTTTTTAAATAAAATTTAGAGTATGATGGAGGAAGGGGTTAAGTTCTTCTAATTATGAATTCAAATTGTTAATAAAAGTAGATGAGATGTGTTTAGAAAGCAGCATTTCAACTTCAACCTAAACTATGATATGATAGTTATTTGTGTTCTGTTTCAACTAAGAACTTTATCATATATAATGATTTTAATTACATGTTCTGAAAAGTTGGTGCATTCTGCTCCAGTTGGTGTGATAAACTTATGTATTTCAATATACGTAAATGGTGACATTTTTAATTTGAAAATATGTGAAACATATATCCATCAACCAACATGTTAAATTTATGTTTTTTGTAATCTGTGTGAAATTATGTGTTTTACAATAATTAGCTCTATTGTTGTTGAAATTGAGGAGACTTCATGCAGATTAAGTTGTTGAAAATTGATGGTTATATGATTCTGTATGCACATGTTCCTTTATCCATTGTGCAATTGGTTGATTAAATTATGTTTCTCATTTTAATGGTTGCAGATTGATTTTTGATGGAAATGATTAAAAAGAGGTTGCAGCGACCTTCTGAGGCAACACATGAGGAGAGGAAACATAACGAGATCGTGTATGAATTTTTGTGTTAGAAATTAGTATGTTATTAATTCGTTATTTCATTACATAGTATTAATTCTTTATTTTATTGTGTTAGAAATTAGTATAAGAGCAGAGATGCAGGATGCTGCTCTTAAATTCATAAAGAATAGTAAGAAATATAAACAGGTACAATGTTTAATAATTTTTTATGATTTTACATTTTATAAAAAAATGTTTTTTTTATTTTCTCTATGTTTTTAACATGACAGTCACAAGTAGCAGTTGCTTGCAAAAGGGTGTAAATGTATGATTTATATATAAATTGGTGGAATGTGAGAGTTATGGTTGTGTGAACGTAGAATTTACAGGAGTTTCTAATATGATAAAAAAAATTTGGAATTAATGATGATTGGAAACATTGAAATGATGGAAGGTTAACTGGGTTGGAAATAATGATTTTTTTTTGTAATGGATGATGGCTGGCTAGAAACAATGATTTTTGTGTAGATATGATGGAAATTTTTAGTGGTTTGGAAACATTAGGTTTTTGTAATCTTTCCAGAAGGTATTTGTTGGAGTTATAAATTTTAGGATATGCAAGCTATAGATTTTTTTTAAATGAATTGCATTTTTGTTGCAAGTTTAGAAATATTTGAATATATATTTTGCTAATGCTGCATATATTATATATCACTATTTATGAAGAAAAGTATCACTATGTGTGTAATGAAGTAATACTATTTATTTTGTGTATTACCAATGATAAAAAATAGAGAGAGAGAGAGAGAGAGAAACACACACAATCATAAAAAAAATTAGTAACAGTAATGATGTTCTCAATATATCAAATAATTTCATGGATTATTAGTAATAGTTTAGTATCATAATTTATAAACTACAGTATCAATACTAATGAACAAAGTATCACTATCTGTATCATGAAGTAACACTATTTATTTCGTGAATAATTTAATAGCATATCAGATAATGTGTATCACTATTTATACATGAAAGTATCACTATGTGCGTTGGACTAACATTATTTACTTCGTGTATTCTCAGTAATAAAAAACAGAGACACACATGATGGATAGCCAGGATTCATTTGGATGTGCTTGTTTGAATAAAATAATTTGATCATAATAAATAAACATCCACTATGTGCTATATTTGAATCTTAACCTCATGCACAGCAGAAAAATAGAGGTTATCGAATTACCTAGCAAAATGGATGAATTTGATGTAGGGTAGAATCGATGCAGAACGGAAACTGCAGCAGCTTTTTTGATCATGATTGCACCGATTTCTTGATCTTCTGCTATATGATCTTTCTATTGATCCAGATATCGTGTGGGCGATGATCCTATAAACCTTGAAGAGAAATAGACCGAGAAAACCTAACTATTGAGATGGACAAAAATTCCACAGTGTTTTAGACTGCAATTTTCGAAAATTTCAATTTGTGTGGCTAGGGTTTTTGTCTCCCTTCAACTGGTATAAATAGGCTACAGCAGGGATCTAGAAGGAGAATTAGGGTTAGGCCTACAACAGGCTTTAAGTTCTTCATGTCAAGCCCAGACATAACTTAAGCCCATTAGTATTAATTCAGTCCACGAAAGAATTAATACTGCACTACCGCCCCTATTCCATAATTACGGATATGGCTCCTTCAACTCAATTAATCCCCATATTTAAGATATCGAATGTCCATTAATTAATTACAGTATACTGACAACTGAATTAATTAATTTCTTATCATTGAGTAATACCACTCAACTTTTATTATTATGGCGGATATAAATCCACCTACAGTGTTTAACATAATAATCCTTTTTGAGCTCCTTAGGGGACATCATCAACCCGGCGCACCGGGACACGAATTTATTCTATAATTAGTAACCCATCAATTATAGTAATGTCACTACCTAATTTATCGAGCTTATTGATTCTTTAATTAGAATATCACTCATTGATAAATCAAAGCAATAAGCATTAAAATAAACATATCTACTATTATATAGGGATTAAGAATCATGAGTATTCGAGATCTATATTCTAATGTATGTCAATCCATTAGAATTATCTCACTGCGATCCAACTCAATACATTACCAAAATATCCTGGTATAATTTTATAGTCAAGATAGACTAATTCCAAATTATACTACAACTATACCGATGGTTTGTCTACTTCCATCTAGGTTGTGAACTCTCTCATACTTTATAAGGAACCGATGATATGATCATCTGTGTCCATTCTACACACCATATCATCTTCAATATTAAGTAAACGACGATATTACATAAATTAAATAATATTATAAATGCAATATTAGTGACTGTTTATTCTCGTTCAAATTAAGAAAATAAAGTATATACAAAAAGCAAATTGTTTTAGTATAAAATCCAACAATCTCTCACTTTATACTTAAAGCATCTGTTTTTAAGTATACTACTAAATAAATAGTACAGTTTGTCCTACTTATACTTAAAGCTATGCTGCCATGATCCGAACTCCCATTCCCTCCACATGACTATCGAAAGTCTTAGCTGATAAGCTCTTCATGAACGGGTCTGCCAAGTTATCCAATGACGCAATCTTTGTCACAACAACGTTTCCTCTCTTTACGATTTCTCATAAAGATGGTACTTGCGGTCAATATATTTACTTGCCTTATGGGCTCGTGGTTCCTTCGAATTTTCCACTACACCGGCGTTATCACAGTAAACTGTGATACTCCTAGGAAAATCTGGAATCACATCTAAGTCCAACAAGAAGTTCTTGAGCCAAATAGACTCTTTTACAGCTTCCAAAGCAGCTACATACTCGGCTACCATGGTGGAGTCAGAAATACATTTCTATTTTATACTCCTCCATGCCATGACTCCACCTCCCAAGGTAAACACATATCCCAAGATAGACTTTTTCTTATCCTTATCAGCCTGGAAATCTGAATCGGTATAATCCACAGGACATAGATTGTCAGACTGGTAAAAAAGCATATAATCTCGAGTTCTTTTCAGATACTTGAGTATATGCTTTACCGTAATCTAATGTTCCTTTCCTTTCCAGGGTTAGACTGATATCTACTCACCATGCCAACTGCATAGCAAATATCAAGCCTCGTGCACAGCATCACATACATAAAACTTCCTACAGGCGAAGCATAAGGAACTGTCTTCATTTCCACTATCTCATCTTGTGTTTTGGGACATATATCCTTAGATAGAGGTATTGCATGCCGAAAAGGTAGAAAACCTTTCTTGGTGTCTTGCATGTTGAAACGAGCAAGCACAGTATCAATTTAGGTGGCTTGAGATAAGCATAACATCCTTTTCTTGCGATCTCGAATAACCTTAATCCCAAGGATATGTCCAGTTTCTCCCAAATCCTTCATATCAAATTGTTTTGGACAGTCATACCCTTATGTCTAATAATACTTTCTTATTGTTCTCAATAAGAAGAATGTCATCTACGTATAGTACTAAGAATACCACTACATTTCTGTTGCACTTCTTATACACGCAGCTCTTATCTGGACTTTAATAAAATCCATAAGACTGGCTTACCTCATCAAATTGAATGTTCCAAGATCTAGATTCTTGCTTAAGTCCATAAATGGATTTCTTAAGCTTGTACACAAGATGCTCTTGACACTTCGTAATGAATCCCTTTGGTTTCCGCATGTGGATGTTTTCTTCAAGACTTCCATTCAAGAAAGTTGTCTTGACATCCATTTGCCAAACCTCATAGTCCAAATGTGCAACTATACACAAGAGAATCCTGATTGACTTAAGCATGGCTACTAGCGAAAAGGTCTCCTCATAGTCAATTCCGTCCTTTTGACTATAACATTTCGCAACAAGCCTAACCTTGAAGGTTTCAACCTTCCCGTCGAATCCTCTCTTGCGTTTGTAGACCTATTTACACCTAATGGGCTTTATCCCTTCAGGAAGTTCTACAAGATCCCACACTTGGTTAGAATCCATACATTCCATTTCAGATTCCATTGCAGTTTGCTAAGAATCTGCATCCTTATCTTAGATTGCCTCATCATAAGTTCAGGGATCTGATTCTTGTGTACTAGAATCCAAGAATTCTCCCATGACCGTGAACTTATCAGGTTAACGAACAACCCTCCTACTACAATAAGGCAATACCGATACTGGTGTACAAAGAGCAACAGGTGATGGAGTGTCTTGTGGTATCTCCTCTTGTACAGATGATACATGAATATGCGTCTCTCCCCTAATTCTTCTAGAACGATCATACCCATGGGCTTGTGGTTCATTACATAGTCCTCTTCTAGAAATCGAGCATTGGTGCTAACATGATCTTTCAATATCTAGGATTATAAAACAAGCCATCTTTCATTCCTTTAGGATATCCTACAAACAGCCATACTTCCGTACGTGGTGCCAATTTTTCAGCATTCTTATACAACACATGTGTTGGAGATCCCCATACCCAAATATGTTCCAGACTGGGCTTTCGACTAGACCACATCTCCATGGGTGTTTTCAAAACTGATTTAAAAGGTACCATGTTTAGAAATATGCCGATGTTTCTAAGGAAAATCCCCAGAATGAATCTAGCAACTCTGAATAACTCATCATAGATCTAATCATTTCCAAAAGAGTTCTATTTCTTCTCTCCACTACACCATTCTGTTGGGAAGTACCAGGTGTAGTCAACTGGGATACAATCTCATTTTCTGATAAGTAATTCAAGAATTCTCTAGAAAAGTACTCACCACCACGATCAGACCGTAGTGACTTGATAATTTTACCTTGTCATTTCTCAACTACCGTCTTAAATGCTTTGAATTTTTCAAAACATTCAGACTTGTAGCGCAACAAGTAAATGTATACATATCTCTAATAATCATCAATGAAAGTGACAAAATATTCGAAACCCCATCTATCTTGAATAGACATCGGTCCACAAAAATCAGAATGAATCAATTCCAACACATCATTCTCATATTGAGAATGGTTCGACGTAGAGAGACTCCAACGGACCACTAATAACCAATCTTTGGATCCTACTAAGGTTAATGTAACCAAGCCTTAAATGCCATAGATATGTTTGATTCACTTAAGAAGATTATTTTCTCTTTTTAAGGTTAGATGAAGCGTTATAAGTTTGCATTTGTTGCATCGTGAAATCCGTAGGATTAATAGTATATAAATTTCCAATCAATGTGCCAGAACAGATAAAAACATAAATCTTCGTAATAACAACTTGGATATCAAAAGTAACTTAATATCCGTCCAAAAACAACTTAGAAACTGAAATTAAATTCTTTCTAAAGTTCGGCACATAAATGAAATTCTTCAATACTAAAAATCTATCTCTACTAAAAGATAAATGAAAATCTCCCACTGCAACAGCCGTCACTTTCATAACGTTGCCTATGGATATGGTAATCTCTGCATCACTTAGTCTTCTTGTTTCTTAGAACCCCTATAAAGACATGCAGACATGATCAGCGGCGCTCGTACTACTACCCACGAATGAGTAGAATAAGTCGCTAAACATGTTTCAATGACAAGTGAATAAGATGTACTTTGACCATTCTTTTTTTTTTAGAATAGTCCGTCTTCTAATGTCCTTCTCCACCGCACTTGAAGCATTTATCATTTATTTTCTTAATTGTAGCCTGCTGCTCCAACGCCTTTGTGGCTATGCTTGCTACATCTTGCCGAGGTTTCTTCTTCTTCTTAAACTTGTTCGATTTAGAAGTTGAAGCATTTTCAGCAACATAAGCATATCTATTTTTCCTAAAGAGACCTTCTGCCAATTTGAGTGTTGTCAACAATTCCGTCAACGTATATCCCTTTTGTTCATATTATAGTTCAGGCAAAATTATTCAAAACTCTTTAGCAAGGTCTGAAGAATAATGTCGACCTGGGTTTCCCAATCAATCTGGGCTCCAAGGATCTCTAGCTCATTTTGATGAGACATCATTTTGAGCACATGATCCCCAACTGGAGTACCCTCAACCATATGGTTGTCATCAAGTTCTTCATGGCAAGTTGTCTAGCTGCACGGTCTTGATACCCAAAGAGTTCCTTAAGATTAACCATCATAACCGCAGCAAAATCCATAGATTGATGCTGATGTTGCAGACCATTTGACATAAAAGCCAAAATGTAATACCGTGTCATCTCATCAGCTTTGATCCACTGTTTATGATATTTCTTATCCTCTTCACTAGACTCGTCAATAGGTGTTTCAGGTTTTTCTTCAGTTAAAACAAACTTGTAATCTTCAGCAGTTAGGACAATGCCCAAGTTACGTTTCCAGTCAATATAATTAGGTCCCTCAAGTTTGTTGTCTTTAAGTATCGCAGCAAGTGGATTAAATGACATTTTGAATAACTGAGAATAAACATGTAAACATACATTCAATTACACTTGATAACATAAATATATTGAAACCTCAAAACAATATATAAATGTATCCTCTAAATCTCAAAAAATACAAATATAAGCCACATTAATATAGACGTTTCACCAATATTTTTCAAGCAGGTTCTAAATATATAATTTTATCATCTAGTCAACTTAACATTTTGACAAGTAAAATTAATAATTGGATCCCCTTTAACTGGTCCTATAATTAATTAAACAACTCATTTCATTGGAAATTTTGTTTATTTAATTGTATTTAATTGAATACCATAACTTATTAAGTTAATGCTTAGTGAACTCGTAATATAACACATCCGTTATGGAGGTTGGTCCATTACCAACGCGCATCTTGATTACTTCACATCATTAATTTTCATCATTAAGAAGTTTCATCTTGTGAACTCGTAATTGACACATCCGTTATGGAGGTTGGCCCATTACCAACGCACATGTCAATCACTTCACATACAAACTAGTTATGGAGACCACTTGAGATGTCTATATTCTTTAGAATAAATCTCAACTCCCACTTAGTCATTTAAAAGAGGTTATTAAGGCATAACATAATATGTTCATCACAAAAATAAACATCCATGCATGCTAGACAAACATAAACATAAACACGATAAGAAAAATAGAAAATCCAACTATCATGGTCATGATTTCAGATGTTTTCCCTCCAAATCCAAGTATATCTTTGAAAGAGCTTCGATTTGAGTACTCATGGGCCTCGTAGTTCAAGCCGAGTCAAAAGTTATGGCCTCTAGAAGAAAAACTGCTGAAACCAGAATTTCAATCGACCTGTGGTCAACTCAGGTAAGGGAAAAGCACCCCTCTTGATCATCCCAAGCCCAGTCGACCCTAATAGGTCTGACTCAACCCGAAGCTGCTGATTCTCGCCTTCTTCCTTATTTTGACTCCTAGTTGTTCTCTTTTTGTACATATCTTCCATATGGATAAAAACCTCTCCCATAACAAGATATACAACCAAAGAAAAATACAACTAATCTAAAACAAGAAATACAACTTAAACAACTCTAGATTACAATCTATGATAAACATAAAAAAAATATAGTCTACCCATGGATTTTCTCATGGAGAAAAACGTGATCAAACCGATCAAAACCAACATACATACATTCACATCAAAAAATAAAATCATACATTAAACCATGATAGTTGGAAGAGCAATCCTGCAAAATATAGGTTATGCAATTCTATATCCTCTAACAATCATATGTACAATTTTTTTGTAATACCCTAAAATTTTATTATCTAAATTTAATTAGGAATATATATATATATATATATATATATATATATATCTAATAGTTAGAATAAGTGAAATATCCCAAAACTTTTTGGTATTTAAAAAATATATATAGCATATGCTAACTATAAGGATAATCTAGGGAATAAAATAGATTATTCCAAATCCCTTTTTAGGTAAAGTGTGTCGTTGAGTGGGCTAGCAATACCCTAGACATTCTCATATTTTTATTTATTTATTTTTATTTAAAATTCTAGATACGAAGTGAGTTTGATTAATTTATTTGAATTATTGAATGTAAATACATTTAGTATATTTATATTTCACACAAATAAACATATATATGCAATTATAAAGAAAATAGTATTTATTTAAATAGCAATATAAAACAAAAATTTTAATTCTAGATATATCTAAGTGTGGCCTTGAAAGTGTAATGTAAGGTTTTAACTATATATGTAATATATAGGTATACATATATATATTGGGGAATAGCAATGCTAGATAGTGCAATATTAATATTGGGTGGTATTTATAATTAAACAAAAAATAATAATAAAATAACAAAAAAAGTACAGCTAATCCATTATATAATTAAAATTTGTGAAGGTTGCAATATGAGGTACACGTGTACTTAGAAATGAGAGGTGGATGGGAATATAGGTGTACACATGTACTTTAGTAAGAATAGTTAGTTTCCATATGTTATTAGATATATTAAATTGTCTATTAAGTGGGTTGAGATATGAACCTTTCTTAATTAACCGAGAAAAATAGATTATGCCCAAATTCATTAAATCCATCTGACGAGAATTTAAAATCGCATGTTAGTGTTTTGAGTTACTTTTATATTTACAATAATATCGTAATTAGAGAAATAATTGTATTTTTATTTTAATAAAATAATCTATAATCAAATTTTATCTTAGAAATAGGTATTATGAGTTGCTATGAAAAATTGATACAGAGGTATAATTAAATGATTAGTTCATTAGTTTATATATTGAATCGTACACTTAACATTTTTATTGTTAAAAATTTAGAAGATACCAAATTAATTTTTATAAGAAATCATTATCTTCATTAGCATCAAAATTTATATGTTCTACAACCGAAATGAAATGAATAAAATATAGAAGTTTAGTAAAAAATTTAATTGAAATGGATTTTAGCAATTGAGTTTTAATATAGACCCTTTAGTTAAACTAAACCAAAGTTGGTTGTTGTAGGCCCAGAAGAAGTAGCAGAAACCGAGCATAACCAATCCAAAATTTGGAACCTTATCTATCACCCAGTGGGCTATTATATCTTTGTAAATTGTATCTTTCGAGCTAATAGCCTCTGCTTTGTTAAAATTGCATATGTAACTATCTGTGTTAAATATTTACGTGCTTTTGTATGTTATCGGGGTCTCATAAACCAGTTCTGTGTCAATATGAGTAGCTATAGTATGTATGCATTATTCGTCATGCCCTACTCCTTGTCGGTGAGACTAAAATGAAACACTTATTGGTTACACTCATTGGGTATACTTTGGTCATACTCAACTTTACGCGTTGGTGATGTGAAACGGGTTGTGGGCAGTGATTGGTTATACTCTTAAGTGCTTCACGATAAAATATTTTGGTAAACTTAGGTTGCTTTCAATTTTAAAACCTCCTAAGCTTCATTACCTGCATGGACATAGATAGATTACTTTAACAAAATGATTTGCATAACTTGTATTGTAAAAACTTGCCCACTGAGTGCATTAATACTTAGCCCAAATATTTTCAAATATTTTTTAGGTCAGTAGGCTGGCGCGTGGATATGATGATGCTGGGAGATGGGCTTTTGTTATTTACGTATTTTCCCATTATCTCTTTTTGTTAAGTATTCTGTTAATAATGAAGTTTTCGCGCTTATAATATCCTTTTGTTAAACACTAAGAACTCTGATCTTGGTGTTATGAATAGGTATATATTATAATAGGCATGTTTGATTATTTTGAGTCTTCTGTTGAGATTTTGTTAATCAAGTTACCCCCTTTCTTTCCCGTTTCTTAATTCCAACCCCCGTGGAGTCAATTTCCACGGTCTTCCGGGACTGGGACGCTACATTTTTTTTTGAAAAATACGCATGAGGATTCAACCAAACACATAGCCAAAATATGCTCTGATACCAATTGAGGGATAGTCAGGATTCATTTTGATGTGCTCGTTTGAATAAAATAATTTGATTGTAATCAATAAACATCCACTACGTGCTATATTTGAATCTTAACCTCATGCATAACGGAAAAATAGAGGTTATCAAATTACCCAGCAAAACGAATGAATTTCATGTAGGGTAGAATTGATGCAGAACGGCTGCTGCAGCAACTTCTTTGATCACGATTGCACCGACTTCTCGATCTTCTGCTGTATGATCTTTCTGTTGATCCAGACGTCGTGTGGACGAAGATCTTATAAACCTTGAAGAGAAATAGACCGAGAAAACCTAACTATTGAGATGGACAAAAATTCCACAGTGTTTTGGACTGCAATTTTCGAAAATTTCAATTTGTGTGGCTAGGGTTTTTGTCTCCCTTCAACTGGTATAAATAGGCTACAGCAGGGATCTAGAAGGAGAATTAGGGTTGGGCATCCAACAGGCCTTAAGTTCTTCATATCAAGCCTAGACATAACTTAAGTCCATTAGTATTAATTCAGTCCACGAAAAAATTAATACTGTACTATCACCCCTATTCTATAATTACGGATATGGCTCCTTCAACTCAATTAATTCCCCGTGTTTAAGATATCGAATGTCCATTAATTAATTACAGTATACTGACAATTGAATTAATTAATTTCTTATCCTTGAGCAGTACCACTCAACTTTTATTATTATGGCGGATATAAATCCACCTACAGTGTTTAACATAATAATCATTTTTGAGCTTCACAGAGGACATCATCAACTCGGCGCACCGGGACACTAATTCTTTCTATAATTAGTAACCCATCGATTATAGTAATGTCACTGTCCAATTTATCAAGCTTATTGATTCTTTAATTAGAATCTAACTCATTGATAAATCAAAGCAATAAGCATTAAAATAAACATGTCTACTATTATATAGGGATTAAGAATCATGAGTATCCGAGATCTATATTCTAATGTATGTCAGTCCATTAGAATTATCTCACTGCGATCCAGTTCAATGCATTATTAAAATGTACTTGTTTAATTTCATAGTCAAGATACACTAATTCCAAATTATACCACAACTATACCGATGGTTTGCTACTTCCATCTAGGTTGTGAACATTCTCATACTTAATAAGGAATTGATGATATGATATTATGTATGCATTCCACACACCATATGATCTTCAATATTAAGTAAATAACGATATTGCATAAATTAAATAACATTATAAATGAAAAATAAGTGATTATTATTCTCATTCAAAATAAGAAAATAAGGTATATACAAAAAGCAAACTGTTTTACTATAAACCCAATAACACATACACGGATATCATAAAAAAAATCAGCAACAGTAATGATGTTCTTAGTATATCAAATAATTTCTTGGATTATTAGTAATCGTTTAACATCATTACTTATAAAATACAGTATCAATACTAATGTAACAAAGTATCATTGTCTGTGTAGTGAAGTAACACTATTTATTTCGTGAATAATTTAAATTAGTATCACAAAAATGTCTTTGCTGAATCCAATGCACCACTTCTCCCTGAGAAAATAGAATATTGAAACCCATGAGTTATCCTCCAAATGATATGTTGATATCATAGAACTCTAACGATCTTCGAATTCCTCTCTAAACCAGACAAGCATAACATGTGTCTTATATATAGAGAATAAAAAAATTAAAATGTTGAACTGAAATATAAATCTTTACGTAAAGGATCACTACATATGATATTAAGTATTATTAAATTTTACTTGAAATACCAATAACAGAGTAACATATATACCAGATAGGTATCATCACACACAACAAATTCTAGTGAAGAGTATCATTACCATGAAATAAAGAACCATTAATTTTAATGTGAAGTACCACTATCATAACAACCATGCAGAACAAACTATCACATTGAATTAAATTATATATCTAGAGACAGAGAGGTGTCACTAAATGTGGCGTGAAAGATCACTATCTACCAGGTGAAGTATCACTACTTTCTTAAATCAAATGAATCACCCACAATAGTTCAAACTTTGTATCAGTAATAAAATGATCACTATATAACAAGCAAAGTGTCACTAATTCCTATGTGAAGGATCACTATGAATTATTGCGGCAGAAACAAAGAAGTGTTAATAACTGTGATGTAATATATCACTAAATATTAGGTGAAGTATCACTACTGTCTTAAATACATGGTTGCAGCAAAGAAAAAAGAGAAGTAAAGTATGACTTACTGCCAATTTCCAACAGAACAAGCTCATGTTCATCGATAGATGTTGTTTCTGCATCTTCACTGTTGAATTCATCATCAAGTAGAACAATATCTGAGAATTACAAAATTTAAATTTAAATTAATACCAAAAGTATTATAACAACAACAAATTACCGATGAAAATATCACATTGAATTGAATTATACAACCAGAAACAAAGAGGTGGCACTACCACGTGAAAGATCACTAACTTCCAGGTGAAGTATCATTAATTTCTTAAATCAAATGAATGACCTGCAACACTTCAAACTTTGATCACTATAAAACAAGCAAAGTATCACTGATTCCTATGCGAAGGATCAATATGATGATGAGCACGTATCACTAACAAACATTTACATTGAATTTAATTATTGAGACAAAAATAAAGAAGTGTCAATAATTGTGATGCCACGTATCACTAACCACCAGGTAAAGTATCACTATTGTCTTAAATACATTCTCCGATTGGCGGGTTACAACAAACAAAAAAGAGAAGTAATGTATTACTTACTGCCAATTTCCAACATAACATATTCATGTTCATTAATAGATGTTGTTTCTGCATCTTCACAATTGGATTCATCATCAAGTAGAACAATTTTGAGAATTATGAAAATAAAATTTAAATCGGTTCTAAAGTATTATAACAATAACAAATTACAAAATTAAAATTTTAATGAATTCATTTAGGAACATATTATCAAACAAATGAAATGCATAATTTCATATACCTAATTATTGATCAAGGTTCACAAAATTACAAATCTCGTAAACTAAGAAAACATACCGATTGTTGCTGACGTTTTTCACCGGAATTGACTGAAATTTCATTGGAGGAACATCGCTTGGTTTTTCCGATTTATCCATTAAATCATCCATAAAATCACGTGGATTGGAGAGGAATTTATCTTGATTCGTGTGGAAAGGAGCAGCTAGGGTTCAAGTGGGAGAAGAATCACGGCGTTCTTGGACGGAAATTGTGATGGTTGAGTTGGACAATCGCGAGGTTCAGCAGCGATGGAAATCGCGATCTGGAAGAAATCACCGATAATTTTTTTTAATATATATATATATATATGTGTGTGTGTGTGTGTGTGTGTGTGGCCAGGTCGGGTCGGGTAGAGATCCGTCTAACGTAAGAGACCCGTTAAACGGTCTTATACAAATGTGTCCCTTGAACTATATATAGAGTTGAACTTCAATTCATAATATTTATATTTTAAAGTAATCTACTTATTATATACTAAATGTGACAAAGTATGAGTGTGTGTGTGTGTGTTTGGTGGCCTAATTCAAATTCCAGCCACTAATAAAAGGTGTAATATCCATATATATACCAACAATCATCAGTTAGTTGGCTTTTCTGAGTTGATTATATATATTTATAGGGCTGTAAACGCAACGAATCGAGCCGAACATCCTGATGCTCAAGCTCTGCTCGTTAAGGAATATTCAAGCTCGAGCTCGGCTCGAGCTTTTTTCTTTTTGTTCAAGCTCAGCTCGATAAATATTTATCATGTTCGAATTCAGTTCGAGCTTAGTTCGTGAAATGCTCAAAAATTTACTAAACGAGCCTGAGCTCGAATGCTAAAAAAAAGCTCGTTTAATTTACATATTCGAGCTCGAGCTTGAAAAAAATAGCTTATTTTATTTACCCATTTGAAATATTTATAATATTCATGAACATGTTCGATTAAGCTCCAGTTCGAACATGTTCGCGAGTTGACCAAGCTGAATATTACTCTGTTTGAGCTCGGCTCGATAATTTTATCAAGCTCGATTCGAGGTTTGAGCTCGGCTCATTTAGGAAACGAACGAACTTCGAATGAGCTTTTTTCGAGCCAAACTCCGAATAGCTCACGAACAACTTTGTTCATTTACAACCCTATGTTTAGTGTCTAAATGTTTTATTTTATTTTATTATTTTGTTATGTTTAATAATTTAGTTTCTTCATTTTTATGTTATTAGGTGTTGATTTTGTGTTTATTTATATTTATTGCTCTAATGGTGGATTTTGCCAAGTTGTGCAAGAACTTGAGCTTTTAATTATAAAAGCAGGTATTTTACAGCAATTAGGTGGCAAGTTGAAAGTCAAATAATTGAGCTCGATTGACCAATTGGAGGCTCAAAAATTATGAAGAAAACGTGAGGAGGAATTGCACTAGATCACGTTCAAAATGGACCACGAAGCGGAAGACCCGGACCAGCCCAAACCGCCCCGCGGCCCATCACTGCCGCCGCCGCGCATGAGGGCGCCCAAGGCCTCTCGGCCTTGGGGTGCCTGCCGGCGTAGGCCCTCGCCGCGGCGCCCCTCATCAAGTGCCCGCCGGTGCGCGGGGTGCCTCCTCCCTCTTCGGTTCAGTTTTTCATCCCGATTCCAATACAATTCCACTCGTTTCCACTTCTCTCTCTGAATTAATTTAATCTAAATATTACCCTTTTGAGCCATCTAAACTATAGGAATCATAGGCATGATTTTCCCTAAGATTTCTTTGTAGACTTTGGCTCATTTTTCCTTCACAAATCTCCCACAAAATCTTAGGCATTAAATGCTCCCTTACCATCATCATACCATTACCTTTTCTCTGACCACTCTCATTCTCTCTCTTCCATCTCTCTCTCCCTCTCCCATATCTCTAGTAGATATTGAGAGATATTCACAAAGACACTACACTCACTTCATCTTTACCACTTCTTCATCTCTCCACCTCCATTTTTCTCTACACACACTCACCATCATCTCTACCATTTTTCTTTCACCACTTTCACCATTTTCGCCACCACTCAAGGAAAGAGGAGAAAAGGAAGAAAAAGGGAGCAAGCCAAGGAAGAAGAAGAGGAGACGAGAAGAAAACCGACTTCGAGCCATCCACGGAAGCTAAGCTCGTCAGGAGGTTTACTTTTGGTATTTTCTTTCCATTTCTTGGATGATTTGTGGGGAATTGTCCCAAACTTCTTGAAGGATATTGAATATTGTAGAAGTTTTATGTTATTTTCATTTGATTATGAGATGACGATCTTCTATAATATTTGTGTTGTTTTGAGTATGTTTAGTGGCTAATCTTTCTATTAGGGGGTAGAGGATCGATTTGGTTTTGATTTATGCTTATTCTTGTTGGTTGTTGTGGTTGGAATCATCCTTATCATGTTAGAGTAATTGATCACTACTTGAGCATTGCTGAGATTTAGCGGAAACTTAATTGTGATTCTAAATCCCGAAATTGGTTCCTTCGACGTTAAGTGGATGGGGTTCCTAAGCCTAATATGTTAATCTTGTTCGTATGATATAGCTAAAAGAGGTTTAATGGATAGAAGGTGACAGTAATTGAAGTTAAACCAATTGAGAGGGTCTATTGTATGTGTAAGATTAACATTACCAACGTGAACAAAGCATAGGGATAAACCATTGAGAGAATCTACACGCTAATACCTTTATCGTTCTATTTTCCTCAATCTCGTTTTCATTATTATCATTTGCATTCTCTTGTTTACTTGCGAGTTTCAATTTTTAGTTTAAATCACCATCAATTACATGTTTTAGAATGTTTAGGTTTATTTTCATCGTTTTAGTACGTTGCATACATGGCTCTTAAGACAGTAGCTCACACTAAGCCTTCCTTGTGAGATCGAATCGGGTTAGCTCATCACGTCTATAATTGACCCCATCCAATTGCGAGTGTGGTTCAAAGTAATTATTGTGTTGAGTCGAAACACCCTATATATTTGTGTATCGATTCAAAGTTACAAATTTATATTAATTATTAGATTCGTATATAATATATAATGATTATTTTAATATGTCTATTATTTAATCATGCATTAACATTATCGTGATTCTAAGAGATCTTTCGACAGAAAGAAAATTATATAATGTGCCTCGACAATATTATTGAAAATACTAACAACAGGGTGATATAAACATATCCATACAATTTTAGTTCAATAAATAACTTCCTAATATTGGAACTTTAATTAATTTTAGCTGATCACAACTGGCCAGTGGCTATATACAGTATACATGTACGTCAAAGGCAAAGCATCATTGCTAGGGCTATAAATGAGTCAAGCTACTCGTGAGATACTTGGAGATTGACTCAAAAAAAACTCGCTCGAATGTGACTCGACTCGTAAACGAGTCGAGCTTGAGCTCGCTAAACAAGCTCGAGCTTTTTGTCGAGCCGAGCTCGAGCTTGGGGATGCTCGGCTCGTGAAGGTCGTGAGTAGTTAATTGAGCTGTCTCGCGAGTAGTCTCACGAGTAGTTAATCGAGTTGTCTCGCGAGTAGTTAGTCGAGCAGTCTCGTGAGTAGTTCTCACGAGTAGTTACTTGAGTTAGTTCATGATACAACTTTCGAACTATACTCGATTTGAAACTCGAAATATATATTTTTTAATTTTTCTAATGTTTTTAAAATAAAATTTATTTTTGTTAAAATTTCCAATTAATAATAAAATGAAATCAATGGTAATATACATTACTGGTATTAGATTTAAAACTTCTCAATTAATTAAATAAAAACTATGAAATGAAATAATATTTCAATTCATTGACAATTTGATACGTGTGCATCGATCAAGGTGGATTAAATAATAAATATAAAATAAAATAATAGTTTTATATTAATACTATATTATCAAAATAAATATTAACAGTAACCAAACATTATGAAAAATAATACTTTACATGAAATATTAATTGAAATTAATAATTTTTAATTGATATTAACAAAATCAATTAGTTGATCAAAGTCAATATAAGTTAATAACAACTAACAATACTATCTAAATCAATAGTAATATATCATATATCCATTGTAAATAGTAATTTATATACTTACTAGATATACCCACGCGCGTTGCGCAATATGAGATGATGTTATTTGGACATATTTTATTTTCCGTGTGATCTAATAGGTCATTAGTAACTTATTGTGAGCAGTTTCATACTCCGTTAGATGTTTTGCCAATACATTATTTCGAACTAATAATTATCCAAAATTTAAAATTATTAAATCACTTACTTCAATTAGTTGTTTCAAAATAAGATATGAAAAAAAAAACTTAATTATATTGAAGAAAATATAATAATCTAGAAATACATACACACTATTTATAGAAAAATATAGATTACATATAAATATTTGAAAAAATCTATTTTTTATATATACAAAAAAGATCTAAGAAAAATAGTATGTATATTTTTATATAGATAAAATTAGGAATTTTGATTTTAGTATGTTTAAATAGATTTTTAAAGGGTACACATCCCGACTTGTATAGTTAAATAGCTCATATGTACACCTACATAAAAATATTTATTTAATATATAATAGGTTACAAACAGAATTCGTTCTCTTATTTATATTGGAATATATATATATATATATATATATATATATATATATATATATTCCAATATAAAATACATTAAATAAAACTATTTCTTACGATTAACTTATTTCCTAAAAATCATATATAATATATAATATATATAAATATAGAATAGATTATAGAATTTGGGCGGGATAAGATCATTTTGGGCGGGAATTTTCCATGCAAAAGATTTTGCTTTAATATAGTATAGATATTACTCTATTTTATATATCCAAGAATCGAGATGATATATACTCTATATATATATATATATATATATAATCTTTCCTAACTAGATTTTAAATTATTATATCTTCTTAAGTAATAATGAAAAAAATAAAATAACAAAAATCAAGACTAATATTGACAAATTAATATTCTTCATTCTTCAATCCATTAAGAAATAAATATAAAATAAAATTATATTTTTAACTAATATAATGGAAACAGTAACTAATATTAACAGAAAATTATACTTAACTGAAATATTAATTGAAATTAATGAATGTTATTTCTTTACTAATATTTCAAAGTCAAAATTTTAAATTAATTAGCAATGATAACACTTTACAAACAAAAGACAAAATTATTGAATATATCATATATCAATATTATATATTCATAGTAATTAGTAATATTATTTCTATCATATATTCGAAATAATATTTACTCTAACACTAATACACTATATAATCTATCTTAACTAGATTTTAAATTATTATATTTTAAGTAATAATGACAAAAGGAAATAAAAAAATCAAGACTAATATTGACAAATTAATATTTCTCAATCGATTAAATAATAAAAATAAAATAATTCAAAATGATAATTTTATCTAATATTAAAAATAATGACTAATACTAACAAAAAATATATTTTACCTGAAATATTAATTGAAATCAATAATTGTCATCTCTCAATTAATATTTTCAAAGTTAAAATTTCAAATTAAGGAGCAATAATAACACTTTTATAAATAAAAGTCAATTGAATATATCCTACATCATATCTCATATATGCATAGTAATTACTAATTAGTAATTAGCAATTTAGCATAGTAGTATTATTATATCCTATATTCAAGATAATATTAACACTAACATTATACACATAATCCATCTTAACTAGATTTCAAATTCTTTCTTAAATAATAACGAAAAAAAGGAAATAACAAAATCAAGACTAATATTGACAAATTAATATTCCTCAATCAATCAAATTAGAAATATAAATAAACCAAAATGATAATTTTGTCTAATATAATCAAAATAATGACTAATACTAACAAAAAATATATATGACGTATGTTGAACTTTGTTTGAAATAAACCAAAATTATAATTTTGTCTAATATAATCATATTCGAATTTGTCACGTATGCTGAACTTTGTTTGAAATATTTTAGGAATTTAGTTAATATGCAGGGTTATTATTGTTGATTTTTTTTAGTTCTAGAAAAACGAGTCGAGCTTAATTTCGAGTCGGACTCAAATATAACATAAACGAGTCGAGCTCAAGTTGGACTCGAATATATCATTAACGAGCCAAACTCGAGTCGAGTAATCAAGCTCGAGCTCGAGTCAAGTGTTCGAGCTCAAACTCAAGTCGAGTATCGAGCTCGAGCTCGAGTTAGGCTCGAATAACAGTTAAACGAGTCGAGCTCGAGTACAAATTTTTCTTCTCGAGCCGAGCTCGAGCTCGAGTATAAAGCTCGAGTCGAGCTCGAGCTCACGAGTAGTTAAACGAGCCGAGCTCGAGCTCAGTGATACTCGACTCGACTCGACTCGACTCGTTTACAGCCCTAATCATTGCTCTTAGGCCTTAACTAATTAAAAGACTAGAATACCCTCATTTACACAAGGATCTTAGGACTAGATTTTCATTATCGTATTTCTCATATTCTCCATGTTCATTTCACCATTGCAGACTATTTTTATTTTTATTTTCATAGTAGTCGTAGAAGTATGCCCAATCATTGATGGGTTACATCTTTGCGTTATAACTTTATTATTATATGTATATACGGCACTCACTTATTGATCAAGTTGTATACTATCAATTCAAAATTTTGAAAACGAAATGAAGTATAAATCGTTTCGAAGTCAAAGAAAATTATAGTATTGATATTGATATAAAAAAATGTCAAAAATCCAAACTTAATCCTAAACTAGTCCCACCAAAAATTAATGGTGTGAACAAGAGTCTCCCACATCAACAAGTCTAACGGATCGCATATAATTGCAAAATGAGGAACAAAAAATAAAATAAAAATACACGCATGCACACAAACACATAAACAAAAAATTAAGGCACGTGCATATTAGTTGTGACCCTACCGCGTTGTCTTGTTCCATCAATGGATCATTCATGATTCTCTCTCTCTCTCTCTCTCTCACTTTCTCTCACTACACATTTCACCTCCGCCCCCCCTACGCAAAATTTACGCTTAGTTGGACTTTCCGATTCAACGCGCTACGACTCGAACCTGAAATTCGACTTCAACCAGCCATGGATATTTGGACTGTGCTTCAACCATATATATACATATATTTCACCATTTCTCTCATCAGCGACAGCCGCCAAATCATTACCTCTTCGATCTCATGCATGCAATTACCGGGACCACCGCAAAATTTCCTCTGTTTCTCTGATCATCGACAAATCAATCAAATCAAACTTCACCTCAAATTAAACGATATAATAATTCAGTGAAAAATGGTGAGAACAGCCGCCGCCGCGGAGCAGGGGGCTAGCAATGAGTTGAAGTACAAGGGCGTGAGGAA